>JAUMIR010000005.1:83853544-84561015 GCA_030847615.1 Gambelia wislizenii | reverse complement strand
TTTGTTTTAAACCATACAATGCTTTCTTTAATTTATATACTCTCTGACTACCATTTTCTTCGAAACCTTGTGGTTGTTCCATAAAAATTTCTTCATTCAAAACCGCATTCAAGTAAGCTGTTTCAAAATCAAAATGTTCTACAACTAAATTCCTTTTTACTGCTACAGCTAGAACCATTCTCAGACTTTCTGGCTTTGCAGTTGGAGAATATGTCTTATCATAGTTCTCATACTGCTGTTGTGCAAAACCCTTAGCCACTAACCTAGCTTTATATTTGATACTTCCATCTGGCATTTCTTTCCTTTTGTACACCCATTTACAACCAATTACTTTCTTGTCTTTGGGTCTGTCAACAATTTCAAAAACATCTTTATTTACCAGGCAACCAAACTCATTATCCATTGCATCAAACCATCTTTCCTGTTCTTCACTAGAATAACTTTCCAATTCTTCAAAACTTTCAGGCTCTTCTACTGCTAAACAAGCTCTTGCCTTTGTCACAACAAACCTATCTGGAGGCTTTCTAACTCTATGACTACGCCTGGGAATAAAATCTGCTGTTCTGTCTCTTTCATCCTCACTTTCTCTACTGGGAGTTGTAGTTCTATGACTAAATCTCTTGTCTTCAGTCATTCGAGTAGTAGTAGGCCTAGATGCTATCTCATCATCAGAAGAACTACCACTGCTGCTAGGTGATGCTTCCTGCTTAACTGAAACCCCTCCGTTTCCTGAGGTTGGTTCAGTTTGTGCTTCTGGCTCATTTGAACTCCCTAATCTCAAAAACACTTCTTTATTGGCATGCAGTTTGTCCCAACCAGCATGTCTCTCAAAATTTGCAGACCTAGAATACAGCACTTGTTTTCCATCCAAATGAAACTTGTAGTTATTTCCAGAATACCCCAAAAACCTAAGCCTTTTGCTTTTGGGTTCTCCTTTCCTCCTGAAACAAGCAGGTGTGTAAACATGAGCAAATTGTCCAAAAACCCTTAAGTACTTGTAATTTGGCATTCTTCCATACAATACCCTGTAGGGAATGTCTTCAATTTCTGAATGATACAATCTGTTACTGATATGTATTGCAGTCAAAGTTGCTTCTGCCCAAAAACTATCTTTCACCCCTGCATCTGCCATCATACAAGCAGTAATCCTTTTTATATCTTGTATTTTCTTCTCTGCTAACCCATCCTCACTAGGACAAGCAGGGTTTGTAGTTTCATGCCTTATTCCCACCTTTTGAAACCAGTTAAACAATTGATTATTTAAAAATTCTCCTCCTCTATCAGTAATGATGGTGCCTACTCTGCTATCAAATTGTCTTTGCACCATTCTTACCCATGCTTTTAAACTTTGCCCAGCGTCAGATTTGTTTTTCATTATTCTCACAAATGCAAACCTTGTATACCTATCAACAATTACTAGGAAATACTTGCTTCCCCCTAAGGACAAGCAATTAGCTTGGGCAACATCTGCATGTACATACTGAAATGGTCTTTGAGCAATTCTTTTTGTTTTCTTAGCTACTGGAAAAGCTCTGACCTTTACCTGATGACATACCGTACAATCTAAGTGGTTTTTGCATTCAGTAACTTTTAAATCTGGACACATACTGATTAAATTCTTTAAACATTTGAAGCTCGCATGGCCGAATTTTCTGTGAAGCTCGTGTATGCAGTCTTTGTGGATTGGAATATTTTCTATGTTATTAGCTTCTTCAACCCTGTAGCTATCAATATTGTCCTCCAAATAATAAAGTTTGTCCTTTTTCGAACCTATGCCACGCAATTCCCCATTCATTTTTATCTTACACATGTTCTTTTCAAAGATGACTGTGTAGTCTCTTTCTGTTAATCTACTTACTGATAACAAATTATTTTCTAACTCCTTTACATGTAAGACATCATTAAAATTCTCTTTTAGCCCTGGAATGTACACAGTACCCATTTGATTTACAGTACTTAGCTCTTTCCCGTCAGCCAAAACTACAGTATTTACATTAGCTGATTTTCTATTACTTATTAAATTTATATCATTACACATTGAAGATGAGGCTCCTGAATCAACTAGCCATTTAGAATTTGCATTTTGTTTTTCCTTAATCATGGTTGCAACCCCCTTTTTATTACCACTGTCCCTCAAAAATGGAGGTCTGGACTGTTTATGATACTGCCGCGGCTGCCATCTGCTCTCTGCTTGCTTGCGTCTCTCAGCTGCAAAATGTTTACAATGTCTCTGCAGATGACCAATCTTCTTACAATAAAAGCACCTCCGTTGCTCCCTTGTAGAGGCTGCTTCCTCCTGCATTTGCCAGTCAGGAGATGTTTGTTGTTTTGGCACAGTCTTTAAGCTTGCTGAGTCACCCTGCTCAGACATTCTTCTCTGGTTCTCTTCCAGTATTCTGGCCACAATTAAGTCTCTATTAAGCTCAGCTTCTGGCAAGTTCTGCAAGCTGTTCGTTATGTTGTCCCACGAAGAGTCTAGCGATTCTACTAAAATGTAGCATTGCTGCTCTTTGCTAATTTGCACTCCCCTCAGTTCAGCTTGCACAAACAAGTCTTGCATTATTTTTAAATGTTCTATCACACACTGCCCTTTAGCCATCTTTTGCCTGTATATTCTTTTAGACCATAGCATTTTTGCAAAAGCAGTTGAAGGAGTGTGTAATCTCTGTAAGGTATCCCACACATCCTTGGCGGACGTTTTATCTCTGACGTCATCAATCAAGTCTTCTTCAAGCATGAGATAAAGACAGGCTTTTGCTTTACTATCTCTCTCTTGAGTGGCTGCATTAGCATCAGCTGCCAGCCCTGTTTCAACTGTTGACCACAGACCTTCCTTTACTAGTAGAGATTGGGCATAAATCTTCCAGGTAGAGTAGTTGTTTCTATTCAATTTACTAAACTTTAGAAATTCCATCTTGATTTGTGCAGTGACTCAATTTGACACAGTCCTTCTGAGTATGCACAGCCAACCCGTCTGGGCTTAAGCAAAACACAAAATGATTTACTTCTGAAGCTTATCAGTGCAGCACAAACAGCTTGCTCTGATCTGTCGTCCACAAAGCTTTCTCCCACTCTCTGGAACTTTCAGCTTCTGTGGATGCTGGGTGCTCTAGTAACTGGGCCCATAACCCTTGTCAGGGATGATGGGAGTTGTAGCTCTTCACCTCTGGCTCAAACTCACCACCTTGTTATGCAGCAGAGCCAACCAGCTTAGATCAGTGGTTAATGCTTTTCTCCAAAGCAGCAGAGTTTCAGAGAATAGGCTGAAGATCCTGACAAACTCTCCAAGCCTTCTCACTCTTCTCCAGGTGTCTCCAAAACATCTCCAGGAATCACCCAGGCAACTCAGTAGTTTTATATAAAACCTACTTTATTCTTCTATATAAATATACTATATGGTCAACAAATCACAATCTCTATACACTACACCACCTCTACTCCACCACAATACATTGGCAAACATTGCAATTTTATAGCCATTGTTTATCACCACCCACTAGTTAGTTTCCACCCAGTGGGTGTGTACTTCCATTTTGATTGGTCCATGTAGTTCCACCCATGCTTAAGACCAACCCATGTATTTCAACATTTCACCTTGTACACTTAATGATTCTCAGGTGTTTCCAATCTGCATTCAGTACCTCTGTCCTTGGCTCTCAGGACTTCTAGATTACATTAGCAGTTTCACCTGTGTAGCCCCATAATTGCTCTTGCTTAGTCATTGTGACTTTCACATACATATTTTATTTCTTTCACTGTATGTCCCATGTTGCATTTTCCTTAACAGTGATGACTTGGAAAATCATTCAAACTGTTGATTTTCCAAGCCAATGCTCCTCTATTCTCAGTATTTTCAGTACCTCTGAAGCCAGGTGTTCATGAAAAAGTAACTTGAAATCAGCTGCCTCTCCGCCTTCCACCACTGCTATCCCACTGGTGCTAACTGGATATTATTAAACTGCTCACAGAATGGCCTGTGAGCCATTCTGGTGGCTTACCACAATAGTATCCTGGCCTTTAGAAACATAAAACATCCTTATATTTAGGTGGCTTTCTATATACACAGAAAGACATCTAATGGTTGGTCTGCTCTCACCCTACTGCACAGTTATCTTAAGGTCCCAATATAGCAGAGCTATTACTGAAATGCTGAAAATGTCTTCTTTCCCAATGTTACACCAATACTGCTTTTATAATGTTCAGTTCCTCTAGTCTCATTATCTTGGGCCACATCTAAAAGAATAGAAATAGACAATAAATATGATTAATGGGCTTGTCTAACAGGCAATTTATCCCATCCCACCCACCCCTCCTTGGATCCCTGCAGTCCAAATGACTATTGTCCTGATTTGCTTTTGTACAGTCCTGATGATAGCCTAGGCAAAGCTGGGCGGAAGCTGGAGTAAAGCCTTTTAAAACAAAAACAAAAACAGGAAAACCTATCTTATGTGGGGAAAACCCAGAAGGATCTGGCATGGGAATGCAGGGTTCACACCTAAATGGCAGTCTGCATTGCCAGGCGCTGCTGCCACTTGAGTTACTCTGCAGCTGGGAAGGAAGCCCCCAGAACCTGATCACATGCTGAGGGACTCCTTCCTGGCTTCAGAGAGTGCAACACATGACGGCAGGGAGGTACCCACCAATATTGGCTGGTGGGTAATGTAGCAGTCAGCATGTACATCTGAACTCCTGCCTGTTTTGTCATGGTAACGGGGGGGGGGGGATTGGCCAGTTCCAGGGAGGCAATACGCCTGCTGGAAGACAGTGTATTCTGTCCGGTCTAGACAAGCCCAACGTCTGAATTTCCTGGAAAAAATAATTATTTTTTTCTCTGACCTGTTTTGAAAAATGTTTTTCTACCACTTCTGGACATAAAGGAAGACAATATCCTTGATGGATATTTCTATCTTCTGCAAATTTGATCTATATATTGCCAATTCCCATGTACCTAACTTATGAAATCAACATACTCAGCAGTACCAATTCTTACAGTGGCCCTTCTAGAAACATCTTTAGGTACAACTTTTTCATATGATTAATCCATACATTAGGGTTTTTGCATGCAAGTTTTGTTGACAATTGTATATCTGCCTTACAGAACTTTCTTCTAGTCCACATTTATATGAAGAACTAGATCAAAAGCTTTTGCACAAGTATGGGCATATCACATCTGATGCAAATGAACTGTCTACATAACAATCTAGATCTGAACTATTGTTTCTTATTATCAATTTCCTATCTAAGGTTCCTTTCAAATATCTCAATAAATGTTTTACCGCTGTCCAGTCTTCAATTTTTGGATCATTAACCCTTCTAGACAATACATTTACAGCATAAGAAATGTCTGGTCTGGTGTGGCAAGATATGAATTGTAAAGATCCTATTATACTTCTGAAGACAATCTTGTCCTCAAACGCTCTAGATGTTTCCTCAGACACAAAACCGGTTGTCATTGGAGCTCTTACTATTTTTGCATTCTGTAATCCACACTTTTCAATCAGTCTTTCAATTTTATTTCTCTGACTTAATAAACAATGTCCTTCTTCTGTCCATTCAACGCAAATACCTAAATAAGACTTCAATACACCTAAGTCCTTCAAAACAAACTTCTCAGACAATTCTCTTTTTACTGACTCAATTTCCTGTTTTGACTTTGCTGCTACGCACAAATCATCTACATAAATCACTAATACTATGTCTCCTTTTGTATAAACACAAGCATCTGCAACGCTCCTCTTGTAACCTAGCTTAACTAGCTCATCATTGATGCACAGATTCCACGCTCTGGCACTTTGTTTTAAACCATACAATGCTTTCTTTAATTTATATACTCTCTGACTACCATTTTCTTCGAAACCTTGTGGTTGTTCCATAAAAATTTCTTCATTCAAAACCGCATTCAAGTAAGCTGTTTCAAAATCAAAATGTTCTACAACTAAATTCCTTTTTACTGCTACAGCTAGAACCATTCTCAGACTTTCTGGCTTTGCAGTTGGAGAATATGTCTTATCATAGTTCTCATACTGCTGTTGTGCAAAACCCTTAGCCACTAACCTAGCTTTATATTTGATACTTCCATCTGGCATTTCTTTCCTTTTGTACACCCATTTACAACCAATTACTTTCTTGTCTTTGGGTCTGTCAACAATTTCAAAAACATCTTTATTTACCAGGCAACCAAACTCATTATCCATTGCATCAAACCATCTTTCCTGTTCTTCACTAGAATAACTTTCCAATTCTTCAAAACTTTCAGGCTCTTCTACTGCTAAACAAGCTCTTGCCTTTGTCACAACAAACCTATCTGGAGGCTTTCTAACTCTATGACTACGCCTGGGAATAAAATCTGCTGTTCTGTCTCTTTCATCCTCACTTTCTCTACTGGGAGTTGTAGTTCTATGACTAAATCTCTTGTCTTCAGTCATTCGAGTAGTAGTAGGCCTAGATGCTATCTCATCATCAGAAGAACTACCACTGCTGCTAGGTGATGCTTCCTGCTTAACTGAAACCCCTCCGTTTCCTGAGGTTGGTTCAGTTTGTGCTTCTGGCTCATTTGAACTCCCTAATCTCAAAAACACTTCTTTATTGGCATGCAGTTTGTCCCAACCAGCATGTCTCTCAAAATTTGCAGACCTAGAATACAGCACTTGTTTTCCATCCAAATGAAACTTGTAGTTATTTCCAGAATACCCCAAAAACCTAAGCCTTTTGCTTTTGGGTTCTCCTTTCCTCCTGAAACAAGCAGGTGTGTAAACATGAGCAAATTGTCCAAAAACCCTTAAGTACTTGTAATTTGGCATTCTTCCATACAATACCCTGTAGGGAATGTCTTCAATTTCTGAATGATACAATCTGTTACTGATATGTATTGCAGTCAAAGTTGCTTCTGCCCAAAAACTATCTTTCACCCCTGCATCTGCCATCATACAAGCAGTAATCCTTTTTATATCTTGTATTTTCTTCTCTGCTAACCCATCCTCACTAGGACAAGCAGGGTTTGTAGTTTCATGCCTTATTCCCACCTTTTGAAACCAGTTAAACAATTGATTATTTAAAAATTCTCCTCCTCTATCAGTAATGATGGTGCCTACTCTGCTATCAAATTGTCTTTGCACCATTCTTACCCATGCTTTTAAACTTTGCCCAGCGTCAGATTTGTTTTTCATTATTCTCACAAATGCAAACCTTGTATACCTATCAACAATTACTAGGAAATACTTGCTTCCCCCTAAGGACAAGCAATTAGCTTGGGCAACATCTGCATGTACATACTGAAATGGTCTTTGAGCAATTCTTTTTGTTTTCTTAGCTACTGGAAAAGCTCTGACCTTTACCTGATGACATACCGTACAATCTAAGTGGTTTTTGCATTCAGTAACTTTTAAATCTGGACACATACTGATTAAATTCTTTAAACATTTGAAGCTCGCATGGCCGAATTTTCTGTGAAGCTCGTGTATGCAGTCTTTGTGGATTGGAATATTTTCTATGTTATTAGCTTCTTCAACCCTGTAGCTATCAATATTGTCCTCCAAATAATAAAGTTTGTCCTTTTTCGAACCTATGCCACGCAATTCCCCATTCATTTTTATCTTACACATGTTCTTTTCAAAGATGACTGTGTAGTCTCTTTCTGTTAATCTACTTACTGATAACAAATTATTTTCTAACTCCTTTACATGTAAGACATCATTAAAATTCTCTTTTAGCCCTGGAATGTACACAGTACCCATTTGATTTACAGTACTTAGCTCTTTCCCGTCAGCCAAAACTACAGTATTTACATTAGCTGATTTTCTATTACTTATTAAATTTATATCATTACACATTGAAGATGAGGCTCCTGAATCAACTAGCCATTTAGAATTTGCATTTTGTTTTTCCTTAATCATGGTTGCAACCCCCTTTTTATTACCACTGTCCCTCAAAAATGGAGGTCTGGACTGTTTATGATACTGCCGCGGCTGCCATCTGCTCTCTGCTTGCTTGCGTCTCTCAGCTGCAAAATGTTTACAATGTCTCTGCAGATGACCAATCTTCTTACAATAAAAGCACCTCCGTTGCTCCCTTGTAGAGGCTGCTTCCTCCTGCATTTGCCAGTCAGGAGATGTTTGTTGTTTTGGCACAGTCTTTAAGCTTGCTGAGTCACCCTGCTCAGACATTCTTCTCTGGTTCTCTTCCAGTATTCTGGCCACAATTAAGTCTCTATTAAGCTCAGCTTCTGGCAAGTTCTGCAAGCTGTTCGTTATGTTGTCCCACGAAGAGTCTAGCGATTCTACTAAAATGTAGCATTGCTGCTCTTTGCTAATTTGCACTCCCCTCAGTTCAGCTTGCACAAACAAGTCTTGCATTATTTTTAAATGTTCTATCACACACTGCCCTTTAGCCATCTTTTGCCTGTATATTCTTTTAGACCATAGCATTTTTGCAAAAGCAGTTGAAGGAGTGTGTAATCTCTGTAAGGTATCCCACACATCCTTGGCGGACGTTTTATCTCTGACGTCATCAATCAAGTCTTCTTCAAGCATGAGATAAAGACAGGCTTTTGCTTTACTATCTCTCTCTTGAGTGGCTGCATTAGCATCAGCTGCCAGCCCTGTTTCAACTGTTGACCACAGACCTTCCTTTACTAGTAGAGATTGGGCATAAATCTTCCAGGTAGAGTAGTTGTTTCTATTCAATTTACTAAACTTTAGAAATTCCATCTTGATTTGTGCAGTGACTCAATTTGACACAGTCCTTCTGAGTATGCACAGCCAACCCGTCTGGGCTTAAGCAAAACACAAAATGATTTACTTCTGAAGCTTATCAGTGCAGCACAAACAGCTTGCTCTGATCTGTCGTCCACAAAGCTTTCTCCCACTCTCTGGAACTTTCAGCTTCTGTGGATGCTGGGTGCTCTAGTAACTGGGCCCATAACCCTTGTCAGGGATGATGGGAGTTGTAGCTCTTCACCTCTGGCTCAAACTCACCACCTTGTTATGCAGCAGAGCCAACCAGCTTAGATCAGTGGTTAATGCTTTTCTCCAAAGCAGCAGAGTTTCAGAGAATAGGCTGAAGATCCTGACAAACTCTCCAAGCCTTCTCACTCTTCTCCAGGTGTCTCCAAAACATCTCCAGGAATCACCCAGGCAACTCAGTAGTTTTATATAAAACCTACTTTATTCTTCTATATAAATATACTATATGGTCAACAAATCACAATCTCTATACACTACACCACCTCTACTCCACCACAATACATTGGCAAACATTGCAATTTTATAGCCATTGTTTATCACCACCCACTAGTTAGTTTCCACCCAGTGGGTGTGTACTTCCATTTTGATTGGTCCATGTAGTTCCACCCATGCTTAAGACCAACCCATGTATTTCAACATTTCACCTTGTACACTTAATGATTCTCAGGTGTTTCCAATCTGCATTCAGTACCTCTGTCCTTGGCTCTCAGGACTTCTAGATTACATTAGCAGTTTCACCTGTGTAGCCCCATAATTGCTCTTGCTTAGTCATTGTGACTTTCACATACATATTTTATTTCTTTCACTGTATGTCCCATGTTGCATTTTCCTTAACAGTGATGACTTGGAAAATCATTCAAACTGTTGATTTTCCAAGCCAATGCTCCTCTATTCTCAGTATTTTCAGTACCTCTGAAGCCAGGTGTTCATGAAAAAGTAACTTGAAATCAGCTGCCTCTCCGCCTTCCACCACTGCTATCCCACTGGTGCTAACTGGATATTATTAAACTGCTCACAGAATGGCCTGTGAGCCATTCTGGTGGCTTACCACAATAGTATCCTGGCCTTTAGAAACATAAAACATCCTTATATTTAGGTGGCTTTCTATATACACAGAAAGACATCTAATGGTTGGTCTGCTCTCACCCTACTGCACAGTTATCTTAAGGTCCCAATATAGCAGAGCTATTACTGAAATGCTGAAAATGTCTTCTTTCCCAATGTTACACCAATACTGCTTTTATAATGTTCAGTTCCTCTAGTCTCATTATCTTGGGCCACATCTAAAAGAATAGAAATAGACAATAAATATGATTAATGGGCTTGTCTAACAGGCAATTTATCCCATCCCACCCACCCCTCCTTGGATCCCTGCAGTCCAAATGACTATTGTCCTGATTTGCTTTTGTACAGTCCTGATGATAGCCTAGGCAAAGCTGGGCGGAAGCTGGAGTAAAGCCTTTTAAAACAAAAACAAAAACAGGAAAACCTATCTTATGTGGGGAAAACCCAGAAGGATCTGGCATGGGAATGCAGGGTTCACACCTAAATGGCAGTCTGCATTGCCAGGCGCTGCTGCCACTTGAGTTACTCTGCAGCTGGGAAGGAAGCCCCCAGAACCTGATCACATGCTGAGGGACTCCTTCCTGGCTTCAGAGAGTGCAACACATGACGGCAGGGAGGTACCCACCAATATTGGCTGGTGGGTAATGTAGCAGTCAGCATGTACATCTGAACTCCTGCCTGTTTTGTCATGGTAACGGGGGGGGGGGGGATTGGCCAGTTCCAGGGAGGCAATACGCCTGCTGGAAGACAGTGTATTCTGTCCGGTCTAGACAAGCCCAACGTCTGAATTTCCTGGAAAAAATAATTATTTTTTTCTCTGACCTGTTTTGAAAAATGTTTTTCTACCACTTCTGGACATAAAGGAAGACAATATCCTTGATGGATATTTCTATCTTCTGCAAATTTGATCTATATATTGCCAATTCCCATGTACCTAACTTATGAAATCAACATACTCAGCAGTACCAATTCTTACAGTGGCCCTTCTAGAAACATCTTTAGGTACAACTTTTTCATATGATTAATCCATACATTAGGGTTTTTGCATGCAAGTTTTGTTGACAATTGTATATCTGCCTTACAGAACTTTCTTCTAGTCCACATTTATATGAAGAACTAGATCAAAAGCTTTTGCACAAGTATGGGCATATCACATCTGTTTCCTCTCCCCTGCCCAATAAATGGGTTATTTAATCAAAGAAGCTAAATAGTTGTTGTTGGTTTTTTTTAAAAAAATCATAGAATGAAGTTGGCAGTGAGAAATCTTGCCTTTTTCTCCTGGTTCTTAAAGTGTATTAGCTCTATTTCAGTCCAATGGGACAAAACCAATTTTTATTTTAACAGAGTCTAAATGGATTTATGCCCAATGAAAAACATGTGCTGAAAACAATGAACACCCACATGAAACATCTGATTGTGAATCAACGTGTACTTTTCTATCAGAAAATCAGTGTGTGTGTGTTGTAAAAAAAAGTATCATTGGGAGTCTCTGGAGAACTGTTTATGCTCTGAGGCAGTAGTTTTCTAACTGTGCTCTGCAGAACCCCTAGGGTTCCTTGGAGGCTTATCAAAAATTTCTCAGTGAGAAAGATAATCAATATGAATAAGCTTCCCTAAAGACAGCTTTAGAAATCCTGTGCACCTAGTGCTGGGTCTGTTTTATGATGCATTCTTAATCCACACAGAAAATGGTGATACTTATCAAGCTAGATGTCCAGAGGAACAGAGACTTGGTTCTCCATAGTATACCTGCATGTGGATAGTTTCAGTTAGGGGTGGATGAAGCTTTTAGTTTTGCTTTTTCTCAAAGCCTTTTTAAAAAATCATTTCAGGATCTTCCTTTTCTATTGATGAAGGAATTTGGAATTCTGGTAAATTCATCTCAAAAACAAAGGAAACAAAATTCTTATCAATTTAGGTTAAGAAAATACTGCATATGTCTTCTACGTAGTGCTAATAAAGAGGGGCCAGTCAGAAAACAGACAAAGCAACTATAATTAAGGTCCTGTCTACAAGATGAAAAATGACACGTATTTATTCGAAAGATCAGCAATCTACATGTCATTCAGAGGGGTGTGTGGCAAAACTCACCTTTTGTTCCATGTGCAACAGATCCGGGACTTCCTCCAGATCTCAGTGATTATTCCAGAAAATGTTTGAAAGGCTGGCCATCTAAATACTCCTGTTTGCACAGATATGAACACTGCTTCTGTACCCTGCAGCTTCTTTGCTTCAGTGTTTTCAGAAAAGGAAAAGGAGGACCAACCGGAGGAGAATGGAACAGAGGACACAATAGGGGAAATCCAGCTCAGAATAAGCAAAGAGGTAGTACAGAAATACCTTCTTAATCTAAATGAATTTAAATCTCCAGGACCAGCTGAACTACATCCAAGAGTATTAAAAGAGCTGGCAAATATACCGGTAATCTCAGAGCCATTGGCAATAATCTTTGAGAACTCTTGGAGAACAGGAGAAGTCCCAACAGACTGGAGGAGGGCATCTTCAAAAAGGGGAAAAAAAAGAAGATCCCAACAATTATCGTCCAGTTAGTCTGACATCAATACCAGGGAAGATTCTAGAGCAGATCATTAAACAGAGAGTCTGTGAACATTTAGGAGGCAATGCCATAATCATAAAAAGTCAACATGGGTTTCAGAGAAACAAGTCATGCCAAACTAATCTGATCTCTTTTTTTTATAAAGTTACCAGCTTGGTAGATGAAGGGAACACTGTGGACATCACATACCTTGATTTCAGTAAGGCCTTTGACAAGGTTCCTCATGACATTCTTGCAAACAAGCTTGTAAAATGTGGGCTAGACAAGTTAACTGTTCAATGGATTTGTAATTGGTTGACCAGCCGAACCCAAAGGGTGCTCAGCAGTGGCTCCTCTTCGTCTTGGAAAGATGTGACCAGTGGGGTGCCACAGGGTTCTCTCCTGGGCCCAGTGCTATTCAACATCTTTATCAATGACTTGGATGAGGGAATTAGGGGCATACTTATCAAATTTGCAGATGACACCAAATTAGGAGGAGTAGCTAATACCCTAGAGGACATGATCAAAATGCAAAATGACCTGGATAGACTGGAGAGCTGGGCCAAAGCTAACAAAATGAAATTCAATATGGAGAAATGTAAAGTACTGCACTTAGGGTGGAAAAAAGAAATGCATAGATATAGGATGGGGGAGACCTGGCTGAATGAGACTACATGCGAAAGGGATCTAGGAGTCTTAGTAGACCACAAGTTGAACATGAGTCAACAGTGTGATGCGGCAGCTAAAAAGGCCAATGCGATTTTGGGCTGTATCAATAGAAGTATAGTGTCTAGATCCAGGGAAGTAATAGTGCCACTCTATTCTGCCTTGGTCAGACCACACCTAGAATACTGTGTCCAGTTCTGGGCGCCACACTTCAAAAAGGATATTGACAAATTGGAGCATGTCCAGAGAAGGCAACTAAAATGGGAAACGATGCCTTATGAGGAGAGACTTAGGGAGCTGGGTATGTTTAGCCTGGAAAAAAGACGGTTAAGAGGCGATATGATAGCCCTGTTTAAGTATTTGAAGGGATGTCATGCTAAGGCTGGAGCAGGCTTGTTTTCTGCTGCTCCAGAGACTGGAACACGGAGCAATGGGTGCAAGCTCCAGGAACAGAGATTCCACCTCAACATTAGGAGGAACTTTTTGACAGTAAGAGCTGTTCGGCAGTGGAACACACTCCCTCGGAGCATGGTGGGGTCTCCTTCTTTGGAGGTCTTTAAACAGAGGCTGGATGGCCATCTGTCAGGGATGCTTTGATTGTGATTTCCTGCGTGGCAGGGGGCTGGACTGGATGGCCCTCGTGGTCTCTTCCAACTCTACAATTCTATGATTCTATGAGGAATGCAACCTGATTGGTTGGCTGGGTAGAGGGGGCAGAGCTTGGAAAGAGGGGAATCAGCAGCAGCTGCCATTTTTTTAAAGGCATGTGATAAGATGATGGTGCCATTGCCCTCCTCCTCCCTCCTCCTCCAGAGGACCCTTGTTGGATACAGACCCCTTCCCAGTGTCATGCCCCGTGAGCCTGATGAGGGAATAGAGTCAGAGTCAGAGGAGGACATGGCAGGGAACAGCCCTAGGGACCCTGGCACAGGTTTATCTATACCTGTGCCAGCAAGGAACCCTGCAAACCTAGAGGCTCGAACAGAGGAAGAGCCTGGTCCAAGTGGATTGGCATCAGTCCCAGCAGAAAGTCCTGCCCATTCAGATAAGGATGATGAAGAAGAGATGGACTTACCTCCACCATCATATACTCAGCAGCGAGCTCAAAGGGAAGCTCAAAAGAAGTCTCTGAGACTTTGTGGACTTTTTTGGACGGGGTTTTGCAATGGAAGCAGCCTCACCCCCGTTGCGAGGCTGCTGCGTGGCAGGGGGTCAATTTCAGATGATGCTCTCCCTGCCGATACTGTTGCAGAAGTGCTAGGAAGCTGCAGCACTATATTTGGTGATTTTCTAATCACGATCAACTGCAGCCTCCCCGCAACAGTATCAGCAGGGGAGAGCGTCATCTGAAAGAGACCCCCTGCTGGACGAGGATGCTTCCGTTACAAAACCCCATCCAAAAAAGTCCTATAAGAAAAACCTGCTTGTTAAGAAATACCTGACAAAGCCTTAATTGATTTATATATGCTGGGAGAGGCGATGGAGGGTTTGTCAGAGATCAACTGATCTTCCTGGTGAAAGCTTCCTGCTGACTTTGTTACCTTGACTCATGCTTCTGTTACCTTGACTCATGCTTAGACCTTGGACTGTCGCTGACTTCTCTGCTGCCTGCTCCTGTTGACCCATGGGCTGTTTTGGACCCATCCTGACTGCCGTAAGCCTCTGACCCTTTGGACTGTGTTACTGGACTAAATCTTTGACTGTGTTTGAATTCCTGTGAGCTAATTAACAGTTGGCTACTGTCCTAGACTAGTGCTGTTTATACTTTGCTGCTAACAAGTTGTTTTCCAGACACCAAGCCCCACTGCCACTGCTGCCCTCCTCCTCCCTTCTCTGTCCTCCTCCTATAGAGGACCCTTGCCAGATCCAGAACCCTTCCCAGCCCCACAGCTGCCACCGCAGCTCTCCTTCTCCCTCCTCTGTCATCCTCCTCCTGCATCACCACTCCAACCAGGTGCCCTGGAGCACCAGCCTCTCCACAGGGAGAGCAGCCCTCATGGGGAGAGGTGGGTGGGTAATTGAAAAGGCAGCACACAGCCTCAGCCATGTCACTCAGTGGGCAGAGAAAAGGTCAAGGCAGCTCAACCCTCCTCCTCCCGGCCTCGCTCCCTCTCCCTGGCTCCCAGCCCCTCTGTCACTCCAGCATCCACGGGTGGTGTGGGCAGCAGCCCCTTGCTCTCTCTTTCCCATCTGCTCCTCCTCCATCCTCCTCCTCTGAAGGACACCAGCCCTGGCTTTAGACCCCTTCCCAGCCCCAGCACTACCACAGACTTTATGAGGGGTAAAAAATAGTCTAGGCAGATCATTAACATTAGAACGCCTGCCTTTTTGGATTTTTTACCCCCTGTACAGATTTTTTGCCCCCCGTATAGACAGGACCTTAGAATTACAAACATGGATGATCCTAGTTAGGGTTGCCATATTACAGCTCCTCAAATCCAGACTGTAACATTGCATATTATGCAAATCATTCTAATTATGCACTTTATTGGTTTACACTCTATGCAAATTCAACACATTAATTGTTGCATTTCTACCACTGTGTTTTCAGACTTGATGCCCTTTCCCATATGACTTTGGGACATCTAACTTTATTTGGCTCTTGAGGAGATAACTGCCAGATACAATCTATATACATCAGCAGACTTCTGGTGTGGTTAATCATCATCATCATCATCATCACCGCCAGCACCAGTACTGCTTTTTGTCATGCACAAGCACTTCTAATGCTACTGCATTCTTATAAGAGAACCATAGTACTTGTTTTCTATCACTTTTTTGGCAAAAAGACACAGATCCATAAAAATATCACAGGAAGCCTCTGAGACTATGGACTTTATCAGATGCAGCAAATATGATTGTGAAAGGGCGTGTGTACCAGATGACATTGTCCTTTCGTGATCATATCTTGTTAAAAAATATACTATTTTATTGATGGGCCAAGCTGACACTAGAGCTCCCAATTGCGCTTTGTTGCTGGCATTGCCGGCATTTGAATCCTTGCACCATTGCGTTCACATGAATGCAGCATGAATGACAGAACACTTCCAGGTGAGATCGGGTAGCCAGGTAGGGGCTGCAGTGTATGACCCCTGCAGTGTAGTTGGGACTTTTTAAGTGTGTTTCTGTGCTTGTGATAACTTTTTATGTGTTGGTTTTGCTTTAACTTTTACATTTGCCATGACTACATCTTCTTGCGAGAACTGGGGAGAATTGAACCTGAAAGTAAATGGAGCCCCATTTGAACCCTGTTACTGCCAGGGATGCCTTTTGACATGACTCATGGTAAGGCTTGGTGGGGGGTTCTTTTGTTGACATAAAAATGTTTAAAAATATGCCGGCAAAAGAATCATTATGAGGGTAAAGTCCTCACTGCCACCTGATTCACAGGGGAAATTGCAGAAGAAAATAAGGACAGATTTATAAACCACAGTTCCTTCCCTTGCACTTTGACTCACTTTGTACTTGTTTCTCTTGCTCCTAGCACCTGCCTATGGTACCTCTCACACACTCTTCTCTTCTTTCATATCTCTCCCCTTCCCTTTCATGCCTTCACAACCCTTCTCTCCCTTCCTCTGCAGATGAGCTTCTCTCCCTTCCTGGTCTCATCTTGCATGCTCAGCATCCTCCCCTCTCTTCCTTCTTGCACTCTGCTACTACTCTCACTCTTCTCTTTTCCCTTGACACCTCAGACCTTCACCATGCTTCCTTCTTTGCATCATGCATTCCACCACTTGCATGTTTCACCCTCCCTTCTCTCCTTCCTCTCTCTTTAGCCTCCTGGCCCCTTTTCAACGTTTATTTCAGATTTTGATTCTTGGTTGACTTTTTTCTCTCTCAGATGACATTCCCACTCTTATTATGGGTGATTTTAATATCTAAGTGGATGACCCCAATGATCCCTCTGTCTCACATTTTCTTTCCTTATTGTCTTTCTTTGGATTCCAGCTCTGTTCTGACTCTTGGCCATTGCCTCAACCTTGTTCTTACTAAAAATTGCTCCACCCCTTGCTTTTAAGTTACTGACTTCCCTTTGTCTGATCACCATCTTGTCTCGTTCGTGCTTGCTCATAACCCACCTAATTGTCATCCCATTACTAACTCTTTTCGAGATCCTCATTCTGTTAATCCTGAAGCTTTTTCTCAGGCTTTGGTCTTCTCGCTGCGTCCCTTTAATTCTGTTAGTTCTCTAGATTCTATAAAGCTGTTTCTTTACTCAACTTTATCCTCAATTCTTCATAGCTTTGCCCCTTTGTCAACATGCATAGTCCCTCCCTCTAAGCGTCCACCATGGCTTACTCCCACTATTCGGTATTTTTGTTCCTGCTCTTGCACAGCTGAGCATCTGTGGAGGAAGACCAGAGAGTGGACAGATTATATTCATTATAAATGTATTCTTTCTTCTTTCTCTTGAGCCATTTCTCTGGCCAAACAGACCTATTATACATCACTGATCCATGCTCATTCTTAGTGTCCACAGCATCTCTCCTCTACTTTTAATTTACTCCTAAAGCTCTCTCCTTCACTTCTTCCTCCATCACTTTCTGCTGATGATTTTGCAACTTTTTTCAATACTAAAATTGAAACCATCCATTCTTCTCTCCCTGTTCCTGAGTCATCCTCATTATCATATCAATTGCCCAGCTGTTCTAAATTCTCTTCTCCCCCCCCCCATCTCCTAAGATGAATTATCTAAAATATTGAAGTCTTGGAATCCTTCTTCCTGGTCTCTGGATCCTGTTCCTTCTTGCTTTTTTAATTAACTATTTTCCCTGCTATTCTCCCCGTTCTTTGTTATATTATTAATCTGCCCCTTTCCTCTGGTTCATTTCCTTCTGAGTTTAAACATGCAACGGTCTCTCCAATCCTCAAGAAGTCTTCACTTGATCCATCCTCTCTCTCTAATTGTTGTCCTATTTCACTGTTGCCTTTCCTCTCGAAAGTTGTGGAACACGCTGTTTACACTAGGTGCCTCATCTTTCTTTCTCAGGCTTCCACATTGGATCCTTTTTAGTCTGGATTTTGCCCTTTACATTCTACAGAGATAGCTCTCACAAAAACATGAGATTATCTCCTCCGGGCCAAGTCAAAAGGTACTCCATCCTTATTCTCCTCAATCTTTCTGCAGCCTTTGTACAGTCTATCATGTCCTTCTGTTAGATTCACTTCATGATTTAGGATTCAGTGACTCTGTTCTCAGCTGGTTTCATCGTATCTCTCAGGCCGGTCATTTAACATGGTAGCTGGTGGTCATGAATCCTTCTCTTTTCCCCTATTGTTTGGGGTTTCTTAGGGCTCCGTTCTGGGCCCCTTATTGTTCTCTTTACACACTATCATTAGGTAATCTTATCAGCTCATATGGCTTTCAGTATCACCTTTACACTGATGATACTCAACTGTACCTCTCTATTACCGAAACTTCTTCGAATTTTGAACATCTCACTATAGCATGTTTTTCTGGTATCTCAGCATAGATGCTTCATCACCACCTTAAACTTAATATGGTAAAGACAGAACTACTCTTCTTTTCCCCTAAACCTTCTTTACATTTTCTATTACTGTTGATAATGTTCCCATCCATCCTGTGAACAAAGCATAGAGTCTTTGCTTTGTCTTTGACTCCTCATTGTCCTTCATACTGAGGTTGTAGCAAAGTTGTGTTGTTTTTTGCTTTATAAAATCACTAAAACCAGACCTTTCCTCTCTGCTTCCTCTGCCAAGACTTTAGTTCATGATTTAGTCATTTCCCATCTTGATTACTGCAATCTTCTTTTGACTGGTCTTCCATTATCTCATCTTAGTCCTTTGGTTTCCATTCTTCACTTTGCTGCTAAGATTATCTTTTTGGCCTGTCGCTTTGATCATGTTACCCCACTTCTGAGATCCCTTCATTGGCTACCTGTTCCCTCTAGGAGTCAGTATAAATTGCTTGTTCTGACATTCAAGGCCCTGCACAGCCTAGTTCCTCCTTTCCTTGCAACTCTTATCTCTTTTTACCAGCCTGTTAGAAATCTTCATTCTGTGGATACTGAGCTTCCAACCCAGACAAGGATTTCTTCCTCCTTGGCTCAAATTCATCTTTTCTCTTGCTGCCTCTTATACCTAGAATCACCACCCAATAGACTTGTGGACTATTTATTCCCTTGCTGTTTTTAAATCCAAATTGAATTTTTTTTGTTCTCTTAAACTTTTAGCATTTGGGATTAATGTTTAGAACTTTATTGTATTTGATTACCTGTACTGATTATTTTGTTTTGTTCTGAATTATCTGTATGTTATTTTTTCCTTATTGTATTTTGTATATTTTATATTATTGGAATAGTGATAATTGTTTTATTCTGTAACCTTTTGTAAAGCACCATGTACATCGATGGTACTATATAAATAAACAATAAAAAAGATCTTCTGAGGCTAAGAATGAGGTGCCTGACCATGGTCATATGGCTGGGCACTTCACAGAGACCTCAGCAGATGCGATGCATGCAACCTAGCCAAGAAATGGCTGCACTGGGCACTGTGAGGGCCATGTGTGTGGATAACCTCCTGTTGCAGTAACAGAACTCATCATTTTCTCCAGAAAAAACATAGCAAACTGTGAGGGTGTTTTTTTTTTTAACCACATCTCCACTCCATTTTAAGGGGTATTTGCCCTGGATTCACATCAGAACTGCCTGAATGTTGTCTGAACAGTTCAGTACAGGATTGGGGCGAAACTCTGAATAGTCTGGACTTCTGGGCACAGGAATTGGGGGGAAGCTGTTTCATTTGGCCCATTTAGACAAGTCCACAATTATAAAATGCTGATAATCTCATGAGCCATTGTTTCAGGTTTTTCTTGTGGGGAGAAGAAAGATTTGGAAGGCACATAGGAGGATGAAGAAGTGTTTGCCATGAAAAGTGGTGGATAAAACAGGAACGGGAATGAGAAAGGAGGGAGAAGTCAAAACTAGCCATAGTGGGGTGAGGGGTTGGATGGCTCTAGAAAGATGAGCAGCAAGGAACTACCATCCTTAAGTCCAATAAGGAAATTTGCTGACTTGGGGAGGGGGGAAAAAAGAGAGAGAAGAGACTAAGGACACTATCACACCAGCCTGTTCTCTCATAGCAATCAGGTTGTTTAAGGAAATGGAAACATACTGGTATGGAAGCAATAACGATCACATTTCTCTGCAATTGTGCTATGGTGCTGCTTTGGTGATGCATGGTCTCATGATAAGCCTTCTGCACTGCCTTGCTGACCTGGCCAGTGTCTTTTTCACACATTAGCCCTTCCAATGCCCCTGAAGGAGAGTTGGTTTCTTTCCCCTGTGCAGTTGCATGATTTGACAAAGAGACGAGTTCTCATTTGTGCCAAGCCCAGGGAACATATTCACGAGCTTTTTATGGGTCTCCAAACAGTTGTTCCAATACCAGCTCGTTCCTGGAGGAGAGGAGGGAAGACCCTGAGGCAATCAGCTTCTTCCACCAAAGAACCTTTCCCACAAACCTGCATGCCTCCCCCTTTCCAGAGACACCCCTCCCACTGCAAGCATGGAGAAGGGAGGTGTATTGGCCCTCTCCAACTGGTCTTTGAACCCCTTGGCAGTAACGCACTATCATGCCTAAAAAGCAAGTCAAATCTGGGCAATCAGATAGAATGCTGGCCCTCATTACAGAGAAATTCAAAACTAGATCTGGGTAGTTTCTCCTACATTCAGATGCTTTAAATCTCAAATTCTTTCCATCTTATTTATGATGAAATTTGTATATTTTGGAATTAAATTAAACCAAACCAATTCTTACCTATGTCTATTTTTGACTGCAGATAATGGTCTACTTTACTGAATTCTCTACCACATCCTCCCGCCACCTATCCACGTACAAAACCAGATGTCATCAAGATTTCACCTTGCTCCTTCCTAACATGTTGTTTTTCTATGTACAGCCATTCCACCCCTTTTGAATAGTGGATCCTGACATGAGTTGTCAGTGCAGTTTGAAATTCCTTCTATAGGCATTGGTCTCTTGATGGGTCAGCCCAGACTTGAGGACAGTTTGGTGAAATATGCAAATTGTCCTTCCTTAGTCTGTTTGCACTTAGTTTGTTTCTTAGTGGGCAGGCATTCTTCCTTGAAACAGAAAGATATGAGGGTATTAATTAACTATCTTGCCATTTTTCATTTCATATATGGATTTTGTGTCATAGTTGGGAATGTGGTGTTATTGTTATTGGTATTGGTATTTGTTTTGCATAAGCAAGGTTGACATGGTGTTTTGGGACAGGGACGAGGGTTTAAAGGGATGAGAGTCTGCACATAGTAAGCCTTTTTTTCTCCATCTGCTTTGCTTGTGAGGAACACTTAGGAGCACACTTCACTAGATTTCCTCTGCAGCCTTCTCAAAATGCAAATGGCATATGAATTTACTTTGACCTCTTTACATTGCATCAGTTAACATAAGGCTTCAGCTTAGACAAGAACTGAGAATTTGATTTCTATTACACTGCAACAGTAACAGGTTTCTGCTTAAACAGGAGTCACACTTCAATTCAGCTCAGTTCATTCTTGTTTATATCAGGTTAAAGGTAAGATCAAACCACACAGAAGACTGCAAGCATATTGTGAAATGGCAGCATTTTTGTCAAACTTCAGAAGCAATTAGTATTGCAGATTTGTGGAAAGCTGGTACCATTTGTCTAGGATTGAGAGGGCCAGTCTTTTCATACTCTTGCCTTTGTCACAATATGAGCACTGAAGCAGTCACAGGAAGATAATGTACATTTGAACAAATAGGCAATGAGATTTAACAAAGCAGCTGGCTGAACAAGACTTTCTTGACACGATTATTGGAGCTCTATGTTTGAACAGTTTAAGAGACAGACTCACAACTTTGATAAACAATAGGGGTCCATCAGACCGAGTCATGGTAATTATCCATACACAGCCAGCTGCTTTTCAACCCTGTTACAAGTCAGGGACACACATGTTTGAACACTTTGGTAACTGCTCTCTCTTCTCCTCTAGACCAATTGGTAATTAGCATTAACAAGGACTTGTTTTTTGTTTTTGTTTTTTTTAAAAAACACAACTTTTGATGCCCTACAAGCTTCATGAAACCTCACACACTGAAAAAATTGGTAAGACAGTTTAAAGTGTCAAATTCAAAATTTGCTGGAACAGATGATGTTGGGGATGCATGCATTTATCTGTAAATTAGAGCTGCATGAGTTGCTGTGATGCCCACAGCTTGGAGAACCAGACTCAGTACTGACTCTCTGAAAGCCTTCAAGGTTTGCCAGGGCTTCGGGGCTTTCAGTCCAAACAGATGGATTGGCTGAAAGGAGCAGTTTTCAGAATTCTTCCATTAGAAAAAGGATACCCCCTACCATGTAAACCAGCCTCCCAGCACAAAAAACAAAATAATATACTTAATGGCCCCCTGTTCTTTTCCATTATTTATATCCCTCACATGTTCTACCCTAACTGAGTAACACTCTTTGATGATTATATCTCCAAAGAGCATTGCTGTGATCATGTAATATGCTGTGCAACCACAGATAATCAAAACAAGAGAAACTGACAAAGAAACAATTTTTAAAAAAACTTTCATTAATTCTCACAGAAAAATAACAGAATGGTAGCGTTCATTTTTCAGAGTTGCATAGGCACTACAGACCTATATTAAGTTACCAGATATTATGCATTCTAATTGGAAACATGTATAACAATATGTCTTCTTGTGAAAGTGACAGAAGAACACTGTACTTCAGCAATTTAAGTTTTTGTGTAATAATGCCATGCTGTCTGCCATGTGCCTATGCAATGTGTCTCACGCTAACACAGAAGATGAAGATGACACCATACCCAGGTGCACAGATCCAGATTATTGAAGATGTGGCATTGCAAAACCCTTATGACCAGTTCACTTTGGAGAGGAGGAGACTGGGGCAAATGGTTTGTTAGGTATAAAACCCATGGACAATGACCTGAACAAATAGATGAAGGCCCAGTGAGGAACAGACCCAGGAACAACACCAGATTCCTATATTCTGCAGTCACCCTTGTCTGAGATGCCAGAGGTCTACAAAGTAACAAAAGGAGTGCTGGGCTGGAATCATGTTGGTGCATTACTCCAGTATAATTACACTGGCCTAGCTGTGATCGCAGAAGGAAAAAAGGCCACAATACAATAGCTGTAAAGAAAGTCAGACACTGGAGAAGTAGGCTAATCAGAAATGGCAGATTTTGTCTACTTTCCATTACCACTGCTGCCTAACCTTGGAGAAAGCATTGATGACCAACCCTGAAATAAAGAGACCAGACACAAATCTTGGGTTAAATAAGGGTCACTTTATTTGATCTTAAACCTATTTAAAGCAATCTGTGGATTAGCAACTGAGGGAGAACAACATGGTGTGGGTCCAGCTGAGGCCAGGTGGCATCCCAGTGTCCTCAGCCTTCCCTTAGGTGAAAACACCTGATCCCAAGGGCAACCCCAAGTTAATGGGTTTTTCCGCCAGCCAGTCCTTTTCTGGAAAGGCAACCCAGGTTGCCTCCTTCCAAGACACAGGACTTATAAGAAAGAGCAAGGTCTCAGGCCAGCCCCAAGGGGGGAACCCTTACCCAACCTCCTAGGCTGCAGAACTTGTGGATGTAGTTTCAGAACCCAACCCTTCACCAAAAAGGTGCCAATGTGTATAGGAAACCAATAAAATCCCCCCCTCTGTTATCTGTCACAGACAAGGGACAAGCATCCGCTTAGTCCCTTTCACCTCACCAGGCCAGCTAATATAGCACTTACTCCCTCATGCAGATCTTGTAGAAAGACTCTGACTCTGACAAATGCATGCCACCAGCTCTATAGAGTTCAGACTGTCAGAAAATAATGTCAGGATGAGGAAGAAAGTGGCCCAACCCAGACATCACAGGATTATGTGTTTCATGATTAACACTATTATGTGCCAAATCCAGGCATCACGGATTGCCATTGAGTCGCTACACTTGGCGTAGTAAGATGGCTGACCAAATAACAGTCAACCTGGGCCAGCTGTTGGGAATGAACCTTATGTCAGCCAGTTCTAGTAGGAGAAGGGCCTTTCCCTTGTAAAAAGCACAGCCATTAGCACAGTGCTCCAAGCTAGGGCTGTCAGTTGGGGATGTGTTGATCATTTAAGCTGTTTGCTAAAAATATGGGATGTTTGATGCTTGAGACATTTACATTTCTCCTTACCAGCTGAGAAATTTGCCAGCTGCTCACCCAGGTATGAGGATTTGCAAATGCTTCATTTGCAAAATGAATAATGGACTGGGCACTTCAATGGGAAATTCAATGTTCAGGATATTTTTATTACTTAAGTAATAAAAGTGACAGTGCCTCGGGCATTAATTTTAAAGTGTGTGTCTCAGTCTGGGCAATTTGAATTACTCCACTGTGTCTAAACATAAACACAGGCCACCACCACCCTTCTTAGACCCTGTGGAAGTGAAAGACAGCTGACTGTTTTATGGCCCTCTCCAGTCACTATGAAAAGAGATAGTGCAGGGTTACATAGGTTATGTGAAAATTGCCAGGATAGCTAGTCAAGCAGGCTAATCTGCTTTCTCTCTTCTTCTTTATGTTTTGTTCTTCACACATACTCATTAAATGATTTGGGAGGCAGCTGTTTACATTGTTCATTGTTCATAAGCATACATAGTTACAGTAGATAGCTTAATATTCCCCATTTTAGAGGTGGGTGGGTGGGACACAGACCATACTTCCTTGTTAGACACTGCAGAGTTTTATGGTTCACAACACTAACTGTAGGAAGAGTTAGAGAGAGGAAAGACAGTTGACTGTTTTATACCCCTCATTCTTTGAGAATTTGTCAGGTGTGGTTCACCTTCTCTGTAAGGAGCGACTCAGCTGAAAATATCTCATTTTCCATAGAGGGCAAGAAGAAAAATAAGCATTTCCTACCCCTTCAGGCACAGGGAGAAATAAATGCAGGATTTTACATCACTACAGTCGAAATGTTACCGAGGAGGCTTGGACCACACTATTGTTTTAACTGACTGACCCATTTTTAATTTTTATAGTTGGGTACACTGGGGAAATCTTTAAAAATTCAGTTTCCTTGAATGCTTAATTTCCCTTATTTTATCCCATTTTTTTGTTAAGCAAAAATGTATTACTTTTCTTGCACAAAAGCAATGTTATTGCACATTTTTTTAATATATAAAAAGAAGTTCTAAAATGAGAACAGTCTTCAAAAAAAATGTGCAAAACCTGTCATAGTATCATCCAGCAGGGAAAAATGTTTTGTTTCCTTGTGTGTGAGAATAAGTAAAGAATTACAACCCTAGTACATAGTTTTTGCAAGTGCTTCCCCTCTTAACATACATGAATTTTGTGTATGCTTTTCCCTAATATATGTTTTTGTGCACACTAGACATAATAAGCGAATCCTTTGAGACATAAAATATTGTGCATGATTTGCATGGATACTGGTAGATAAGTGTATTCTTTTTGCCAAGTCAAACTATTTTTCATCTAGATTTTGTACTTGTGTATTCATAGTTCTATCCCATCCCTGAATTAACCTGTGCATCTTTCCTTAAAAACAATCTACATGAAAATGTGTAAATATTTTATGTAAAGAATTTAAAAATCCTGTTTTACATGCATCTTAGAATAAAACAAGAATTTTGCACACATTTTAGTATATTTGTAAATGTAGATGCAACATCATAAAAAAGGTAGGAGCAAGGCAGAGTTAAGAGTTGCAAACCAGGTCAAGTCTCTTTCAGATGAAGACCGAACAAAACCCTAAAGCATGCTTAGTGTTAGACAATACGTAAAAGAAAGTTACCATTAGTTTTAATTACCTCAGAATACACCTTTGTGAAAGATTTGGTAATGCACTAACACCTCTAGAGTACATGCAGGCTGAAGGAGGGAAGGAAGAGGTGGGTGGTATAAAAGTTGTGACTCCAGCCATATACAAGGTAGTTTGAGGTGGAAAGTTGTGAAGCAAGAACAGAGCATCTTTGGTCTCTTTACAAGCAGGGTTTGGTTTGTTATCAAATGAAAAGGCTGCCAGAGTTGAAGGATATCTTACAAGCTAGTAGCTACTGTTTATACTTCTGACAGCTATTCTTGTGCTGCCTTGTTCTAAGTACAGCAGGCAAACAAAGGAAGCTTACACTTTTGAGCACTAAAATTACTTCGCAAGTGTGGCACACAGGGGGTCTGTGAAACGATTTTTGATTCCGCATAAAGGGACATTTATCTTCTGAAACCCAGGACTTGCATTATGGCTAATGAAACTGAAGGTCAATTTGACATTGAACTGTAAATGATGTGCTGGGAGAACAGAGGGAGATGGGGCATGGTAGGGAATCACTATTATAGGTTGGAGGAGTAGCAGAGGAATCAATAGTCATTTAACAAGTTCAACTACTGCAATTAAGAAACGTGTTACATTTCAGTTAACAAGACCAATGTGGCTTCAAATGCTTATATTTCCCTGCTTATGCCCACTATTTTCTATTGTTTAACAAGAAGTGTTTCATAGATTCCTGTCCAAGTTTTCAGAGTGCTTCAAATATACTATTTCAGCAAATCTTACACCAGCCCTATAAGGTAGATCACTATTATTGTTTTCATATGTCAAGTGGAAATGAAGTTTAGAGACACCTTCTGGAGTGGAAGACTTTGGAGATTTTCACACGGGGCCAAAATGCCCCGTTACTGCCCCGCTACCTCCTCTCCCGTTCCTGCCACGGAATAACATAAATCTTTCGCACACTCACCTTAATTCCGCAGCAGGAACGGGCTCCCCTTGTTGGCCGGCCGTAAATGCAGCCGTCGTAAGGCTGCTTTTACGACCGGCTGTCTGAAACGTTATCACGTTATCACGTGATAACGCCGGACGGTAAATTTAAAAAATAAAGCTCCCCCAAACATAAAATCCGTTCATCAAGCACAAAAACACTCTTTAAATCACATAATCAAAACAGGGAGGGTAAAATAAAGGGTGCCACTTACCTGGATGTCCAGATCGTACCAGGAAGTGCTCGGAATGGACCTCCCCTCCACAGCTGTCATTTCGGAACAGGAACGGGGCTCCTGTTCGCACACCTGTGATCGCGTTATAGCGACGGAACGGGAGGCCTATTCACGATGAAAAATCGTGATTACATTGTTCTGGAACAGTCACGGGAGTAGGATGTATGCAGGACAGAACGGGGTCAACGTCGTCCGAAAGGGAAAACCTTTCCCGACCCTGTTCTGTTCCTGCCACGGGATATATAGCCCATGTGAAAATCTCCAATTACATGTAGCAAAGCTGAGGGAGAAGAATAGTCATATGATACTTTGGCAAACTCCAGAAGTATATTTGACCAGGGACATGACATGGCTGGGGAAAACTAGGAAGCCTCTCCTTTCAACTCCTTCCCTTAGAAGCATCAGAAAGTGATCACTGAATAATGTTTCAGTGTGATTCTGACCATGAACTTTGGAGATTATCAGATGCTTGAAAAAGCCCTAAAGGAACTTTCAAGAATGACGTCACTGTACCAGGAATGGGTCCCAGTATCACACAACATCATTTTCCTTGCATGCTTGCTCTGTCCTCCCTCTGTGCTAACATGACAAAAAAGGCACCACATTTCATTTGTGGAAACTTGCGCTAATGAAAAGTGGTGCCTTTTTTGTTGCTTCAGCATGGAGGGAGGATGGAACAAGCATGCCAGGAGGAGGATGTGTGGGATAATGGGAACCCTTCCTCGTACAGTGACGTTGTTCTCGTGAGATTGTTTGGTTTTTTTCCCCAAGTCTTATAATCTCCTTTATTAGACTACTATCTAAAAATGCTGTAATTCCACTATTGAGGAAAACAGAAACATAGTGGCATGATTACAGTTATTATCTCATGTCACCATAATTACATGATACTACCACTGCAGAATTATTGCACAATCACCACTAGCAGTTTAAGAATCGGATTTGCCTTCCATGATTTTGTAATGGTGAGATTTCTGCTGTTCTTGCAAGAAGATGCGACTTTGTTTAAGCACACCAAAAACACATAAATAACGAAAGAAATTAACAAATACTTAAAAATAAAAACATACCAAGAAAAGATGACAGATAATTAAAAGAGTGTCCTGTGCATCCTGTATTCTCATTGGGAAAGGGGTAGAGGAAAAAAGGACCACCCATTCATGCTGCAATCGTGTGATTACGGTGGGACATGATTTCACATGCTCACTGTGAAAAGAGCAATATTGAGGGTTATTCATAGAATCATAGAATATTCATGGATTTCCCCATCAATTAAAAGTGATGAACAATTAATGGGTGGAGCATACATTGACCATGGGAGGATAACAATGTCGTGTGATAACAGGAACCTATTTGCAGTGCTGTTGTGCTGTAATTCTGCAATAATACAGCCTCATCTGATAAAGTTCTATGAGAAACACACAGATGCCCCCCCCCCCACCAAAGGACATCAGAAGCACAGGTAGGTAGCCATCAGTATGCAGCAAAGAGTGGCAGCAGTAGCAGTCTTTGACTGCCCGGAAGAGTTTTAGGCAAAAATCAGGTTAGAACTCTGGTGTTGGGGGAGGATTTTTTTCTCACCCTTTATCTCTGCACCATTTTTACATTCACGCCACCACTGGTATAAAACAGAATACAGCCACAGAGAATCTTGTTCTACGATCTGTTGGAGAGAGGCAATGCCACAACACCACATCCCCAGTCTGATTTTGCATACAGCTCTTCCTGGATGTATATATACTGCTATAACTATAGCTGCTGCTGTTGACTGCTGCCATTCCTTACCACATGCTGGCAGTCCTCTACCTGTTCTTCTTCTAGTGTTCTTGCTGGGAAAATATAGGCAACCTGTACACAGAATGGGAGCTAGTGTGATGTGGTGGTCTGGGAGTTGTGCTAGGACTCTGGGAGACCAGGGCTTGAATCCCTGCTCAGGCATGGAAACCTACTGGGTGTTCTTGGGCAAGTCACACTCTCTCAGCCTTAGAGGAAAGCAAGGGCAATCCACTGCAGAATAAATCTTGCCAAGAAAACCCTATCATAGGGTTGCTATAAGATGGAATTGAGTTGAAGGCAAATAAGGACATTAAGAACAACAACACAGAGAATAGTCTAGTAATTGGCCTATGCTGGTGGTACTTGATCTGCCAATGCCTACTAATTATAGTTCCTAACATTAAGTACTAAAGTGCCATCAGACATGTAATTCTATGGGACTAGCAAAACATATATTTAGCCTTCACTTTCTAGACATTGTGTACTGACATAGTTCCCAGACAACAGCTAGGTTCATTAGGAGGTAGCAAGATCACATTCTCTTTTGCACCATTTAATCTGATATAGCACAAGGGCTATGTGTGTTACACTACAGTGCCAGAATGTGACATGTTGAATAGTTGATTAGTCAATTACTAATTTGCGGTGGCCTATTTGAACTACAATGTAGTGCGCTTTTTCTCCCTTCCTAACTCCTCCTTCCTACAAACAGTGGGTCGCCTGATGCCCTATAGTGATCTCCTAGCAAAGGCATAAAGGAGGGACTTCCTGTGTCATAGGATGCTGCTACACTGCAGAAATAATGCAGTTTGACACCACTTTAGCTGCCATGGCTCAATGGAAGGGAATTCTGCAAGTTATAATAGTTTTGTGAGATGTTTAGCCTTCTCTGTCAGGGAGTTCTGGTGTCACAACAAACTACAAATACCAATATCTCATAGGATAGAGCCATGATAGTTAAAGTGATGTCAAACTCATTATTTTTGCAATGTAGCATCAGCCATAGTCAATTTTCTTAACCACTGTATTAGCTTTACTATATTTAGTAACACATGTTTAATAGCATCTATCACAAGGTTTCAGTGGCAAAAAAATTGAGATATAAAATGAACTATGCCATGTCTGTAAGAATGATTATATATTTCCAAATGGTGGATGTATGATATTATACTGCACACTTACCTACACTTTGTAATTTTGGGATTAAAATCTCTATTTTGATAGTGGCATAGATTCTGTGAGCTTTCCCATTAACTGCCCCACTGAAATCCACAGAGTTAAATAAGTTTAGCTTTGACTTGATCACAAGTACAGGTTTTGTTTTATCTTATATCCTATTCATAGCAGTACATTTCAGCAAATAAAAGCATTTCCCCCATGTTTTCCTATGGAGAAAATACCTTCACCTTCAAAGTGCATCACTGCAAAATTCACAGGGTACCTATTGACATAAAATCAAAATCAATACTAGTGCTGGACAATAACCAAACCCAGCTTCTTCCCATGCATTAATGAGAAACTATAAACTGAATTGGATTCCTGCTTACTCCTGCCCCCAACTCTATAACTTAATTCTGACAGCATAGGAATAATGACAGCATACCTGTCTGCATTAGTAAACATGGTGGTTCAATGGCTTGATACTAAAGACACATTATTCTGTCTTTCTTGCTTCCCATTTTAATTAAGATTGATTTCAGCTTCATATAAAAGAAATTCCAAATAGCTGTCATAAATTGCTTTTCAACTAAAAGTATGAATATCCAGGACCGTGGGGGAGACAGAGCTCTGAATATAGACTGCTGAAAACCTCTGGCATGGAAAAAAGCATGAGAAAGCATTTTCATCATCTAACTACACTAGATGTCAGATCATAATATTCTCTGGCTGTTCCCCACCAGGCAGCTACTGAACTGACCTTAGCAGGGCAACCAACCACTATCCTCTCGTTGATGCAAAGGGGTTGTCTTAACGGCGAAAAAATTCCTCATGGAATGCGAGAAGATCCCTACCTGTCCAAATGGCAAACTGCATTTTTTTTTTGTCATTTTGTGAAGAGGGGGGAGGCAAAAACATTAAAAAAAAAAACTATGTTGGAAAAGCCTTTGTGGCCTTTCCTGGAGTTTTTTTTTAAAAAACTGCAGGGGGAATACGTATGCATTCTCCCTCTTTGGGACACACAATTCAATATGAATTGCTTTCCCATAGGAGAGGAAGTGCAAAGCTGATTGGCCGGATGAGCAAGCCGGGTGTGGCTTGCTAACAAGGCAAGCTCCTGGTGTTGCCATGTTGATTTTTCACCTTAGTGAATGAGCACTAAGGCAAGAAAATGGGGTGTTGTTTTTTCTTTTCTTTAGAAATGCAAGATATCGCTTCAGCACACAGATGAAATATTTTTTTAAAAAAATGGTGGTAGCAGATTACAGTAGGTGAAAATGCAAGTAATTCACTTGTGGCTGCCATCTTGACTGGCGGGCATGCAAAGATTTTGGGGGGCCAAAACACCATTAAGACAGGTTGCAGCTGCTGTGAAATGCCATTTCTGTGGAGCATTCCATTGGGGGGGGGGTAGTAAAGATGGCCCCAATAACTTGTTTACTGGACCTGGATTCACATACCACAGCACCCCTGATCTGTAGTCTAAGGAGATTTTCAGACACCTCTTGCCACGCAAGCAGCCTCCGGAGCAGTAACGAGGCTGCTGCGTGGCAAGGGGCCCATTTTGGATGACGCTGTTTCTCTCTCGGCATCGTCCATGACTGTTGTGGCTAGCATTGGAGGCGGCCGCACTGTTTTTCACTCACGGAAGTTGTCCATGAGTAAAAAACAGTGCAGCTGCCTTCAATGCTAGCCGCAACAGTCACAGACGACGCCGAGAGAGAAACAGCGTCATCCAAAATGGACCTCTTGCCGCGCAGCAGCCTCGTTACTGCTCCGGAGGCTGCTTGCACGGCAAGAAGTGGCAAGACGCGTCTGAAAATCTCCTAAGTTGCGATCTTGGAACTGGATCAACTGGAGCAATACATACCTAGAAGAAGGGGGCTTGCCACTGGCTCGCAGGCCTGCTTGCGACCCGGTCAACCGCCTCCTATCCAGCCCTCCTGCACCCCCTGCCTGCCTTGCCTTTGTTACCTGGCCGGGGGGGTTGGCTGCGTGGCAGGCTCATGGGTGCTGCCATCTTCCCGTCTCCTTCCCAGCAGCCTCTGTGGCTGGGAGGGAGAAGAGGGATGTGAGCCAATTGGGGGCTAGCATGCCTGGCCCTGATTGGCTAGTAAAGGGCAGGAAGCTGGGTTTAAATGGCCGCGAACAGGCACGGCCTGCCCAGAATTGGGGTAGCGATGGAGGCGGCGGCTGGGTACTTGGTCGCGGCCCCGTGAGGGTCCACCCACCCTCCCTGTATTACATTCATGTCGCAATTTGCGGGTGGATGTATCAGGTTGTGATAAGGTACTAAGGAAAGGGGCCTCTATCAAGTACAAGTACAAGTTCAAGTTCAAGTTCAAGGGAGGCCCCTCCTACATTTGCTAACATGAACTTGTTTCCAGGGGAGGAGAGAGAGTCGAGCGGATGGCTCGGCTATTGGCTCTCTCCTCCAAAAAGGTGGGGTCGGGATGGACTGACCCTCAGCATGGCTCATATGGATGAGCAATGAGGAAATCATGACCCATACATTGCCACCAACCATTTAGCTGGCAAATTGCAGCCAATTTATTGCCAAACAGGATCTACCTCAAAGATGTATCTACTTTTACTAACCTGTACTTAACCATATATTCTGAATATGTAGCCAATACAAAGAAAAGAAAAACTGTGTGTCTTGTGTGTTTATTCAGGAGGGCGGAGGGGCTGTATGGTCTGGGTTCGCAAAGACAATTCTCCACCACTTAAAGGAAAGAGAAGCAGGACCTCAAGAAGTAAGGAGGAAGAAAGAAGCAGAGGATATGATATGGCATCAGACAAGCTCAGTGTGCTGCACCTTACATAAAGACAGCCCAACTGATGCAAATGCATGAAATGATCAAGATCAATGTGACTGCAAAGTTTTAATAGACAACCGTCATGTGATGCATATAAATGAAGGTTGTGGTTCACTCAGCCATGTAAATACTGATGCTGCTATGGCATTAAGAATGAAGATATTTTTGCCTAGTGAAAGACTGTCATGAATCCGCATGAAAGAATGTCAAAATAACCACCTGAAATAAGGAAGCTTGTGCCATTGAAGAAGCACAGAAAGCTATTCTTCATATTTAGTTCTGCAGGACCCAAGTATGCAGTACCATAGAAAATACCTGAGAATATATCACCATCATCACAAATGCAAAGAAGTGTATTCCTCTTTTGGCTCATGGCTGCTCAGACTGTGCCTTCTGATTTAATCTGAAGCATTCAGATACAAGGTCCTGGTGGCATATGTTGCTTGGTATTGAAGAAGCCTATTTCTCTGAGCAGCTACAAACTCTAGAGAGGCATGAAAAAAACACAGGAACACATGCTGTATACCCTTTGGGACATCCCCTGCCCCCACTCATACATGCTAATGAAGATTAAAGTGCAAGCAAGTGCAGATATCAATTGAACACATAATTAACGATGATTGATGTGTTATTACTGATTTATATAGCAATGTTAGTTCAGGTATAGGCTGGGGGGGAGGACCAAAAAAACCCCCAAACCCTGGGTAATAAAGAACCATGGTTTCAAAGGGCCTGGCTCAAGTTCAATGCAAATGTAACCTTTGTTGTGCACTTCCTGTCAACATGAGAGAGCAAAAGGGAAAAAAATATGAACATTATACAACAAGATGTAATAGCTGCACATCCTTGGCAAAACAGTATGCTGCTTTCTTCTTTTTATCCATGCTTCTTTTCTTCTTTAGATTTTACCCAGACTGGCTTTCAAGAGACCATTCAGTCTGGACTGAATGGCATCCTAGTCTGTCAGAAATAGCACTGTCCTGTTGCTCTCTGAAGAACTCTCTTTTGGTTTGAGAACCACAGCGCACAAAGTATACTGATAGGTTGAAAAGGATTCAGAAGAAAGCTATAAGGATGACAATGCATCTAGAAGACAAATAGTGAAGGGTGTATATGAAGAAACTCAGAATGTTTAGCTTAAAAATGAAGTTTGAAGTGGAGGAATTCAAGATTTCTCTTGTTGGATCAGACCAAAGGCCTGTCCCAGCATTCCTTCTCCAGTGGTAGCCAATTAGCTATCCCTTCCCAGGTCACAAACAGAGAATGACCGTGATGGCTATTTTGTTGTTTTCCACCAGTATCTGGTGACCAGAGGTATACGTCTTCTAAATATGGAATTTAACAGTGTTTGTTGTGATAACTGGAGTGATAGATGATAATAGATCTTTCTTCAATGAATTTGTTTAATGTGATAAAATAATTTCAGGGATAAACGCCACATCTTCTAATAGTAAATTTCATGATCACATTCTATGTAAACAATTATTTCTTTTTTCATACACCATTTTTACCCTATTTGTTTAGGCTATGTGACTTTCAATTTTTGTCTCAACCTACTCCTGCATATACTGTTCTGTGCCAGAACTGGCTGTAGTTCTGCTCCCCACCCCTAACTTTTTTTGGTACTGAACACTGGCTGACACACAGTACTGCCATTACATGAGCTTTATTGGTGGGAAAAGATGTAGTAGATGGTATACAGCAAAGAAGCATTCTAGGTTTTTCACTGACGTGTAAGCATAAGCTTGCACCCCACTTCAAAGACACCCCACTCCTGGAATGTTAGCATTGGCTATAGGCCTCAGAGACTGATCAAGTTTGGTTCATTAATGTGGCATTTTACAAAGGGAATAAACAGGATGGTCTCAGAAAAAGGTCATTTTTGTTTTTCCCTGGAAAGCTTGAGGCCTGGGGCTGAAGGGCTAAAAGAAGACACATTCCACATAAATGGGAGGTTAATGGATGGAGAAACCCTTTTGTATTTGCTGATTGTGAAATTTCCTCTCCTCGTCTCCCAACCTTAAAGAAGTGGCTCAAAGCTGTTAAAATCCAATCACTGGACATTAAGAAACACATTTAGCATCTTTCTCACCTTTTGTCAAGACCAGGAAACTCAGTGTGCAATCCATGAAGGCTCATGGAATTAATTGTTTCAACCCATGAAGCAACCAATCCCCTCAGGTGTATTTGGAGGTATAAATATCACCCCCAAAATATGCCTCATTGCACACAGTTGTAACAGGGGGGAAACTGTTACTCTGTGTTAGCCAACCCAGCGCACAGTTGTAATGGGGGGAAACTGTTACTCTGTGTTAGCCACATCCAGCTTCTCCATCCACTCTGCCAGACGGACTACAGGACAGGTGATATTATTACCCCAGAAGAACCCTCTTGCAACCCTCCATCCCACACTTTCCTACTGTTTCTTCCTATAGCCTTGTGTGAATGCTTTCTTTGGGTGAATGTGTGTGTGCTTGGTGTTATTTTTGAACTCCTTAATAAAAAAAAACATACTTAATTTTAAATGTGTATGTATTCCATCCAGACTAGTACTGGTATAATAGGTTTAAAACATTCCCTGGTTACCCCCTCTTGCATAGCTAAAGTCGAATTGCTGCTAATTTCCCCAACATATTAGAAACTCAATATTTTCTTGGAATTTTCCAAGGAGCATTTTGGGTAACAGATGGGGTTCGCCTCTCCTCACAGCCAATTGTAGAACTGGGCCCCTAAGCCAGACTAGCGATACAATCCTTCATAGCTGACTATTGGATCTGTGGGAAGGGAGTAGAACCCGCCCAAGGTGAAGACAACAGAAGATGGCCTCCCAAGGTTTATTTAATGCAGAAACAAACAAAGATAAACAGCAGGGGATGTTAGATAGTTCAGGAACAAACAAAACATGCAGGCATAGCCCATGTTCTGCCATTAGCTATGAGAACCATGCAAACAAGTTGCTAAAAGGTAATTTTCACACACCCCCATCCATTCTTAGCATTCATACGTTTTCCCAGCCTCAAACTGTCAAATTAAGGCAAAATAAGTAGCACACAGGGCCACTAATACATATTGACACTTTTTATGTCACTGGATAGCTGTTATCATTTGGCCATGATGCTAAGAAGGACTCCAAAACTCATCTACCTTCAAAGTCCCTTAGGAACAGTGAATGAATAGCATAGTTTAGTTTAGTGGTCTCATAAAATGTTAGTTCTAAAGATGTGCTAGGTGCTCTCTCACATTACTAATCAAGAATGAGAACCAATTGTTTAGCCCAACATACACACAAAAATGCACACACTCATGTAATGCATGTCAGGGAAAGGAAATCACATCCATTGGGCTCACTTTAAACTCTGCACATGCAGCTAAATAGATAAATGGATCTGAGATATGCATGTTTGTGGGCACTCTTCCTATTGTCTGATTAACATACGGATGTCAGGAGCAGAATAATTAATAGAATTCTTATCCCATGCACCAACAAAACACAATGAAAGCTACTATGAAATGTGCAAACACTATTCATTTCAACGGAACTAAGTACATTTAAGTGTGCTGGACTTTGGTCCAGAATACATCATTCAGGCCAAATTATATAAACAATTTTAGTGTTTTAAAAAAAGTTTAACGACATCAACTTCCTGAATTCTGTGCTAAGAGAAAGGTGGGATATAAATAAAAGAAAAGAAATAAGCAAACTTATTCACTGAAAGTGAAGACAAACTGGAAAAACCTCTGGCTGGGATAATCTGAATTATCACATGAGATGGAGAAAATTACTCTCCATCCTCTCAGGTCTCTGCATATCTAGAATACTGCAGGAATAAATGTTTATTATCTGATGAAGGCAACATCAAGAATTTACTTTATGTTTACTTGAAGCCATAAAAAAACACACTTCATATCAAATATCACAGAGTTTTGTATCAACTTCAAACACAATAGATTTTCCTTGGGTTTTTTTCCAGGCTGTGAGGGTGTGTTCTGGAAGAGTTTACTTCTGACATTTCGCCTGCATCTGTGGCTGGCATCTACAGAGAATGGTTGGGTAGGAGCGTGTATGGAGTTTATACAGTGTGAACCCCTGTTGGGAGTATATGTAAATTTGTTTATTTGAATGGTTAGTTTCTGGGTTTAGATATGCAAGGAGGATTAGTGTCTGTATGGCTAATGGTTTGTTGGTGGGCCATTATCTGCTGGAAATCCCCTGTCCCTGGGTGGAATTCATTTGCAAGTGTTGAGCTTTGATTCTATTGTTTTTTCAAAACTGGAAGCCAGATATTATTTACTTTTAGGGTTTCTTCTTTCCTGTTGAAGTTGTCCAGGTGTTTGTGGATTTCAATAGCTTCTCTGTGCATTCTGACATGATAGTTGTTGGTCTGGTCCAGAATTTCTGTGTTGTTTACATAGGGACCACTAAACGCAGTGTGCAAACACGAATCAAGGAACATGAAAGACACTGCAGACTGGGCCAGTCAGAAAAATCAACAGTAGCAGAACATGTTATAAACCAACCTGGACTCAAAATGTTATTTAAAAACACTGAAATTCTGGACCAGGCCAACAACTATCATGTCAGAATACACAGAGAAGCTATTGAAATCCACAAAGACCTGGACAACTTCAACAGGAAAGAAGAAACCCTAAAAGTAAACAAAATCTGGCTTCCAGTTTTGAAAAACAATAGAATCAAAACTCAACACTTGCAAATGAATTCCACCCAGGGACAGGGCAGATAATGGCCCATCAACCAACCATTAGCCAAACAGACACTAATCCTCCTTGCATATCTCCACCCAGAAACTAGCCATTCAAATACACAAATTTACATATACTCCCCAAAAGGGGTTCACAATATATAAACTCCACACACACTCCTACCCAACCATTCTCTGAAGATGCCAGCCACAGATGCAGGCAAAACGTTAGAAGTAAACTCTTCCAGAACACAGCCTCACAGCCTGGAAAAAATCCAAAGGAAAATCTATGGATGCTGGCCATGAAAGCCTTCATCTTCATGGTGTAGAATTACTTTCTGGAGATTAACAGTTAAATTCACATATTTTTTTTAAAAAAACACTCCTTTCTGTGCTAGAGAATCATTGAGAGCTCTTGTGACAAAGCAGTGACAGAGGTTTCTCATATTCTCAATGGGAGAATTTAGAGTCCATAGAAAGAAGCTGTAAGTCCATAGAAAGAAGTTCATTAAAAAATTTTACCCAGCATGACTGGATTTTTAAATATATTATTGTACATACTGGTCCAATGGAGGAGAGTGGGAATTGTGCTGGCTACTGGCCACATAGCCCCCTCAGACCCATGTGAGCCTTGGGTCCAATAGACTTCCACAGACCTCTCAAGAGATTTTAAAAATTCTGAGAAAATTATCTTTAGGTGTGTGTTTTTACTTTTAAAAGCTATCTCCCACCCCAACACCCAAAGTCATATTAAATGTCACTTCTGGTCCCTAAAAAATGGCACTGATGCAGAAGGCTTGTGCTATGCTGCTTCAGAGGGTAAAAATGGGTCTAATGGTTTTATATTACAGGAGGATAGATTTTGATTGAACATTAGAGCAAACTTCTTGATAGTGAGAGCAATTAGGCAGTGGAACCACTGCCTAGAAAGATGATGGGGTTTCCTTCTCTGGATGTCTTCAAAGTGATCATCTACATAAGCCAGGATATGCCAGTTCCTCACTGGTGTGTCCTGGCTGTGGATCAAGCCCGTTCCTTGCCCATTACCTATATGAAATAGGCCAGAGTCCAGATAGGCATGCCAGTCCATCGCTGCAGTGCTGCCATCTCCCTAGCTCCCCTGGAAGGCAGGAAGCTGGCTTGCAACATGTGACCAAGGTCCCCTGCATATGGCCAGCCTTAGTCATATGCTGCAGGACTCCTTCATGCTTCGGAGAGAGTGAAAGAGACTGGCAGCTACAGCAACGAGCCTGCCTACCAGGATGGGTTCCTGCAGACATATGAGGCCCAATCTGTTCCTTCCTAGCAGGAACGGATTTTCTCGGGTATTATTTTACAACAGTTTATTGGGTCCTACCCTGTCTTAGCCCTGTCTGAACCCAGTATCTGCCCCAGGGGTGTTGAGGACTGCCCAGGGTAAAACAGGGCAAAAGGCCTGCATTGTCAGGACTGCAGAGTACTAAGCTGGGGCAAGACAGGCATAGACAAGCCCAAAGAGCCTGTGTAGACAAGCCCAAAGAGAGATGGAGATCCTGCATTGAGCAGGGGTTGGACCTGATGGTCCATGGGGCCCCTTCCAACTCTGTGATTCTATGATTTTATATACTGGGTTAGGAGAAGCAAACCATGGCCTTTTGACTTTCTGCATACAGCCACCTCTGCAATGGACTACTTGTGTGCTAAAGAGAATGTCAAATTGCACATCTATTTGCCAGCAGTAAAATTGTGGTTTTCAGTTGTTTTATTAAGTGACCTTCACTAATGACAGTGGACATATTTGGCCACTGAACAGTAATGTTTAAGAAACCAATGCAAGGAAAAACTACACCAGTTATAAAACCAAGGCAAGAGAAACAGTAACAATTAAGTTCTATTAAATTCCACCAGTCAGGTAGCTGAGTATGAGAAAGTGGGCTGTAGAGAAACCACAAGCAAACTCCTATGGATTGTACATGTTGCTGAAATCACAGTCCAAATGGGCTAATTTGTCTTCTGACAAAATACTTCTCCATTGCTGAATAAAGATCCTTTAAACTGAATGTTTTTATCTTTGTAATTTTTTTAGATGAACTGGGCTGATACTCATCAGCTGGACTAATATACAGATGTGAACTTAGGGCTCATCTACATGGGCCAGAATACACTGTCCCCCTGCTGGTGAATTCTGCCCATGGATCTGGCCCATTCCTCCCGTTAACAGCATAAAATAGGTCGGATTCCAGATGATCATGCTGGCCAGTCCCTGCAGTTGCCACCAATGAAGCAGGCTTCAGCCTTAATCACATGCTGTGATTGTGGAAGAGCAAAGCAGAGGGCATCTGCAGTGACAGGGTAGCTTGCCAGAATGGGCTCCTGCAGTCAGATGGGGCCCAATCTGTTTTTTTGCTGGCTGGAATGGATTTTACCAGGCATTTTTTTAAAAAACCTCTGCAATGGGACCTAACCAATCTTCTTCCTGTCTTAGCCTCATCCTTGCCCCAGGGGTTGTGAGGACTGCCCAGGGGCAAAATGGGGCAAAAGCTCTGTGTCATCAGGACTGCAGGGCTCTGAGAGAGGGGCAAGACATGGTAAGTTGCCCATGTAGACAAGCCCTTGATCTCCTAGCTTTTGCACTTCTTGAAGATTTCAAAAGATTATAAAAATATTGAAAAAATGTAAAACATATATTTTACATATGTTGTTGTGTGCCTTCAAGTCAATTCCTACTAATGGCAATCCTGTCATAGGGTTTTCCTGGCCACTTTTATATCTATTATTTATTATTGTTGAAGAGAAACAACAATGCAGAAAGAATCATAACCTGGACACATCACCCAAGGAGACCTTCTACTGTGCTTTCTGCAACCAGACTTGTTTATCTCGGATTGGCCTTTTCAGTCATCAGCATGCTTGCAGAAAGTGCGGGACGAGTCCTTCCTGAATCTTCATTTGCGAAGAAAAGCCAGAGAGAGAGAGAGAGAGAGAAGGTGAGAGAGTGTGACTTGCCCAAGGTTACCCTGTGGGTTTCCATAGCTGATCATGGATTTTAACACGGGGAATTTCTATGTGAAAGCTGGACAGTGAAAAAAGCTGGCAGGAAGAAACACTAATTCATTTGAATGTGGTGCTGGAGAAGAATTCTACAGATACAATGGACTGCTCAAAAGACAAATGAATGAGCCTTAGGAGCAAATAAAACCTGAACACTCACTAGAAGGGAAGATGGCTAAACTGAAGCTGTCATACTTTGGACATACCATGAGATGATGTGACTCACTGGAAAAGATTATAATGCTTGGTAAAGTGGAAGGCAGCAGGAAAAGGGGAAAGCCACACTATAGGTTTGTCATTGTTAACTGTCATCAAGTCAACTTCTAACTATAGTGACCCTATGAATGAATGACACCCTATCATCAAATCGCCCTATCATCAACAGCCCTGCTCAGGTCTTGAAGATTCAGGGCCGTGGTTTCCCTGATTGAGTCTGTAATGTGGAAATACATGAAAAGTAGCCCTGGATTTATTAAATTGTTTTTATGTTATTTAAACTCTTCCTATAAAGCACTCAGAGTAGCTTACAAACTATTTCCAACCTGTTCAATATGAAGTCGAAGGCTTTCATGGCCGGCATCCATAGAGTTTCCTTGGTTTTTTTCCAGGCTGTGAGGCCTTGTTCTGGAATAGTTTCTTTCTGATGTTTCGCCTGCATCTGTGGCTGGCATCTTCAGAGAATGGTTGGGTAAGAGTGTATGTGGAGTTTATATGCTGTGAATCCATGTTAGGGAGTATGTAAATTTGTATAACTAAATGGTTAGTTAGAATCAAAACTCAACACTTACAAAAGAATTCCACCCAGGGACAAGGGGATTCCCAGGAGATAATGGCCCATAAGCCAACCATTAGCCAAACAGACACTAACGAGCCTTGCATTTCTATACCCATAAACTAACCATTCAATTACACAAATGTACATACTCCCCAACAGGGGTTCACAGCATATAAACTCCACATACACTCCTACCCAATCATTCTCTGAAGATGCCAGCCACAGATGCAGGCGGAACGTCAGAAAGAAACTATTCAGAACATGGCCTAATAGCCCGGAAAAAAACCAAGAAAAATCTGTTTCCAACCTGTCTCCCAACCAGGCAACCTAAAAGGCTAGACCTGACAATGGGGTTGTCTCAACAGTTAAAATAGTCCTCACGGAGTGTGAGGAGAATCCTACATGCCTTAATGGCATTCTGCATCATTTCACTGTATGGTGAAGGAGGGAGGCCCAAACCATCAAAAACTATGTGTGAAAAGCCTTTGTGGCTTTTCCCAGAGTTTTCTAAAAACAGAGGGGGAAATGCACATTCCTATTCATTGGGACAAGCGATTCAATATGAATCACTTTCCTATATGAGAGGAAATGCAAAGATGAATGGCTAGATGAGGGTGGGGGGAGGGGCTTGATAACAAGCACCTGGTGCTGCCATGCTAGATTTTTACCTTAGCTATCGAGTGCAAAGGCGAGAAAACGGGAGTTGTTTTTGTTTGTTTGTTTTGTTTCCTACAGGCAAAATATCGCTCTAGCGCACAATGGAAAATAGTTTTTTAAAAAAGCTTGGTGGTGGCAAATGAAGGTCAGTAAAAATGTGAGTAATCTCTTGCGGCCGCCATCTTCACCAGCGGGCAAAGCTTATGGTGAAGAAAAAAACATTAAGAGAAGTCGCAGCTGCTGCAAAATGCCATTACTGTGGGACACTCAGGGTTTGTTTTTTGCCTCGTATAGACAAGCCCAATGTGTTCCAGCTAACCAAACTGCTGAACATGTCTTCCCTCCTGTTTGCTTCTCTCCTTGCCGTAAGATAATTCTGGAACCTGTAACTCTCGCTCTGTGCATGTATCTATGTGTGAAAGTGGAACACAACACAGGTAGGAAAGCACTACAGGCAAAAAGAACATTGTTAAAACCATAAGTGGTGTTTTGGTTAAATGCACAATAACCCTTTAAAAAGCCAAAATGAAGAGGCAAAATTAATTCCTTAGACCTCTCCCCCCCCCCTTCAGCAATTTGACAAACACTTATCTTAGCAACTGTCTACAGTACTTCATTTCCCCACCTAGTCACATTCACCATTAAGACATTATTTTAACACTCTCTGCGCATTCATTTAATTTACAATGGGAACAGCACAATATGGCTTATCTAGCAGCATATAGCAAAGAAACCACTGGAACTAATTTGCCAAAAACCATAGAACTAGCTGGCCTAGTATAAAATGCCTCCTGTAATGGAATAGAAAACTTGCAAAGCATCATCAATATGTAATTCACATTGTTTAGACAGAACTGACTTGTAAATTGTGCTTTTTATTGCTAGAGGAACAGCTGAAGCAGAGAAAAGTGTTATGCTACTGAGGAAAAAGAGAATAAAAATGACTTCACTGAGCAAGGTTTAACATTCCAAGAGCAATATGACTTATAGCAACTAGCAAAAGAGGAAAAATATTATTGTTGGCTTCAAAAGCCCTTTGATAATATATTATGATAGGAGTTAATGTTTTTAAACCATCTTCACTCCTGCTTCAGATAAAGGCCGATGAAACTAAAGTCTGGAATAACATGGTTTAGAGATCAATTCTTTTAAAACCCACTGCTCTCAGGCTTTTAAAGGAATGCAGTGTCAAACTCATTCCCCATATCCTGGTGGTACAGTAGGTTTTCACAGTGAGGAGGTGGTTTACCACTAAATGTGTTTGTCCAGCTACAGTTTCCACACTAAATATCCACCTAAATCTGCCTTTGACACTTTCAAGAAAATAGTTGATTTTCTGCTATGTTTAATGGGCAAGTGTTTCCTCTTAGTCTATCATTTTCAACGGTTCAAGTTCTCCTACTGATTTTATGTCACATTGCATCTCCAGAAACTGCTTCATGTGGCCTGATCGTGTGCACATTCACTCAGAAGTGGGTCCCACTGTGTTTAATCAGCCTTCTTCTCAGGAAAGTGAAGACAGGATTAGAACTTTACTCTCTTTCTTTTTAAACGATCTTGTATTGTGCATGTGTTTTGTTCTCTCTTGTGGTATGTCAATCAGAATGTGTAGAAAACTGGAAACTGAACAAAACCTGTCTGTACAGTGGGCCTTGGTATCCACAGCAGTTTGGTTCCTGGGCCCTCCATGGATACCAAAATCCATGGATGCTCAAGTCCTGTTATATCCAATGGTATAGTAAAATAGTCTTTATATAAAATGACAAAATTAAGCTTTCCTTTTTGGATTTTTTGGGGAATATTTTCAAGCTGTGAATGATGGAATCCATTGATGCAGAATCTGTGGACACCAAAGGCAAACTGTATTTATGTTCAAACATGTATTCCTTGTTGAAATATTATCACATGAGCAAATTTGTGTTGTATTGATCAATGAGCTTACAGTCAAACATGTGGTGAAGATGAGGAGTCTTGTGGTACCATAATGGTTTGCACCTTTATCATACCATAAGAGCTCATGGACTCCCTCTGCATCAAATGCATGAAGTCTTCTGCTAAGCTGGCCAAGAGATATACATATACAGTAATTATTAGAAACCAGGGGATTGTTAGCACTGCAGTGAGATGGAAGGAATGTAATTCAGAAAGTATGACCTGTAAAATCTCTAGGTGCATAAAATTCTTACAGTATGTAAAATTGCTATATCATCTGTGGCCTGCACTTAGATATGGGCTTCTTATCACACCACAAATGTTACTTAGTTTACCAGTACCTGAACATTTGTGTTATTATCAACACTGCTTTGTGAACGGTCAGTCTAAAAGTTATATATATGGGGTGGAGGAGTCAGGGAGACATGTTTTAATGTAATTATCTAAGGTCCTGTCTAAATGGTCAAAATAATCATCATGGAATTCACTGGAGGCAGCAAAAAAAATAAAAAAAACCTCTGTTTGGAGACCCTTCACAGCTTTTTCTGGAGTTTTTAAAAAGCTCTGTAGGAAATGCGCAATCCCGCTCATTAAGACAGTTGCATTTTCATCGCTGCACTTTCCCATATGAGAGGAAGCACAAGCTGATTGGCTGGATGAGCATAGGGGGTGGGGCTTGCTAACAGGGCAAATGCCCACTGCTGCCGTGTTGGATTTTCACCTTAGCAAGTGATCGCTATGGCAATAAAATGGCAATTTGTATTACCTTTCTCTCTCTCTCTCTTTTTGTAAATGTGAAATGTCACATGTGTGTACCATGGAAAAAGTTTTTTTAAAAAAAAAAAAAAAAGTTCAGTGGTGGCACATTTAAAAATGCAAGTAATTCACTCCCAACCACCACTTAGCTAGGGGCCATAAAAAGTTTATGGGGCTGTAAAACCATTAAGACAAGTTGAAGCTGCTGCAAATTACTGTGGAATAATCCATTTCTCCCCTCATATAGATTACCCCAAGCACATTTTTTCTTTCATTTCCTTCACTGGTAACATCCTGTCACCTCCTCCAAATAACTAGTATATGCCAGCTAAGTTAAAACACTTCATACATCCTTAGTCATGAAAGTTTATGCCACAATATATTTATCTCTTAAATTATAATTCAATATACTCTAATCTAACCTAACACAGTATTTGACCCTGTGTTGATTTTTCTGTGACACTGACATGGCTATTGTTGTGGTGGTTTCCTTCAAGTCATTTCTGACTTACAGCAACCCTAACATGAATCTATTATGGAGTTTTCTTGGAAAGATTTGTTCAGAGGGGATTTGCCTTTGCCTTCTTCTGGGGCTGAGAGAATGTGACTTGCCCAAGGTTACCCGGTGGGTTTCCATGGCTGTGTGGGGATACAAACCCTGGTCTCCAGAAACAATCCAATGCTCAAATCACTACACCATGCAAAATTGAATGATTTCACTGTGTGCTCAAACCTACATGTTAAACACCTGCTACAACATCAGTTCCCATTTTTTCTGACATTTAAAAACTGTAAAAAGATCCAGTTAACTTCACAAATAGACCTAGCTAATTAAACAAGGTGACACTTATTGATCTCTGCTACCATAATAACATACATACAACTTCACTTTTTAAAATAATTTACAGTGCATTCCTTACACATATATACCTGATCATAGGTCCTACTGAATTCAGTGACTTCAGAGTAGAGATGTGTAAGATTGTTCTGTTACAGAATTTGTTTAATTCATTGTCAGAACTAAGCAGATAACAGAATTAAGTGCTCCAGTGATAAAACAATTGACCAATTCTTCTCTGTAAATTAGGGGGGGCCCTCTGAATTTAAAATAGCATAATCAATACTATTTCTGAAATCAGTTTTGAATATCAGTATTTAAAGTCATTAACCTCCCATCCAATTAAACTCACCTCATTTTTTCAATTTAAAATTTCACTTCAAATTTATATTTCAGTACTACTAATATTGAAAATGGGAATTCTCTGTTAAGAAATGAGAAAGAGTTTGACAGACCACAAATATTAACAAGAGACAGTATAATGGCTTCTCTTTTTATTGATCAATTGATATTTTAACCAGACTGTGTAAAATGCCATTTGCCAGTTGGATTCAGAGCTATAACAGCCAAGATCTGCTTCTAATTATAATTTAAGATGTTATAAAACTCTGGCATTCTACACATCATAGTGAGGGATACCCAGTTTGAGATTTTACCACAAAAGCTAATGACCCTATTAGTTCTAATTTGTTTACTCACTAGTTTGGAGCAGTTTCTTCCACAGGTAGCTCTTTGATGTTCAAAATTAAACTTCTTAAAGGCTTGAGAAATCAAATGCCAGGAGAGGCCCATTATATAGCTATTGCTTTAAAAGACAAGCACTACTACTCCTACTTCACTTAAAAAAAAAAAAAGCATTTTCATTATCTTCAAATTAATCTGATCACTATTAAATGCATACCCATTGCTTTTTCTGCATTCAGAGTCACTTCTTCTTTGGGAGTGGATACAATGTTTGATTTTATTTATTCTTATTTATAAGGACAATTAATTATTTTAGGGGGAAATAATTGGCATTGTTTATGCTGCAGTGAAGCCAAAAGGGCAATACTATTAGTAAGCCATTCTTCTCCATCCTTATTTTGAAACTGTATTACCAATGTGACAGTTCAGTCGTATAAACTGTATGGAGATTACCACATGAGTTTAATAATCCGAGACAGGGATGCCACAGGATTGAGAAAGGGTTTCCTTTTCAGATAACATCATCCCTGTCAGAATCCATCAATAGATCACCTGTTCCATTTCAGAAACAGAATCACGGGTGAGCAAAAAGGCACCACGTTATGCTGGCGTGATCTGGGAGGTCTCTGCCAAACACTTCCAGGTATGATCAGGATATCCAGGTAAATGATAGCCTTTTTTGTACCCTCTCCTTTTTACTTGCTTGTGTGTGTGTGTTCAGGTGATTGGTTTAATTTTTTGAGGTTTGGGTTTTTTTTTAATGTTTAAATTCCCCATGCTGTGCTGGTCTCCCTGTAAGTTCCTGGAAGGTCCATAAAGAACACTTCCAGTGGTGATCAGGACATCCAGGTAAGTGACAGCCTTTTTTGTACCCTCCCCTGTTTATTTGTTTGTTTGTTTGTGTGTGTGTGTGTTTAGGTGCTTGGTTTGATTTTTTTTGAGGTTTGGGGTTTTTTTTAAAAAAAATTCCCCATGCTATGCTGCCCTCCCTGTAAGGTCCTCCATTCACTTCCTCGACTGCCGGAGGATGGGGGAGCAGTTTCTGTCTTGCTATAAAGGTAGATGTGTGAAATTATTTTTTTAAAAAAATTGTGACGGGGTGGGAATTAGAAGGCAAGATGGAGATGCTATATTTTCTCCCCTCTGATAATCTCCTATGTCTGAAGAAAAAAAAAAGAAAAGAAAAGAAAGGGAAGAAAGAAGAAGTAGGCATGGAAAGAATATTATACAATTAAAAAAATGATTAAAAATAGGGTTATCTTATTTTATAATGCAAAAAAAGAGGACCCATTTACTTACTGACTATATCAAACCACTGATCATTATGATGGCACTCACTTTAAAAACCTCTGCAGTATAAGCTGTGATAATTGCTAGGCTTGTGTCTGTGTGTATGTGTGTGTGCGTGCACATACGCTTTCCGTTTAGATCATCTTCTTCCCCTATTCTCTTTCCCCCATCTTGCCTGCCTCACACATCTCACCCTACCATCACTTAGGGGTTATATAGAGATTCACCTCTCTGTCATGCCTCCTCCTCCTCTGCCATGCACCTGTCCCTCCAATCCCACCCCCAAGTGAACCCCCATTCCAAGAACAGGGAGGTTTGGGGGGGGTCATCTCCCACTGCCCACAATTCCCAACACTTCCTGCCTCACCCAGAGAGAAAAATTCTGTCTTCTGCCTACTTTTGACAGTACATTACTTATATCCATGTTTCCTCTGGCCTTCTGGTATCCCATTAGAGTCCCCTACCCTCCACATCCCTCAAGAAAACATCCACACCAAGCAACCACTCCCTGCCCAGTCAGTTCTCATCCTCTACCAAAGCCCCTTCCCTACAGAAGACACCACCATGACACCAAAACAGAGGAGGCTCTTCCCCCTCCTTCTCTCCTCCCAACAAGTACAGCTGAAGAAGGTGTCTCTCCCTTCCCCATTTATCTCTTACCATCTGCCTCCTCCACCCATCAACCTTCCCTTCTGCACCAAGAAATTTCGAAAGAACCCCCTTCCCTCTTGATAATAGAAGGGGTTGTGCCTCACTCTTGATTTTTATGCTTTAAAATAGCAAGGGAACAGGGGGGGAGAGGGAGAGAGGAGGAGAACCAAGCCCCCTCATGCCACGTGAGTCATCCCACAAGTGAAGTTGAAGGGACCTATCGCACCAGGGGCAGGAGTGGAACAAAAGCAATATTCGCAGGCACTGATGGGATTTCCCCCTCAATTGAAAGGGGTGCAACAGTAATGACTAGCGTGAGAAGCAGCAGCAGGAAAGCCATGATGTCATCTGATAAATACTGACCAAATTTATTATTTTTATTTATTTATGTACCCCGCTCTTCAGCCACAAGGCTATCAGAGCAGCTTACAAATTGTTTTAAGCAATTTATTATCCTGCTGAAATTCTGTCTTAGCAGCCTCCTGTGATAATGTCCAAAGTTCAAAAGATTTTGCTAGATTTGTTGAGAAAGTTTTCTTCTATAGTTATACTCAAAACACTAATGCAGCTCACACATATGTCATGACAGGATTTGGAAAGTTTCATACACTTGACAGCTGTCCCTCAAGCTGAAATGAACTGTATAATGACACTGCTCAAATATTCATCCATTTAAGCTCCTAAATTTGCAACATACAGTAGCCCAAGACCAGACAAAATGTATATGTAATACTGGAGAGGTTCATCACATCAGCATACAATGTAAAATTCAGACTTTGCACACATTGTTTTATGTCTTAATGTTATATAGTTTTATATCTACTGTATAAATTAAAAGTGAAAAAAGAAAATATATTTTCATGCATTTTTAGTCTAGGAAAGCTTAAAATGTACAAGTGTGCTGTTCATTAGTTATTAAGACACCTAAAACAATAATAATCAATATTGTCAGCAACCTTGTTAGAGCACAGCAAAAGTATATTAGTATCTTTAGGCAAATGATTTCAGACTTTAAAATTGCTTTAAAACATTGAATTTGATACACTCAATATGGTTAGGAGAAAGAGACAGTAAATCAATATTTCAGAAGTATTGTTCTATGCAGTTCGGTATTTTCTTTCATCTACAGTTAAGTCTATGTAGCCTTGAATTCACAAACGCTTCCTGCACTCCATGAGAAGTATTTGGTTCCATGGCTTCATATATTAAAAATGAGAGGTCTATTTTTTTAAAAGTATACAACAGCAGGGTACACAGTCAATTTGGGATGGCAATGTCAGTTATTTGTGTATGGGAGAATTCACCAAAAGATTCAGGGGACTTATTTATTACTGCAGTGATACAATTTCCTTTTTTAAGCCTTTCTTTGCCACCACTAGAAGCAATGGCAGCAGAGTTTCTCTTGGTGACCGCCATTCTCTTCTCCCTTATGCATTTGGAAAGCTCTATATCATGTCCTTATTTCATTCCCAATCAGCTTTGGGATAGCAAGGGGGAGGGGAGATATTCCTCTATCTACTATGGCACTATATAATAAAGATAACATTTTTCCAAGGACACTTTGAGATAGAAAAATGTTAAATCCTGGGAAATAGCTGCCTAGAAGCTGCCACTGTTGCTTTCTTTTGTCTATGGCTGCAGTAAAGAACACTATCAATACATCCACACTACACAAATAATCCAGGGGGTTGGTTACATGGCAAAATAAGTCCACGAAGAAATTGCTAAGACTCCTAATAGTTCCCACACATCACACCACAAAGTCACCTCATTCAGAAGAGGGGAGCTAAAAAATACAAAAGTAGCGTAATACAGGCTTTTGCAACTTTCCCCGACTTTTTAAAACAGTTGTGCAACTTAGCGCACTATTGATTGTGTGAACTATCATTTCGCAAATGTCTGTGGGAACTACCAGCAATCTTCCCGAAACAGCACAGCAGAGCTAAGCCATGATTGGTTGGACTGACTGTGGAGTGGGCAGTGAGGGGAGCCTGCTGTGATCATGTTCTTGTATGTATGTGTGTCACCCCCCCACAAGACCATCCCTCCTTCCTCCTGGGCTCCTTGTGGCTGAAAGGTTGCCTCCTTCCCTCCCTCCCTGCCCTTCTCTGTGTTTCCCAGCCTCTTATCTGCTCCGCTAGGCATTCACTCCCTCGCCCTGCTGTGATCACGTTCTTGTGATCACAAAGCTGAAAACTAATGCGATCAACCAGTTTTGCAGTAAATCATGTAAACTATGTGGCACTGGTGCGAAAATGCACTAAAGCACAAAGTAAGGCAATAAAAACTGCTGTGTAACTGAGCCCCAGTTTGAAACTAGATTATTTGCCATGGCTCGTCCCTATGGAATCCTGGGATGTGTAGTTTGGTGAGGTACCAGCAAAATACCTTGTAAAACTACAAGTCCTAGGATTCAATAGGAATGAGCTATGGCAAATAATCCAGTTTCAAACTGGAGTATTTGTGTAGTGTGGATCCTCCCTAGATCATAGGATGCTGCCATATAGTGGGACTGATAACTGATATGCCTCACTAGCCTAGTTGTCAACACTGACTGGAGGTGGTTCTGCAGAGCTTCAGAAAGGAGTTTTCCAAAACAGAATGCAGGTACTGGTCTGAAAAATGTTTCCCTCTCTGCTTTAGATGGAGTAACGAAAAGGTTTTCTCTCTATCCTTAAAAAGCAAACAAACTTGCCACTATTGTAATAGATGGCAAGTCTTTTGTGGTTGGCAAATGTTTCAGGGAATTTTTGTACTTCTTTGGGTCTCCTGGAGAGGAAAACAAATCTCAGGGCAAGTAACAGTAGACAGGGAGGAAGCTTTTTTGCCTGTGTGAAATGACTTTGTTTCTAGCATTCCCAATTCTCAGTTGACACCAGTTCACTTGTATGGCATAAAGGTTTTTGTATGTGTGTTGCACTTGTGCACTATTAGTGCACCAAAATACCAGGAGTAAGGTGGGGTATTGGGGAACAATGCATCTGGGCTTATGAAATCACATGGAGCAAGGCCAATGTTGTGACCTGTGACCCTGACAAGCTCTGGGGGCAGCAGTGCAGGGTTTGAAAAATGAGAGTGAATCTTCTAAATATCTCCATGTATTGTATGTTGCAAGTAAGGCCATGTGGGAAGCCAGCCCTAGATGAAATGGGGCCAACTGCTACAGTTACCAGCTGTATTTTAGTCTCTGCCTGGCTATTAAAAATGCTACCACCCCCCAGCTATGGATTGCTGCTTTGCTTACCCAAATTCAAGATTCATTTTCCCACATTGTCCCCACCTCCATTTCCACAATCAGTTCATCCAGAAGCAGTTGCAGCCCATCTGATACCCTTTGCTTTCCCTGCCTCTGTGACTTCATAAGGATTCTTTTATGACATGGACTCACCCTGTGTAACATTATATGAATACTGTCACCCTGCTAAAGGGAGAGTAGTTTGGTCTAGATTTCACACTTTGTGGTGGATAGAGGATATGGTGAATGTCGACTCATAACGTGTGAAGTAAATGGATTTGCCTGGATTTAAGGGCTGCTAAGCAAGCACATTTTCATTTAGTCTGTCTCTTTCACTCATTCGTCCACCTTTTCTTCCCAAGCAATGTCTTCTCTGAGAGCCCTGTCCTTCTGAATATCTGTGCAGAAACAAATGAAGTGGCAATCAGTGTTTTTGTGTCTTTTGCTTTGCAGCCAGTTGTAAAGCTGTTGTGATAGTTATTCCCTGGGGTTGCTTATTTTCCCCTGAGCCTTGACCTAACTGATGCATGCATTACAGCACTGCAGCTTCTACCAGCTGTTTCAACTCACAACAGGAGATGATTTGCACACCCATCATCATCTTCAAGCTGATATTTTGGCTGACTATTTACATTCAAACATTTTGAATTTTGTATAAGGTTAAGGTGTGCCCTATGTTTAGTTCTGTAAAGTTAAGCAAGTGACTTAAACAAATAATTACCTAGAAGTGAAATCTACAGAACCCAAAATGGAGGGAAAAAAAGAAGGAAATTGGAATTTTTTGATTGACAAGTGGAAGTTAATTTACCAGGTCCTGAACCAATACAAATGCGTACAGAGCTTAGCTGCCAAGAAAGGTACCATTTAAAGGTTTAGATATAGAGTAAAAGGATATAAAACCACATTCATAAGAAAAAATGTTAATTGAGGTTTTCTTTCCTAACTAGAGTCTGTATTGCTGAATTACACAGGCTGTTTAACTGCTGTTCTGTGCTTCTGCACTAAGTCAACCTTACACATAGACAAAATAATAATACCAATAATATTTGCACTGACAAATAGCAGTGCATTTTAACTTCCAGGGCCTTTATCTGTAAACAACAACATGGAGCCTAATCTTCCTTTTCTTCCCCTTCCTAGCCTTTTTTTTCCACATGTTCAGCTTGGCTGCAGAGCACTTGGCTTTCACAGAGGGGCTGGCAATTAGACTTAACACTTTCTAAAACAATACAGAATACTCTGACCGAAAGAATGAAAGGTCAGCTTGCTCATGCTGATCCAAGTTTGTCTTCAATTCCCCTTCCTGTCCTCCCATTGTTATCCCATCTAGAAAGGTGTGCAAGTAATCCCCTTGACTGCCCTTGATGTCAAAGGTGCTTTATGATTCACTGCGAGGAATGTGTTAGCTGCAAGTGATGTGAATAAGTAGCAATTTGACCTTCCTGATATCAGCTGGACTACAGGAAGACAGAGTAAGCTTTCTGCAACATGGTAAAAATTGAGATGGCAGAAAAGGAATGGTATAAAACCTGGAGTATTGCATTATTTGTCATCATTTAGATTTTGCCTCCCGGGGCCATTACAATCATAACAATATCCTTGAATGTCACCTTTCTCACCAGGTGGACAACATTACAAGCTCCGGCTCTGCAGAAGAGGAGCGTGCCCACAAATTAAATGTTATGCTCAAAATGGCTGCTAGAATAATAAATAGGGAGTTAATTAACCATCAAAATAAATAAATTAAAACTCTCTTAAACCGTTTGTTTTCTTCCCCCCCTCCCCTTACCCATCAACCATTTCTTTCTGCAGCAAAACCATAAAATAGCTCACGTAAGGCATAATGCTCACTCCAGTCATGCCGGCTGCTGATCATTAATTGCATCAGAAAAAGACAATATTTTATCTGTCCTCTTTGGAGTCGGAGTGTGAATGGTGAAGCAAAGAGAGTGAAACAGAGTGAAACATGAAAAGCTTGATTTGTTAGGACCCCTGCTGTCTGAGAAGAGATCAAAGCCCAGGAGGGGGCTGTAGAACAGCCGAATGCATTGCACTGAAACATGGCCTGTGGCAGCTGCTCTGAGCACTCTCACACAACACAGGTGTACCTCTAGCTCAACCCTGCCAGCTGAATCATGGGAGTAGGTTACCTTTTCTCTTCTTTCATTATTTCAGTCTCAGCCACGGAGGAGATGCAGGCTCCATCCATCACAATGCACAAATTCGCAGTGCACAGATTCAGCACAGGCCTAATTAAAGCTTTTCCTTTCATTTGTGGAGATAATTAGACTTTCATCTCACCAGGACGCTTCAGAAAGATCTATTTCTTTCTTCAATAAAAGCTACATCAAACAAAAGCAGATTTTAATCGCCTTTTCTTTGGGGCATGAGTCAATAATGAAAGATGTCATGGGTAACAAAAATTGTGTGCAAGGGAGGGAGGAAAAGGAAAGCAAGGGAGGGAGGGAGAAACCTATGCAATGTTCTTTAATTAACATCGTGTTTGCAAACACCATTAATTTCCCTCATTAAAATGATTTTTATCTGTAACTGATTGTTGATAAAGCAATCGATTTGAGCCTCTCATCTGTTTCACTGCAAAGCAGGAACCCCATCTGGTGTGCTTTTTAAAGCCGCAATCATGCAGACTGATCAGCAACATGTGAGAACAATAAAAAATACATGCACTTATGTGTGTGTGTGTGTGTGTGTGTGTGTGTGTCAGGGATTTGCTAGACAGAATGCAGGGCAAGGGCCACCTTTCCACAGATCATGTATTAAAAATGACTTGATGTCAGGCCAGAGGACAAAGTGTCACAAGGATCAGGAGTGCATGAATAACAAATGAATTAATAAGTGGAGCTGTTAAGGGTTCCATCTGTGTTTAAGGAGCAATAGTGAGCAGGTTCAGGGAGGGATGGGGTGGGGAGAAGAAAAGGCCCGTCATTTAGATGTGTTTAACGCTACTCTACTCACATTTGTGATGCAATACCAGATGACAAATGTGCCAGGCTTTGTGCTGCCTGCGTTTTCTAATTAGTGGCAGCACCAGACCAGACAGTTTCCCCCTGTACTATGTCCACCACTGGAGCAAGGGAAAAGCGTTTTTGGCTTCAAGCCCACATTCTTGTTTTCAGCTCTTATTTACTTGGAAGCCTTTGATGCGCTCTCACACACATATACACACACTGATATCTGCACTTAAAAGACAATGTGCAGGAGATGCAGGAAATGGAAATAGGTGAGACTTGCGGGTGTCCATTGGAACCACAGTAGCAGCCTATTATTTTCTGTTCCTGCCATTATCTGGTTAGACTGGGTGCTAGCTTGCTAATGGATGAAATAAATTCAAATGAGCACAAGAGTAAGGAGAAAAACAAGCAAACTTGAAAATAATATTAATGAGCCCCCTCTCCCAAAATTCAATGTGAATGTAAACCCTTGCTTATACAAGCAAGCCCCAAGTGAATTTGAAATGCTTTGCTGCAGCATTGTTATCTAGAAAAACAAGGCCCTGAATAAGCCTTGCTGCACTAAATCTTCAAAAATACATCAACAAAGAGATTTAGGTCATATCAACAATGAAATGCAGTTAGGATTTCTTTTTTATTATTATTACTATGGTTATTAAACTGACCCTGCTCTCCTGCTTTTATTAGCAATCTAGCACACAGAAACCTCTGTATAACATATGTCTTATTATTGTTATGGAATATAGATTGTTTAATTTTTGTGAGCAATAGGGATTTTTTTAAAAAAAAGTTTCAAATAGTAAATGTGATGATGTACATAATGTGATTCCTATCATCATTGCATTTGTACCATGGCATTAAGGGAACAAATTTTGGGTACACCAATAATCCATTCATTTGTTTCCTAGAGGCTAATAGGAATTATTGTCTCAAGTCAAGATAAAAACCTGGTCGTGGATGTTTTTACTATCCCAAAAGTTCTCCAACATGCTCATACATGTAACAATTTACTAAAACAAAAAGCAAACAAACAAATATTATGGTTTAGCAGGTTATATTCAGGTTATATAAAATGCCAGGAAAATATATATGTTAAGGGTCTCATCCTTAAAATACGAATATAGTATGGTACGGTATCCTATGCTGTGCTTAGTTCTAGCTTCACCACTGAGTTGGGGCTGGGTGGCAGTGAGTGGAAGATTGTGGGATCTAAGCTGAAGATTTCGAGTACATTTCTAGTACATTTCTTGTACATTGAAATGGACAAAAAGTTGGATGTCATTCATTGCAAGTACCATACTTACTTGCAACTTCTTTCTTTTTTGCGATGAAGGTGTAACAACGTAACCTTACAAAAAGGATATAAAGTTGTACTCTTGTTGGGATTTTGGTGTGATGGTATCATTTTCTTATTACAGTACTTTTAAAAGCAGCATTTTGAGCTGAACTTTTCAAGTGCTCCATAGCAGTGACCTCAGTGAAGCTCTCCTGTCACCTGAGGCAAGACAAGGAATGCCATCTCTGCCACCCACATCATTATTGCTATTTCCCCCTTCTATTACCTCTCCCACTGTTTGTCTCCCTTTGTTTGCCTCTCTTCCTTCCAACATTTTCTCTCTCCCTTTCCCCATGTCCTTTGGTTATCTTGCCTCATGGCCACCTGCCTCCCCTCTGTATTTTGTACAACCAAGTAGGTGCCAGCAGAAGGTGAGGCAAAGTGTTGGAGAACAGAAACAAGAAATCCTCGCAAGATTAGGAAAGGTACCAGGAAGAAGGAAGGGGGAGAAAATGGCAAAGTGATGGCAGGTGTATGGAGGCAATTTGCTAAATTAGTTCTTGAAGAAAGCAACTAATAATGTTAGCAAATCCCTCCCCCATTGGACAGTTTTTGAAGTTTATTCACAGTTTAGCATTTATTCTGCACAAAATTTTCATGTTGGCTCTTTTGGAAAGAAAACAGCTTTTGCTGTGCTAGAAGCAGCAGAAAAATGCTATTTCCTGTTCAAAAAATGCAGTTTTCTGTAGAAGAAACATGGAAATCTTACAGAAAAGAAATAATTAACTACAGGCTCGTCTATATGAGGGTAAAAATGTGGATTGATACGCACTAATGACAATTCAAAGCAGAGTCGATTTGCCTTAATGGTGTTTTGGAAGATCGCATGCATGCGAAGCTATTTGCTTTTGCTGTCCCAACAAACATGCCTGATATTCAAGATGGCGGGCATGAGTGAATTGCTTGCATTTTTATTGTCACCAGTTGCTGTTGCCGAACAGTATTTTTAATTTTTTTTTTAAAGCATATCTAAGGTACAAACCTCCAGAGATTATTGATAGACTAAAGCTTTCTATTTCTGGATTCAGCTTCAAGAGCTTTATACTGTTTTATTCATTAAAAAAATAAATAAAACAGAATTAAACGTCCCAAGCCTCAGGGTCCCTGTCTCTTTGTAAGGAAAGCTTTTATGGAAAACATAATCAAAATGAATGTTCCTTTCTAAAAATAATGAAGTTTGGATTGTCCAATTAATTTTTTTTTAAAGTATTTTTTCCTATGTGCATTCAGGCTGCTAGGGTATCTAAAGTAATGCTAAAGGACAAGGACCAATTTAGCATAATCACAGAGTATCACTAGAGGCTATTCAATGTTCTTTTCAAGGTGTGTGTGTGTGTGTGTGTAGTTTCTCTCAATGTCTGTGTTTTCTCATATTGGGATTAAACGCAGTTATCCTTCTATTAATATTAGGCTTCTGGTTCTCTCTTTAATTGGTTTCATTTGCCCCAGACTTCCTCATGTATGCCATTGTTTTCATTAACTTCTGTGGGAGATTGTTCAGGACGCTGTGGAGCTTTTAAAGAGCAGGAAAAGAGGTACATCACTTAACAACGCCCTGCAGGCATGGGGACTTTGCCATGAAAAGAACATTAGAAACAATGGTAGCCATAACAAAGTAACAAAAATGCAAAGAGAGAAGAAACCACACAATGTACCTAGTCAAAACAAAACTCTAGGCAATCGTGGTTTCTGTATCCTTTTTGGTATAAAGTCATAGTCCACAACTTATATTTAATTTAGTATTCTAATTTAACCTATTTTAGCATTAAAAAGTCATCAAGGAATCCAGTTGCACCTTTGAGTTGATAAGTGGATTATAGTCCACAAAAGCATACACTACAAACTTCTTTTCCCCACTTGTACTCAAGCATGCTATTAGATTCTTTGATGCCTTTTTATATTTAATTGAAATAACATTGGATTGTGTTAAAGCTCCATAACTCTATATGGTACTATGAAGGGAAATGGAGAAGCTCTTCACCTCACCTTTGCTAGGAGAATTCCAATATGATGATGGCAACTGCTTTACTTATCTAATGTTCTGACCTCACAGCTGTTTCCATTGTCGATTTGTCTTAGGACTTGATCCTAAGCACAGCTGTAGTTTTGCCCCATTCAGCAACAAATGACTTGACTGCTGCAATATATTTATATATTTGTCTAAAGAAAAATATATTTTTAGTCTTGAGCTGAACAGGGATGAAGCATAGTTTATGGCCATTTTCCTCTCACACAGTAAAATATACCACCTTCTCAATGTTTAGTATTCTGTCATTCCATTATGAAAGAGTGTGAAACAGTTTACATGGAGATACACACGAGGGGAAGAAAGGAAGAAATCCTCATTGCCATGCTGACTTTCTAATCCCAGTCCAGTTGATTAATGAAGGAGACTGTGGACAGGTACATCCATATGGGAATCCTATTGAAGGTAATGATCTCATCCATATGAGTGGACATTATTTCCAGAAGAATATCGATCCAGAGGTGTATCTGGATGTGCCCAACCTCACATTTTGACTTGACTGGGTGATAGCTGGATTGGGATGAAAATCTTTCCGTGCTGTACTGACAACCAATGAAACCATTGACAATGCACAATAAAGTAAATGAACATTGGCCCAGTTGTGTAGGCACTGGAAATGCATTATCTCTTCCTCTCCATTTAGAATGAGGGCAATTGGAGGGCTTTATTTCCCCTTAGTAATGTCATCACAAGCCAAATCTAATTGGCTACATGTTGTTAGGCTATGATCATGTTTGCTACATGTTCTTTTATTGGCCAAGATCAGAGAGGACAACTGAACCCCTCCAAATGTTATTGAACCTACAGCTCCCATAATCTCTCACCCTGGACTTTGCTAATTTGCATTGATAGGAGTTGAAAGCCAAAAATATTTGGAGGGCTGAAATTGCCCACTTCTGGCCTGAAGTGAAAAAAGGTTTTCAGATTAAAATAAATAAGCAATGTCCATACATCAAGATGTATGTAAAAATGTTTTTCTCTTTTTCTTTTTCGTGAACAATCTGACCTTCCCTGGCAAAAACACATCAAATTTGGTCAACACCAGCTTTAACCAGAAAGAAGTTTAATAATTCTATCAAAGTAAGGACCACTGAGTTTCAGCAGAGAGTACACAAATCCAGAAAGGTGTACAAATCCCACAGGTATGAAGGCCAGCCTTTTATTTGTAAATTTGCCTTTATTTTTTATTTTTTTTATTTGCTTTTTCTATAAAAGTAGACATAAATACAAATTATACAAATATAAAAGATATCAGAATGGGAAGAACGATATTTCTGGTCATAAATTTGATAACAGGAACTCAGCTGCAACATATGACTTTATGATTTCACCCGTTTCCCCTTAGAAATACACATTTTGATTCATAAAATGGGAGACATTATGATTTATATGCCATAAAGTGATTTGACTGAAGCTGCAGCTCTAGCAGTCTGATCAGATATTCAGCCTCTCAAAAAATCTCTGACTCTGTTTTCATGTGCTCATTGAACTACTACAATCTGATCCCTCTTATGATCATGACAAGTCTAAATGTGCTCTTAGACAGACTGTGTGTATTGGCTGTATTTATAATAAAAGAAACCCAGTATGGTTTTCAATAAGCACTCTAAAAATCATGTTTCATTTTGGAGAATATCAGTGACGATTACTGTGTAGAAATAGTGAATTATCAATGAGTATTCTTGAAATAAACACACGCACACACACACATAATTTCAGAACTAAACAAAAACATACATCATACACATATTCAACTAATTATTTCTTTGCAGTGATATAAAGGAAAAGAAAAACACTAAGTGTAAATATCATCCATATAATTTTTTTCTTGCTCCCTCTGTGTAGATTTTATTCCTATTTGGGTTTTTTTGGGGGGGGGAGGTGCACTATTAATTCAAGGCAAATCTCTCTCTGGCTTTTCTTCACAAATGAAGATTCAGGAAGGACTCATCCTCTGCTTTCTGCAAGCACGCTGATGACTAAAAAGGCCAATCCAAGATAAACAAGTCTGGTTGCAGAAAGCACAGCAGAAGGTCTCCTTGGGTGATGTTTCTCGGTTGTGATTCTTTCTGCATTGTCATTTCTCTTCAAGACTTGTTCGGTGTGATCTCTCAAATAAGGCTGCAGCATTGTGGATAGTGCATCTCCATGCCTCTCGATGTGAGGCCAGGGTGGACCATTGTTGGTGATCAATTTGGCCAAGACTGAGATGTTGTTTCAGGGAGTTCTTGTATCGCTTTTTTGGAGCACCCCTCTAACGCTGACCTGTGGCGAGTTCACCGTAGAATACTATTTTGGAGAGGCAATGGTCCTCCATCCTAGAAACATGACCTGCCCAGTGCAGCTGTGTTCTCAGTATCATGGCCTGAATGCTGGTGATACCTGTTTGCTAAAGGACAGCAACATTCGTCACATAGTCAGTCCAGTGTATATTTAGGATTGTGTGTATACAGCGCTGATGAAAGCGTTCGAGGAGTCATAAGTGGTGGCGATAGGTGACCCATGTTTCAGACCCATAAAGGAGAATAGACAGTACAATGGCACTGTACACACTGATTTTTGTGCTTCGCCTCAGGTGTTTATTACTCCAGACTCTTTTGTAAAGTCTTCCAAATGTGCTATATGCCTTTGCTAATCTGTGATCGATCTCTTTGTCAATCTTGGCATCTGAGGAGATGATGCTTCCCGGTAGGTGAACTGCTGAACGGACTTAAGCACAGATTTGCCGATGGCAAAGTGGGGATGGTGGTGTTCGTCTTGTGCAGGCTGATAAAGAACTTCCGTTTTCTTCAGGTTGACTTCCAGCCCAAACAGCTCTGCAGCTGTTGCGAAGCAGGATGTTAGGTGCTGCAGAGCTGCTTCTTTGTGGGCAACAAGGGCAGCATCATCAGTGAAGAGCAGCTCGCAAACTAGATAGTTTAGAGTCTTAGTGCGAGCCCTCAGATGGCTTAAGTTAAACAAGCTACCATCAGTACGGTAACGTATATAGTTGGTGTCTTCTTCTTCGAGCTCTGCTGTGGCCCTTTGGAGCATCATGCTGAAGAAGATAGTAAATGAAGTTGGAGCAAGAACACAACCTTGCTTCACTCCATTAGTTATTAGAAAGGGCTCTGAAAGAGCATCGCCATATCTGACTTGACCGTGCTGGCCCTCGTGCAGCAAATAATTCAAGGCAAATAATTTCCTTTAAAATGTAGAAACAATCCAGGTCTTTTAAAGTGGAAATTTGTTAATATGTAAATAAACCTTTAGACAGTCAAAAACGCAACTGTCTGAATTGCATGTGGGGGGGAATCATGTAGCTGGAAGAGATATTGAAAATGTTTCTATTGTATATGTTTCAAGAATGTAGATTCTAGGAGAGCCCAGGACACCCAAGAGTCAGTGTGGTTTGAGCATTTAACTATGACTCTGGAGACCAGGGTTTGAATTCCTGGTCAGCCATGAGAACCCATTGGGAGACCATGGGCAAGTCACACTCTCTCAGCCTCAGAGGAAGGCAAAGGCAAACCCCCTCTGAACAAATCTTGCCCAGAAGACCCCATGATGGGGTCATCATAAGTTGGAAATGACTTGAAGGCACAAAACAACAACAATGAAGACACCCACCTGTTTATTTGTTTTTTTTTTTAATATTCTGCTCCACAGCCCTGTAGCCATTTTATTAATGGATATAAGGGAATGGAAGGAAACATTTTCATATCTATTGTCTATTGAAACTGTATATTGTACTTCAAATACCTCCACACACACACACCTTGCTATGTTCTAAAATAATTCATTATTGAAATTAATCCCCTGTATTGGAAGGTGATTATACCAAGACCTAGGGATGTAATTGTTCACCAGGTTTCTTCTGAAAGGTAGTAATGAATAATTTCAGCAATTTTCTTCCCACTGCAAGAAAGTCCTCAAAAACCATGTAGGTTTTGAAGGCTATTCACAAGTCAGAACTTATTCTGCACAAAATTCACAGAATTTTTATGTTTTATGTAGAAAGCAGTATTTTCTATGTGGAAAATAATATTTCAATACAGAAATATTTATTCCTGCACAGAAAATATCATTTTCTGCATAGAAAAAAGCTATAATTGGGGATTTGTTATGGGTAAAATTTGCACATGGTTGAGTTACATAGGAAACAGTATTTTCTGCACAGGAAACAGCCTTTTTTATGTGGAAAAAATATTTCAACAGAGAGATATTAATATAAATTACTATGCAGAAAATGCTATTTTCTGTGCAGAAAATGCTATTTTTATACAAATCAGCCATGCACAAATTTTAAGCAGAATAAATCCCCAATTACAACTTTTTCTGCATGTTAAACAATATTTTTTGTGCAGGAATCAATATTTATTCATTGAAACATTTTCCACATAGAGAAGCTGTTTCTTGGGCAGAAAAATGCTGTTTTCTGTGAAAAACAACTATGTGCAAATTTTGCACAGAATATGTCCTGAATTGCAAAGATTCTACTCAGTCCAGCATTCATCTCATTAGCATTTCTTGACAATGGAAAACATGTTTTTGACTCTTTTTTTTTAGTATTTTAAAATATTCTTTCCATTCCTGTTAAGACTAGTGACAGACTTAATACATAGTAAATTTTACTTTTTACAGGCTTAGTGCAGATCATTAAAACCTTGAGACTGAAAATAAAAATGGAAGATGATGGGGGGAAAGATCTTTACTAAGTTGTAGAGAACTCTGAATGCCAAAAGATATCTTCATATTTTCCAAGATGGGCTATGAAAGACTTCAGTATGAAACCCTAGTAGGCACTGTATGCTTCTCAGATGTTTGAAAGAGAACCCACCTGTAAATTTACTTGGGGCCTTTTTACATGAGCCAGAATATGCTGGCATATCCTGCCCATGGATAAGGCTCATTCTTCTCCTGTTACCAGAATGAAATGGGCCAGGGTCCAAATGGGCATGTTGGCCCATCCCTGCAGCTGTTGCCACCACTGCCTGCATCCCAGGCTGCGTTTACACAGGCAAATATTCACCTAAATATACCACAAAGATTGCTCATTGTCCCCACGGATCACACCACAGCATCGCCTCATTCAGAAGGGGGGAAGGGGAAAAACCCAAATATAGTGTGACAGGGGATGTTGCTGCTTTTGCTGACTTATTTGGAAAGTAGCGTGACTTAGCGCATTATTGACTGTGTAAACAGCCATTTTGCTAAGGGCTGTGTAAATTACCAGCAATCTTCCGATACAGTTGCAGCAGAGCTGCACTGTGATTGGTTGTTATGATGAAGGGGTGGCTTAAAAGAGGTGGAGTGAGGGAGGGAGATCCAGTAGTGATTAGGAAATTTTGAAAAAATCCATCCTCTCTGCTATTTTGCAAGTCTGTGAATCTTTGTTTGCCAAGAAAAAGGATTCCAAGTCCTTTCAGTCAGGGAGGATCTATTCCCCCATCAAGCCCCTCCTCCTTCTCCTCGGCTGTGAGCAGCTGTCTCTGCTTGGAGGAGAGAGAGAGAAAGAGAGAGAGAGAAAGTTTTCTCTGATCTTTCCCCCTGCTATTTTGCAAATCTGTGAATCTTGAAAATGCAGGATTCCAAGCCCTTTCAGTCATGGAGGGTCTATTCGCCCCATCAAGCCCCTCCTTCTCCTCAGCTGTGATCGCTGTCTCTGCTTGGGGGAGAGAGAGAGAGATTGAGAGATAAAAAGTTTTCTCTGATCTTTCCCCCTGCTATTTTGGCAGTCTGTGATTCTTTGTTTGGCAAGAAAATGTAGGATTCTAAGTCCTTCCAGTCTCGGAGGATCTATTCCTCCCCATCAAGCCCCTCCTCTGCTTGGTCTCTGCTTGGGAGGCCACACCCCTGCACCTTGGCCATGTCTAAACCATAAAGCGAAATAGTAAACAAAGCAATGGAATCCCCCATACATTGTGTAAAATGACTGGCACTGCTACGAAAAAGCGCTAAAGCGCAATTTGCCGCAATAAAATCTGCCGTGTAAATGCAACCCTACTCTCCAGATCCAGTCAGGAGGCTTGCACCATGTGAGCAAGAACCACTGCATGTGAGTAGCCTGGTCACATGCTGTGGGTCCCCTTTCTGGATCCAGAAGAACAGGGCAGCTGGCAGCTAAAGCACCAGGCTTACATGACTCCTGCAGTCACACAGGGCCCAATCTGTTTTACTTTGTCCGGAATGCATTTAAACAGGATTTCTTAAAAACCCATTTCATTGGGCCCTTCTCCATCTTCTCTCCATCTTGGCCCATCTTGGCCCTGGAGGTTGTGAGGACGGAGCAGGGGAAAAATGGGGTGAAATCATTGTCAGGAATGCAGGCCTCCAAGACGGGGATAAGGCAGGCTAAATTGTCCATGTAGACAAGCCCTTGGTCTTTGGGACTTAGTTATAAAGTAACTTCACCTTTTCAGCCATACTTGCATTTCTGCAGGGCTGGCACCAGGTCTGATAGGGTCGTGGATAAAGTATCCTCCAGCCCCATCTCAATGCCTCACAAGCTTGCCAGAGGAATATGGATAGGCATGCATGCTGAAAGCAGCACATCTATAGTGCCAATTAGTTTCCAAGCAAAGTTCAAAGTGTCGATTATTATGTTTATAGCCCTACATGGTTTGGGTCCAGGTTACTTATGGGATTGCCTTCTACCATATAATCTGCCTCATACACTTAGATTCTCTGGAGGACATTTGCTCCAGTCATCCAGGACTAGGTTGGAAACTATCACCCAGAAGACTTTTTCTTCAGCTGCCCCTAGACTCTGGAATGTCCTGCTTGAAGAGATACAACAGCTGCATACGCTGTCTGAATTCCCAGCAGCATTAAAGACCAGCCTCTTCCAGCAGGCCTATCCAGATGATTTTAAAGTGTGAATTCTAAATTGTGTATTGATTGTTTTATAATACCTTGGTTTTACTTGTTCTTTTAAAATGATATATGTTTTTAACTGATATGTGTTTTTAACCAATGTTATGTTTATGTGTTAATTTGTCATTCCGTGCTTAGATCCATAGGGAGAGGTGGGCAAGAAATGGTTGTTGTTGTTGTTGTTGTTGTTGTTGTGACTCAGGTTTTCCTCATTCCAGTTTTGTAAAAAAAGGTCTGGCTAAGGCAGCTATAAGTCACTGCCACCATCCTGTCCCTTCTCCCCAAATGGAGGTTTGGAGGATTTTGTATAAATCCAGATGTCCATCAGCTCAGTATCACCAAACATTTAAAAAATAAAAAACAAAGTTGAGCAGGATACATAGCTGGGTCTGAAGGTATTCCTGTGTGGGTCACACATTACAACAAATTTTGCTCTGCTCCTAAATGGAGGAAGTGTCCGCCTGCATGGAAACAGGCAAGAGGAAAGGCATTGATGTAAGAAGAGACTGGATCAGAAATGTTGGAAAGTGTGTAGGAAAGAGCAATGGATGAAATAAAAATGTGAGTGCAAGAAATTGGACAGTTATGGTCAAGACCAAGGTTGAATGGACTTTCAAGAGATGGATGGAAGAAGTTATGGAAAGATGTCTTGACATGTTCTCAGTCTTGAATACTGGAAAATGGCACAGATTTCCATCTTTTTAAAAAGCTCTGTTTTCACTTAGTTTCTAAGCTATACAGTAACTTGGCTTCCTACTTTCTTTCTCATGTAGGTTATTTCTATATCAGGCATTAAGAACAGATTTCTATTCACACACATAGCAGTGAACATATGCTTATAGAAGCATATTCTAGGTGTGATAACATCCTTTTCTCTTTGCAAGTTAGACTGGTCATGGGTCTACTTGTTCAGTATGCAGAATCAAGCAGGTCAAATAAAACAATTGAAGTTCCTTTAAAGAGAAATAGAAATTTTGTTCCACAGAAATGTTAATACATTCTATTTTAGGTGTCAGGGTGAGAATTTTTTTTTTTTATTAGGTGACACTTTTCACAAACATTGTGTCTTGCTATTTTGTTTTGGCTAATTAATGAAGATTCTATGATTAATGATGGCTTGGTTGATTTAAAATCTCATTCAAATGCATGTTATAGTATTTTCAAACTGTTATCACACTAGAGATGTTGGGCAGAGACGTTACAGTTATTAAGAACAAGTACTACTACAGTTTTGGTTATTTTTGAGTTTAGTAGAGACACTTAAGGTATATCAATAGCAAGTTCTTACCGTTTGTGTTTATCTCTGTAGGGATTGTTTCTACCTTATAATGGGTTCATTACTCCTCCAGAAGAAAGATCCCATTGGATACAACCCTACGTTCTTTCATAGCCATGATCCAGTATCCTCAGTATATGGTAGTATCACAGATTTTCAAAATCCATTTGAGGAGAAATGATGTGCAGCAGGAGCAGAAAAAAATGAAGGGTAGACTTAGGCCTTATTTAGATGGACTATTTACCCTGTCTTGCCCCTGTCTTTGATTCCTACAATTCTAGCAATGCAGGGCTTTCCCCCCATTTTGCCCCCAGGCAATCCTTACTATGCCCGGGGCAAAGATGGGTCTAAGGCAAGGCTAAGACAGGGTAAAGCCTGATAAATCATTATATTAAAATACTTGGAAAAATGTTTTTCTTCTGAAGAAATGGATCAAGACCCACAGGACCACAGGAGGCCCTATCGCCACACTGGCCTGTTGCTACAGCTGTCATCCGCGTCATATGTTCTGGATCCAGGAAGCAAGCTCACAGCATTTGACTAGGCTGATCACATGCAGGGGGCCTTGCTCACATGCTGCAGCCTGGCTTTGGAGAGTGGAACGTGGATGGCAGCAGCCACAGGGACAGGCCAGTGTGGTGGTCTGGACTCCATCCCATTTCATGCCAGTAATGGGGGAGGGATAGGCCAGGTCCATGGCCAAAATATGCCGGTGGGGAACTGGCATATTCTGGCCCATGTAGATGAGGGCTTAGTGTCAGTTGTGGCTGCTAGTTAGTGTGTAAGGTCAGCAATAGCTGGTTTGAAGACAGAAAAAGAGGACTTAGCTGTAGGACCTAATAGAGCTTGGTGAAAACACTTACAATGTAACACACTACATGCAACCAATTCCTGTTGGGGTGGGTAATGACTACCAAACAATGATATTTTGGGAGCTGAGACTGTCATTGTGCATAATCTTCCTTTCCCCCTGCAACAAGAATGGGTGTCCCTCCATTATCCATTATCAGTAAAGAACCGTTTTCCCATGCCTCTCTCAAGTGTCCTATTTTTCTTTTTTTTAACAAACTCTAAGTGATGTGGGATATGAAAAATGTTCTCATAAGAGCAATAGTGGCCTGGCAGTAATGCTGGGATTTCTAGAGTTATAGCTTTAGAGCATGTAACAATAGGATGCTCTTGTGCTATAGATCTGGGGTACTCTAGTTCTGTCCTCTAAATCCTCTTAGGTAATCTAAACACTCCAGAGCTTGTCTAAATATTCCCTCATACTAGGTCTGTGGTAGTATCTGAGAGTGCTGTGAATTCAATGGATCCAGCCCTTTCCCTTCCTGCCCACTGCCTCTGCTCTTTCTCCTTTTTAGAAGTAGTACTTCCAGGTTTAAGAAGGAAGCCGCTGCAAAAATATACGTGATGGCTGGGAGTGGATGTGAGACTGGATGGAAGATCAGCACTTTCACTTTGATGTTCCAGTTCTCTTTCCAAACTTGGAGGATGATTTTCATCCTATGGCCTCCATCCATCCTATGGATGGATCCCTTAGAACTATCTTGTATGGGTGGGCTCTAACATTGCCATATCCTATCCCATGTGCTGCCTTTGAAGTAATCAGTCAAGAATATACAGAGAATCCTAATGCTTTCCACAAATCTGTAAGTGGTGGGAGCAGGTAATAACAATCATAATAAAATAAAATAAAACATTAATCTCAGTATTCCCTTGCATCTGTTCTGTATTACTATTATCATCATCATCATCATCATCATCATCATTACGTTTATTTATATAGCTCCATAAGCTTTACATAGTGCTTTACAAAAAAGAAAAACAACAATCTACAATAAACACAAAAACCTGCCTACGGCGCACAATCTAAAACCACAAACAAAATTATAAAATTAATAAAATATTACTATAACAGAATTAAAATACTATAAAAGTGTAAGTTAATACAAATAATATGGACATAAAATCAAAATGAAAGTTGGAAGGCTTCCCTAAATAGAATAGTCTTTAATTTAGGACTTTTTCGGACAAGTAAAATGCAGCGCAAGCAGCCTCGCCATGTTGCGAGGCTGCAGCACTGCAGGGCATCCCTTTCGGATGACGCCCGTCCCTGCCGGTACTGTTGCGGTACATTTGAGTGGAATATTTTGCCGATTGTTACTCAACGATCATGAGTAAAAATCGGCAAAATATTCCACTCAAATTTCCCTGCGGTACCGCAACAGTACCGGCAGGGACGGGCATCATCCGAAAGGGATGCCCTGCAGCGCTGCAGCCTCGCAACGTGGCGAGGCTGCTTGTGCTGCATTTTACTTGTCCGAAAAAGTCCTTAGACTTAAAGTAGTCTAGAGAGGTGGTGGTCTGCAAATTCGTGGGAAGGAGAATCCAAAAATAGGGGGCAGTGTGGGGGAAGGGACATATATGAGTAGGGGCAGAGGAAATCCTTGGCTGCATCAGCAGCCCTGAATCACTAGAGCACAGGGCACAAATAGGAAAATAGGGGGAAACAAGTGCTGACAAATAGATGGGGGCCAAACCATGAAGTGCTTTGAAAGTTAATAATAATAGCTTATAACAAATTCTAAATAGGATCAGAAGCCAGTGAAGGGACAACAACAATAGGGTGACATGATCATAACAGCGTGCAGAAAAAAATATTCTAATGGCAGAGTACTGTACCAAAATCAAGGGGACAAGATGGGAAAGAGGAAGTCCAGTCAGCAAAGAATTATACTAATCCAGGCGTGAAATGACCAGTGCATGAACCTCTTCTTCCCTACACTTTGTGTTTCAGAATACATAGAGGAAGGTACCCAGACTCCCTGAAAGATAGGGGAAAAGACTCCAAGATGCATTCCTCTTCATTTAGGCAGGGATATGTTGCCTTGAACTCAGTAAGATTTACTTCTGTCTGAACAAGCTCAGCAAACATTATTGTTGATAGTAGGTTCTAAACCGTTTAAGCCTTTAGAGGCAAAACCCCTGTACATTGGATATAATAAATAGGGGGGGGGGAAATCAGAAATATTTGCAAGTGTACAGAACATGAGCCTAAAGGAGACTACTGAGGTGAAAATGATTGCAAATATTCTAATAAGGGAGCTTAATATTGTCCACAAGCACAGCAAAAGCATGGGGGGGGCAGTAGAACTCAAAGAACAGAAATGAATACTGTGTGTTTCATTAAGTCAAAACTGACTTCATGTGCCTCCTGAAAATGAAGATGATTTTCCAGTATCCAGGTGTCAATGAAATTTAAGTGCCCACCAGAGTGCTAGCCCACCCATAGTTTATTAATGCACTATTAATCTACTTGGGCAACTTGAGAGTGTCATTTAACTTCACAGCCTGTGAGTATAAAACAGCATCATACTGTGAAAGTGATGGTAACACTTAAAAGTCCCATTGTTATTAATTCATTTTGCATGCACTGTAATCACACTGGTCTTAATGAATTCATTCAGCATGTGAATATTGCATATATTTTCAAATACACATCCTACTGCAAATCTCTAGTATTAATTAAGACAGCGAACTAAATAAAGAGTGCCCTTTCAAAAACAATGTAAGGCAATACTGTACATATTTTTCATCCGACACTTACACTCTTTCCTACTTAGAATGTATCTTCCATTATTACTGATGTGATATAATTTATTGATGCCCCGTTGGTTTTCTTACAGAGTATTTGGTCTTTTAGAGCCCATGTTTCAGCTTGAAGCTTAGACTCAGCATTCAACAGTTTATAAAGTGTGCCTATACTGTATGTCCACCATGTTTTGTACTAAATGTGCAATGACACATCTGCAAATGCTGTGTGATCATATGAGTATGAACCTGCCAAGTCAACTTCAGGTCAGACAATTGGAAAATGTTAATGTTTTGGTAAATCATTGATATTCATTTATTAAAGGCTCTCTATGTATTAGGAATAGCTAAAAGTGCTGTTCTTTTCAATCAATGTTTATAAACTCTTATTTGATAGTCTATATTTAACCTTCAATAAATGCAAATTGTCCAGAAATGTCATTTTTGTATTTTTTAATAAATGGCTGCTATCCTTTTCATGACAGATGCAGGTATAACCAAAAGTTGCTCATACATATCAAACTTTTTTGGTCATTGCATGTGATGAGAAAACCACTGCAGGACAAATCTTTCTCCTGCAGTAGGACTGCTCTTTCTCCTGCGGAGCTCCTCCATGTTTGTTTTGCAGCTGGTGGAGAGCAGGGGCAGTGCAGAAACATCTGGGTATGCCACCAAAGGTAGATGAAGAATGATAAAGGCATCCTCCTGGACCTCCTGGGTCTTCTCTGGATGTCAAAGAGGATGTTGTGTTGTTGTGTGGTTACAGGCACATAGCAAGATGCTTCTCTGATGCCCTCTGCTCTGTACTGATCACTTAAATGTCCATGGAGGGATGCCCCTACAGGAGGAAGGTAAGTCCCATAGGACAGGAGAAGGAAGATGTATTATAGTTCTACCTGGTAGAACAGGTCTGCTGATTAAGGATCTCAGCCAGATATTTCATATGTTAGCCTAAAAGCAGTGTCACACTATCTCAACTAATAGTACTTTCTGTATTCTCCTTATTGCAGCCCTCTATGCTGCCCCCAAATTGGCTCAGGCTTGTTTTGTAGCTCCCTGGAACAGTTTTCTAGGATATGTGGGGGGCTGCAGGTGGAGAGAGATCTTCCCCTGGTTTTTTTTTTAATTAAAAAAAGCCAATTACAATTTAAAAATTGGAGGAGAGGAGCAACAGGGGATAACAACCAATGAAAACTATTACAGCAATATACTCTTACAAAATATCAGGGCATTTTTGAATAATATGGATGAATGTCATCAAATGTTAAACTAAAAATTTGCTTATTCACATTAACTACATCTTTCCAAAAAACATGATTATTCAAAGGTACTAATGCTGTTTGAGATAAATTGTTAACATAATTTAAAAGCAGAAGCCACTTTCCCCCAAATGATCTACTTGAGGTCTCTAGTGTATTCATTTCCATTATCAATTTTTTCATTAATAAAGTGTTCCACAAACAATTCCACCTTTTATCTATGGTCCATTGTCCTGATTTCCAGTTTGGGGCTATTTCTAATCTTGTATTAGCCAAAAGGGAGCAAATTCTTTTTTTATATGTAAGATTTGCATCATCCTCCATAAAGACTGATAACAATAAAAGGGCTGGACAGAATGTAATATTTTGGGGATTTAATAACAGAAATAATAGTAAGTATGGTCCTCCAATAACTACAAACATATTCACAAGAAATCCACATATATAAATATGTGCCTTTCGCAGGACAATTTCTCCAACACATTATCAAATCATTCTTAGAAATTTTAGAAAGTAGTATCAGAGTAAGTACCATCTATGTAAGAATTTAAGAGAGCATTCCTTGATAGTGGGGGGAGATCCAGACTTTATGCCAACTCAAATCTGGAATGGAAAGTTCTAACTCCAACTCCCAGGTTCATTTAAAAGTATTACTATTGCTATATGTGAAATCTATTAGCCAGTGGTAAATAGTACTGGTAACTCCTTTGGGGATCCCTTTCTCTAATAGACAAAAATGTTAAAGGTGTGACATTAGGGAGAGAGATCAATTTTTCCTAGTCTTGATTTAAAAAAAAAAAAAGTGATTACTTGGTGAAGTAAAAGCCGGGAGGGTTTCAGGGGTGTTAGGCTCTTTAACAGTATCTCAGTAGATTTAGGCTTACCTTTAAATATATATATATATATATATATATATATTACATTACGTATAAACCCCTTTCTTTCCATCCTCTAAACTGACAAAATGTATCGGTAAGTTTAAAATCAGGATGTAGCAGTAACAGTAGAATTGGAGAGGGAGAAGGAGCTAAAAAAAGATTTCCATTTGGTCCAAATTACTAGTGAAATTCAAAGGAAAGGGTTTGTAAGATTTTTAGGAAGGTTGGATTTGGTAAAAGAGAAGATATATTCACCTATTGAAGAGAATGTGCGCTCAAGTTCCATTGGGAGCCATAACAGTGAAAGATCAGCTATTTGAAAAATTTGAAAAGTGTGAAAATAGAGTTCAAAATGGGCTGAGCATAGGCTCCCCTCTTTAGCTCCGATGTATTTGGCTTAGTTTGAAAATCTAGAGCAGGATGAGAAATGTATGCATTGGTTGGTGATTTTTTTTTTTTTTTTGCCAAATTTTGAAATAGGATTGTGGGGGTGCTAACTGGATAGACTGAAACAGAAACAAATGTTTGGGGAGAAGAAATGTTTTTAAAAGTGCTATTTGCCTTAAAAGGGAAAGATTGAATTATTTCCATAATTACAATTTTTGTTTCATTCAGTTAGCTACTTATCTATAATTCCTGGAAATTAATTGAGCCAGGCTTTTAGTAATGAGAATATCTAAATAATAACATCTAGATGGTTTAAGCTGGCATTTTGAAATTAACTGCCACTCTTTTTGAGAGTCTAACAGGGAACTTAAACATAGTAAGTTGTATTTATTAAAGTTTATTCATATGTTAGCAAATTAGTCAAATGCTTGAAGGACTTTAAGTGGTGATAGTAGTGAATAAGAGGGGTTAGTTAAATAAATCAACATGTCATCTGCGTTCCTGGTTTAGTAATGGAAGCAGATGTGTCAGCAGAAGTCCCTTACTGAATCCAAAAAATAGTTATAAGTCATATCATTCATACAATAAGAAATGGACTTCCGGTGGTAAGGGCATTGGGGAAGGCAGGGTTTCAGCGAGCTCCTGAAGCCTTGTCACTAAACTCGGGGAATCCCCTTCTTTTTCAACTACAGTTTGGGGGCAATATTTGCTAAAGGGAAAAAGCAAACAGAGGAGGCAGAAGAAGACCTGGTTTACCAGAGCAGACCAAGGGGGAGAGTAGGGGGAGCCCCACTCTCAACCCGTGGAAGCTCTGAGGAGGTTGATGCCATTTTCACTCCCGAGTTTATGCTGCCACGAAAAGCAGTAGAGAGACGCCACCACTTTTAACTTCAAGCTGATAACAAAGCTGCAAATAAGCACTCTATTTTAATTATCCTTATAAAATCTCAAGCAGAAAATCTGTTTTCTTGAGTAGAGGCAGCAGAAACGAGATCGGGAAAGGAGGGTAAGGAGATCTCGGTACGAGAAGAGCAGGAGACGGGTAATGCGGAGTTGTTAGAGGACCCTGTAAAACAAGGCTGGAGGTGAGGTGAATGGGCAGTAAAATAATTAAAAGAGTTATAGAGTGATAAAACAAGAAGTAAGTAAGAAACAAAGTTCAATAGAAGGAAATGAAAAGAACATTTGAAAGAATAAAGAATCAAAACAGCAGACAAAAGGAAAGGAAGGAAGTAACGAAGGCGGCGAGTTTAGGTGTGTTTGGGAGAGGCATGACAGTGAAAAGAAAGGAGGAAAAAACTTGAGAAAGAAAGAAAGAGAGGTCGGAGAAGATATCGAAAGGAACTTTAAGAACTGGGCATACTGAGAGAGAGAAAAAAGGAAATATATGCAGTGCATGAACAAGGTAGAAAGAAGAAATAGAGAAGAAGGAAATATAAGCTTGGAAAGATCGAGGTAGAGAAGGAGCTAGTTCAGAGAAAGACATAGAACAAGGAATGGAAAAGCAGGAGAAAGCTCTCATAGTAGGACATTTAACTAATGTCTGAGGTGTGATAAAGGAGGATATTGGTTTGATAAGGAAAATTGAATTGTGATAATTGTTTGATATGGGATCGATATGAGCTAAACCACACAGAAATTGATTGTATAAAGGACTGTATAATAGAAGGAAAAATAGAGAAATGAAATATTGAAATAGAGAAATGTAATATTGAAATACTGAAGGTAGATGATTACAAATATAAGCACAGAGAGCATATATTAAGTATATATTACTTATTGAATGAATAGTCCATTATACATTTATCAATGAATGAATTGTCTAATAAAATAAAATATCATAGAATACTATTCAAGCCACAAACTGATAGGCAGCCAGTGGAGAGATCTTAATACTGGAGCAGCCCCATGTAGAGCGCATTGCAGAAATCTAGACAAGAGGTTACCAGCGCGTGCACCACAGTCTCAAGGTCCTTTACTTCCAGGCAATGACTCAGCTGGCGTATCAGCCGAAGCTGATAACAGGCGCTCCTGACTGTCGCATTCACCTGACTCGTCATCTGAAGCGATGAATCAAGGAGCACCCCCAGACTGCGAACACAGTCCTTAACAGTCCACAGAATCCACCTAGTTTTGCGCAGTGGCAGTGTTATAGCCAACATATAGGGGTCCACCAGCTATATGTGGTAAGAAAGATCATAATCTAAGAACACAATGTTATACATTCTTACTTGAGAACAGATGGTACTGAGAATATTGAATTTTCTAAGTAGACAATATATTAAGAAGAAATATGAGAGGGTTGTTCCAAACAATAATGAGAATGTGAACACAATCTGAGTCAGAAAGAATAAAAAATGGCCTTATATTAATGTTCCTTAATCTATTATGCTATAGATATCTACTCAGAAGTAAGCCACATAACGTTCAATGGGATTGTCACCATGGAAGGGAGGACAAGATGTAAGAAATATTTGCCACATTCCTTATCCTCTTGATGCATTGAGATGTTCTGTCAAAAAACTCAACAAGTGCCACAAGATTTTTCACTCCAGTGTAAGAGCAAGACAATGACCCCCTTTCTTCAGGGTTTCCACAATTTGTGCAAGAACCTCTGAACAAAACTGGCCTCTTTTCCCTTTGTGAAGCAAAGCAGACATACAGAGAAAGCACAGAAGGGCAAGCTTATAAAAAGATCCATTGAAAAGATGGAAACAGCACACTCAGAGCTTTGGCTATTAAAAGTCCAGGCTGTTTGCATAAATAGCAATTGAAAAAATTACATTAAAAAAGCCCCACTCGTAAGTAAAATGAAAACATGCAACCCCTCCTTTCCACCCCACCTGATGAAGCGAAAAACAATTGAGATTTTTCAACAACCTTTTACATCCAGATCCAATAGTGTGGGAGAACTGTACATCTCTGAAAAGTTAGACACAAAACTAATCTTTTGTCATACTCAATAGGGGTGGGGAAGAGAATCCCACCACCACTACTTGCAAATGTATTGATCTTGTAATTGCTTTTACAGTATTTTCAATTCCTTCTTCTACTTTATTATTGTGGGTTATTTCACTAGTATCACTGTGATGCTTTTTTGTTCAACAGCATATACATTTGGTCAACAAATAATTTAATGAGCATGGAAAAATATTCCAAATCTATTTTCTCACACATTCAATTTTTTCTGTCTCAAATTCTTTCCTTCCTAAATATGCAGAATTTGGCAAATTCTAATAAAAAAATGACCTGAACCAAAATTCTCTCTTATCCAAATACAGTAAATTTTATACAGGAAATTGGAAAGCAAATATATAATTGGGATTTTAAAATGTGGTTTCATCCAAGGGTGGTTTTGAGCTAAGAGAAATTGGCTCATCTTACAAATTGAGATAAAGTACTCAATTTTATCATTTCCCTTACTGACAATGTTCCAGAAAGTCAATCAACATTCAAATGCAATTGTTCAAGGCTAGGGGGCTATAACAGTATTAGTAGGGAATTGGCAAAATCATGTGATCTGCCTTGTATGAGTGTAAGTGTTTCCCACAAGCAAAAAGCAGCCACCATGCCTGTATACAGCTCTCTGTAAGGGAAATAACCTAAATGGTACAAATAATTTATAAAAGCTCAACACTTAAATTGGCTAATTGACACACATTCACCAACTAATTAACTGATCACACTAAAATACTGAATTTAATCAGATTTTAATTGAATCTGTCTACTGTCAAACTGCATTCCTTGCAGATAAAACTGTAATAAATAAACTCTTTATGCAAATACGCAAATGCACATGTGTCATGATTTTCTTGGCAATAAAAATCTTCAGTATTTATTGAGGAAGGGGGAGAACTTATTTCAATTAAAATCATTTGGATTGTCATTAAAACCAACTCAGTTATTACCTGGTTTTTTTGGTTGCCATTATGGTATTAACTTACACTGATTATTTTGTTAAGATCCATATGATTAAAGATATAAAATTGTACACGGAATTTATGCCATAATGTAAATTAATAATGACATTTAAAGACAAAAATGGATAAATATATCTGCATGCAAATTTTGTGAGAGATTTCTTTCCAATGAGAAGTAGCTCAGCTTAACTGAGTTAGAGAGGTCTCTTAATGGATGTGTTTTGTGATTTATTCTACAACTATTAAAATAGAGCATGCCTGTTTTGTGTGTGTATGACACAGAGAGAGAGAGAGACAGAGAGAGACTTGCATTTAAAGGTGATTCAGCATACTGGAGGCTAAGGACATAAGTCCTCTAAGAACAAAGTGTGTGTGTGTTGGGGGGACAGGCTTCATGGCATGCTGCTTCAGGCATGTGGCTCCAGGCACCTTGCAATATCAAGTGAAGCACATAGAACCAAAATGGTCCTCTGCATTCTACTGGCCCAGAGAAGGATAAGAAGCATTACAGGGGAAGAGCAAGTTACCAAGGGAGGAAGATGGAGCAAAGAATAACCTTGGTGCTCTGTGAAGGAGCTGCTGTGTTGCCTATAGAACTAACAACCCAGGGCCCATTCAAACTAAATAATTATAGTGCTGTTCCTCCCCCTCCCCCATGGTAACTGCCATGGTTTTGTGCTATGGTTTTCTGTGATTTGCAGTTTTGGGAGGAGCATTTAGAATTCTCACCCAGAAAGCTAGAGCACCTGGAGGCAGAACCGGGCAAATACCCTGCGTCATATGGACTACGAACTCTCAGCTATCCCTAGCAAAGATCATCCAATGAGCTTAAAGATTTGAATAGTCTCCTGTTTATAGTTTGATATTCTACCAACTATGCCACACCAGTTCAGGGAAATACAAATTTAGTATGTCAGTAAGATATATTTTAATATTTGGACACAATTTTTGGTCCCATTGTTATTAAGAAAGAGTTTAAATCTTTTCAAATGGGATAGTAGCTGCTGAAATGACAGAATGTTGCCGGTCACCATTTTGGCAGTGGTTTGTGACTCCAATGTCAGTGGGGTGGTGAATCCACTCTGGGTTGTAGTCTGAATTATAACAGTTACCAAAGGTCATGGACATATTTTGGATATGAGGTTCAGCACCTTAGGGCTCATTTACACAAGCCAGGATATACCGGCTCTCTGCTGGTGAATTCTGGCTGTGGAGCTGGCCTGTTCTTCACCTGTTACCTCAATGAAATGTCCCAGAGTCCAAACAGGAACTCTGGCCTGTCAGTGAAGCTTCTGCCACCATTTCCTCTGCTGATGAGAAAACCAGAAAAATGGCCCACAACACGTGACTCAAAGCCCCCTGCATGTGACCAGCCTTGGTTACATGCTGAGGGACTCCTTCTTGGCTTCTAGGAGAGCCAGGGAGATGGTGGCAGCAGTGAGGGTCAGCATGCCAAACAGGCTTCTGTGGATACATGGGGGCCTGAGCTGGTTGTTGATGGCAATAATGAAGTAAAATGGATGTTCTCTTGTAATGCTTTATTGGGCCCTACTCCACCTTCCCCCGTATCTGCCCCAGGGTTGGTGAGGACTGCCTGGAGGCAGAAAAGGGCAATTTCCTGCAGCACTCTGAGATGGGGGCGGGATGGGGCATTTTGTCCATGTAGACAAGCCGGTAGATAGCCTCCTTAAATTTCAAACTAAAATCACGAGTAGATATACTGCCCCAATAGTATCAAAGCCACCAAGCTCAACTGCCTCAAAGCTGAACACAGCAAGAAGAAAGATGCACTGAGCAGATGAATATAGGATGATGTTAGATTTTATTGGGAAACTATGGGACTTTCAGCACTTCTACTTTTTAAATATATATTTGGTTTGGAAACCTGCACAGGAGTTTTCTATGTAGCTAATTGTGTTTATCCCAAAGCACAATTTCATCCAGTCAAATGTGATAAAAAGAAATGGCAAAAAAAGAAAAGAAAATGAGTGGTGATGTTTTAACTTGGTTTTTACTGTGCTACAACTCAAAGCAGTGCCCAACCAGCCAACCATATTCTGAAATATACTAAAAACATAGTAAATAATTTACTCCCTGAAAGGCGATATCTGTACAAGACATCTAACAAACTAGAGTGAATGTTTACAAGCAAGTTATAGACTTGAGAAAAGCATGCTTTACAATAATAATAAAAAAGAAGCCTTAATGGAAGATTAACTATAGTGCTGAAAATGACAGATCATAAATTAGTTGTTCAGGGGAGTATATAGTTATTTATGAAGAGAAACATTAAGAGCTGGCTTAGAGGCATATAAAACTCACCATATTTCACACAGTTTTTTTTTCTTGAACCTATCTTAGTTAGACACTAAACATAATTGGTAATGTTGCTTGCACATTATTTATTCACTGTTCAGTTGCAATAGGTATTCACTATCAGTAAAATAAATCAAAGAAAAAAAAGCCCCTAAATATTACATTTTAGCTAATTGATGTGTTTTTATCCCATTGAAATATTAAAAAGTTTCATGACAGAATAAATTAAAAAATTAAGATATGATCCATTCATCCATTTCTTTCTTTAGAAATTCTTCCAGATTCCTTTCATTTGAAAGCTTTTGGTATTTGAAAGTTGTCCAGAGGTACTATAGCTATAACCTTAATCACATTTTTAACCTGTAAGACTGGCACCTGCCAGACAAGGACAAAGATTAGAAGATTGATCTATGCTGCTATGCCAGCCAATTACTATGTTTGCCTTTATTACTGAAAATCGAAGTTGTGTGAAAGCAATCTTCAGTGGTGACAACTAATAATAAGAATTCCAACAAAACATCTAGTATTTTATTCAAAAACAAACTCTTTTGCTGTTTATTGGTACAAGGTAGTCTCACCTAACAATATCCAAAATTACCTCAGTTGCTTGCACTATTCAGTTTAGGGAGAATGGGAAATATGGTGCATAGCCCTCTAAGCAGTGCAATGTTTCCTGGATTTTTCCTGGCACAGAAATGAAGATGGAAATGGAAATGTCTGGCACAGAATAATCAGCTGCCCAGGACCCTGTTTACCAGGTGATCTCTCTGCTCCCTGTGTGGGAGGACAGGTTCCAAAGACACAGTACGACAACTGTATCTATGGGGGATTGGTTCCGCCGCCCCCCGGATGGGACTTCTGGTTTAAAATACTTAAAGTAGCTATTTCCTGGAACTGGAGGCTACCATGTTTTTATAAATGGAAACATTAAATTGTAATTAGAAATGTTTAAAATGTGTAGGAAACACAGATGTTGATATTTGTACATAAAAGCTAACGACATTATATGCTCTTTTGGTTCTTGCACACACACAGGGAAAACAACGAAACTACAATTTTCCAGTACATTAACACATATTATATAGACAGAATGCTTTAGAAAAACATGCAAATACATTACTAGCTCTAGTTTCTAAAATACATTATTTGCCTATCTATGTTGTTTTCTTTAAAACAAAACAACATAGATAAGAAACTAAGGACTGGTAAAACACAATAACTCAGCTGTTTAAAATGCAAATCTATGAGTAGTTCTAGTTAGATATAAAGAAAGCAAACTATACTACTGGTTTAAATGTAATTGTGATAAAAATAATAAATAAATATCTTGGTAACTAGAAGGAAGAATCTCCTGTCATGGGAAGGACATCTCTCCTTATTGGACACAGTATTGCTCACCTACATGCTGTGAGGATTCCCATGTTCTCCAACATTTCACAGATGAAAACTGGTACAAGTGTGGCCAAGCAACATCATGTTGTGGCCACGATGACAAAAGTTCTTAATGAGGAAGAGAACAGATAAGCTAGGAGAGGCTGCAGCAGTTTGCTCTTGTCTGAGCCAACTGGGAAGGTAGGATTCTGCCTTGTCCCCTCTTGTAACCCCTGATGAATTAATTGAGTGCAAAACCACTTTTGCACTTTCAAATCAGTTTGCAGCAATTGAAGTAAGTTAGATATAAAGTGGGAGAAGAAGCAAGAAATTAGGATAATTTAAAAGCAACTGAAAAAGTGGGATGACAAATAATTAATTGGGACTGTTCCTTACAAATCAGGATTGTTGGGGGGTATCATTCCCCCAATGACAGATTAGATAAAGGCATTTCTTTTTCTGGCCAAGTTAAGGTTTCCTTGCATTGAGAACAGATCAGTAGCCGAATGTATCATGGGAGCAGCCTGCTCAGTTGTATACAAAATTGAGGAAATATTATTTAAGGAGACATTTCAGGACCCATAGTTTGTGGCTCAAAGTAGTAACAAAACAAAGGAAGGCTTTGACCATTTGAGCCTTAGTAGGGGATCTGGCCATCAGAGGAATGCAAAATACAAAATACAATACAATATTCTGAAGAAAAAGGTTGAAGTGTAAGTTCTTGAAGCATTATATATTCCATGGCATAGCTAAATATTTGATCCTGGGAATATATTTTTAATGAAATGAATGGGGTTGCAATTTGTTTACTGAAAAGTTCCCAGATGATGTTGGAGCTTTGGCAGAGCTGTTGTTACCCTTTGCTTTGAAAGCTTCAGAATTCTGGGACCTCAAACAACTATAGCAGTTCTTTGCTTTCATACCTTGACTACTATTTCCTGATTTTATAGAAGTTCCCCTTCCTGTCAGAATATTTTGTGTAATGAAGGATTTGCTGAACTGTTCTTGTGTGCCTTCAAGTTGTTTCCAACTTATGGTGACATTAAAGCAAACCTATCATGTAGTTTTCTGAGGCTGAGAGTGTGTGATTTGCACAAGGTCTCCCAGTGGGTTTTCATGGTCAAATGGGAATTCAAACCCTAGTCTCCAGTTTTAGTCCAACACTCAAACTACAGCACCACACTGGCTGCATATTCGCTCTCTATAGATTTTTCCACAGTGGCCCACACCCAGGATAAGAACAAAATAGCTTATAGACATAATAATTCATTTCACTTTCTCATTCCTTAGCAGTGATGTTCTGTGGACTGAAGTGATACTCACTGCAAAATGATGGTGGGGGAAGTTAGCTAACCATGTTCCTTAGACTTTTCCTCTGCCTCACTACCTTCTGCAGAACTCTGTCAACATCCATATCCTCCAAAGGCATGACATATCCAGAAGGCCAGTTGCTGGGAAAATGCTTCCCTTGACAATGAAACTAAATATGTGATGTTGCCATCACATGACATTCTTGGTGATTGATAGAATGTGATTAATGTGATACCCAATCAAGACAACAAGGAACTTCCAATTCTATGAAACACAAAGCCTATTTACTGTGATTGCACACTAATGGGTTTCCTTATGAACAGAAAAGACAACATAGTTGCTTCTCTAGGGATTGCACGAGCTGATTATGATAAGGGCTGGCTTGAGGAACATGATCTGTGAGATTATAGCATGTATTTGTCATGCACTCCATTTTTCCTTACATACTGAAATGTATTTGACTGTTAGACTACACATTAAAAATAATTCTGAACTTTATGTGGCGTAATTTGAATTAGCACCTGATTCTTAAAGTCCATAATTTGGGGCAGCACAGACTCTGCTGAAACAACTAATTAAGCACTTACAGTGAGGTTACATTTTTCATTAAATCAATAGGCCCCTAGTGTCAGTAACAAAGTCCTAATTACTATGAAGTAAATTTAGATTGGAATTTGAATTAAGGAGTGATTTCCAATCTAACCACAGCATGTAAATATTGCAAATTGCCAGAATTACAGTTCAGTAAAACTGAATGGATTTCTCTGTAGATAAAACAGATGCAAATGTGCCAAAAGGCCTGCTGAAATGCTGCACACATCTTGGCAGGATGTGTACATGCCTAGCATCTAATGCACTGTTTTTGCAACAAGCACATCAAGGCATGAGAATGAAGCCACCGTTTACGTTACCATCTTCTAAATATTTCATTATCTGTTCTGAAATGAATAAGTTTAATCTCTCCCAAGTGATCAAGCAAAATGATGGCTAATGTGCCCACTTACTGTGTTGCTTTAGTTTGATGACTATATTGTTGTGCTAAAGCACAGTATGAATCCAGGTTATCAGGTTATAACTGGCAGGGATGAAAAAAGCCAAGTGCAGGGAAACACAAAATAACCCGTTTTCTAGGCATGAATCATGCACTTTGAAGATTCAGAAGGGGAGGAGGAAGTGTGAGAGAACTTTATAAAATTACAGACAATAGCATTTTAATAACAAGGATAAAATGGAAAATAATTGGAAGTTTGTGAGGATTTCATTTTGCTTCAAAGAAATACCACATCTACATGTTATGAATTAAGAAGCAGGTATATGCAGTAGGCTAGGCTATGTTAAGTGAGTGCATCTGAAAAATGCCTATATTAAGGGTCTTATAAGCTATTATATACGCTTCTGTTGACTTGAGAATCTGTAGTACATGGCAGTAAAAACTGAGTGTGAAAAGTCATTCAAGTTTCTGAGGCTGAAGGTGGAAGCACACCTTCCTAAACTAAGCCTAAACTTATTTCTGAACAGATAGATATGCATAGGATTGCACTATAATTTAAAGCGTATGTATTCATATCATATTTCAACTGACCTAATTCACAGGAGTGGCAGGGCAGTCATAGTTATGATTCTTTTCATATTGACACTTATGCATCATTTATATAAGATGTAAATTTGCGTACTAATCCTGCTATTACCTGCTGTACAAATACGTATGGCTTTAGCAATATCAAAGCTATGGTAGAAAGGTATTTTAAAACTTCCTCACACCCAAGGAAGAAACTTGAGTATTCTCTGGCTACACCAGAGTAGAGTAGTATAAGGTAGCTTTATGAAATGGGACTTCCATGGCTGCTGACACACTGCAGAAATAATCCAGATTGATACCAGTTTACCTATCATAGCTCCATCCTATGGAATCCTGGCATTTGTAATTTGTTGTGGCACCAGAGCTCTCTGACAGAGAATGCTAAATGTTTCACAAGACTACAAATCCCAGAATTCCTTAGCATTGAGCCATGGCAGTTAAAGTGGTGTCAGCAGCCCTTCACACACATTTCAGTGGATCCAGTCACAAACTGCTTTCCCTTTAACACAAGTTTTCCCTTTAAACATAAGCTTCAATGTCTCCTGCACCAGAATGTATCCAACAAACTGTGCCATTACTAAGGCCAGTGTCACACCCTCCCTTTGATAGTGTCACCTAGTGTGGTTCAGCCTCCCCGTACCCCCGAGTGCTGCCACTGCCAACAAATACTGGACTGGGACAACTGGAGGATCTTTTTGCTGATTGTTTATAGCAACATTTTTATTAGTATTATTTCTCATCAATGCAAAATATGATCCAATGTTTTAGGTAGAAGATATGACATCAGCAAATTAGATGACATTCTGGCTAAGAGCTTTAAAAAGTGGATTGCAATACTTAGAATTCCCCAGCCAGCATAACCAGTAGCCATGCTGGCTGGGGGATTGTGGGACTAATCATCCCCTCCAAGGGATGTTCTGGTTGCACTCTGATTTTCTTGACTTTCCAACATGCTACTTTATACAACAATCAGCTAGAACAACCAATTCCAGTCTATTTCTTTCTTTCTTTTTTTTTTTAAAAAGGACTTCTAAAGCATGGATGTGCCTATAATAAATGTGCAAAATAAACTCAAAAGTTTCAGAAAAGAAAGCCACTATACCTGGGACAGGATTAGAGCAGCCTACTCTGAAAATGAGGTAATAAGGTGGGTTGGTTGTTAAAGAACCTGCAGGAGGTCCACTTTGCCAGGAGGCCCAGCTGTAGAAGTGGAAAATATATAATATTATCAACACAGAACAGATCAAGGATTTCAGGATCCAATTTAATCAGAATCACACTTGAGCCAACCATCTGAAGACAATAAAGCTTCAAGCCGTTCAAATGACTACAATTCTATATTTTCTTCACTCAAGGGTTGGTATCTTAATGCCACAAACACTCAAGACCTATGTGAAAGTTTCAGCATAAATGGCCTATGGCATAGAAGTACAGGATTAGCTAGATATCACTTAAACAGAGGTTTGCCTTAAATTCAACATTCCAACGTCTATAGTGAGGATTACACTTAGACTTTGTGCTATTATACAGGACGAACATAATCCAGTGATTGTAAATTGAACTTCAACCCATGCCAGATACAGGCCTTGTAGAAACACCCCCTCCCCAAGTTACTTAAAACAACCTACCAAAAGAACAATTACTGACCAGGCTAGTAACTGTGATATCCTTATGTCATCAGTTCCTTAGGCTGTCAAAAATTGTTTCTTCTAGGGCATTGAGGTGCTTTTACTGCAGCTACTAGGCAGGGTTCCACATCGCTGGCAAGCATACCTACTAGTGGGAGCTTGGCTTTTATCAGGATAGGGCAGCTGCCATGATGAGTTTCTCAAAATGCAATGCAAATGCAGCATCCAAGTTCACATTGGAAGAATGCCACCATTGACTATGCCTCTGCTTGACTCAGAACATGGCAGCTTTTTCAAGTGTGAGAATTTGCATTCTGATCTCTTTTATGAATTGAAGCTTCATCAGCACTGCAGTTATATGACACTTAGCTAATTAATAATTATTTAAAATCTGATGAGGATATAGACATGTTCTATATACGTTTCCCCTGACTTCTAAAAAATAAATAAATTAGGTATTGCTTTTTCTTTCAGAGTGTGCTGAATTTTTTTATGATAATGGGTAATGTTATGTTTAACTCTATCAGCTCATCTACACCAGGCAGGATATACCAGCTCCCCACCAGCATATCCTAACTCTGGATGTGGCCCATTTCCGCCATTGCCTGTAGAAAACAGGCCAGAGCCCAAACAGGATGCCAACCTGTCACTGAAGCCACCACAGCCACCATTTTCCCCACTAACATGGAAGCCAGGCAGGGGTTCTGCTGTGTGTAATTGCTGGTCCCCTGCATATGACCAGCCTTGATCACATGCTGCAGAATGCCGGCCTGGCTTCTGGAAGAGGCAGGGAGCTGGCGGTGGCAGCTAAGGCCAGCATTCTGGGAGAGGCTCCCATGGATATGTGGGGCCCAATCCAGTGGTACCAGATTAAATTGAGTATTTTTTAAAAAATGCAGTAAAGGGCACTATCCCAGCTTTCCCTTGTTCCAGCCCCGCATCTGCCCTGGGTGTCATTTGGACTGTGTGGGGGCAGATTGGAGTAAATGCTCTACATCATCTAGACTGGAACAGGGACAAGCAGGGGTATTTGGCAGGTGCAGACAAGCCCTATGTTTATTTTGTCAGATGATTCGGACATAATATCCATGCCTTTCCTGCATTTTTATTACTAGTGCAAAACAATGTGACTTGACTAGACAAAATTATCTTATTACTGAAAGGCACCTGCCCCAAATATTAACAAACTACTAAACTCTTGATTTTTAACTATGGTCTTGTCTAAATGGTGAAAATAATACAAACAGGATGCAAATGTATGGTGATCGTTCATATGGACATTTGCATAAATACATCTCATTCAGAAGGGGGGCAACCAAATCCACTGCAAATTTCGGGGCTTCATCTGGATTTTTAAAAAAAGCTCTGTAAGACATGCAAATGTGTGATTGTTTGAACACTTGCATTTGCAAAGATACGAACAGGCAGCATAATCTGATTGGCTGAATTACCATGGGGGGAGGGGATAGCAAACAGGGAAAGTGCTTGCTGCTGCCATGTTGGATTTTCAGCTAAGCAAGGGTCCGGTAAATTAATAAAACAGCGATCTTATATTCTGTCTTTTTTCTTTTTCTTTTTCTTTTAAAAGTACGAAATATCACATGTGGAGACCATGGGAAACTGTTTTTCTTTTAAAAAAGGGTGGTGGCAGATTTAAAAGCACAAGTAAATCACTCGTGGCCACCATCTTGGCTAGGGGGGCATGTGGAATTAAGGGGGGGGCTCTTTTGACCATGAAGACAGGTTGCATCATTGTGAATGCCTGCTTTTTCGGATGTACACATATTTTCCCACCTTGTATAGATGGGACCTATGTGTCAAATGTCAGGGGATTAAAGTCTTATCCCACAACTGAACTAATTTTCCAGTAGACCTGAGCCAGTGGACACCTATGTCTTCTCTACCTTGCAAAACCAAAATAACATTTTTAGGATTAGAAAATGAAGTTCAGATTATATATCAAGTATAGAAATAGTTGGCAGTAAAAGGCTTTCTGTATTACTTACTTGGATCCTTTCTATTATATTTGGATCCGAAAATATCTGTTTTTACCTATGCAAAAGATCATAATCAGTTATACCAGCTGTCTGCATATCATTGGTTAGATTGTCGTTAGACTGCTGGTATGGAGATACTCCTTAAATTCAGTTGATATTTAGTATCTATGCCACTTTGCTTCAGTATTTTTGACTGTTCAAAGGTGGGACATGCTTGCACAGCAGCAGAATCCATCTGCAGTCCAAGGTTATAGAGAAGTCCCATAGTCTTAAGCCAAGCATGTTAAGGCCCAAATCAGCACTTTAAACTTGACTGAAAAATAGACTGAGCACTGTCAAAGAAGATGGAAAACAACAGTGTAATGTATTAATAGAGTCCAGACCTAGGCAGCAGACTTCCTAGCATGCCCTGTATTAATTGAAGCTTCTGGAACATTTTCAGAGCAGATCAATGGCCAGTATATTGCAGTGGTTGGAACAGAAAGTTATCAGGGGATGGTTAACTGAAACAAGTCTATCCCCATCCAGGCAGGGTCATTACTATCATATAAGCTGGTTTAGACTGTAAATAGGTAAGTAATATATAATACCAATTGGAATGTCTTTCGATAGTGCTGCCATATGGTTATAATAATTTCATAACAGTTTGTGTTAGAATACAGTAGTTCCATTTAAAAACTGCAGTCTAAAATGCTGATCCTGCAACAGATATCATGGGACTACAGATTTTAATTGAATTCATTTCCATGTAGCATGCTTAGGACTCAACAGCAAAAGAGAAAGGTAACTGGGCAATAGTAGCAGCTGTAGCTGTTACTTGAAAGTTGAATGACAGTATAATTTTTTTATAGGCATGCAGGCGGCAGATTCATTTGCACGGTCCTTTTTGGAGTGCTGATTATCTGTGCATTTTAGCATTTAACTTTCTTATAAAAAGGAGGGAGAAAAATATGCATAAAAATATACAGGACATTACTTATTTATATGTAAAAGCTTTATTCTATTTTGTTATTTTAGATTAAATCCTGTTTCAATTCTATTCTCTCAGGGATGTGCTAACAGTTTGAGCTCAGCATGAAAGCCATCAAACACTTGAGCTGAAATTTAGATTGGGCAATTTTGCCTGCTGAAGTAGAAAAGGACATGTGGAATGGCAGAGAACAGAATGGCTTGTGGAAAGGCAGATGTTTTAATAACTTGTTGTCTAGTGGGAAACTCCAATATCTAAATTTAAACACCACAGTACATTTAAGGTGTTATTGTTGTTGTTTTTAAAAGCTAGATCCCTAGGACATGACACAAAGGGCACATGTAATATGTGTGTAGATTTGAATACTGACTTCAAATGGCGGTTGCGAAAATCAGAAATACAGCTATTGATAATGGTGTTAAATTTAAAAAACTGAAGAGTGGCATCAAATTATGCACTCTGGGGCCCCTCCTGAACCAATTCTTAATTAGATATAAATTTCTCCAAACCCTGGACCAAAGACAGAATGCACTTGTTCTTGCTATACCTTTTTACCACTAAACGTCTCCACCTTGCTATACCTCTTCCACTGCTTACTGTACCTGCATACTTTACCTATTACTTTTTAACACCTAAGGTCTGGGATAATGTACAGTATAGTAAGCATCTACTATTTTTTTGGTTTTCCATCTCATGTTTCCAGTCTTTAAGTAGAACAAGACCATGTGAATTTGTCTTATTTTTCAACCTTCGGTTATTTGATTATCACCCCCCCCCCATATGTAGCTGTGGTTTCTCTCCCTGAAGTAGACTGAGTTGGAGTGTGCACAGGGCAGTGTACACAATACTTATTTTCATAGAGATGATACATCAAAAGTCCCCCCACACTCTTTTAGAATTCTGTTTTAAAACTCCTGATGGAATCCATAGCTCTAGGAAAATCAGACCATATGAGTCTTGCCCCCTATTCTTGTGTTTCCTGTAAGGCTTTAGTAGGGAAATGACCATAGTTCACTGGCAGAACCTGGGCTTCCCATGCAAAATGTTCTTCCAAGGTTCAGCCCTTCACTTCTCCAGTTTTATATTAAAGGATCAGATGGCATATCATCCAGAGAAAATCCATGTTCAATCTGAATAGAAAAGAATAGCCTCAACTGCAGAAAGAGAGATTATATAGGATCTCTACAAACTGCGTTTTAAGAAGATCACCTTGAGATACAGGCCTACCACAGTTAAGAAAACCTATAACAGTGAAACTCATTTTTACAAAATATGTTTATATCTAGTCAGCTCCCATTGCCTCCTTATCCTCTGTCTAGCTTTAATGTTTTTCAGTGGCATTGGAACTGGGAGGATGGTAGAGGAGGGTTAGAGAAATACAGGCTTTGGGTGCCAGGTTTCAGCAGCCTGTTTGCAGTAAACAATGCAATAAAGCCTGACTTTGGAAAAAGTGATATTCTACTCTAGTCATGTGTTGCTGTCTACAACAGGCAAGGTAAACAGTAGCTGCCTCCAGAATGCCTTGACAAGCATTCTGTGAATAGGATAAACAGATTAGCCTACCTCATTAGCTATCCCACTATGTTAAAAACAATCCCATAAACATAAAAGTTTGGCCACCAAAACAGAAATCATTAAAAAAATGTGGAGGATGGAAAAAAAATGATGCCTGGATACATTTTGGGAGAAATGTTCAAAGTGGTCTCTAGAAGGTTCAAAATGTTTTTGTTTGCTTATGCAGGATTTATCTGACCTGCTTGTTTCATTTCACTTATGAAAAGTCTGCTGAAATATATTGAACTGCTCTTCTTTTTAAGTGCTCATGTGGTAATTTTGGAGAGACTGGTATGCATAACTATATACATATATAACCACTGAAAGGAAGATTCGAAATAATTTATTCTTCTTTTATATCCCTTTTTTCTTTCTTTTGCTTTGTATTTTTTAATTTTTACTTTGTGGTATTTCAGTTTTCTCTTTTCTTTGTTTCTAATCTTTGTAATTTAAAACTGCTTTTCTTTTGTGGTATAGGAACATCTTCCTATCCTTTCCTTGTTGTTTATGCCTCTGATACCAAATTTTCTGTTAAAGAAGTCAAGCCCAGGAAAACATCTACTTTGTTAATGGAGGCATACCAGCATAACTAACAATAACGCAAGATTGCCTGTACAATCTGCTGACCATGTAGCTAGTAGTGATTCTTGCCAACCCAATTGCAGCTGTGAATTGCCCTGTGCAATGATTAGTCAGCACAAGATCGGCTATGCCAGGGCCTTTCTGATTCTAACATTTCCAGTACAAGATGTGTATCTTTTTTTGTTCTTTCAGTATGCACAGCATCAGATGAGATATGTACGAAAAACACCATATATTATACAGCTTTCAAAAATCCCCCCATAAGAAACTGAATTGAAATTTATTGCTGATTATTGGTATGTATACAGAACCAAGATTGTTCTGGGCTGCTTAGAGATTATACAGACTATTCAAACAGACGACTACTGCAAAAATGAAACTTCTTCTAGTTCAGTCCCATGGCCTTATCTTGCTGAAGACTTCTGGACTCGCTTCTTAAAAAAAGGTAATATGTGAAAGCTAGTCAAATATCCTCTGAGATAGAATGCAGAGTGTAATATTCCATAGTTCTGTATAAACATGTATGCTTGTATATTTGGTTATATGTTGTAAGTGGTGTGTTGAGAAGGTAGAATGAGCAGTTAGAATGTTGGAGTATGACTGAGTGAGAGAGAGGGAGAAATGGAGGACTTCATCAAACCACCCCCCTTTTCTGTTCTTTTGCTGGCATAATTTGTGATGTTTTTATGATGGCAAGAGAACCCCCTCTACCACACTTACCTTGCATCCTGTCCAAAGGTAGCCCCAGCAATGACGGAGGAATGAACAGAGCTCCATTCAATTCTTGGAATGAAATCCCATGGATTCTCATGAGAAGATGCGAGCATGAGAAATTAAAAAATAAAAGCAAAAATAACACATGAAAAGTTCACAAAAGCACATAAACACACTTGCTAAACTGGGGAGGGACATAAAAAGAGCATCACCTACTTGGATGTCATGATCTCACCAGGAAGTGTTCTGGCCAGACCGGCCATTAATGCTGGAATAATGCGGAAAAAAGGTGTGAAGTTTCGAACATCAGCAGTGCCAGCAAAAAAATCACCACAGCCTGCTTGTCCTGTCAATAAAACAGAGCGGCTTTTGGACAAGACATGAATGCAAAAGGATGATGTTGTCTGCTAGGCACACCCTTTTGCATTTATGTGGCATCATTATGATGCTGTATTTGATGTGTCTGATAAAGTCCGGTGGATTTTGGATTGGAGAGAGCTTTGTTTTGTGGTATAGAGATGAGTAGCATAAAGGTTAAAGTTAGTGTTGTTGTTTTTTAATTTCAGGATTGAGATTGTATGAGAGTGGAATATCTAAGTGAGTAAGACAAAAAGGATTCTATCAGTATAAAAATATTCACTATCTTCTAAAAAAAAAAGAACAGTAAATTTACACTGTAACCATAACACTTCTAAAGACCAAGCTTTTTAAAAGTTACATCTGTGAAAAATAAATATTGTTCCATTTTCACACATACCAATGCCTCTTCATTGGCTACAACAGAAGTCTGATCAGATACTGTATATGACAGATGCAGAAAATCTAAGGAGAGATGAATTAATTGTACATGGGCCCAACTCAAGGCTGTGAGCTTTAAAGGAAGACAAAGTCACATATGGAGAGGGTTGTCTTTATATCAGAACCAAAAAACAAAACTTGGCTGTGGAGAGGGGAATTCCTGAATAGCATTGTTTAGGGTGATTAGTATGAAGTAGAATCTAAAATCTGTGTCTTGAGACCCTCTCACACTACACAAGTATAGCACAATATTTCAATTTCAATTGCCATGGCTCCAGCTTATGGAATCATGGGTCTTGCAATTTAGGAAGAGGCCTTTAGAATTCTCACCATAGAACTCTAGTGCCTCACTAAACTACAAACTCCAGGATTCCATAGGATGCAGCCACAACAGTTAAAGTGGAATCATAGCACTGCAACTGCATAGTGTGAAAGAGCCCATAAACTCTGCTAATAGAAGACTGACACAGATCATGGAAGAATCAAGCTTGTGGAGACAACAGAGAGCCTTCGTACAGATAATGATACAAGTGTGTGTGTGTGTGTGTGGAGGTGGGTGGACCCTATCAATGACATGACATTTCAGAATTTCTGTAAATGATCAAAAGAAGACAGAAATAAACAGTGAAAGAATTGCTGTAAATCTAGTGACCCGAGTACATTCTGATGTACCTTGAAAAAAAATCAGAAAATTTAAAAGAAGAACCAATAGTCAAATTCAGATTTGAAATAAAGCATATTTTCAACGAAGCAAGGGTGATTAATTAACAGAAGAAAGTGCTAATGAAGGTTGTGTTTCCCCCCCAAAAGGTTTAGCCATGCTTTAGCCAAATAGGATATACGAGGTCTGAGAAAGTAATAACTGAAAGAGATTAAATTGGCCTCTGCAATATAGGTCATACCGCTTAATCTCACCAGGCCCTTTTGACCTTAAAATCTATGAATCCCTTGATTCCCAAGCATTTTAGAACCCAATTCCCCATGAAAACTTACATTTATCCATCCACAAAGCTCAGAATATAGGGCTCAAAGAAATAGGTTTCCCATAGATGTCCAGCTAATAGGAATCAGTGTCTTGATTGGTTAGTGAGGGAAGAAAGGAGGTATGTTGATCTACTCTTGTTATAATAATGACCATAATCTGCAGGAAAGTCTCTTGTAGGTAACAATTTGGATCATACATATGAGATAGATGCATAGGGACAATTTTATTCTCCCAGGCATACGTGGGTCCTGCATGCAGTTTTGAGGTCTTTGTTGAGGTATCATGTCTTGACAGCTTTTTATTTTATTTCATCAAACTCTAGTTTTGTTTTAGTAAAATTTTCATTAATGCATTAATCTAGCTCTCAAAAGAGTTATGACTAGTCTGAGCCAGCGTGAGCAACATCTGCCCCACTTATCTTCCAATTCAATTTAATATTCGTAGTTCTGGTGTTGCCTATATTATCACGTAAAAAAAAAAGAAAAGAAAACCCTAAAAAACCACTAAAAAGTCTTATCTTCAACTTTCATTCCAGTGCTTCAAAAGGGCTTTGAATTTGCATCTTACTCTAGGGAAGATGTAGTTTAAAAACATTTCTTCTTTTCTTCTTCTTTTTTATTTTTGCCCAGCTTGCTCCATTAATTTCTGAGAAAAATGCACCTACTGCTGTGAATATGACAGTTCTCAACCTTGGTGTTTTTACAGGATGTCCCTCTCCAGGGAGCAGGCAACACCATTCTGACTTGCCCTGCTGGAACTACACCTCCTGCTGGGTAATCAGCTACTACAGTACTAAGGGAGAGACCTCAATATGATTAACAGAATGCCCCTTCTGAATGCTAAGGAAAAGGAGAAACAGAAAGATAGGGGGGCAGGTGAAGGGGAGAGACAAGAAGAGCTAGTTTAAGTCCTTTTCAGTCAAAGCAGATCATTTACAGATTCATCGAGTAGCTTAATTATTAGTATAAGCACTTAGTATTTTATACATCCAGGTAAGCTTTAACTTAAAATAATATTCATCACCCTTATCAAACATTTCCTCCAATTACTTCTCTGAGCAAGTGAAGAACAAAATTCATTTTGTAATGATTATCTGACTCAGGTAAAGCTGATCTTCTATTACTTCAGGCCCAAGCCTCTGACAAGGGCACAAAAAGGATTATTTTTCAGCAGTTTCCAGCCCAGCTAAATCAGCAGATAATGCTATCTATGACGCAGAGTGATCTTCACCTAAAGCCCTCCTCATTGTTAATGTTTTTCACATCTCAAATGTGCCACAGTGGGTAAATTATTTGAGACATCTCTCCACAGTGTCACAAGAGAAAGAGCACAATTTTTGCATTTCTCCCCTCAGCTTCCATACTTCTCCCTTGTCAATTAATGGCCCTTTTGCAACAAAATACCCAGAGCTCTGCCCCATTTTAAATTGCATTATCACGTGAAGGAAGTGTATCGCCTGATAATCCATCCGTAACTGCTTTATCATACACAGCACATCACATGAATACTCTAAGCTCTCTGAGAGAAATGAAGAGGCACAAAAGAGGGCTATTGTATGTACTGGCAAGGTACAAAAAAATGAAATTGGACTGACAGTTATTGCTGGCTATTCAGGATAAGAACAGGTGGCACTGTCTTTGAAGAATGGTGGAAAAAGTAGGCTAAGCTTCTTATACTGAAAGTCTTGTTGAACAAGTTAGCTACTATTTCTTACAGAACTGTTGTGTCTGTGTGTGTGTGTGTGTGTTACATTCTGCTTCAGCAAACAATTGGGCACCAGTTCCAAGCTCTAATCAGGAATATATTATCATCTTGTATAAGGAGCGGTGGTGCAGCTTTTGCAATTCTGCTTGATTGTTGTAACTTCAGTAACATCACCAAGGGATGTTACAGCTCCATTAATTTCTGACCAAATTGTTGGTCAGCAAGACCTCTGTTTCAGGCTTTGCCCCCTCTATAAACACATCTACTTAGGTGCAAATACCCCAAGCTCCAGCTTTCCATGAAAACAAGTCCATTTCACAGTTGTTTCACACTCTTCAAAATGGGCTACTATGGAGATTTTCACACTACGCTGTTATAGTGTTACTATTCCACTTTATTTGCTATGGCTGCCTCCTGTGGAATCCTGGGATTTTCAGTTTAGTGAGGGGCATTTACAACTCTCAGCCAGAGAGACCTTAGGCCTCACTAAATACAAACCCCAGAATTCCACAGGAGGAAGCCAGAACAGTTAAAGTGGGATAGTAACACTATAACAGTGTAGTGTGAACATCTCCTTTGTTTCAGATGTGTTGCAGGAATGGGGTGAAATTCTTTTGTGAGGAGAGTTATCAGTGCTCCCATGAGTTCCTGTTCCCAAAAAGCTCTGTTCTGTGATGTTTTTAAATTCTGGGAATGCTCAAAATGGCTACCCTCATTGCTACTCACAGGAGCCAATGTTATAGTGGAAAACAGTTAAAACACCTATAAAATGAATGGAATATTTTTTCAGGAACTCATTTAATTAATAAGTGTTAAACGCCTTTCCAAACTAAGTGAAGCAACTGCAGTAAGTTTGCTAAGAAGAAAAGTCACAAAGTACTGTTCCATGCAACAGTATATTAAAACTTGAATACAGTAGGACCCCCGTATCCACAGAGGATTGGTTCGGGGGGCATGGATACCAAAAACCATGAATAATAGCAAACACCATTGAAAATAATGGAACTTCTGGTTTAAAATACCATAGAGTTGCCTTAGAGGACCTAGAAAATGGCTAGAGAGGACACATTTTCTAGGAAGACTCTATGGTAGGTGTGCTGTTTTGTGTCCCATGGATAACTGAATTAGTGGATAATGAATCAGTGGCTATGAGGGTCCTACTGTATTAGGGAAACTGGTCCTTCCCACACACACATTTGGATTTTTCTTCTTCTTCTTTAAAATAGGAAAGTTTATGCAACGCATCCACCCCAAGTTTGAAATCACAATTTAGCTGTTGTTGAAGTGCGAAGAATTAGAGACTAACATTACACTTCTATATGTACTGTATACACAGGTACAATCAGAAATACCCTCTACTGAATTCCATAGGACAGCACAATGTGTTTGGGAGAAAAATCAGCAAAATAAAGTGTGTTAGGCATCTGAGCATCTCTTCCCAAAATTGTTTCTCCTAGAATTATCAATTTTTGGTTGAATCACTGTCTTTCCCAAGCCATGCCCTGCACTCCAGGACCTCATCTGAAGAATTATGGAGGGATATGGTAGAACGGAATGATATGTAGTGAATATTACAGGGACCTATGCAACTAAAGCCTTGTTTAGATGGACTATTTACCCCAATCTCCCCCCCCCTTTTTTTTTTGAGTCCTGAAGTCCTAACAATGCAGGGATTTTGCTCCATTTTGCCCTTGGGCAGTCCTCATGATGCCTAGGGCAAAGATGGTGAAAGGTCTAGAAACCATGCCTTATGACGAAAGACTTAGGGAACTGGGTATGTTTAGCCTGGAAAAAAGACGGTTAAGGGATGATATGATAGCCCTGTTTAAGTATTTGAAGGGGTGTCACATTGAGGATGGAGCAAGCTTGTTTTCTGCTGCTCCAGAGACTAGAACACGGAGCAATGGATGCAAGCTCCAGGAACAGAGATTCCACCTCAACATTAGGAGGAACTTTTTGACAGTAAGAGCTGTTTGGCAGTGGAACACGCTCCCTCGAAGTGTGGTGGGGTGTCCTTCGTTGGAGGTCTTTAAACAGAGGCTGGATGGCCATCTGTCAGGGATGCTTTGATCGTGATTCCTGCGTGGCAGGGGGTTGGACTGGATGGCCCTCATGGTCTCTTCCAACTCTACAATTCTATGATTCTATGATTTTATGATGGTGCTAAGAAGAGGAAAAGTCTGATAAAACCATTACATTAAAATACCTGAGAAAAAAACATTCTCTTTGGAAGAAATGGATCAGCCCCCCCCCCCGGGCTGCAAGCAGCCCTACCGGCTTGTCGCTGCAGCTACTGTCCACATCACACTCTCCTGATCCAGGGAGAAGGCCTGCAGCATATGACCAAAGCAGGGGATCTTTGTCACATGCTGTGGGCCAGCTTCCTGACTTCAGTGGTGGCTGCAGGGATGGGCCGGTGGCGGCCTGTACTCCATCCTGGTAACGGAGGAGGAATGGGCCTGATCCACAGCCGGAATACACCAGCAGGGAGCTGGCCTATTCTGGCCTGTGTAGATGACACCTAAATCACACTTCCTGTGCTGGGCAGTAGCAGACAAAACATTGGTACAAGCAACAAAGTCAAATGGGTAATGTAAAGAGCACAGGGATGTGAATAAATCTCAGTAAATTGTCAATGAAACAAGCTATCTTGACCTATTCAGACAGCCTGTCAAGATTTCATTAATCCCAATGAAATTCCTCACCTGCAGCCCAAGAACACCACCATAAGCTAGAGCAAAATGTTGCTGCAAATAAAATAAAATAAAATAAAATAAAATAAAATAAAATAAACACACACATACTGCAAGCACAGCAGGAGTGGTTGATTCCTCAAAAACTATGCAACGAGTCCATCTAATACTTTTAATTTTTAGTTTGTGTAACAAGGCAGCAACTGTTGTAGCTTAGATATTCAGTTTCTACAATTTACACACTTTGTAGAAAAACGATTCTTGCAAAACTGAAAAATCAAGACTGTCAAAACATATCTTGATGTCTTTCATGTAGAGAGAAAAAATTATGTAGTTTCTCATTCTTGCAAATGAGAAGAAAAGCATTACACCTCTATAAAACCATTATTCAGATGGGCCCAACAGCAACACCACTGCTTTCCCCCCAATGCTAATGATGTTGCTAGCCCTGTCACCCCAGAAAGTAATTTGTCATAGGTAACAGTCATTACTATAATGAATTATTTCAAAGTCTCAGAAGACTAATCTCCGAAGATTTATATGGCTCAGGATTGACAGCAAAGGCCAAAGGATTAGGATAAAATGGACTTGTTTTGTATGTTCCGATCTGTAAGGCTACTTCATCAGTATTTTTTAGCAACTTAATAGCCAATTATTGTTTCTCTAACTGTCATATTGAAGAAAAGCATTAATGCCTTCTTAATTTTTTTTAAATAATTGAATCCCACATCAGAGCGAATTATTCCTCACTATTCCAGCCAATATTACTTAGACAACACCAAAGGATAGTTCATACTTGCTTATACAATATCTCATTCCATTATGAAAAAATGGCTTTGATGTCAAACAGAAAATATAGAACACTTATAATTTTGTTACATTTGCTTTCTACAGGTTAACTTTTACATATAAAAATTACAAAAGGACACTCTAGCTTATATTTCTATTAAAACTGATGTAAGAGTAATTGCATAATTATAAAGCTACTGCATATTGCAGAGATATTTGGAGTTATATATGTCCACGTGTATTTTTTATTTTTTTGTCTAGAGAAAAATGAAGGTATAGCACTGTAATTCAGTCATTTGTGCTGGGATATTCCAAGTCCTTTTCAAATGGGCAATACAAAAGTAAAAATACAATGAAACAAAGCCAAAGCTGTGCCAGCAACTACATGCTCCTATCCAGAACTAGACATACCGATGCACATTGAAATGGACACTTAAATCTAGGCAGGATCAGGTTGTAAACAGGAAACTTTAGCCTTTTATGGACTGTAGGTACAAGACATTTGCAAAGTTGGCAGTTTAACTCAAACTCTGAATGGTGTGTTTCACTAGTAAAGCCCTTAACACTGTTTCCACACACTGTATCCTTCTCCCTGTCCCACCACTCTCACAGGTATATCTGGTGGGAACACAGGAGAGGGAGGGTCATCTCAGTGGCTGCCCCCAGGCTCCAGAATGCCCTTCTCAAAGAAGTTAGACTGGCACCCTCCCTGCTTTCTTTTCATAGACAAGGCTTTTCTGTTTAGGCAGACATTTGATGAGTGACTGTATAAGGCCTGTCTTAGCTAATCCTTGCACTGGATCTTGGTAATTGTTCTGCTGTGAGTGTGCGTGCATGTTTAATGATGTATGTTTTAACCTGGTTTTAATTTTTGGTTGTTTAATTTCATTTTAACTTTTATATCTTGTGAATTTTTTAATTTGTTGTAAGCCACTTTGGGAAAACTGGGGGAAAGATGGGATGGATAGAAACAACAACAACCACCTATAGACATGGATCTGTATGACTGGCAAGTTAGATAGCACATAAGTAGCGTGGCTTTTTAAATAATATCATGTGAGGGGACATCACATAAATCAAATGTAATTTATTCCAAGAAAAACCAATCTATCCACTTTACTTCCCTACATGAATACCATAAAGACCTGCCATCCTGTATCAGAATTGGAACTAAACTGATACTTTCTTCAAGCCCTTTCCATATCTCATTGACACTTGTCAGTCAGAAGCCAGATGACCTGTGTTAAAATATCCATTAATTTTTAAATATGTTTACTCATTTTTGACAGGAACAGGTAAATTAAATGCAAATGTCTAAAATTAAATTTTGGGTTTATAGGAAAACATTGTGACAAGGATGAAAACTGACCTGTAGCCTCATTTTTAATGTAATTTTTGCTGTGAGGGCAATTACCCATCTGTAAAAATGGTAACATATTTCTGTCTAATGAGAGTCAGATACATGATTTACATAAATGCCTTAGCAAATAGTCCTTATTCTTAGTATAATTGCTACATTGTCCCCCCCCCCATTTTCCCTTTCCTGTTGCTAAATATAGCTCTATAAAATATGTAAATATATTTACCAACCCAGTTAAACTATATTAAACCAGTCAATATACAGTAATGTGAATCAAGGTTCTATGGACATAGGGAAAAAATGCTTAATGTATTTTCCTGTACATATGTAAGCTTGTGGGGAAAAAATGTAAAAGAAGGTATAACAAATGTTGACCCTGGAAGTCTTGTTCTCAGTCCTGGACAACAAATGCTGCTTATCAAAGGACAGTATCTTGAGTGGCTGAGTGGTCTGTATTATTTGAAAGTTCAGGTATTATTTCTATCATTAAGATATGTATTCATTTATTTGATTGATTGATTGACTGATCGATTGATAGCTTGGGTTACCAGATGGATATTGATAGCTTGAGTCTCCAGTTTTCATGGGTCATCTCCAGGCAGAAGACAAAGGTGCATATTCTCCAGTTTTGCTGATCTCTGCTCTGGGCAAGAGGAAAGGGCTGGGTGCAAATCTACTAGAGCAGCAGCTTGCTAAAATTTTGCAAGGCATATTTGACTTGTTGCTTCAACTTACAAAGACTTGTTTGGAAGTCTATGTAGTTACTTAGCTTCCTTCTCATGGTACCAGGGCCCGCCTTCTTCTCTGTTCTGTTTTAATCTTCTAGCTAGAAGCAAGTAAACTGGATTAAATGTTCTTCATCCTGGCATCATTGTTTTTTCATTCCAGTCCTGTAAGCGACCCAGGTAAAACCATGTCTTTTTGGTAACCAGAAAAACTGGTTTGCAAAGAGGTGCAGTTTTAGCTCAGTCCCCCATGGGACTGGAATGAAAGAATGCCAGAAAAATGGCAGCATCATGCGGTAAGGTGGCAGGAAAGATGGAACATTCCCCCATCTTTCTTCAGAGTGTGATAAGGCTCTCTGTGTTTGAATGACAAGCTGTGAGCAACTGTGGTTGGTACTTAATTCATAATGCTAATTATATCACTGAAGCTGTCTCTAAGTCTCAGGTTTTGACCCAGAGACCTCAGGGCTTGGGATGATCCTGAACTGGCAACCGTATTTATAGCAATAGCATTGATATTTATATACCACTTATCAGTGCCAAAGCACTCCCTAAGCAGATTTACAATGTATTAGCTAATTGCCCCCAATAAGGTGGGTACTCATTTTACCAACCTACAGAAGGATGGAAGGCTGAGTCAACCTTGGAGCCCTCTGGGGATGAGCTCATAACCTTGTGGCTTGCAGTACTGGCATGTAACCACTGTGCCACCAGGGCTCCTTACTCACCAGGGTGCCTTACCCCATTTTCCCAAAATGGGACTTTGTTGTTACTGCTGCTGCTGCTGTTTGCCATCAAGTCATTTCTGACTTATGGAGACCCTAAGGTGAGCTTATTGCAAGGTTTTCTGAGGACTGAGAGTTTGCGGGTCAAAACCAGTGGGTTTTCATGGCTGAGCGGTGGTTCAAATCCTGGTCTCCAGAGTTGTGGTCCAACAGTCAAGCCACTATGCGATGCTAACTCCTCACAGAACATTATTGTAAATTTAAAAAAAACAGATGAAACGATAGGTATTACAAAATTTTAAAATGCATTAGTCACTCCAATTCACACACTACTTTTAAGATAACTGAACAACAATAACAACAACCAACTCCCCACCCCAGCATATTTCTTGGAAAGTGAATCCTAGGTCATCAGGAAGAAAAGGGTCAGCACTCAGTCCAGTTGCTAGGGCTCCCCCCCCCCCGACATAGGAGAGAATTGGAAAATGTATGCCCTGATTCTTACCAGTGTAGGTCAATCCCATGGCTGCAGACCTTCCTGGACAGTGACAAGCAGACAATGAAGATTCTGGTAATGTCTTGACTGGTCCTGAATTACTGTAATATACTATATATATGGGGCTGCCTTTGAAAACAACTTGGACGTTCCAATTAGGGCAGAATTCAGCTCTAGCGTCTCAAGGAAACCTTGGAGGCAGGTAAGCCTTTTTTTTTTTTTTTTGCTGATCTTTTTTCTTTTTTTCAGATCCTTTTTTTCCCCTAAAACATCCTTTTTTAGAATGGAGACCTTTGGATATAAGGTGTTTATGTACATGTATTTACATGTAGTGCTGCACTATACTGTTCTATTTTCCTTTGTGTGAATTACAGAAAAGCCATTTTTAGCTTTCACAATTCACTGTAGAATCTGGGGGACAAACTCAGGCTGAAGCAAAAGTCTCTGCCTAGCCTAAGATAAAACCCATCTCCCCCCCTCACCGTCAGGCTTAGCTGTTCAGCCAGGGAAGCCTATTTGTGCCGACGCATGATATGAAGGTGATCAGCTCACGGTGGCCTGCAGTCACAATCATGTGGTTGGCCATTCTGCACAGGCAGCTGTGGTGAGGTGAGGGGGACCCCTGTTTGATTGATAGGGCCGGGCGACAGGTCAATAAACAAATTCGTAACTTTTTGGACAAGTGATGGGGAGTCTATTTGCCACACCCACCCATTGGGTTTGAGAGGCCCAAGCTCTACAGAGCGGATGGTGTTCATCTCTCAGACAGGGGCCATTTGATTTTTTTTTTTTTGAGATCTTCAGCAGGGGTTGAGGGACTTATTAGACAAGCTAGTGGGGGATTAAGGGACTAAGCGGACACTTGCCCCTTATCTATGGTGAGAAAGGGGGAGGCATAGATTACGGTGTGCACCTATGGCACCATAGGTGAAGGGATGATCTCTGAAACGGTTTCCTTAGGTCGCATGAACTGGGAGAATGGAAGGAGACCTACCTTGGGGTCGGCCTGAAGGGTAATCCCCTCACCTTAATCTGTATGGATTGGGTGAGGACTTTTGGGTTGACCTTCCAGATGCAAGATGGCTGGAGAGCAACCCCCAGGCCTGGGGGTTACTCAACAGGGCTCAGGAGTTCACCCGGGGAAGTTGGGGGGTATAAGTCCAGGATGGATGAACTGCTCCAGCTGCTCCCACACTAGGTTGCCTCCCCAAACTGAAGAGGGCATTAAATAGGTAGGGTTAAATAAAGACCCTTTTATTTCACCCCATTTCTTGTGTGTAGTCTCGTTATTTCTCAGAGTTGGTCTGCAAACAGCTCAGCACCAGTATTATCTTCTTCCCCCTTGTTGGGCATTCTAACCTGCATAATATGTTTTAATCTATGAAATTAAAATACAAGAGAACAATGGAGGTAATGGGCACTGAGCAAAAGCTTACTTACAGTAAGTCATAGGTTTTGACTAGATTACCTTATGGTCTCTTTCAACTTTTATGATTTCAACTTTCTGGAGCCTTAGATACTAAACAGAAAAGTACCGTTAGAAGGCGAAGAAAAAAGCCCAATGCTCAAGTGTTATATTTCACAGATTTATTATGCATTTACAGAGCAGATAAACTCAGTGGGAGAAGTTAATATCAATTGATAGATACGGTAGAGGTGGTGCCCACACCGAGCATGAGCTGCTGTGGTTTAAGTAGATTTTAATGCCCAGTTGGAAATATACTTTGATGTAAGAGAAAAGTTCATGAATTGACTGAGAAATCGTAAGGAAATGTCTACCACCAAAGACTTTAGCTCTGCAAACATTTTTTTTCTTCCAAAGGAAACCTTAATATACAGATGGCTTTTCACAATTCCTCTTAAGAGAAAAAGGATCCAGAATCTTGATTTTTTTTAGAAAAAATTGCATTTTAATTGGCTCTCTCACATCATTTTTGTTGTTACTTTCCCCCAGAAGCCTTTGTTACAGGGCTAGAAATGTGAAAATATCAATGGAGTAAAAAGTTAATGGTGCCAAGTTACTTCTAAATTACACTAAAATACTGTGAGAAATGGTAGGATTGCATACCTCATACAAAAGTTACTTATTCAGTGACTTGGTATAAGGGTAGCAAATAGCAGGATGTAATAGGAGAGGAAACTGTAGGATCGTTGTTTTGTTTAGATTTTCCGTATATTTCCCAGCTCATTCAAGAGGCTTATAGACTTGCATGATTAAGAAGATTTGGATTTATTTTTGGAAAGGCCCTTGTGACATGAAGCAAATGTATGAAAGGGTTTGTAAAGAGAACCAATGCAGCAAAAGAAAAAATGTAGCACTGTTAACTACCCTGACAGCCCCCATCTTGGAACAGCAAACAATTGGCAATATATTAATAATTTGGCTTTCTGTGGCCTTCCACATGGTTGTCAAGTAAACCAGGGACCTCCCAGATACCAAGGCTGGAATCACGTACAGCCTAGGGAGGAGTCTTTGGAAATTCCTCAAAGAGGTCATACCCATGTTAAAGTAAACAGCTTGGATAAGTCATTCACTAAACCACCCAACAATAGGAAAGTCCTCAATGGTTGCAAAATGGGTTTTTCCTCTTCTCCAACAATAGAAGTTTCCTGCACCTATTAAATTCCAAAAATATCACCCACGAGTGCTGGAAGGAAGTTAAAAAATATGGAAAAGAAATGGGGTTCAAAAATTTTATATAGTGGAAAGAAAGGCCTGAATTAGTGACAACAGTATGAACTAACTGAGGCATAGAAGGATGAGAGTATATAATCTTTTCCCTCTTTTTTACATTTGAGCAGAAGCAAAGGGTTTACAAAATTTGTGTGTACAATGTTTATCCATGGCTGGAATGGAAACACAAACATTTAAATCGCAGAAACTGGGTGGTGGAAAGTATATGTGTTACTAATCAAGCTGTGTAATCCTTTTCTATTGTTTTATATTTCTTGAAATAAGACAATGATATAAATGTAAAGGAAGACACACAAATAGATTGTAGCAAAGAGAACAATTTTATTTACATCAAGAAAGACAAATTTGGATACAGTATTAAGTGGTTTCTTTCTTTCCCATAAAGTTTTATACATTATATATGGAATGGATAATTTTAATAAAAATATATATTTTTAAAAGCCCCAAATATATTGCCCATTAACTATCGTTAATGCAGCCGGAGAAATTTGTCTAGTCCTGGAAAGCTCTGAGAGACATTGTATTCCACTCTAAATCCTATTCCTTTATGGGGAATTAGCACATATAAATATCACCTGAAAATACCACCAAAGTTTGCACAGATCCTCTTCCCTCTCAACTTCACATTAGTCTGTATGGCTAGGTGCACAGATCCTCTTCCTTCTGATTCACATCAGTCTGTATTACCATTCTTCCTTCTGGACCTCCTCGCTGCCAGTTTTACTTCACGATCTTAGGTTTCTAGGATCACTATAGTATAACCCACAATCACCTTATTCTATTCCTCTATCCAAATACTTCCTACTTTCTTTGATAGCCTTGTGTGATTGCTGGAACCCTGAGTGTTTGAGTGAATGCTGTTAAGATTAATTTCTAATAAAAGACATTTAATTGTATGTTCTGGTTTGAAGTCTCCTCAGTTACTATGGTATACATAGGTCAAAATATCCTGCCATTACCTGGCCTCTTGCTGCCATTTTAAGCAATAAAATATACCTCATATTAATATTCAGACACTAGTGGGTTCCTTGTGGACCCCACACAATTTGGGTAACAGCACATAAGAAGGAATGGCATAGGTACAGTATAAGGCAGACACAAATTTGATTTTCTGAAAGGAATGGGTAGGATCATCTACAAATAAGGATGGATAAATCTTTCCATTTCTGCAGATTCCCCCCTTTCCCCACCTATAATTCTATTTTGTGATGGTTCAGAGCAAATTTTGACATGCATATACTCTAAGCTTATGGATTTTTGTACACATTTTTTTGAAATGGACATGTTAATGAATTAATGGTGACATTTCTCCAGTGATCAAATTTTGTTGTGCATACTTAAGGAATGTACTTATTAGGCCAAAACCTCCCAGATTTTCCCTTGAAAAATTGGACACATCCAAGAAATTTTGCTGCCTGAGGCCAACATTCCTCCCCAGCCCCATAGATGGGTCAAGGTACACACATGGGTCAATTTAGTCTGTTGCATAAGGCAGAAAGTCCCACACCCTTCCTCTTCCATGGCAGTCCAAATTAAAGAAAACAGATAGCTTTAAAGCTAACATTCTGCCACCCAATCATTCAAAATCTTCCAAATGAAACAGCTGCTTCACTCTACCTAATGGTAAGGAGGGAGTTATTAAAAGCACCTCTTTCAATTCTGGATCATCTGTTTTACATGCCACCATAAGGTAATGGGTGTGCTCTGGGAAGAAAATATATTTCAAGATGAAGACAGGCTATGAAGCTAAGGTAGTGACTGACTGACTACATGCATGGAAGAAAGTATTGAGAAATGAAATGCAGAAGCAGCTTAGGGAAAGACAATGACAAGCTAGAAACTTGAAAAGATGTGACAGGGAATGAGGAACAACTAAAGTAGTAGACACAACAGGTAAACTGACAGCAAGGAACATTTAGACTGTAAATGAATGTGGTTTGTATCCCCCCCTCCCCTGAAAAGAGAGAGAACAGTCATTAGGATAGACTCAGAAGAGAGAGGACAGAGAAGAAACCTTGTAGAAGAGGGAAATCCTAATGTGTCAGAGTTGTACCCTTAAAAATGCTATTGTGGAATTTATATTGGTTTTGTTTGGACTGGGATTTATACTGGATCAAGCATAGAGATAGAAAAACAGAAAGAAAAGCTGACTAAGCCAGCAGAAATAGAATCAAGAAAAACAAAACAGAGTCTCCATGGTATATACGTATAAAGATGCTACAAGAGTCCACCAGCACAAAACAATCACATTTCTATGGTGCCGCTGGCTTTAATACTTGTATGCTGTAGGAAGAACAAATGACTGAAGAAGGAAATGGCAGTTTGGCTTTCTTACTAAAGATTCACAGAAAAATCTTATAATTTTAAGAAATACACTTAGCTGACCAAATAGACTGCTTTATGTCTAAAATAGGTAGGATAATTAGGAGGTCAAGAAGCTGACTGTAATTTTAATCAGCATTGTAGGAATAATTTTCAAGCCATATTTCCATTACACTTCTTGTTGGTCTCTGTCAACCAGGCAAGCAGAGGCTAGAGACAAGATACTTGAATACTGTAAATGTGATTTAGTACGATTGGAACATAATGTACGGTGGGCCCTTGGTATCCGCTGGGGCTTGGTTCCAGGACTCCCCATGGATACCTAAATCCATGGATGCTCAAGTCCCATTATATACAATGACATGGTAAAATGGTGTCCCTTATAAAAAATGGCAAACAACAAGGTTTGCTTCTTGGAATATTTTTTTAAAAATATTTTCAAGCCATGGATGGTAGAATCTGTGGATGCCACATCTGTGGGTACAGTGTGCTGACTACATAGAGTGCACACACTGTCTCCCCTCCTTTTTTTGTAAACAGGTTGTGTCTATTTTGGAGTGTTTAAAGAAATCTATAATAACTTCTGGTCCAAAAGCAATAGCAGAACAAAATGAGCACCTTCCACTGTTACCAAGTGGGTAAGCCAGAGGTAATAATTTCTATATAATGCTATGTTCAAGTCCTTTAAAAAGGATATCTATCACCAGAAAGCTCAAGAGACTTCACAGCAGACCTATGAAGTGGAATGTGAGGAGACTATCTACAATGTCTACTTCAAATTCACCACAACAAATGCCCTCTCACCTCACTGTGGTGAGGTAATTTTACTTTTGTTTTCTGTTAACTTTCCCCTTCTCCCATTGACAGCAGTGGGAGGGAATTTTTTGTACTAGCTCAAGACATGGGGGCCGGTTACACGGCAATATTTTCCCCGCAATGTATCGCAATATCGCACTTTCGATACAGCATCGCATAGTGTACACGATTTTTCATTAATTTTTGTGAAACGCCACAATCAAAGTTCACATGATGTAATTATGTGGAATTAAATAAGTTACGAAGTATTTGATTTCGGGGTTTTTTAGTTCCCACAGTATCGACATTTCGCATTTTAGCTAGTACCGTAGCTGTCAATCAGCAGCATACGTCACTCCTTTATGGTTAACTTCCTTTCTGTGCTCCCGTCACTCTTATTCCTATTGGTTAACAGTTTCTATTAAACTTTCCTGCTCCAAGAAATCTGATTGGGCACACCTATACCTGGTGCACCTCATCATTCGCCCACCGTTGTTAGGGTATCCCTACCTATTCAATTTAAAGATGGAGGCTTTAGCAACTATTTCTTGTTGCTTCTTGTTGATGTTCAGAATCATAGCCACAATTGCTGCATTTCAGGATGCATGCAGGTCTTATCGCCGCAGAAGCTGTATTAGGAGAAGGAATAGATGTAGGCAGCTGCGATCCTTCATAGAACAAGTCATCACAAAGCAATGTCCCTTTTTCTCAAGATATATTCTTCCTTTTGCTGCAGAAGAGGTGCTTCCCTGCCTGCGTGATGTTTTTGTTTGGTGGGAGGGATGCTTTAGTGGGCCACTCCCAAGGATCCGCCTAATTTCTGGTAGATGAAAAAATTGCGAAAGTGGATGTTGGATAGTTCACAATATCGATAGTGCGCTATACTGCGGAACTTTTTAAAAAAGAGCGGAAAATCAGCGCAGTCAAAAGTTGCGCCACTTATGGGCATTTTACACCCCCTCCTTCTGAAAAGGGCGATACTGCGTCGAAATACGTGAGAACTATCAGGCGTCCTGCCGAATGATTACACGACTTATTTTGCCGTGTAAACGGCCCCATGATTTGAGAGGGTGGGGTGTTGAGAGAATGGGGGAAGGGCTCAAGATCATGAAGCACCACTGGCTATCACAACCATGGCAGAGCATTTGAATTTTTATCCACATTCCTAGGAATTACAGGATCACCCCCTAAATCATATTTCCTGGCTCACTCCACTTTGTAGCTGTCAGAGACCACTATAGCAGTGAAGTTACCATTGATCTTTCAAAATAGCTTTTCATATACAACCGCTTGTTTCCATAGAAGTTATGCACAGTTCACATTTTCTGGATGTGGCCCATATTTTGCCAATTGTTGGGAATTTGATTCAGTTGTAGGTAGACAGGTTTTATAAGTACACAATGCAAGTATTAAGAACAACTTTAATTACAGACAGTCCTGGAACCAAATTTGGGGGTAGGGGTGCTGGAAAATTCCAGCATTTTCTTCCTCCCCTCTCTTGCTGTTAGAGCAATTGGAGTTTTAGATCAGGCAGAATGTTCTACTCTCCAAACCCTTCTGTTTCTCTCATCTAAGCCTTCCCATTTGCTCTTACTATCATTTGGAACACATGGTAACAAATATCTCTGTAACCAAGCAGCTAGGTCATGTGACCCAGGACACTTCCTTAGGCCATTATCCCTTCTACCTAAACACTTCCACTTCCACTCTACTCTTCTATGCTCTCCAGCTCATCAAGATGTTGATGCAGCTACATTTTGCCCAATTTTTTTCATTAGCTAGTTAGGATGTAGGCTCTCCATGCATATGTAAATATGAAGCCATTGCTAAAATTTTTCCAAGTTTGTAACCCTTAACTGCCTGCCTTGTTTATTTTTGAGTCAGTTTCAGTTCTCAAGGAAACATCCTCAGATTGCTTTGTCTGCTAAAAGGAAGGTTGATTCCTAACAGTTTCAGCTTCCATAGAATTTCCCAAAAAGGGCTAACACCCTGGGACATTCTAGTTCTCAAAAGGGGGGGGGGATTCTAGCAGCATCCCAAGCACCTTCCTCACAGAACTGCAAAGTGGCACACAAGCTCAGCAAGAGTCAAGGCAAACAGCAACAGCGCCCAATGACAAAGGAAGTCTGCTACAATCACTTTTCTAAAACTTTTCTTTTCAGGGCTGGTCTCTTGAAAGAAATGAAAACATATTAGCCATGCTTCTAACCCATGCTTGTGTTGTAACAATCATGCACATATGTTGGGGGGAAAGGTAACCATAAAAAGAAACAGATATTGTGCTAGTGGTGTCAACTTTACAGATGGAGGCTTACCAGTTGACTGGTAGGGCTGGTTTGCAGCCCGGCTGGCACCCCCCCCCAGCAATCCATCTCCTGGGCCCCCATTGGCCACATAGCGGGCTGCCATGGGGGCCACCATGATGGGTCATCTCCTTCTTGGCCTGCCCTGTGGCCAGGAAGGGTGGGAGGGAATGTGCCAATTGGTGCGGCCCTGCCCTGCCCTGATAACAGAGGAGGCGGGTCATCCGGCCACACTTTCCAGCATGGGCAGATGACGAGGGGGCCTGCGACAGAGCTGGTATATAAGCTGGCTCCAGTGCAGGCCCCCTAAGTTGGCTCATTGGAGTCGAAAACCAGCCCACCCTCACTCTAGTTCATGTTGTTTGCATTTATTTGTCACAGTTTGCTTGGGAATATGGCATGGGTCCTGATCCAGGTAAGGGAGGTCTCCATCAAGTTCAAGTTCACGGAGATCCCCCTTGGGTTAATTAACATCTTGTTTACAGGGGAGGGGAGAGCATCAGGCGGAGCGGCTTGGAAAGCAGCTCTCTCCTCCAGGAGGGTTAGAAGTGTCTGACAAAATCCATTGGCCAACACTGGGTTGGGCAATGATGGGATCACAACCCATGCATGAATGCCAACCATTTTGCAGCCATTAGCAAGTTGCAGCCTTTTTATTGCCAATTATTATTTACAAATCTGTACTTAACCATTATCCTTATTTTGTACTCAATACAATTTGTGTATTCACAATTGAGTGTATGTGTCTTTTATAAAGGAGGGGAGCGTATGCTCTGGGTCCACAAATGCCTATTGCTATTATCAACACTGTACCAAAATAAGTATAAAATGTGTATTTTAGGTTAAAATGCATGAAAACATGCATTTCTGAGTAAACATTAAAATTACTATTTTAGGGTGAATTGCATATGTGGATACATTTTGTGAACAAGTGTGTTTAAAATAATGTGAATTCTCATTATTTTGGTGGGGGGCAGAAATCTCACAAATTAGCATGAATGAATGGAACTGAGTTATGGAATACATCAAAAAATGACATAGCCAGGAAACAGACTGATCTGTTCATTTGTAGCACTAATCTATGGAGGGATCACTTATTAGTGTCTGTCTGAAAGGATTTTCTCATTTACGCCTATGTGCAACAAGATGTACATGTAGACTTACTTGGCTTAGTTCATATTAAATGAATGGAAAAGCTCACTAGCATAAAAGCTCTAAATGTACCTCTGAATGCACAAAGGCTTTGGGAATTATATTTTCTGTACTCTGTTCAATTGGGACAGAAGTATTCATATAAGAAAGAAGGCATATCTGCCCTGCAGAGATCTACAAGTTAAAAATCACATTCTTACCCCAACTGTTTTTTACACTTTTAACTCAGTAATTTTGGAGCAATTATTTTCATAAGCTTCTGTCTTCAAAAGTGTAATAAGGTGTTTAATCTCGACCACAATGAAGCTAGAATGGCAAATAAAATGTGTAAAATAAGTAATTTAATAGGGCTTGGTTTTCTAATGTAGAACAAGCTGAGTGAGTTTAAATAGTCTAAATAGTCATTACAGTCTGACTGTGATGTGTTCTTCCCTCCACACTAGCTGAGGCATTTCTTGTGTTATTATAATGGTTTCTAGAGCAATAAATTACAGTCGCAGAACCAGCTGCTGAAAAGTGTAGGCGGCTCACACAGCATGATGCAAATCACACAGTGGGGTACCATTTCTTTATAACAAGAATTCCACAATATTCCACCCACCACAGAACACCTCTGCTCCACTATCTTGGGGCTGTCGCAATGAATTCTGTCTTTGAAAGAGGGTCTGTCTCGTTGAGAGTCTGTCATGGAAAGAAAACCCATTATGGAATGATCATGTGCATGTTTACTTGGATATTAGTCCCAGCAAGATCGGTGAGATTTATTCCAAATAAATGAGTATTGGATTGCAGCCTGAACTCAAGCATGTTTTCTCAGAAGGAAGTAAACTGTGTTCAGTGGGACTCACTCCCAGCTTATTGGTAGTATTTCAACTTGGTGTTATCTATAAATACAAACTACTGTATACTCAAACAGTGTCATGGGCGTAACACACAACTAAAAATATAACCCAGGTGGGCAAGACACAAACTGATAAAATTCAGATTTGCATAAATAATATATAGAAGGTTAGTAAAGGTGAAATCCAATTAAGTCTCCACACTATTTTGCCCTTAGTTATGAGTAAGTTAGATCACATTGGTTTCAGCAACTTCAGCAACTCTTATAAACAAGAGAGGTTTCAGATAACATGTTATCTCACTGTCTCATTTACTGTGTTTTATGAGGGGTTCATAGGAGACTGTGCACCACTTATAAGCCTACCTTGTTTTCCTATTGTACATACTACTTTTTTAAAAAACTGGAGAAAATCCATTGAGATAAAGAAGATATTCTGCCTTTTCAGTGCAAGTATGAGAACCCTCTGCCTGAAATTACACTGAGTATAGACCGCACAATGGACTCATTTGTATCAGATTATTGTGGTGGGGGGGAATGACCATATAGTAGAGTGACACTAATATTGTTACTTTTGCAACTACCAATAAGTTTAGCCCAATATCTGGGTGTTATAGATGAATTTGATCAGACTCTGACAGTTTGATGTATGCTGCCATCTCTGTATGTTTGATTTCCACAATTGGCATTCATCTTTTAGACTCTAGAATTTGTCTTTGTAATAGCACACAGAATGCACACTGTGACATGTACTGAGAGGGTAGGTGGTGGAAATCAATACAAACAGCATGAATAGCTCTTTTAAGTGTGCTTTTGAGAAATCATGTTTCTTACATTGGAGACCACATTAAGAATATATATTTATTGATCACCTGCAACTGTTTCATGTTATGCTGATAATGTAATGCTCTGTGGATTTCTCCTGAAGTCACCAGATTTAATAAAAGTGATCAAAGGGAACATGGCTAAAAATGTTGGCTACACTAGGATATGTACCATTCAAAATTACATGTGTATGAGTAATCAATCAGGATTTCTTTCAGGAAAAATTGAGAGCTTCACACCAAAGAAATTTTAGGTCCAATTTTAAAGGCAAAAGAATGAACTATCTAGTGAGGATAGGAAGCAGACTAGAGTCTGCTGGCAGAAGCAGTGGATTCAAGCAGAAGTTCACTGTTGGGTCCTAGCCTAAATGTCAAATATGTGAAGGTAATATATATATATATATATATATATATATATATATATATAAAAGAGTTTATTGAAAATTTTATCAACTGGAAATCTTAGCTTCTTTATGGTGCAAACTATTTTCAGTATTAAATTCCAAACTCAGGAACTTTCACTTTTATTTGAATGCCAGAAAGAAAACACCTGTCACAAAAGAATCTGTTTCTTCTTTGCTCCCTCTAGCATCATGGGGTTTGTGGCAGGCATTTACATTGCTATTAAAAGAGCGATAAATATTTAATAAATATTTAATAAATATTTAATAAATATTTAATAAATATTTAATAAATATTTAATAAATATTTAATAAATATTTAATAAATATTTAATAAATATGTTAGATAGGTCATAGCTGGCCAAGTAGATTGAAATAAGAAAGGGAAGAGTGATGACTATTGGCTGGACAAGGCTGAGACACTTATTTGATTGCCCCTGGGATCAAAGCCCAAGTGGGTTCGATACAAAGTGGGTTGAGAAAGGCAGAGATTGGATATCCACCACTTGTCTAAATTATTAAAGCTATGCTAGAAGTTAGACATTTGGGAGCAAGTAGCTACTGCCATAAAATATTGTGATCATAATTTAATGCAGACCATGCATCATCTCCTTATTCCTGACCAATTAAACACATGACAAAGCAACACACACTTACACATTTATAAATACTCTCTTTCTCTCTCTTAAATTTCATTAGGTTCTTTTCTTCCCAGTGACCAATATCATATTTACAAGATCCCTCAGAATATCAGATAAATCTCTTTTGCTTGCTAAAAGTTTACTTTAGAAAATAGTCTCCATTTTCTTAAAAGATGGAATGTAATAGACATGGCAATCCCTCTTTCTCATATCATCAGCTCATAAGGAAGAAACAACCAAGCAACCATTTGTGCCTACTTATGATTGACCATGTTTGGAGCAAAGTCCCTCCACCTGCAACATGCCTATAATTAACTAAAGCATAACTAAGACACCATAGCATGCTACATATTTACATAACATCAGCTTTAGTCCATGCTTTTTCCCCCAATTCCTTAAGTTTTAACTTTTACAATAAGTCTTTGGAACACTGAGTTCTAGTTTCAACCCTTTAATGTATGTACAACAATGCAAATGAAGTTCTTACACAGTGCTTATTCTGGGACTGTTAGGATCCAGGGCATGGGCAACTAGGTCTTTTAGCAGAGACGGCAGGGCCTAGACAGGTGGGGAGAATGATTCTGTGATTCTGTGATCTATGAAAGAGATCACATACCAGGAATCCAGGGGGCCAGAGGCAAAGACAGATCCAAGAAGCAAGCAAGGGTCTAAACACAATGAGGCAGCAAATCAGGACAATGGATCAAGGTCCAAGGAGCAGCTACAGGCAGCACAGGAAACCATATTGCTGTGGCAAGAGTTGACGGGAGGATGCTCTTCTTAAATAGCTGTTCCCCTGGCTGCTTCAAGGTGTGCTGCATGAGTGCAGCTGCTGTGCCTTGTAAGTGGGCCCTAGTTCTTTCAAGACTTCCACAACCAGGGCCTCGTTCTGTAAAGAGAGGCAGAGTTTGCTTTCACAGCCAGGGGTCTCATCCTGCTAGGAGAGGCAGATCCTGACAGAGACATCATAATCTTTTAAAAAGAATGATCGACCATACAACTTCCTATTGTGAAATATTCACTGTAAAAAGTACAAATTTTTATGATTTAGGAAAGAAGCCAGGAATCTATGGTGTTAAACTATGGACTTCTTCAAATGGGAGTAAAAATAACCCCAAGGAGGTCAGGAGAAGAACGGGGCTGTCGCGCTTACAGAACCGCATTTCAGACAGCCCTGTCCTCCTCTCAACCTTCCCCTGTGCTGCGGGCACCAGTTTTTATTGATGTAGGTTTTCCGTCAATAAAAAGTGGTGCCCACAGCATGGAGGGAGGTCAGGAGGAGGTTGGGAAGAGGACAGAAGAGGATTGCATCGTCTGAAACGGGACTCTCTAAGTGCAACAGCCTGTTCTTCTCCTGACCTCCTCGGGATTATTTTTACCCTGTTTGAAAAAGTCCTATGACTGGTTTTAAGTTTCTCTGTGCTTGAGGGGTGTTATCCCTTTGGAAACAGAAGAACAGCAGCAGTGGTAGCAAATGGTGGTGGACAGCAACAGCCACTCAAGGTACTCAAATGCTGCCCTAGAGGAGGCAGGCATGGACTTCCAGCCAGCTCTTTCTAAAGTAGCTTATTTTCTCCAATGACTGGCTCTGAGGAGTCTTCAGGGCCAAGGCACTATGGCAGGGGTGATTTGGGAATGAACCTGTGCCTTTTTTCAACAGATATTTCTCCAACCAACCCTCCCATTGTGCCTTGGCTTTGAAGAGTCCTAAGAGATAGACAAAAATTTAGGCTGCTCTAAAAAGACCAAACCTCTAGCTGGAAATGCGTGCTGTGCAATCCAGTATAGTAAAGCCTGTAGGACATTCTGTTCAACCAGAAAGTAATAGGGTTTCAGCAAATGTGTTTTGATATTCAAGCTCAAATATTTTGGTTGGTCTTATGGATGTTAAAATAATGAAGTTGTCAAGATTTGGGGTGAGACAAGCCCTCAGTATGCAAACAGCCTGTTAAGCATTTTCCAACTGCCTATTAGAGTTTTCACCTCCTGAGTGAGAATGAATACCAAATCTTATTTTCCACAATTTGCACAAAAAAATCTGTTTGCAAAAGTAGGATCTTTGCCCTTTCTGTAGCTAAGTACACACACACATACATTCATGCACACATATAGCATGCATGCACACATATAGCATGCACACATATAGAGAGGGGAAGCACAAAAGGACAGTATGATTGACAAAAAATATGAAGCAGCACACTCAGTGCCACTAATTTTAATAACACATGCAACTGAGCAAAATTTACCACTGTTAACATTTACACAAATGACTCCAAACAATCTTGAAAAAGTGCAAATTTCTTTTCCAATACCAACCAAAAAACAAACAAACAAACAACCCCCCCCCAAAAAACCTAACACACCCAACTGCATCCTCTTGCATTTTCCCATTAACCACCTGAGGGTGACAAAACAAGTGAAGACTTTCAAACCTAGTTATGTTCTGAGAAGGGCTTGAGCTCATTGACTTTGTACTGTATGGTTTTCTCTGCTTTCCGAAATAGATATTTGTTTCTCAACAAAGCCACTACTAATCGAATGTTTTGTTTGACATGGACAAAGGAAAGATTTTACATTTCACTCATTAGATATTTGGTGTAGTGCTTAATTGTAGAGAAGTAACAATATAGAGTATAAGGTAATGCTAACTGTGCTATAGAATTAGTAATATCATCTTTTTGATTAAGGATGAATAAATACCTAGCTTTACTATGTAAATTACAAAATTACCACCTTGCAGACATGGGTCAGGTTACAGATGTAAATGAGGCCTAAAATGTCTCTCTCATTAGGTTTTGAATTGCTCTTTTTTGGTTTTGTTTTCTAAGCTTTATAAATCTTATAAGCTTTTGAGGTAATTTTCTTGCTTGACTAAGTTGGTATGGTCTTTTCCAGTAACAAATGAGCCAAGTACTTCTTCGTACCCATTTGATCATAAGAGAATTCAGCAAATTGAATAAGAACTATAGTGTTTGTTTTACAGAAAGTAAGATGTCATCATGATTCCACCCCCTCTCTGCTTCTTTAGGAAGTAGGAGAAAGCATTTACCACCACACACAAACACCCTGCTCCTCTTCTACCTCAGTGCCATTGCCTTCACTTATGTGAAAGGAAAGAGTAGGGGGAGAAGCACTGCATCCCAGTTTGAGCCAATGATCAGTTCTGTCATTGGGTTTTGGTGACACATCTCAGCACTGAAACACATTGACTAAGATACTCATGGAGGTGTTTTTGCATCTCCAGTTAAGGAGCTCTATCTCACTCCCTTCTACCAATTCTTTCTCTTGCACTGTCACATCTATGGTAAAAGAAATGGAGAACACTGAGACACTTGCAAACAGTCTCTGCAAAGAACACATAAGAGATTGTCCAGGTTTATTTGTATTTAGGCTATACTGACAGTTGGAACCAAAAAAAGGAAAAGAAAAGAATCTACCCCAACATGCTTAATTCAAGCACTTTTCTGTTAAATCATTGGGGAACAGGTGCCTGATTGTACCACAGCTATTGTCCAAAATGAATTCCCCAAATTTAACACAGACCTCCTGGGAAGGACACATCTATGCTACAGCAACCAATGCATTCACATTATATCAGCTAGGACAACAAGTACTGGGCCATTTTTATTGGAAGTTTATTTCCCAACTTCTAAAAACTTTTCCTTCCTTTTGAAACCTATGTTGTTGCTGCTGTGTGCCTTCAAATCACTTCTGACTTATACTGACATTAATGTGAACCTACCATGGGGTTTTCTTGGCAAGATTTGTTCAGAGGGGTTTTGCCTTTGCCTTCCTGTGAGGCTGAGAGAGTGTGATTTGCCTAAGGTCACCCAACAGGTTTTCATGGATGAGCAAGGATTCAAACATTGGTCTCCAGAGTCGTTGTCCAATTACCCAAGCATAACGACTGGAATATTTTCAGGGGCTCTTTGAAGAAATGAAAAGAAGATAAGGGTTTAGGATTGTGCAGATTCATGACTCTCCTCCCTCAGACTGCCATGTTCTGTCCCCCTAACCCTCAAGGATGGATGAGTCCATAAAGGCTGCAGAGCTGTCTACTTTAGTAATAGTAGCCTTCTTGTAAGCTTGTAGGCTTCTGTCTGAAACATCTTTAAGTAGTGTGCAATTCATCTGCACTCTGCTTCCTGAGGTTGTCACATACTCTGCTCAATGGCACAGTTGGCCTCTCTTCCTTTGAAAATCTGTCAGTTGTTTTCATTATGTTTCTTAGAATTCCACCAGCATTCTCATCCCATTCAAGTTTTGCACTGAGTAGTGAGATTTTTTTTCATTCCCACATTGAAATCCATATTTATTTTGAGACCATTGAGTTCCATAATGTACAATGCATTAATTAAAGCAGTGGTGGGGAAAATGTGCCCTGTGTAGGCCCCCAATTTATTTGTGATTTCCCCCATAAGGCCTCTGTGTATGTGTGTGTTTGTGTGCATACTAGGGTTCCCAGTGCAGTCACAACTGCGCTGGAGGAACCCCTTTTGATGAAGCACAGAATGGAGGCCTTTAATGTTGCCTCAGCACCTGCACCATCGCTTGGAGAGCAGAGGGCGGGGGGCACAGGATATTTAAACTCAGCTGCTCTCTGCCTCCTCCTTTTTGTTGTTTGATCAGCCCACCCTCTCACCTCTGAATCAGTGTGATTTAATTGGGCGCTTCAGGGCCAGGCTGGAATGTTTCCCTTTTATCTGGGGTCTTTCTTTTCACTTACCCCACACTGTAGATACAGACTTGAGAATTGGCTTAGGGTGGTATCTTAAATCGGCAGTCTCTTGGCAGATAGAGGGGGAGATTTGGTAGTTTGGTGAGCACCTTTGGCACTTTACCCTTTTTAGAGATGAAAGGGGGATCTGGAACTGCCCCTTTAGATCCTGTGAATTGAGGGGTGGAGAAAGTAATAATAATAATAATAATAATTTATTTATACCCCGCCCCTCTGTTAAAACAATCGGGGCGGCTTACAAAAATTAAAATACAATACAGATAAAAATCCCTAAACACCCCCCAACCCCACCCTCCCCCATAAAAAAAATTAAACAAATGTAAATTAAAAGCAACGGTCTAAAATCACTTTTAAAAACAATAAATACAATAAATATCCAGCAGACTAAAAGAAGCCAGGATCCCCTGAGGCCGGGATCTAATTTGGAAAGACCTGCCGAAAGAGATCCGTCTTTAGTGCTTTTTTAAAGCTACTCAGGCTTGTCATCTGACGGATCTCGTTCGGCAGGTCATTCCACAATTTGGGGGCGATTACCGAAAAGGCCCTCTGGGAGGTTGCAGACAGCCTAGATTTTTGTGGCTGAAGCAAATTGCTCCCAGAGGACCGGAGTGTGCAGGGAGGATTGTATGGGAGGAGGCGGTTCCGAAGATAAGTTGGACCCAAGCCATTTAGGGCTTTAAAGGTAATAACCAACACCTTATACTGGGCCCGGAAACTGATAGGCAGCCAGTGGAGAGATCTTAACACTGGAGTTATATGGTCTCTCCGAGATGTTCCCGAGACCACTCTGGCTGCCATATTTTGTAACAACTGAAGTTTCCGGACCAATCATGAGGGCAGCCCCATGTAGAGCGCATTGCAGAAATCTAGATAAGAGGTTACCAGTGTGTGCACCACAGTCTTGAGGTCCTTTACTTCCAGGAAATGGCACAGCTGGCGTATCAGCCAAAGCTGATAACAGGCGCTCCTGATTGTCGCATTCACCTGACTCATCATCTGAAGCGATGAATCAAGGAGCACCCCCAGATTGCGAACACAGTCCTTAATGGAGAGTGTGACCCCGTCCAGGACCTCCTTTGGGCTGGCTTGCGGGATAAATCCTATTTTTAAGTCCTGTGACTTGGGGGAGGGACTTTTGGGTTAGCCTTCCAGATGTGGACTGACTGGGGAGTAACCCAGCTTATGGATTATCTGTGGGGTTCAGGTGTTTCACCCAAGGGAAGTTTGGGAGGGTTTTTTGGAGCTGACCTCCTGCCTCAACAATTCCCACACTAGGATGCTCCCCCATTGCAGATCTCTCAGAAAGGCGTTAAATAGATTATAGCTAAATAAAAGTGGCCCTTTATAGCCCAGTTTATATGTTTGGTCTCTTTATTGTGCCTGGTCTCCTTATTCCTGCATCTATCATCAAATGCATGTTGGCTTCCTACCCATCATCACCACACATACTCCTTCAAAGCAGTAAGAGGTTTGAGTGTTGTAGAAAATGCAAAAAGGTGACCAAGCTACAGTAACAGCAGAAACAGAAAGAACTTAGGCAATAAAGTGCAAATTCACCTCTAAGCAATTTTTGGAGAACTTCAATGTCAACAGAGAGGGTAGAGAAGTAATTTGCACCCAGTTACTGTTTGAACAGATTGTGTGCTTTAAGCAGCAATGCTACATGATTTACCTGAGAGTAAGAATCACTGAACTCAATAGGACATATTTCTATCTACATAGACACATACAGGATTGTTGTGTTAAGGGTATTTTTTTTTCATACTGGCTCTTTTAATTATTGTTGAGAATGGATTAAGCATATACAAGCAAAAGAGATAAAGGGAACATCTGTGAAAAATATAATAGATATTTTCGCAGCAGGAATTGTTCTTTTAAAAATTGTGAAAGACTTCTGTTTATTTGAAAAATGGAATTATTCAAATATAATTAGGCACAGTGAGTTATCCATTTCTTTATCTTATATTAATCAACTTTGTGATATTCCCAAGGAAACTTACAGATGTTGTAAGTTAAGCTCTTAACTTTTACTTATCACAATAGGAGAAAAGTTCCCGGCAAATAAGAGAAAAGTTCAGGCAAACATGCAAATTTACAAACCATACCAACTTATATAAGGTCAATGATAACCAATGCATTTGTTAGCAAAAAGCATTGCAGCTTGCTGTACTAGCAAACTTTGCATAGTTGTTTTTTTTAAAAAAAAAACTAATACAAAGAAGCCGTAGGAAAAGATGTAGAAAGGGAATGTGATCATTGCAAATTGATAATACAATTGGAAACAAAGCAAAATCAAGAGGGAGTTGAGAGGATTAGACATACCCGCATCTAACATCACTGAACATGTCATGAGCAAAGATGATGCAAATGAGTTGATCTGTGTTGTCTGTGGGCAGAACCTGGCAAATGAGGTTCTTATTTCAAAACAGTTGTTTATCCAAGAACAGATAGGTTGGGGGGAAGAGAAAAATGAGGCAGAAAAGACAAGCATTACCAAAACACTGTTTGGAAACTGGAAAGTGCTAGCTACAGCTCAGAAAGCCACCCATATAGTAAGACATCGTGTATGCCTGAAAGACCCCTTCAGGATAACCCACCTCCTCCATAAACTGCGGATTTAACGTCTGATTTAAACTGATTGAGTAATGCTTTACTTTATTTACATGTAATTGGAATGGCCAGGATGCAAGCTCTGTTCAGGAACTTTCTCAAACCAAGGGCTCTATGTGGAACACGAGCAGAACATTCTATACGATCATGGACTCTGAAAACATCTTGATCACACAGAATGTTTCTCAAGAGTCTTCTGAAAAAGCAGGGCAAGTGGGAATGGAGATATGGGGCAGGGGGCAGGCCAACATGCACAGCCCTGTCCTTCCATCCACTTAGGAACCCTGTCACATTTTGGCAAATGCCTGAACAATGCTCTGATAGCATATGTCATATCATGTGACATTGGTCAACATCTTTACAGTGTATTTAAATGATGTTGTTCCTTTCCAAGCCAGCTTCACTAGAAGACCAATGAATGCATAGGGAAAGAGTGACAGCAATCATTCAGCTGACCTATCTTTCTTCTCAACTAATGTAACTGATGTGCTTTGAGACAAGAGCAGAAGGCAACAACTTTTATACTCTGTACTGGTAGTACAGAAATGGGGCCTTCATGATATATAGTAGTTGGTCAGACTGCAGACGTGTGTGTGTGTGTGTGTGTGTGTGTGTGTGTGAGAGAGAGAGAGAGAGAGAGAGAGAGAGAGAGAGAGAGAGAGAGAATACTCTTTTTTGGATAGTAGCAAAGATAGATGAAAGCTGCCTAGTCAGGCAGAGATTTGGGCTCTAAATCAAAACACCATTTTTCTAAACTTGGGAAACAGTTCCCCTTTATTGAACATATTTTAACCTAGTTTCAAATCATCACATCTCATGATGATATTACAGGGTGCATTAAAGTTTCCAATCCCTCCCACACTGCACTCCACCCTTGGGCAACCAAAATCCTCTCACAAGGTTCGCTTGGTGACATGCTTCCCCCCAAAAGTGTTTTTCTGTACCCTTTTGGCTATTGTTACAGCAACAGGAGATGAAGGAAAGGAATTGTCTTTTCTTCCTCCCCCTCCTGTCCTCTTCTTCCCTTCCTTCCCTCACTCTTTCTCTAATATCTGTGGCAGTCAGCACTCCAGTCTGAGTAGTATACGTTATAGGTGAATGATGCTTGAAAAACTGTGATTCTGAATGTACACTGCCAAGCACTCTGCCAGACCTTTGAGAGGAAAAAGGAGAGAATGATCTACTTTCCTCCACGGTCAAACAGTGAAAAGGGCAAACTGTGGAAGGCGTCTGGGAAAGGTGTACATGTCTCTTTCTCTGTGTGTGATTAAACTTCCACTCTGCTCCAGATTTCAACCAGAGCTAAAGAAGTACTTCAGGTGTTTGATGATTACTTTGGATTGAGATCAACCTTACTATCCACCTGGATTGGTCTTCCTTCTCTGAGAGTTAAAAATTCTCATTTTCTGGGAAATAAGCAAGCAGTGCAACATGTTGTCTTCTGTTAATGTGACAGGGATAATGAGATTTGGCATGGAATGAGAAGTATTTCAGTTTTTCAGTGCACATGATTATCATACTTATAACTTCTAGTAATACACTGTTCATTTGTTTTATGTATTTGTTGGTGATACATAAGGGAGGGCTGGTAACCTTTTAGAGTTTGAGTATGTGGAACTGACAACAGAAGTTAATAATCTTTAATGGAACTTGCAAACAGAAAAAAGAAAGTTTATGAAGCAACATCAAAATATGCAAACTGTGCTGGCAAGCTAATTAAATCTATTTAAATGAATGGCTGTATATGACTGCTTATAGATCACCATAGAAGTTCTTTCTTTAAGAATTTAGGATGTGAAGCACTAGAGCAAGAATAAAATTCAGATTAATCTAGTTAATTTACATTAATGATAGGGCCATGTGTGGATTTTCAAAATTATACTGTTCATGAATAAACAATAAAAAACTAAAAAGGACAGTGCATGACAAAAATACTTAGCGATATATTATGAGAATTACAGTGCAGTTTTTATTATTTATGATAAAACCTTACAAGTACTAGCAAAGATTTTATAATATATTGTCTAGAAATATGACACTATACTATGGTTTCTGTTACTAAATCTCTGCTTTGACAGTTTTTTAAAAAATATAATGAAATGTATGGCTTTTCAGTACTTGTAACCATAAATAAGGTATTGGCTGCAATCAGACAACTCAATAAACCATGGCTTATATAGTGACAGAAATGAGTGGCCTTGCACTCTTGTATCTGTCTTTTACTCCAGCATAGCCGTGAGGAGCTCTGGAGCTTTTGCCTCCATTTTTAACCACAGCATGATAGTACATTTAGTAAGCTTAAACTACGGTGAGTCTTAATAGGGCTTTTTAAGACAAACCAGGTTCAGAATCCATGTTTTGAAGGTGACTTATTTTGAACAAACTATATTTAAGATTAACTAGAGGTGATTTCTTTTTTAATTTGGATGAGATCAGCTGCAGTTAATAAAAACTGGAAACAATTATTCCAAGCTCCTCCTTGCAGCCATGCTCAAGGATAATGGAGAGAGAAGTAAGTCCAAAATTTATTGTGATTTGTTTCCCTCTTAATAAATCATTGTTAATTGAGATCTAATATTTAGGTTGTTATCAATATTCCTACAATGTAAAGGACACTTTGAACTGATTATACTAATATTGTCAAACTGTTAGCTACATTGTGGATCACACTCTTCTGTACAGATATGAGACTAGTTTTCTCACACATGGAACAATCAGTATTTTCTTTACTTCACCAACACCTATGCCTTGTTTGCTTAATTAGGGGCTCAAAGTGAAAGGGTAACAAAGTGGAATTTGGCTGGAAATAAATTCCCACTTCACTAAATACGACTTATACCTTAGTAGACAGTGTACGCTCGCACTGTTAATAAGCTTGTAGATTCTGGAACTTGTGTGCAAGAATAGTCATTTGTACTGGCTGGCAGAACAATAATTAGGATTTCAGGCTCAGGGATTCTCCTTACCTTGTGATCTTCATGCTTGTTTGTATAAAACACAGGGGGAAATACAGCCAGTGGTTCCAACATTGCCTGGCCCTGGGGAGTGATTGCACTGGTTCCTCCAGATGTAAGCACATCACCCAGATGTGATGGCAGCTATCCAGGTGCTGAACCCATAGATTCAGTACTTGAATAGCTCCCATAATACATTACAATGTGCTTACATCTGGTGGACCTCCAGACTAGGCAGCTGGTGGAATCACCGTCTTGCAATATTGTATCCACTGGATGTGCCTGCTTCTAGAAAAATAAATGAAAATGTCTGCACAGTGCCTTATGTCACTGACTTAATGTGGACCATAAGACAAATTCCAAAATCCATATTGTGTTACTGCATTTGTCAGGCCAAGCAAATGGGCATGAAAAATTGGTGTAGCTTTTCAATACCTCCTGATCACTACATTAGGCAAAATGTTAGAAAAAAACAGGCAGGGTTTCTGAGGAATGACTTGATCTTGTGCAAAGAATCCTTTGCAGGTAGAGGGCATAATCTCTAGGCAGCATTTATATTTCCAAAGGCGGACATGATTTCAGGTGCTGGATTATGTAAAGCAATAGAAGCCAAGCTGTGTAGCTTTACCTGTTTGGTTGGGGGAGATGAACCTTCAGATAATTAAGAACACATTTGCTTGTTTGTGTGGTTGTTCTATATCATATGTAATACCTTCTGAACCCATAAATGTGCAAATGAAGAGATCACTCAGTCTTAAGTGTTTCATGTTTCCAAAGGAAAACTATTTGAGAAAGTCTTTGAATTACACAAGTACAAACGAAGAGAAACAAAAAAGCAAAATTTAGCAAAGTGATTTTTTTTTTAAAAAAAAAAACCAGCACTGTACAATGTGCAAAGTACATATTCATATTTGTATTGATGACTCTGATTTTAAAGGATGGGCACAAGATGTATTTATAATTTTCCTCCTCTACCTCATATTCTTTGCTGCCACTGAGAATGGCATAAATGAGAAACCATGTTTCTTTTACTCAGGAAGGGGACAGTAGTTGAACTTTAATGACATATATGGAAGGAAACCCTTGCTTGAAATAATAATTCCCATTATAACTCTTCTGTAATAAAATAAAGAACATACAGAAATGGGTCAGATTCTTGTATCATTGTTACAATATTCAGCTAGTTATGATACTTAAAATGACCCTTCTTCTATCCTCTATACATATATTTGTCCTACAACCAGTCTTTTATGTTCATAAAAGGCTGCTGTCCGTGGATAAAATTTTCCAAGGGCTATCTTTGCAATTTAACCCTTCAAAATAGTTTCTGAAGGCAATATTTTTCTTCAAAATCTTCATACATTCAACATATTGTTCCTATTACATTGTGTATATCTGATTCACATACAGACAGAAAACACAAATGAATATGCCTTCTGAAATGGGAATAAATGTAAATAATCCACTATGGAACACATATTACAATCCCAGTTCATCAACTAGTATGGATAACGTGAAGAATACTAGATTTGATCCAAGTGTGTTTGCATTCAGATTCTTCATTTGCCATAGATTGTCTATGTGACATAGTTAAGACTGTCTTGCCAACACTTTAAAATTTTACTTTTCTTGAATTAAAACTTCTACAATTGCCAGTAAGTATGACTATTGGGATTCTGCATGCTGTGGTCCAAAAAAGTAAATTGCCCCCAAATATGCTTCTTCCTAAATTCTGCACTGGACAAAATGGGAATTGGGAATATACTTCACAAGCATGTTGTGAAGACTGTAAAAATATGGATTTTCCATACTGAAATAACTACAAAACTACTACATTTAATTTAAAATCCTGTAAACAAAGTGTAGTATATCATTATGTATGAACGTATTACCCATACTGAGGGCATTCTAACTATTAAGGAGCAAATTAAATTTTTTGTTTCAATGGATAGCAATGCATTGTACAATCATCAATTAAAAATAAATTAAGCATACAGTCTTAAAAAGAGTGTATATACATTTGTAGTACTATGATTACAAGGCAAATGAGGTCTGCAGTTCCTTTTTGGGCAAAAAACGTGGAGTCATGCCTTCAGTCCAGAATAATATAATTTGCTACTGAGCTGATTGGATATAATATTTTATCATTTATGTGATTTAAGAACTGCAAGAGCAATAAACGACTGGGAATTTAAATCACCAGCATACATTGTGTTCAAGAAGAACTTTTATCCTGGATGCAAAGCTGGTATGGAATTATAATCACCTTTTTAAAAATGGGAAGCCTGTGGGTATTAAGCTTTGCACTCACCTGCTCAAGTTATAAAAAAAAAATGGAGGGGGGCGTTAACTGGGTGAGTGCAAAGCTTAATACCCACAGGTAAGATTTATGCAACCTACTTGGGACCTGAGACTTATTCATCACAGTTGATTTGATAAAAGCACTCTGAGACCTTGAAGTTTATTTTCATCAGTAGTTCTGCATTCAAGGACTCAACCATTAGACCTTTTTAGTGACGATCAAAAGTGTTGCATTGCAAGTTCAAGCACAGATACTGTACAAGCACGTAATATTCCTAAAATATAGAAGGAACAGAAGAAGGGGAAAGGTGCTTTTACTTCTCAAAATAAAAGGATACTTGAAGACCTGAAAACAATTTCTGATGTCTCCTTAGAAAGAAGCCACCATTGTATTTGCATTTTTTTTCTGTCTGAAATTGATTTGTCAGAGCTGTCTACGTTTTTCAACTAAACATTATTTAAATGACAAGTAACAGTGGTATCAAAAGCCAAACCACTTTTTGAGTAACACTTACTGGTAACCAGGGAATAGATGTGCTGTTTCTTTGGTTCATGGCTGCTGCCCCAACAGGTTTACCAACTGAAATACAAGGGTAAATCTGAAGGAGAAAGTAAGGTTGAAAGACACTCTCTTCAGATCGTGTGTGCGCACACATTTCCCAAACACCCATTAAAACTAGAAAAACTGAATGGTTGCAAAACTGCAGCAATGTTATAAAAACTTTTATTATGACCCCCATCTTTGTTTGTCCAGGGACACAAAAGAATAATCAGCACTGTACTATTTCTACATAGTTGTTGTTATTTCTGACTTACGGTGACCCTAAGGTGACCCTATCACAGGGTTTTCTGAGGGTATGTGACTTTGCCCAAGGTCACCCAGTGGGTTTTCATGGCTAAGTGGGAATTCAAACCCTGGTCTCTAGAGTTGTAGTCCAACACTCAACCCATTACACCACACTGGCTCTTTGTTGCTACATGAACATCAGCCATAATTTGTTAAGTAAGGACTGTGACTCACAGTCAATATGCAGGAACCAGATGTCCCATCTGCTGCAATGAGGCAATTAAGTTGCCACTGCCCTTCACCATGTTCTGGCCCTTGGAGTATGTACAGCAAGTATCTGTATTGCATGTCTGTGACTTGCAGAATCCAGAAGCAATGCAACTGGTTGTGCTCCTGTGTATCATTAGAGAAATATAGTTTACAATCAGCATGACACAAGTCAAGCTCTCCCTTTTACTCTTTTATTGAGTGAGAGCAGAAAGTGCAAACTGTGCACCCAGCAGGCTGCACGTTGTTCAGACCACATTATTACTGCAAAGCCTCCTTCATCTGTTTGCTGGACAAATCCATGTAAGCCATGCAAAGGGACAGCTGGCCTATTTTCATGTTGTTAGGCCCATTTGATTTGAAATTCACATTGGCAAAGGGGGTCCCACCTCAATGAAAGCCTAATGTATGCTTTTGACAAATGTGCTTGAATGGAAGTGGGCAAAGTACCCCACCATAAGGGAATATTTTGGCTTACTTTTGGCCAATTGGAATTGGACTGGGTACCTTCCCCACAGAGCCAGCATAGTGTAATGGTTTGAGCATTGGATTATGTCTCTGAAGACTAGGGTTCAAATTCCCTCAGCCATGGAAACTCACTGGGTGACCTTGGTCATGTCACATTCCCTCAGCCTCAGAAGAAGGCAAAGGCAACCCCCCCTCTAAACAAATCTTGCCAAGAAAACCCAGTGATAGGTTCACCTTTGGGTCACCATAAGTCAGAAACGACTTGAAGGCACACAAAAACATTCTCCACACCTGTCTATCACTCAAACCCACTCTTGTATTTCTTCCTCATTTATCATGCCATTAGAGAAATATAGGTTACAATCACATGCAAGCCGTGGCCAACCACAACCCACAACAAGCAGAGAAAGAGAAAAGAGAAAGATCTCTCCCCACTCAATTTTGTAAGTGGCACACAAATTCATGTCCAACTCAGGTCCTGTCTAAACTGTGAAAATAATCCTCAGAGAAATCGCATGCAAGGATTTTTAAATGGACATTCACATCCATGTGTCTCATTCAGAATGGGGCAGGCAAATCCTCCATAAAGCTCTGAAGGGAAGCCTTAGGAGCCTTTGCGGAGTTTTAAAAAAGCTCCGTAGGCGATGCAAATGTCCAATTGTTTGGAGTTGCATTTGCATTGCTGTGACAAGGCAGCATAAGCTGATTGACCAGATGAGCATTGGGGGTGGGGTCTCCTCCGTTACCCAGTTCCCCCCCCCCACTGTCGTTGCCATCACCACGGGGACCAGGTAAGGGAGGAAGGCTCTCTTTCCCCCTCCATCTGGCTAGAGGGCATTCAAAGTTTATGGGGGCAGTAAAACCATTAAGACAAGTTGCAGTTGCTGCTACCTGCCTTTACAGTGGGGCACTTAGGGTTTTTGTGCTCATATAGACAAGCCCTCAGTATGAAGTCTGAACTGAAGAGGAGTGTGGCATCATAATGGTTCACTTGACACTTGGAACAAGCACTCTGAGTCTCAGAGACCCATATTTCTGAACCACCCCTCATTTGACAGAGTGCCTCTCCCTGTACATGCCTATTCAAGCATTCAGATGTGCCCAGGAGTCTATACTGTATATCCCACCTTTTTTTTGGGGGGGGGGGATACATAGAGACACAGAAGAGACTCTTCTGCACTGTGGCATCTATTTGTGCTCCTCTGTGGCATTAGTAAGGCCAATGTCATCCCCACCCCCGATGCTGTTATCTGGTGTAGTTTGGCCTCTCCCAACCCCCTAGTGCAGCCACTGGTGCTCCTCATGTAACATTAGCAGTAATGTTGGCCTCATTTTGGTGTCAAGTTCAAACTTAGCTCTTTAACTCAACCTTAGACCATTGCGGGGAGGGCGACACCAGCCTTAGTGATGCCACAGCCTTACAGAGCCGGGTGACCACAGCTTGGTTCAGACCCGTTTGGTTCTGGATATTTGTCCTTTGTTAAATTTTATTCCATTAAATTGCTTTAAACCATTTCTAAAATGTTTTAAGATGTTTTTATTGTCTGTACCCCATCTTAAGATTTTTAGATACAGGATGGGATATAAACATTTGAATAGGTAAATAATTTTCTGAGCATGGAAATACAAGATGCAGTGGCCCCACTAGTGTGGATAAGGAACCAATAGCCATGTTAATGTGTTTCAGTTTCTTCTTAAAGGAGAGTCAGATCACAGGCTGCAACTTTAGGGCATCAATGTTTCAGAGGCTGCTGGGGCAGGGGTGCTCTGAGGCCTGTACAGACTGCAAAAATGCAAAACAGAAACCAAACATGTTTGAATAACACCGTAGCAATGATGTTCCATTAATCATTTGTGTGCTTCCAAACTTCAACATACTGGTATAAGAAATGCTAAAGATAAGAAGGTTATGTGAATTATCAGGAAGAGAGAAAAACATTAGATTCCTGTAATTTCCTTTCTCCAGTGTAATGTTGTATTTAACGGTATTGTTTTTTTTTTTCATTGATACTCTTTCCTCCACATCTGCAGCTAAGAAATTCCTTCCCCATGATCAACATTTTCCAGGATTCCATTTCATTTAAATTATGGCATCTATCCCTTTAATGAAGCTCTGGATATTTAAAATGTATCTATGCTTTGCTCCATGAGCTATGACTAGGGTTTGCCCCTCATTCAAGACTTGCTGATGTTGCTTAGTGCTCTGTACATATCCTCAGAGTTTCTTTGTCTCAGAATTTACTTCTTAATCTGCAGCCATTTCCCACTGTATTGAATCAATGTGTAGAGTGTTGGATTTAGACCAAAGAGACCAGAGTTCAACCTCTGCCTCAACCACAAAGCTTACTGTGTTACCTGAGTACCACCTGAACCTAGAAGTCCCATCACTATTCCTAACGTGAACCAACCTGGTACAGATGTTGGGAAGATACAAAGGAGAAAAGGGGAGTCATGCATGCTGCCTTCAGCTCCTTAAAAGAAGAGGATAAAAATCAGTACATTTTCATGGAAGGTCCCTTCCATCAGAGGGGAAAGTCAGAGGTGTCTGGCTTTTGGCACTGGATTTAATTCAAAGTTCAATTTTTGTGATGGAAGGGACCTTTACTTAAAGGAAGGAATCTGAGAACTCAGTGGTCTAGTGGTGGAAATGTGATTGTGGGTGCAAACTCTAAGGCAGGGGCAGGAATCATTTGTCTCTCCAGATGTTGTTGCACTTCAACTTCACTCACCATTCAATATGCTGGCTAGGTCCAACAACATCCACCCCAGAAATAAGTGAATTAAAAAAGATAAACAATAAATTTTGGACATTGTAGAAAAATGTTTCTAAAATCTTGCATGATCCAAATTTGAGAGATTTCTTTCTTTTTGATATCCTGAATAAAAATGTTTAATTTTAAAATGCAGTGAACTAATTAATCAATCAATCACACTAATCATTCTGAACATAAGACTCTACTAGATCAGTGGTACTTAACCTGTGGTCCAGGGACTCCCAGCCCCCCCCCCTGTGATTTCCTCTCAGGGGGGCCTGCAGTAGAGTGGCCATGTGACAGGAGCCAAGTTAAAGGCTGGCTGGCTGGCTGGTTGACTTGGCCTGCACAGTGCCTTTCAATTTGTTCTGACCACAATGCAGGAAGAATTGGGAAAAATGTCGCCCCCCCCCCCTCCAGTGCCTCTAAGGAAAGGTTTAATGGATGATGTAACTGTATTTTTATTATTATTATCAGGTCTCTCTGGCTTTTCTTCGCAAATGAAGATTAAGGAAGGACTCATCCTGTGCTTTCTGCAAGTGCGCTGATGACTTAAAAGGCCAATCCAAGATAAACATGTCCGGTTGCAGAAAGCACAGCAGAAGGTCTTCTTGGGTGATGATTCTGGGTTGTGATTCTTTCTGCATTGTCATTTCTCTTTAAGACTTGTTCGGCGTGAGCTCTCAAATAAGGCTGCAGCATTGTGGATAGTGCGTCTCCAAGCCTCCCAATGTGAGGCCATGGCGGGCCATTGTTGATGATCAATTTGGCTGAGCCTGAGATGTTGTTTCAGGGAGTCCTTGTATTGCTTTTTTGGAGCACCCTCTTACGCTGACCCATGGCGAGTACACCATACTATTTTTGGGAGGCAATGGTCCTCCATCCTAGAAACGTATCCTCCCAGCGCAGCTGTGTTCTCAGCATCATGGCCTCAATGCTGGTGATCTCTGCTTGTTCAAGGACAGCAACATTCGTCACATAGTCAGTCCAGTGTATATTTAGGATTGTGCGTATACAGCACTGGTATTATCAGGTATTGGTATTATTATTATTATTATTATTATTAGTTTAAATCTTGAGTTAAGCCTTGGGGGTCAGTGACAACGAAAGCTATTTAAAGGGGATCTCTGCTAAAGAAAAGGATAGGATTGTATTGGATCCTATGTAGTCCAGCAGTCTGTCCCTCCTATAATCAGCCAGGAGACTGGGAGGCCCACAAATAGGACTGGAGCTCTTGGTCATTATTCTTACAACTTATTTAGAGGCATACTTCTCATGATATTGAAGGTAATACATAGCCATCATGACTCATAGTCATTGATAGCTTTATCTCAATTACAGTGGTCCCTCAGTATATGCTGGTGTTTGGTTCCAGGACCCCCATGGATACCAAAATTCATGGATGCTCAAGTCCCATTATATATATGGCATAAAAAAATGGCATCCCTTATATAAAATGGCAAACCGCAAGGTTTGCTTTTTGGAATCCACCCCCCAAATATTTTCAAGCCATGGTTGGTAGATCTGTGGATGCAGAACTCGTGGATACAGAGGGCCAACTGTATTCTTTCAATCCTAGATACATTAAGCCTCTTGCTTAATGTACCGGTATCTGACTTTCAGTAACAGCAGAATGGATCTTAATTAGCAGCACATGCTAAGAATGAGCAAGGCACAAATCAAATGCAGTCTGGTTTTTTTTCCTGCTCCACACCTGTTTAATCAGTGCCATAAGTAGAGCAGAATATTATTACATTTAAGCATCTGTTTGATTCTAGCCTGGGCAGACTGTAACTGCCATTCCATGCAGGTAGCTTCAGGAACAGTAGACAGGGCAGCTGCAGGAGAAGGATATTAGGGTAAGAAAAAAGAACACAAGCAAAGTAATTGCTCCAAACATGTTTGAACAAGACTGAAGGTTTCTTTTAAAAAAGAGTTCATGGCACCCTCTCAACTAACCACAAAAAACAAACAATTATCAAGTTTCTCTGTTAAAAAACAAACCAAAAAACCTTCTGAAAGGCATTACCATTTAGGAAATAAACATTTGGGTAGGGGCAGCATAATTTCAGACAGATTGATTTAAAACAAACTAAGAGCTACTAAAACACCCACTTGTCTATGAGACTTACAAGGCTTCTTCAGATCTTTAGGAAAAACAAATAAGACATTAGTATTCCTAAAGGCATGAGTTTAACTAAAGTAAAACTTATTACCGTGCAAACATCCAAGATGTGTCATTCTCTTTTTCTTCCCTGATGAAAGGAAAGTACATGAAGTGGAAATAGAAATCTCTGGATGGAAACGAAGTTGTGAATAACAGAAAAGGGTGAAGGACTACCTTATGCCTGCCTGCTCACCTGCCCAGCAGAGATGGCTGTGATCTCAAAAGAGACTTTGATCAAAAGAAAACAGAACTGTGTCACTGTAAAGCCACCTTTTGGTTGAGGATCTGATTGCTGTTTTCTGCATAATCATATATGCCTGGTGCTATTTGTTCTCTGAGCATTACACATGTAATTTTTCAGATAATTAATTTCAAGAAAGAGAGAGATATTTTTATTGAATACATGATATTACACAATTGCAAGTCACTTGGGATTAGAAGTCACCATCATTTTTTTTGAAGCGTGGGAGAAATAGCAACAACTTAAAATCACTTACGGTATATATGGATTTTCTCACCAGCTCTCTGGGAGAGTTACTTCCATCAAATTAAAAAGGCAATAATAACAACAGGAATAAACAACTTTATTTATCTCCTGCTTTTCTCCCTAATACTGGGACTCAAGGTAGGTTGTTGTTGTTGTGTACCTTCAAGTTGTTTCTAACTTATGGCAACTATAAAGCGACCCTATCACTGGGTTTTCATGGCAAGATTTATTCAGGGGTGGTTTGCCTTTGCCTTCCTCTCACGATGAGAGAGTATGACTTGCCCAAGGTCACCCAGTGGGTTTTTATGGCTGAGTGGGGATTTGAACCCTGATTTCTAGAGTCAAAGACCAATTCGTAAAACACTACACCATGTTTAGCTCAAGGTGGCTGGGACATTAAAAAGATTACAATTAAGAACATACAAAAAGTCAGCATTAAAATCAAATTAAACTATTAACCATATTAAAAAGATTTTTTTAAACAATACCATTTAAAAACAATAGAGCAATTATAGCCCTATTGTTAAAAGCCTTTGGTTCTTAATTTTCTGAATTTTAAAAATTCTGTCTGAATTTTTAAAAAAGTCTCTACCTGCTGATGGAAGGATAGCAAGGAGGGGCCCTTCTAGCCTCTCCAGGGAGGGAGTTCCAAAGTCTAGGGGCAGCCACTGAGAAGGCCCTCTCTTTTGTCAGGATCAGTCCTGGACATGACCTTCTCCTGCCAAATTGCAGTTCTATTCTATTTCTGTTTGTTCGTTTGGTGGTTAATTATGTTTGCATTTTTCTGTGCTTGCTAACAAGCTTGTACTGTACTGGGAGATAAGGGAGGATATGTTATGTGTCTGCAACTGTATGATTAACTGCACCTGTGTGGTAGCCATGAGAATACTGGGTTGTGCCTACTCACCATCAGAAAGGTAAGTGGGAATGATGGATAGCCAATGACCGTATAGCCCACCAGATTTGTAGATTGTAAATACTTTTTATTCTAAAGCTTGTAAATAGTTTTCATTCTGAGCAACGATGTTGTAGGGTCCACTTTTTAGATTACTGTGCCAAAAAAGTTTACTGTTTAACTCTGAAACTGCTCGTTACTATGTCTGAGGAAGCCAGTGCATAACACTCGAGCTCCCACCAACCATACCTGTGAAGGTGGTGAGGCAAAGAGAAAGGGCTTGTATATAGATCTCAAGGACTGGGCAGGCTCCTAGGGGAGATAATAGGGGTTTGTCAGCTAGCCTGTTAATGCCAATCATGTTAATGTTAATGCTAATAGTTATATATTATTATAATTAATACATGTAAAATGATAGCAGAGCCAAGTATGAAGTATGAAGTTTGTGGTAATTGTTGTACAAAGTTTAGTAATATCATGATTTTAAATTATATATTCTGGACCCTTGTGATGGAGATGATCCAGAGGTCCAAACGTGAATGGAGCACCCCTTTATAGCAAACAGAGATCTTCCTGGCGATCTTCCATACTTTACCAACAGGAGAAGACTATCTTTCCCTTGCACAAGACTATATGCAGTCAAATACCACAAATGACTTAATGAGTTTGGATGTTGGTCTTCTTATGGTCCTAGGGATGCTTTGCCTGGACCATAGGATTGTAGCCTTGTTTGTCTACTTATTTAAAACACTTAGGGTACATCTACACTGTAGAAATAATGCAGTTCGACACCACTTTAACTGCCATGGCTCCATCCTACAGAATCCTGGGATTTGTAGTTTTGTGTGGCACCAGCACTTTTCAGCAGAGAAGGCTAAAGAACTTGTAAAACTACAAATCCCATGATTCCATAGGATGGAGCTACAGCACTTAAAATGGCATCGAACTGCATTATTTCTACAGTGTAGATGCACCCATAACATTCTTCTTAAAGATAAACATTGTCTCAGGGTTACAATAATATAAAACACAGTAACACAAAAATAAAAATGAAAGAACTAATTAAAACCATTAAAACAAGCCAAACAAACATTACAATGAGCAACAAACTAAACTCACTAACTCACAAGCTCAGTTAAACACCCTGAAACAAAAACCATTTAAAAACCAGGATGTTTTGGGTGCTCTTCTAAAGGACTATTAAGTATGGGACCAAATACCCTCCTCCCATTAGTCAAATGTTTGATAGGTGCATGGAGCCTCTGCCCAGAGAAGTCCTTAGTCTTATGCCCACCAATTTTTATTCTCAAGCGCAGCCTTGTCAATGAGTGGGGTTTCTTTCATTTATGCAGTCTTTTGCTAAGCATTTTGGTTATTACTGAAACAGAAATCTAGATAAAAGTGCTTTAAAATAAACAAATTTCATGGGAAAAGAGATGTATTGCTTATCTGCAATAGCAAAAGGACTAGATTCATCTAAGTGAACTTCCACTGAATAGTACTTTACCGTGAATCCAAATCCCAAAGCAAGATTGACAGTGCTCATAATGTCTGCTGACACACAAACACCCCATTAGTGGGTGTTGATTCTGTTAGGAAAGGGTAAATTGGATTCTGCCAATTCGCTGTGTGACTTCAACACAAGGCTCAGAAATAAAGTTGCTGGAAGTGATTCCTTGCAGGGGACAGGAGCAGAGTGAAATGAACTGTCCCAAAGTAAGAACCTCAGGAATAGCCAAGCCGGTAGAGAGGAGAACACACACACACACACACTGAGCTGCTCTTTTTCTGACATTAATTTTGATACTAATAGAAATAGACCTCAAGAAGGCAATGAGGCACAATGATACTACATCATGGTTATATGCTGCCTTAGAGAAAGGTACCTGGTTGCATGTAGTTTCTTTCAAAATCATCATCAATAACTGTACACATTTAGACTACTCTGTTAAAATTTCCACAAATGTTTCAATATTTCATATTAGTCATAACATTTTTTTGTTTCAAAATACATTAGAATACATTGTGCATTATCCACAAACATCCAAAGAGAAATTCTATTCATTTTGTGCTTAGGAAAGCAGAAAACAATAATATGTGTGTGTGTGTGTGTGTGTGTGTATCACATAGCTGTTGGACTGTTTTATTTTAGGATTTTTTTTAACATAGGAAGGTTCATACATAAGGATGTTAGAAGACTTGTGCTAGATTAAGCCAACTGCTTTTTTAGTCTAACACTCTGCTCACACCCATGGGAAACCTGCCAGTAGGAAATGAGTGGAGCTGCACCCTCCACCTTGCACTCCCCAACAATTGATGCACTAGAAGAAAACATCCTCTGATACCGAACGTGACATACAGTGACCCTGACTGGTAGCTGTTGATGGCCTCAGCTTCCATGAATCCAGCTCCTTTCTAAAGCCATCCAAACTGGCAAGCATAACTGCATCTTGTGGCAGGCAGTTCCATAGTTCATTAGCACAGGTTTACTCTGATGATCTTGTTAAATTGCTCCAGTTCTTGCAGTGGAACAAGTTACTATTTCTGACTAAGCACCCAGCTTCAGCAAAAACAAACTGTAATTTCCTAGCCAGAAGTCTTTGTTTTATCAAATTGGTTATAATTCTAAAAAGTATACAGAAAACAAATCTAGGAAAAATGGTATAGTGATGTTACAGTGAAATTAAGACTCTTAAACCAGGAATAATGGTTTTGTCCCTGTAATTTCAGCACGGCTAAAATATGCCTATTTCTTTCTTCATTTTGTGTTGAAAATACAGTAGGGTCCATTCATTTCTCTAACACTCCTGACAATTCCACTAGCAACCCATAATTCCCTACCATTAGGCTTGCCATTAGTGCTGGAAAACTGGGGGGCCGTTTACATGGCAAAATAAGTCCTCAAAGAATGCGACAAGAAGCCTAATAGTTCCCACACATTTAGAATCTACAGCACCCTTTTCAGAAGGAGGGGGAGCAAAAACCCCATAAGTCGTGCAGTATCAGCTGTTGCTAGTTTTCCCAACTTTTTTGATAAAGTTCACAAAAGTGTGCACAATTGGCCATGTGAACTTACCATTCACTAATGTCTGTGTGAACTTGCAGCAACCTTTTCGAATTAGTGTGAGCAGAGCTGAATCCTAATTGGTTGGAGTGACCATTGTGCCTTCTCCGAATTGACAGAGAGAGAAATCCACCAAGCCTGCCATTTGCCCCTTCTTCTGCTTGCAGCCCACTTTGGGAAATCTGCTCTGAGCCCTTCCTGTTTGTTTCAAAGGAAGGCTTTGGGGGTAGGGAAGATGATTGGGAATGGGGCTAGCCCCCACTTGGGTCGTGTGTGTGTGTGTGCGCGCACATGCTGCAACCAGCCAATCACTCCATTGTTCTTTTTTTTGTTTGTGCTTTCCTTCACTCCTTTGTCTTTATTCAAGGCTTTGGGGGCAGGGAAGATGATCGGGAACTTGGGTGGTGTCTGAGTATGTGTGTGAGCATGCTGCAACTGACAAATCACTCCGTCGTTCTTTTGTTTGTTTGTGTTTTTCTTCTCTCCTGGGTGACCCCCCTCCTTGCCCCCTCCCTGCTTCCTACCTGGCTTTAATCATCTGGAGGCCATGCCCCCCCCACCTTTGCCTGTGTAAACTTATGAAAACCGAAACTGACCGCATCTTCCAAATAAGCAAGAATTCATGTGAATTATGCACTGCTGATGCAAAAGAACGGTAATCCAGAATTTCACGAACTTTATCCTGTCGTGTAACTGGCAGCCAGGGAAATCCTTTATTGAAGGGACTAAAAATGGCCCCATCTGGCTGGGTTGCTTGAAGCAGCAGATCCCAGATTCCTCCAGCTTCCTCTGCTGAAGGTAGTACCCCCCCCCGAAGGCATGCAAAGCCTCTGAAGAATACGAGAGAGCCATCCTCCCCCTCCCTGGTCCCAGCAGTGGCAGCAGAAAGGTTTCCATGGGGTGGGGAGGGAGGAGAAAGACATCCTTCATTCCTTCCCTTCCCTGGACCCAGCAGCAGCAGTGGTGGTGGAGGAGGCAGGGCCGGTTTAAGGGCCCTGCAGCAACAGCAGCTGCGGGAGGCCCGTGGTAACCCTCCTGGCTACCACTGGCCAATATGCTATCACCACTGGTGCTGCAGTCAGGCTGCACAGCCCGCAATAAGTGCTGAAAGATGGGGTGAGCTATATGTGTGGATGGGAGGGTTTGTCCTATATACTTTTGTCCTAGTTTTGTGGCAGAGAATTACAGTATGGCAACTGTACCAACCACTGTCTTTTCTTTCTCTATCACTGTTCCTGATATCATACAGAAATAGTTTCTTAGACTGGTCCAGTGCTGTACTAGTTTAATACCTTAATCCTAGGGATGGTAGAATCATAGAATCAGAGAGTTAGAAGAGACCACAAGAGCCATCTAGTCTAACCCCCTGCCATGCAGGAATACACAATCAAAGTGTTCCTGACTGATGGCCATCCAGCCTCTGTTTAAAAAAACCCCAAAGAAGGAGACTCCACCACACTCTGAGCCAGTGCATTCCACTGCCGAACAGCTCTTACTGTCAGGATGTCCTTCCTAATGTTCAGGTGGAATCTCTTTTCCTGTAGTTTGAGTCCATTGCTCCATGTCCCAGTCATGGGAGCAGCAGAAAACAAGCTTGCTCCATCCTCAGTATGACATCCCTTCAAATATTTAAACATGGCTATCATGTCCCCTCTCAACCTTCTCTTCTGCAGACTAAACATGCCCAGCTCCCTAAGCTGCTCCTCCTAGGGCATGGTATTAGAATCTCTGGAGATCATAATGGTTATACTGTAATCAATTCTTTCTTTTTAAAAACTTTGGAGATAAAGTAGATTAATGTTTTAAGATTAAACACTTTTGGCATACTAGATCAAATCTGTTCACTCAGTCTAGATTTAATGTACAGTACAAATCTACCATGCGCATGCCACATCTCTGACATGGAGACCACAGCCACATTGTTTGTGACTTACAAATGCCAGCTACAAGTCTATATTTCCCATACTCAGAGATATCATGTTGTTTACTTTTATTGTAAGGATGGTGAAATGTTTTTCGATGACTCTCCCTCTTGATGACTCTATCTTTTCAATATATAAATAAAATTGCAAACATGCCAAAACCTTTGGGGAGATTATCACACAAGGCAGGGTATTAGCGAATTTGGCCAGTACTTCTTACACAACATCATCTCTATCCCATGCTGGTTTGCATTCCAGTCATTTATGTACTGCACCTCTTCATTGACATGGAAAACAGTCAATGGCTCTCAATACTGCTGCTATGCCAGTATTCCACTTCATGCAATAAGTGCCTTCCATGGCAGTAGCATCATAACAAGAGTCACGTGGCATAAGGGGGCATGATCCTCTTCCTCCCTCCCATCACCTTGCTATTCCCAAGCCAGCCAAAATTGTTTTTTTCTTTGTGCCTTTTTGCTGTGATAGAGTAATCCGGGGAAAAAATAAAGTATATATTTTTTTAAAAATTTCCCCCCATAATTATGGAATCACAGGGGGGAAAAAATTAAAAAGAAAGACACACGTGTGCTTAAGGTTAAAGAACCAGAGCAGAAGTAGATTGCCAAAGCAGAACAATTGCAGTACACTTGCATGATTGAAGAGACAGTGCAATACACTGTGAATGTTTTCAAGCATGTATGTTCCTATTTGCTTCACTAAGGTGATTGCTGTGAGGAAAGAGGCTGGTGTGATGAAGTCCTGGGTCCCAAGAAATAATCAGAAGATTTAAGAAATCCAACTAGCAGTTCAGTGGGACAGTGGGTACTTTTCTCTGCACTATTTTTTTCTTCACTGGAAAATATGATTCAGTGGTAAATGGTGTGATGCTTGGTGTCTACTGCAACCATTCCTTCTGCTTTACTTTTTTCCTTCTTTCTTCCAAACACAGGGAGTTAGTTGCCACTTTAGTCAGTGGGAATGAGGGGAGTGGCCAACTTGCAGTGGTGGTACTAGAGGACTGCAGAGGGGCCAGACAGTACCAGATGACACGGTCGGGGAGTGGGGGTGACACCACCCTTAGTGATGCCACAGCCAATTTGTGTTATACTACAGAGCAGTATGACAGTAATTGTTTCACACTGCAGCTGTGCCATTTTGATTGCCACATTATTTGTAATTTCTGTTTTTCTTTCTTGTGGAAATTATTGTCTAGAATCTTTCCACACCAATATATCTGGGTGTGTTTTGGGGATATTCTTCATGCTTGGTGCCAAGATTTCTGTGATATTGCAATACAGTATAATCACTGCATTCATTTTCCTTCAGTTTCAAGTGCAGACATAGCATTCCCCTGTAAGATTTATCTTTACATTTGAAAAATGTAAATGTGATCATTAGCTTAGCACATAAAATAAACTTGGAGGGGGAGACCACAACTGTCCTGCTGTTTGCCAGACAGTTTAAAAGGCTGCAGCAGCTCCCTTTCTTCTTTGGCTTCCCTGTAATGAGATAAGACAAGAGATCAGGATGTCTCAAAGGAGTGCATTTTGCCCCCTTATTTGCAAAAAGAAATGGTATTTTTAGAATCCAAATCTGACAAGTTGGGAATGGCTATAAAAATGAACCTTTGTACATTTTAAATAAAGTGACCAATCTAAAACCTACAGGGAAGCCATGCTGTAAACTTGTGATTTATCTCACTCATACTAAGGGAGAGGCCTCATGCTGCTTTCAGCATATTGCTGAAAATGCGTAAACTTCTCTTTTCTAGCTACTCATGCAGTTATGCTGCAGCCATGATTGTGTGTAGCCTTTGAAATTTTAGTGTGTGTAGCCTTTGAAATTTTAGTAGGAGTTCAATATGAATTATCAAGGTTGCTGTTGGAAACAAAATTATTGTACCGTTTGACCTCAAAAGAGAAGTGGAATATAGCAGCAGCAGCAGCAGCAGCAGCAGCAGCAGCAGCAAATACTATTACTAAAGAAAAGCTACTAAAACTGTCCAACCCTAGTAGTCAAAACAGGGCAACTTCTGGTGGCTTCATTAGCATGAACAAGATCATTGCAAGGAGAACTGCATAGTGGTGGCCAGGGATTTTACAGCCCCAAGAGACAACCTGCATGCAACACTGTAAATGAGAAAACCTCACCAGAGCCAAACCAAATGGAAGGACCTCTTGAACCAAATGAAAGGATTTCTTCCATTCATGGAAGGTCAAATTGAATCTACTACCTCAGTATTACATAAACCAAGTATCCTTTGTAGTGGTGACAACCATTTATGTCCTTTTTCTATCCCAGTTTGGGACTCAAGGTGACTTACAACAGTCAAAACAAACACAGCTGAAAATTAATAGAAAAGTTAAAAAGCAATTAAACCATCATAAGATTGAAGCAAGTTGAAAATTTTAAACAACAACAAATGAAAGCCCAGCACTTTATACCTATTTTCCCTGAAAAATCAATTCTCCAAGGCCTGCTGCAATAAAATGATTTTTACCTGCTTCCAGAAAGATTATGGGGTGGGGGGTGGGTGCTAGCCTGGACTCTCTGGGAAGGTTGTTCCAGAGCCTGGGAGCAGCCACTAAGAAGGTCCTCTTCTGTGTTCCTATCAGATGTTCCTTTGAAGGTGGTGGGACAGAGAGAAGGGCCTCTCCAGGAAATCTCAAAACATGGGTAGGTTCATAGGGGAGTATATTGTCCTCAAAAACCCTGGACCTGAGTAATATAGGACTTTATACATCATCACCAGCACTTTGAATTCTGCCCAGAAATGGGCAGCCAGTGGAGCTGTTGAAATATGGAAGTTGTGTCCTCCCTGTAGTCAGCCCCAATTAAAAATCTGGCTGCAGTCCTTTGGACTAGCTAAAGCTTCCCAATAGTATTCCAAGGTGGCACCATGTAGAGCATGTTACAGGTAACTAAGGCATATGACACTATGGCCAGGTCTGATATCTCAAGGAATGGGTGCAGCTGGTACACAAGGCTTAACTGTGTAAATGAACTCCTAGCCACTACCAAGAGCACACCCATGTTGCAGACTTGCATCTTCAGCGAAAGTATAACTCTGTCCAGCACAGGCTGAATCCCTATTCCTTGATCTGCCTTTCGAGTGATCAGCACCACCTCCATCTTGTATGGATTAAGTTTCAATTTGTTCACCTTCGTCCAGTCCGTTACTGATGACGGGCATCAGTTTGGGACCAAAATAGCTTTTGTGGTTTGAGGTGGGAAGGAATAGTAGAGTTGAGCATTATCCATGTACTGATGGCACTGGACCCCAAAACTCCCGACAAGCTCTCCCACAGGTTTCATGTATCAGGGACAGAACTGAGCCCTGAGGGATTGCACAAGCCAATAGCCAAGGCATCAAACAGGAGTTCTCCAGCACCACTTCTAGGTTCATCGCTCCAAGAAGCAACAAAGCCACTATAAAACAAGGCCTCCAAGTTCCACCCCAGCAAGGATACTATGGTTGATGGTATCAAAAGCCACTGAGATGCTCAGCAGAACCAAAGGGGACATACTTCCTGTGTCCAGTTCCTGGCATGGCTCCTCCACCAAGGTGACCAAAGTGATTATCTGTCTCATCCCAACACCCATTGAGATGGGAGGCCACCACATGCTCCAATACCTTGCCAAAGCATGGAATGTTGGAGGATGGCTGATAATTATCCAATATGGTGGGGTCCAGGAAGAGCATTTTTAGTAATGGTTTTTATAACTGCCTCCTTTAGGCATGGTGAAACTCCACCAAACTGATGCCCATCATCACCACTCCCACTACCCACCCAGCCAGTCTCCTCTGGCTTTTTGAAAAAAACAGGAAGGGCAAGGATCTAATACACATGTGATGGGTGTCACCTCTCCAACAATCCTGTCCACAACCTCAGGCTTCACAAATTGAAAGAAACCCAAAGTCACTGGACAAGTAGGAATCAAAGTTACATTCAGTTGATCTGTATCAATTACAGATATCCTACCTGTGCTACTCTAATGACAAAAGCTGTCTTGGGAGGAGTAGATTCCTTCATTGGATATAGTTAAGCAGATCTTGAATAAGTATGTGTTTTGCTGCACTAATCGGGAAGTTGGATTAAAGGACCCCTTCCATAATTTTAATTCTATGATTCCATAACTAAATATATATACATAACCAAGGGAACAATCCAAGGAGAGTTTTACTAAACAGTGTTTTGGCACAGATTACATTACTCTTGAAATACAGTACTTAGTATTGAAAAAAAATACTGAACTCTGCAGGGGATGGGATTAATGGAGACACAGGAAAGCAAACAATTTCATTTTATTTTTTTAGGCGGTTTTAAGCAGTCATCCAAACCAGTCAGAATATAATTTCCTGTATAAGAAGTTTTTTTTTTAAAAGAAAAGTCATTGAAACTTTTCTCATAAATAGAGTTATAATATAGACTTCAATGATTGCAAAAGGATCTGGTCAACCCAAGATCATATTGAAAATATGACATGATGCATGATATTTCTGAAGCTACTTCTAAAAAAGACATTGCCTGAGGAAGTAAAACTGAGTCACTTTTCACACAGGTATGCTATTCCATGAGTGTCAGGTGAAAACTTTTCAGGATTAATGCTTTATAATTCTCATATGGCTGATGCTTAGAACTTCAAAGTGTAGTAGTCCATTTCAAATTTTCTGTGGCCCATGAGGAAACCCTTTTTTTTTTATTGAAAGTGGCTGTCATTTTGGAACCTTGCAAATACTATACAATGATTATAGATTTTATGAGAATTAAATTTATGCAAAAGGCATACAGAGTTGGCAAAGAAGACTGTTCCATAATGCAATACCTATATCCATGGAACAGAAAGGAATCAATGGAATGTTCAATTACAGGACCTATCTTTAATATGTTTCATTTATAACAGTCCTTTTTTTAAAAAAATGATAGATTTACTTAAGCTGTCTGTCAGAATAATAAACATATTCCAGATTGTTTGTCTTTCCAAATCATTTGTTATAATGAACTCAAATGACATAAAATCAATATATATTTCCAGGGCATGGATCTCACAATACTTTTAATTTGAAACATGACAGTGGTAGGCCATGAATACAGAATTTAGTTCCATAAAAATAATCTGTTTGCTATATTTTTCAAAAATTGAGCCTTCCTTAGTTATCTAATACTTCAAGAGAAGTGTATTAGCACCCTCTCTGAATTTGACTGAAGCAGGCCCCCTTTGGCAACTAAGACAGCTCTTTGAACCATAGAACAGATGTAATGAAAATTGGTTCCATTAAATGCAGCTGGCAAATTACAAACTGAGAAATTAATGCACCATACCTTGACTCTGGAGGCTAGAATGAATCAAGGTGTGGTTGCCAGATGCTAGCATTTCTCTTCTCTTCAGTATAAAACAGTTGTGTATTATAAACATATTTCACACCAGAAACAGTGCGTAATTGGGCATTAACATTTCAACTCATATGACCAGACCAATCCAATTACGTCTCTACAAATGTATGGCCAATGAGGGATGTGGAAGACACCCATTCAGGAAAAAGAATATTACATCTTATCAATTGCCTTGATTCAGATCTCAGAAGCAGATTGCAGTGTGTATTGCTAGGGACATGGGAAAGAGTGTGTGCAATTAGGTGCTGTAGGTGTGGCTCCCCTACTAGATCAAGTAACTGGTGCTGTACATACAGAGCATTTTGCAATAACACTTCTAATACTGAATTCAAGAGGCAAGCAGGAAGCTAAATTCAGCTCTTTTACCCCCACTTTCTTATCAAACAGCTAATCAGCAAGAAAATCAGTTTTCGTTAAAAAGTTCCACAAATGGAGTCCTAGATGCTTCATTGTATCAGGACACATAGGTACTAAATATGCAAATACTAAGAACTTGTGCCTCAGATTAAGGCCAAAATCATGTTGGTACACAAAAATAGTTGCCAAGGCAGTTGAGTTTTTTTTGGAGAATATGGACTTTTTCGGACAATGTAAAAATAACGTTGATCGCAAGTAAAATATGACGGTAGAAAGCAAAAATATCACGGTCAAATGTCCCAGCGGTACTGCAACAGTACCGCTGGGAAGGAGCGTCGTACGAAACTGACGCCCTCTAGCGCTGCAGCGTCGCAACCTGGCAACGCTGCTAGCGTTATTTTTACATTGTCCGAAAGAGTCCAACAAAGGTAGCCCAATACTTCATCAATGTAAGAAAACACCGTTAATCCATATCCTGGTTCCAGGACCCATGCAGACCACCTTAAAGTTGTGACAGAACATAGCTGGTAAAAAAAACCCAAAAAATACATACAGATTGCAATATGAAATCGAGGCAGGGTGGGTGGGACAATGCTCAGCAACGCACTGCCATGCTAGTGTGAAGGCTGACCTTAAATGCTCCCCTATCTGACCGGAGTGAAGATTCGAGAAGCTCACTCCTATGCCCTCTACTGGTCAATGATTTCAACCAAGTTTCATCACATTGGCTGGCAGTTTTGGTCGCCCTTCCCATGATCCATGCAGGACCCTGGAAAGCAGAAGCAGGCAGGAGCTCTACCATCCTCTCCCCATAGTGCTATGCTCTCACCCCAGACATCAAAACTGCCACCCGGTAAGTCGGGCAGACGATCAGTAGTAGCACAAAGATCTTTATGTGTAAACGTGTTTTCACCTCAGTAAGGCAGATCAAGTGTTACTGACAACAACAACAACAACAACAACAGCAACCCAGTACAAAAATAGCAGGGGTGGGACAATAGTGATGATGATCGCCTATGCCATCAGAAGTAAAAATCACAAGTACCACAGTAAAAAAAAATCCAGTTTATGCACATCATTTCAGAAATAAGAAAGACAGGGTTATTCAGGAGAAAGCATGAGCAGTCCAGCACACTGAGAGAGCATCCACAATACCATTTATATTTTATCATTGCCATCTCCCACAAATTCAAACAAAAGCACTGCTTTGAGGCTACATTTTCCTGTTCCATCCACATTCAGAAAACTGAAACAAATGATTTTAAGTTCACTAGTGCAAAACAGGAAGCCAGTGTGGTACAGTGGTCTGAGTGTTGGATTACAGTTCAGCCACAGAAACCCACTGGGTGACCTTGCGCAAATCAAACTCTCTCAGACACAGAGGAAGGTAATGGCAAACCTCCTCTGAATAAATTTTTCCAAGAAAACCCCATGATAGATACACCTTCGGGTCACCATAAGTTGGAAACGCTCAAATGCATACCACCACCAACAACAACAACAGAAGTAGGGGGTTCCAGGAAAAAAATCCATTCTCATTCATTCTCCAGGCAGAAATCTATTCAGATCATGGTCATAATACAAAGGAAGAGGTTGTAACCCTCTGTTAATATGCTAATGTATACCATGCATCCATCTGCAAAATGCTGTTTGCCCCAAGGGGAAATATACAAATATCTGCATAGTTGTGTTCATGGAACAAACAGCTTTTGGGAGGCAATTTGGATCATGAAATTCACATATATGTTTTAGAATCCTTTATCTATCCCTCTGCTCCAGTTCAGATCAACTAAAAGAACATTATGATCACAAATACCCATTGTTCAAGTTATAAAAGTTGTTTTTGGACTACAACTCATGGAATTCCCCAGCCAGCTTAGCCAGCTGTCATGTTTTGAAGTTGTAACTCAAAAAGGTTTCCCCTGCACCAGCTCAATCACATCTCCTCTTTTTATCCTAAATGCTCAGGGGTCTTAAGGACCATCTAAATATTGATATTAATTTGGGGAATTAATGTACTCAGCTTGGCAATACAAGAGGAGGGCAACAAAGCAGGATCTTTTAATCTATGTATACCAGTACTTAAGAGGAGACTTTGGGGGGGCGGGGCTAGCAATGGACTATGGCAGACACATAGTCATTGAGCTCCTCCTAAACCTTGCAAAACTCTGCTCAAACTGGAGTATATTACTATCACAATGATTTAATTAGGTCACCTTCATTAATGCAAGGTAGCAAGTGACCCGCGGAACAAACAATTGACAACTTCTACCCAGCAGCTAAAGAACAAAGGGCTCTTCAGGCGACTGCTCCTGAAGAACCCAGAAACAGCATGGCCCCTGGGCCGAACAAGGCTGGGAAAGGACCCAAACCTGACTTGCAGATGGGAACGGACCAGGATCTTTCTGCCCAGCTGCAGAAGTAAAGGGAATTGTTTGTGCTAGATCTGCATCGTGAGCTAGCCCAAGCGCTTGAGCTGGTAACCGTGAAGTTGTCCAGTCTGACAGATGAAGTCACAGCCATAGAAACTACAGCTTCTGAGGCTCTAAGAGTGACATCGGCCCAAGAACCACGGATTCAGAGACTGGAGAAGTCCAACCAGTACCTATTAGATAAAATTGATGTTCTGGAAAACAGGAATAGACGTCTGAATATCCACCTTTGTGGGCTAGAAGAAGCGATGGTAAAATCCAACCTAAAAAGCTTTTTAATTAGCTGGCTTAATGATATCTGCCCAGAGTTCAAGCTGAAAGATGCTGACATAGAAAGAACACACAGGTTGTTGATCCCCCCTCAGCTGACCCGACGTCTACCCCAGGACATCCTCTTGAGGTTTTCCTCCTTTGCTAAGAAGACACAAGTGGCTTCCAAATTAAACAAGCTGACTTCACTTACCTTCAATGGTACTCCGGTATCAATTTTCCAAGATGTCTCACTGGAGACTTTGCGGAAAAGAAAAGCTTTTAAGCCACTCACCTCACTTTTGACAGAAGCAGGTATTCAACAGCACTGGGGATTCCCGTTCTGCATTATAATCACAAATGGCAATACTGTCATGCCCGTTGACTACTAAACTCCAACTCCTGGATGCACTGACTACCCTAGACGTCGAAGTTTCTAGATCCCTGGAATCAGAAATCAGAAGCGAACAACAGCCATTGCCAGGGCAAAATTCTTCTGGCTGGAGAATGGTCCAGAAGAAGAGAGAGAAATGAGTCACTCGAAAGGAGCCGAATACTTCTTGAAAGTGCCTTTCCCAAGATTCCTACCTGATAGGTTAGTCCCCTCTTCAGAAGAGTGGCAGCCATATTGTCACCATCTTCTTGCCCTCTCTTAGACAACAAGGACTCCACCATTATGGTTCTTCATGGTTATTCAGATGAACATTATTCTTCTCTGCCTCTGCACCAGCTACAGTGTTGCAAATCTCACCAACTGTCAGCCATCACCTGCCAGCAGCACATGTAGGATTTCTGCCAGCTCTCAGTTAAAGAGACCAGTTGCCATGCCCACGATAAACTTTACTCAAATCCTTTTTATGACTGTCACTCTTCTCGATGCACTCTGACCAGTTCATACCTCCATTTACTCCGTTTTACATTATATTTCATCCACTTTTTTGCAAGGATGGTTGCTCAAGCCTGGATATATACTATTCCCCCCTCGCCTGACAGGGTGCACCGAAGGTGATCGGAATGAAATTGAAATCTGATCGGGAGGCCATCTTTCAGATGGCCTCCCTCCTTCTGGGTATCTTGTTGTGTATTGTTGATGTTGATTTTTATTTACTTTTTTGTTGCATTACGAGAAGGGAGATGACATGCTTTATTTAGATGTACTTCTGTATTTTGGGCGATTCAGTGTCTGCATTTGGTACTCTTTGAGGAGAAGGCTTTCTGGACCATTGTCCTCGGAGTTGATCCAGTCAGCACCGCCTCTTGTGACTTGCCATGAGTGACGTCCAAACCTTATCATTCAATGTCAAAGGACTTGGCTCACAACAAAATGCCAAAAATTTTTTAAAAGAAATTCGCCCTCACAAACCCAATGTTTTGTTTCTCCAAGAAACACATAATAGATCTGATAAGCCAGTGTTTCCCACTTCCAAATTTGGAACCCAATTTGCTTCTGGTGGCTCAGGCAAGTCACGAGAAGTGGCTATAATGCTGGAAAAGGGTATGCCTTTTCAACTTTAAGATTTAAAAAGGGACAAGAAAGGTAGATATATAATGATACAGGGTTTACTTTGTAATTGTCTGGTTACTTTGGCTACCTACTATACGTCAAATGCTCACCAGAAAGATTTCCTAGAATCTTTCTTCCATGAGCTAGCCCTGTTTGCGAAAGGCACTATAATCACAGGAGGCAATTCTAATGCGATTCTAGATCCTATTTTGGATAGGTCCCCGAGGGTCAACAAAAACCCTTATTCGCCACCTCTAATTCCTGAAGCGCCCTTGGCATTCCTAGGATTGAATGACCCTTGGCGGACACTTAATCCGACAGAGAGGCTGTATAGTTTTTTCTCCCGGTCCACAGGGCTTACTCCAGAATTGATCATTTTTTTTGTTCACAAGTCAGTCCTTTCCCTGATCACAGATGTATCTATTGAAAATATCCTCCATTCTGACCACGTCCCCCTTCTCCTGACATGGACACTAGATCCAGATGCTCAAGCCACCAAGATTTGGAGGTTTAATCCTAGACTGCTATTAGATGACCAATTTAAATCCAGCATTCAAAAGTCCTTAACATTGTTCTATGTAGAAAATAGGTCAAAATTACCTCTGAGGCTTTGCTTTGGGACATGATGAAAGCGGTGCTTCACGGCCTCTTTATCCAGGAGGGAGCGAAGCAGAAAAAACTTAGATCCGCTAAATGAACTTCCTTACTGCTAGAGACTGCTGAACTCTCCAAAACACATCGAAAGGCACAAAAAGGTACGGACCTGTTCCTACTTAATAATAATAATAATAATAATAATATTTATTTATACCCCGCCCCTCTGCTAAAAACAATTGGGGCAGCTTCCAAAAATTAAAACATTATAATAATGACTAAAAACAGCACCCACCCCCACCCTCCCCCATAAAAAGACATTAAACACTATAAAATTAAAACCTTCTAACTAAAAACACATTAAAAACAAACATATACATAATTTTAAAAAGCCAGGAGACTGAGCTCCTGAGGCCGGGATCTAATCAGGAAAGGCCTGGCGAAAGAGAATCGTCTTTAGTGCTTTTTTAAAGCTACTCAAGCTTGTCAACTGACGGATCTCATTCGGCAGACCATTCCATAAATTGGGGGCGATTACCGAAAAGGCCCTCTGGGAGGTTGCAAACAGCCTAGATTTTTGTGGCTGAGGCAGATTCCTCCCAGAGGACCGGAGTGCATGGGGAGGATTGTATGGGAGGAGGTGGTTCCAGAGACAAGTTGGACCCAAGCCATTCAGGGCTTTAAAGGTAATAACCAACACCTTATACTGGGCCCGGAAACTGATAGGCAGCCAGTGGAGAGATTTTAATACTGGAGTTATATGATCTCTTTGAGATGGTCCTGAGACCACTCTGGCTGCCATATTTTGTACCAACTGAAGTTTCCGGACCAAGCACGAGGGTAGCCCCATGTAGAGCGCATTGCAGAAATCTAGACAAGAGGTTACCAGCACTTAATAAGAAGAGGTCCGAGCTTCAGGATCTAGATCTTCACCAAATTCAAACAGCCCTCCATTTCACTAAAGCATACTATTACGAGCATAATAACAGGAATTCTAAATTGTTAGCTAGACTAGTAAAAAAAGATCAGAGAAAAAATTAATTTCTAGCATCATCACCAAAAATGGCATGATAACATCTGTTTTAAAAAATATTGTGTGAGAATTTGAATCCTTTTATAATTATTTGTACTCTGCAGAGCAGCCCAACCCTGACAGATCCACATTCATAAAGTCCCTGCCTCTGAAAAAATTAACCCCCAAACATGCAGCAATTCTTAATAGTCTGATTACATCAGAAGAAATTCATCAGGTCCTTCATAAATTGCTCCCGGGGAAGGCTCCAGGCCCAGATGGATTTAACTCTGAATTTTACAAGCTCTTTAAAGAGGACCTGACCCCCCCACATGATAGCCCTGTACAATGAAGTCTTGAATAACTCCCTTCCCCCCGATTCATGAAAGCAATCCTGAATTATTCCTATTCCCAAAACTACACATATTAATCCCAATATGTCAGCATTTATGCCGATATCATTGATAAATCAAGATCTTAAGATTATGTCCGCTATCATGGTAAATAGGGTCAACTCATTTGTGTCCTCATACATAAACCCAGACCAGGTGGGATTTATCCCCGGCCATAAGATGATTGACGCGGTTAGGACTCTGAATATCATACACCATGCCAAACTCTCCCTTCACCCGACCTTCTTGGTCTCTTTAGATGCTTTGAAAGCCTTTGACCGAATAAACTGCTCTTTTTTGTTTGACATTTTAACTGAAGTGGGCTTTGGCCACAAGTTTATTGGTTATGTACAGGGCACATATTCTGGATCTAGTGCCGTAATCCATGTCAGTAGAATGGACTCTCAGCCTATCTCCTTACAGTGGGGGAATAAGCAAGGTTGCCCTCTATCCCCCTTCCTATTTGCGTTGGCTATTGAGCCTTTTGCAGAAATGGTCAGACGTAATACAGACATTAAGGGCCCCTTGATCTATGGGAAAGAACACAAACTTTCTCTATATGCAGATGATGTTCTGTTGTATCTATGGGACATGGACAGGTCTTTTCCAGTGCTACAGCTGATCCTGAAAGATTTTGACAGCTACGCAGGTTTTAGGGTTAACCTGAACAAGTCAGCGCTGTTCTGCCTTAATGTCCCGCTTCCCTCTCAACTGGAATGGTGAAAAGCAACCCAGCTCAGTCTGTATCCCTCTGGATTCAGATATCTAGGGGGTTTGATTGTGAAGGACTTTAAGCAATTAATTCTACAAACTACAAACCCTAATTAATTCTATTCTGTGAACTACAAACCCCTTACAAGGTGGTTAAGGACTCGATTAAAAATATGGAAGACCTTCTGATTATCTCTCTTAGGCAGAATAGCGCTGATCAAAATGTTTGCCCTCCCCCATTTGCTTTTCCTATTTCAAAGTATTCCTGTCTCTCCCCCACCTTCCTACTTTAAGGTTTGGAAAAAACTCCTTTATGATTATATATTCAATGGGAAGAGGCCCCGATTCCCATAGCAAGTTAGATACACCAGCCCTAAATGTGGAGGTCTCGGCATTCCCAACCTGGAGCTCTACTTTGCGGCTTTTCAGCTAGCCCAAACTATCCCTTTCCTTCAAAAAATCTGACAGCGAAGTGGGTTATGCTTGAATTAGATCTACAACACCCTCAGTCCTCAGGTACTTCTTTTCTAAGAGTACCACCCATCAGATGAACAATTTGGACAACCCATTTCTGCGCATGTCCCTTTTAATTTGGCGCAAGTGGGTGCATGTCCTTGTGCCTCCCCCCTCACCTGTTCAACCATTCATACTACACTCCCTTTTTTATGACCCAGATAAGATAAACCAGTTTTTGGGATGGGAGGAACAGGGTCTATATGCATTACAAGATCTCTTCCTTCAGTCTAAGCCCAAAACAGTAAATGAGCTTCTCCAGGATTTGTTCCCGTATGTCCCTAACTGGTTTCAAATTTGTCAGGTCCGCATGTTTTTGATCAGATTAGTAACCTCTGGGTTCATTTTATGTTCTCTCATAATATATGAACATATCTGCAGGTCACCCATCACATCAGCCAAAGGCAGAGTGGCCCAGATATACGGGTGGTTGATAGATGACACCTTTGGGAGCAATATTTATTATAAAGCAATTTGGGAAAGTGAATTAAATGTCTCAATTCATGAGACGGATTGGCTTAAATTTGGGGCATCACCAATTTTTAAACTCCACTCTATTGCCTTAAAGGAAACATCCTTGAAGCTACTTTATAAATGGCATCTCACACCAATACAACTGACCAGGATGACCCAAACTGCCTCCCTCATATGCTGGAGAGGTTGTACCCACCTGGGTATGTTTGTACACATGTGGCTTGAATGCCTGAGCATCTGGAGGTTTTGGTCCTCAACACTCAACATTATTAGCAAAATCACCACCCAGGCCATAAACCCCTCTCCAGAACTACTTTTGCTATCACTGTTCACCAATTCTAATAAGAATTTAAAACATAAGAAGATTATTGTCTTCTTACTTGCCATCTCCCAAATAATGATTGCTAAAAATTGGAAAAATGAAATGCCCAATATGAGTGCCTGGTGAGATAAGTTCTGGGACATATGGTTTATGGAGAAGCTCTCCGCCAATATTCGGAAGTCATCTGCTGACAATGCTGCTGACACCTTCATCAAACAATGGTTCCCCATAGTTACATATCTTTCTGAAGCCGGATATGCAGCACAACCTCCACCACATCATGGTAGAATGCAGAATGATGTTTTCTCTGTCCCATCTCAATGAAATTACATGTCTTGACCGAAGTACTGTGGTCTTGTTATACTTCCAACTTCACATCCCTTCACTGACTGTTTGTTGTATTTTATTTTTGGTTATGTTAGTGTTGAGATCATAAGATTTCTGTAACAAACTGACACTTATTCATGTTTATTTTTATTAATAAAAACTTTATTTTTTTTAAAAAAAAAAAGGAATGTGGAAGCCCTGACCATCTATGTTGACTGTGCTAGTAAAGTATGCAACTTTCGATTTTGATTTACTTATCTATGTTGTGGCTAAAAAAATGTTTTCATAGTACAGTAGCACCCCTGTATCCACGGGGGATTGGTTCAAGGGGGCCCTGCGGATAATGAAATCTGCGGATAATAGCAAACGCCCCCCAACCCGTTGCCACTGCCACCACCAGAGCCATCCTGGGAAGGCAAAGGGAGAAGGGAGGCGAGATCTCCTCCTCTCCTCCCTTTGTTGCCACCACCAGAGCCATCCTGGGAAGGCAAAGGGAGAAGGGAGGCGAGATCTCCTCCTCTCCTCCCTTTGTTGCCAACTACAGATAACTGAATCAGCAGATGGCAAATCAACTTGTTATTTTTACTCTAAGGTAGCTGAGGAAATCTATTGATGAAAGTGGGACTATAAAATCCTGGGGTCATTCATTCTACTCTACTACTACTACTACTACTACTACTGAATTGATTGTGGGATTCACAGCTTCAACATTTTTGTTACTACATTTAAGTATTCTACAAAAGTACTCACTGTGAGACCACACCTTCTGTATCATTGTTTTTAGTAATTCGATTTGTGTGTAAAAGAAAATGTGTATAAGAACTGTATTAAAAATTCTTTATGGAAAAAAAGAGATGACGTTATGCTAGATAGTACAATTAAATTATCTTTATTCAGGAAATAATAATAATAATTATATTCCACATAGGACTTTCATCAGACCACCCCATTTTAATGTTCTTTTGCTGGCATAAATTGTGTCATTTTTCTGCTGGCAAAAGAACCCCCCCCCCGGTACCAGAGCTTACCTTAATGTCATTTATGAAGTTTCCTCGGCAGTAACAGAGCATAAATGGAGCTCTGTTTACTTCTGAGGTTGAAATCTTGCAGATTATTGTTAGAGGATGCTAGCGCAGGAAATTAAAAAAAGAATAAAGCAAAAAACAACAACACAAAAGGTGTCTGGGGATGATAGGACACTCAATTCCCAGCAGAAGCAAAAAACTATCTCAGCAGACTTAGTAGCAACCCGTTCCCAAGAATACTCACACACAGAGTGTTTGACGTCCAAATAAGCAGGAGGCACTTTTATCTTCAAAGTCAAACAGTTGCAATATATACAAATATTTACAATTGAAGGAGAAACTGCTTCACCAGGCCTCAGCATTCACAGGAAGAGAAGAGAGGAGGAAGTAAGTTCTGTTCTGAGCTCTCTTATATATACATCTACAGGACATTGCCCTCTAGTGGCCAGACTAGCCATGACTTGGTAGTTCATGCAGTCAGCCATTATGACTCATCATGGTTCTGCAGTTGTTCAGCCATTTTATAATGGAGTTCAGTCTCTAACTCCTGAAAACAGTTTCACAAAAAAACACACATTTAAAGTCCCAAGTACATGGAGGGTGTCATAAAAAGAGCATTCCCTACCTGGCTGTCCTGATTGCACATGGAAATGTTTGCCCATTGATGCAGCATTCATGTGAGTACAATGGTGCATGGAATTAAATGCCACCAATGCTGGCAACAAATCGCTATGGAGGATCAATTGACGGCTTGTCCCGTCAATAAAATAGGATGGCTTATGGACTTGACATGATCACGAAAGGGCAAAATCATCTGGTATGCTCTCCCTTTCGCAATCACTAGGAGTCCTTATAATGTCGTATTTTCATGGTCTGATAAAGTCCAGGTTTCAAGAAACCATGCAAGGTTTCTTGAAATAAAGTAGGAAGGATTGGGATAGATATATAGTGTAAGGAGGTTGTTTTCAGATGATACCGTACTGATAATAGGAGTTGAGGTCATGGACAAAACCAGCAGAATGGGGGTCCTGAAGCAGGGATGGCTACACAATCTGACATGTTGTCTAGAGGCAGGAGAACTGTGCGCCTGGCTACACAGACAGATGTACTGTGCACAGGAAGGGGATCTGTGCACACTTGAGTGCAGTTTTGAAGGGTTTTTTATATCCAATAATTCTCTTCAGGGGGTGGGATTTAGAGTGAAAGACAATGCTTATCGGAGGTTTCCAAGATAAGACAATGGATACTCCAGATATGTTAATGACCCTTAATGTGCTTATACTTTATAATTGAATGGAGGAAGCAACCCACTTTTTTTGCGGGAAGGTAGAGGTAAGATAGTTCTTTACAAACCTTGAGTATTTCAACTAGGTGTGATTGGATTAGCCAGATGTTCAGCCAGAAATCTGCCTTGCAGATTATCTTTCTTTGAAATTTGGGATGGCTCCTCCTTATTGCATACTTGACCAAGTCTCAGTGCTAGTCTTTGGGATGCCTGGTTTTGGGGAGTCCCCAGTTTACTGACCACACTTCTTGGAAGGCCACAGTTGACCAAATAATTAAATATTGCCAATTACAGTAGCACCTCCGTATACGTGAGGGATTCATTCCAAGGGGCCCTGTGGATGGTGAATTCTGCAACTAATAGTGAACGCCATTCCGGGGGAAAGGGGAGGTGAGATCGCTCCACCTTTCTCACCACCATGGCCCAACCATGGTGGTGATAATGGGGGCAAAGGGGGAATAAGGAGGTGACATCACTCCTTTGACCCCTTCCCCCTTCCACAGCCCCACTGTGGCAGTGATCATGGGGACAAAGGAGGAAGGTGAGGAGGCAAGATTTCTCCCCCTTCACCCCAGCAATTGCCACCACGGCTATAGGAGCCCTCCCAGGGGAAGGGATAGGGGAGGTGTGATCCCTCCTTCCCCTCCACTCCCCCCGCCGTCGCCAACTGTGGATAGTTGAATCCATGGTTGGTGAATCAGTAGATATGGGGGTGCTAATGTATTACAGATATGAGGCAGGGGCTGTCAGGACAGGTAACACTCTAGTTGTATCATTACTCTCTGGTCATGACAAACCTTACATTTCTGATCCTTTAAATCCATTCATATACTTCTTAACTAAGAAAAAAAAAAACATTGTTAGGTGGATAGATTCCGGAAAGCCTGTCTCTGGAAGTCTCAGATTAGTAAATTAGCTGAGTGGGGACCCTAAGTGTTTCAAAATGAAGTTTTTATTAAAGCAATGAATGGAAACTAATAAAGACCAAGTTATATTCCCTTGAATGTAATGGCCCACAATTCAGCCTCAAAAGGTTCATAAGAGAGGGTATGATTTAAATGACTATTCCCTTGCAAATGTTCCCAAGTAGCTCATTAAATTGTACAGTAAACAATAGAAATTTTGTTAATAAAAGGGGGATGAATCTCTAAGCGTACCCACATGCAGAAATGGATGTACATGCTGGAGAAAAGTGTTTTCAGGACATTCTTCATTAGAATGAGTTTTCAGCCCCCTTTTATTAACAAAATTTCTATTGTTTACTGTACAATATACAGAGGTATTTCCAGACAATGTAATTTTCATGCTGCTGCAGAATTGCAGATCCCATGTTCCTGTACATTCCTGCAGAAGACTCCCTCACAATGTTTTTTTTTTTAATGCATTGGCTTTCTATATATATATTTTTCACTCGGGATATATGAGGACTCTACTCTGCTATATTTTTCATGTTAATTTTTGCTGTTCTGCACTACAGAGACTGGGAAGATTTTCACATGGGCTCTATATCCCGTGGCAGGAACAGAACAGGGTCAGGAAAGGTTTTCCCTTTCAGATTACGTCGACCCTATTGTGTCCTGCATCCGCCCTGCTCCCGCGCCTGTTCTGGAATAATGTATTCATGATGAAACATTGTGAATAGACCACCCGTCCCATGTCTGTGACGGAATCACGGGTGTGTGAACAGAAGCCCCATTCCTGTTCTGAAATGACAGCCGCGGAGGGGAGGTCCAATCCAAGCACTTCCTGGCATGATCTAGACATCCAGGTAAGTGGCACCCTTTATTTTATCCTCCCTGTTTTGATTGTGTAAATTAAAGTATGTTTTTGTGCTTGGTGAACTGATTTTATGTTTGAGGTTTTTTAAAAAAATATTTTAATTTACTGCCCGGCCGTTCTCTTGCGAGAACAGACGGAATTTCAGTTCCCGGTCGTAAATGCAGCCTTACGATGGCTGCTTTTACAGTCAGCAAGTGAGGGGAGGGGCAGCCCGTTCCTGCTGTGGAATTAAGGTAAGTATGTGAAAAATTTACTTTATTCCATGGCAAGAACGGGAGAGGAGGTGGTGGGGCAGTAATGGGGTAGCTAAGAAATTAAGTGTTGTTGTCATTGTTGTTGCAGGATCAACCCATTACTAATATCATATGTAGATTTTAAATGTCAGCATAGAAAAATGCACACATTTCAATTGTGTGCCAAAACCACAGCACAAATATGCTTTAATCAATGCCTTGCAAGGGATGCCTTGCAAATTGAGGGATGAATTCAAGCAGTGTAAAGAATTTGAAGAAATGTGCACAAAAAATAAAATATACAAAAATATGAGATGGATTTAGGCCAATTTAACAACCAAACTTAGGCAGAAGTGGGTACAGACTGGGTAGAGGTTGGCAATCTACAAAAATTAAAAATACAATATCCAGTTAATAATATGGAAAACAATAATACAGCTGATAAGCAGCAAAGACAGCTTAGAAGTATTGAAAATATTGAGTGAGTTAAAATTAACACTTACATAAAGAATAAGAGTGTTGAGCCAGATGAGCCTCCTTGTGGAGGACTTGCCACAAATGGGCCATCAAAATATTTAGGTTACCTAAAAGGCTATACTCTACTATGGGCCTGTCTATACTGCACAAATGCAGACGTTTGACACCACTTTATCCACCATAGTTCTATCCTGGTATTTGTAGTTTGGTGAGGCACCAGAGTTCTAGAAAAGGCTAAATACCTCACAAAATGGCATATACCAGGATTCCATAGGATAGAACTATGGTGGGTAAAGTGGTGTCAAATTGCTGTATTTTTGCAGTGTAGACATGCCCAAAGTGAACCTGCTTGGGTTTTGGGATCTTTAAGCATGGCCTTCTTCCAGACCCACCACTCACTCATGTTCATCTGGTCATTCACTGACCTTTTGGAGATGACTACTTATAGGGAAAGGTCTTTGTACAATGTGCTGTTTTGTCTGTTTTTTTTTTTTTGCTTCCTCTAAAGCTTATGCTTTTAAACAACTTTTTTTAAAAAAATTGACAGTTTGATTTTTAACTTTTTAATGTTTCAGTGACATGAACCTTTATCTGAGTTTGTTTCTATGTTTGTAAGCCACCTAAATTCCCAGGGCTGGGGAAAAAGTGGTGGGAGGAGATGAGGAGGTGGAAGCAGAGGAGGCGGTAGCTGTTGTTCCAAAGACACAGAAAGATTCACTTTTTATCAAAAAATTCCACATCATTTCCTTATCCATGTTTAAGTTTGTTGCTTTTAATCTGATTTGCTCTGCAGGGCACCTCTTTCTCACTTCAACCCATTTCCCAACCCTGAAAACTCCTACCACACACACTCAATGAAAAAAGTGGGACAACTGCATTTCCCCTATAACATGGCAATCCCTCATGTAGTAAGGCTAAGCTCTATTCCTTACATGTTGGCAGGCAATCTATCTATTTAAGTGGGATTTCCCACTAAGCAAAAGGTTAACACAGGCTTGGAAATCAGCCAATCTCTAAAGTGAACGCTAACTCTTACAGATAGCAAAGGGAAGGAAATTCCTATATTGCTGCTTAGGAGATATAGTTCAAGAATGGAGATTAGGCCTGCAATCCCCCAAACCACTTAATATCCCTCTGGAAGACCATGACAAGATGTCTGGGGATTTTTCTTTCTCTGCTCCAGCCATGGTTAACTATGTGAGGAGACTGGAAATAATTTTTTGGGGGGGTGGGGTGTTTGTGGGATTCTTTAACATAGTACATCCCAGAAGCTTTAGTATATACCTGCTGTGTCTTTGATGTTCACAGAGGAATTTTGATAGTAAAGTTATTGTGCACAAGGGACATTCCTTGAAAAAGTTCAGGGTAGTTTTACATGGGCTTATGTTGATTTATGGTCACAACATTTTTTTTTTTTTGTGAGATATGTCAGTTTGACCCAAAGTAGTATGTGGTGCATCATTTATATATAACAGTGAACCAAGCCAAATTCTTTTGAGATCATTTTTGGTGGCAAAGTTAAAAAAAAATACAGAGTGAGCTGGCTTGGACATATGGAGACTAGGGTTCAAATCCCTGCTCGGCCATGAAAACCCACTGGGTGACCTTAGGCCAGTCATACACTCTCAGCCTTCAGAAAGTCCTGTGATAGTTTCACCTTAGGGTTGCCACAAGTTGGCATCCTAGGGTTGCCATAAGTTGGAAAGCACACAAATTGAAGGCATACAACAACAACAACAACAACAGCAGCAACAAACTAGGAGTGGAAATCATGTGGTTTCACAGATGTTGTGAAACTCTACTTCCCAAAAGGCATGCTGGCATCTGTAACTCAACTACATCTGGAGTGCCACAGGCAGGACCGGTTTAAGGAATTTTGGGGCCCCCTGCAATGCTTTACTTTGGGGCCCCCATATGTTTATCTCAGGTCAATGTAACCTAACCTATTCACCGTACAGGATGTTCAGATTATAGTAGGACCCCCGTATCCCTGGATTCATTATCCATGGGACACAAAACAGCACACCTACCATAGAGTCTTCCTAGAAAATGTGTCTTCCCTAGCCCTTTTCTAGGCCTTCCAAGGCAACTCTATGGTATTTTAAACCAGAAATCCCATTATTTTCATATTAAGGAGGCCAACACGGGGCCCTCTCTTGACCTCGGGGCCCCCTCTTGACCTCGGGGCCCCCTGCCAATGCTGATTTGGCAGACAGGTTAAACCGGCCCTGGCCACAGGATTGCTAGTCCTGTGCTAATTCATAATTTACTCTTATGTACATGAGCCCATTGACCTTCTCATCTTCCAGTGAGGAAGCAAGGAAAAGATTAGATGTTTCCACTTTTGTTTTACACCAATGCATACTGGGAACTGCAGTTAGTTTTGACGATTGTTTATCTAGACAATCAGGAACAGAAACCTTACTTTGACCATGGTCTTTTTCAGACACAGCATGGATAAACAGCAGCCTGTTCCACCTTGAACAAACAACAAACTAGAGTTAACTCAAAATGGGAACTTCCATTCTCCTTCTTGTAACTGTGCTGGATAAGCAGAGCCAGAGATTGCAGGAGCCCCAAACTTGGATCTTCCCAAGATATTTTGTTGCTTGAAGCAATGGATCAAAATGGTCCTTCCCACCAACCCATCACAGGGATTCCAGCTGAATATTACTTTAGCACTGGTGACCAGACACCATGTTCAACTGATCTGAAGACAGCAGCCTTTCTTAGGAGGTGCAGGGTAGGTAACCTTAGAAAACTCAGTGTGAATGGCAGGAAGGTTCTGCCCCTGTGCCACTGTTCAGCTCCAGCTATACCAAAGTTTATAGAAAAGAGTAAATGCATTTAGTTAATCATTAATAAGTGGGGAAAACCCTCTAATTCTGTTGCTCTTCAGTTAGAAAAGGGAAAAAGCTTAACTATGGCATGCATGCTAAATTGGCATTTTAGTTTAAGTTAAAAGCCTGCACAGAACCATTACAGAACAAAGCTGAAAAATCCCTTTTCTGATTTTACTGCCCCTCCCCACCATCCTTGTCATGATCTTGAGACAGAAGGAAATAGCTCCATGGCATTTTGGAAAAGACATTTTCTCATTTGTGGTATCAAAAACACTCTTCTTCCTTTCCCTTCCTCCCTTCCTTATAATCCCATTGTTACCCTTACCTTTTTTAAAACTTAGGCAAATATGGCATCATAATGAAGCCTAATGAACGTGAAAGGATGCACATGCCATATGACGTTGTCCTTTCATGTTCTACTGCTGTGAATAAGGTGTTCTTTTTTATTGATGGGCCATGCCGTCAATAGATCTGCTGTGGCATTTTTGTACCGGTATTGAGAGCATTTGAAACTGTGCACCATTGTCATCTTGTGATTACAGTGTCAATGGGCAGAACATTTCCAGTTGAGAATGAGAAAGCCAGGAACGGGATGCTCTTTTTATGAACTTCCCCGGTTTACTTGGGAGTTTGTGAGTGTGTTTCTGTGTTTGTATGCAGGGCACGTTTCTAGAATGGAGGACCATCACCTCCCAAAAATAGTACTGTACGGTGAACTCACCACGGGTCAGCGTAAGAGGGGCGCTCCAAAAAAGTGATACAAAGACTCCCTGAAACAACATCTCAGGCTCGGCCAAATTGATCACCAACAGTGGTCTGCCCTGGCCTCACATCAGGAGGCATGGAGACGCACTATCCACAATGCTGCAGCCTTATTTGAGAACTCACGCCGAACAAGTCTTGAAGAGAAACAACAACGCAGAAAGAATCACGACCCAAAAACATCACCCAAGGAGACCTTCTGCTGTGCTTTCTGCAACCGGACTTGTTTATCTCACATTGGCCTTTTTAGTCATCAGCGCGCTTGCAGAAAGTGCAGGATGAGTCCTTCCTGAATCTTCGTTTGCGAAGAAAAGCCAGAGGAGGAGGAGGATGTATGTTTTCTCTTTTGATTTTGCTGTTTTTTGAATTTTTACCATGCTCGCATCTTCTCATGAGAACCAGTGAGATCACAAACACAGAAGTAAACACACTAGCATTCATGCTCCATTAATGCTGGAGATGCTTTTTAATGCAATTACAGCTATGTATGGTGAAAGGGGTTATGTTTTGCAATTATGCTGCAAAATATGATGCTAAAGAGAGGTTCGTCTGATAAAGTCCTTACTGGTTTACACATGGATATCAGCAAAAGTCTCAGGGCTAAGAGATTTAAATTTAGTTTCCTGTGACAAATGATATACATCTATGCTGTCTCTTGTGTACAGTATAGGAGGGCCACCAGGATGCAAAAAAAAGACCACCACTTCCAAGGTGTCTTACTATCGGTTGGCTTAAAATCGTTTAAACTTCAAATTAACTATTCTAGCATAGTCAAATCATGAATGAAAATAAAGATTTGTATAGCCATTTGTATTTGCAATGGTTTTAATCTCTTGATCTAGATCAGTGGTTCTTAACCTGTTCTTAAATCTGCACTAGAACTAGAGCTGTGATGTCCTCACAGGGGGTGCCACAGGGTTCTGTCCTGGGCCCAGTGCTATTCTATATCTTTATCAGTGACTTGGATGAGGGAATAGAGGGTATGCTTATCAAGTTTGCAGATGACACCAAATTAGGAGGAGTAAGTAATACCCTAGAGAACAGAATCAGAATCCAAAATGACCTGAACAGATTAGAAAGCTGGGCCAATATTAACAAAATGAATTTCAGCAGAGAGAAATGTAGGATACTACACTTGGGCAGTAAAAATGAAATGCACAGATATAGGATGGGTGAACATGGCTTGAGGGCAGTACATGCAAAAAGGATCTAGGACTCTTAGTGGACCACAAGCTGAACACGAGTCAGCAGTGTGATGCAGCAGCTAAAAAAGCCAATGCAATTCTAGGCTGCATTAATAGGAGTATAGTGTCTAGATCAAGGGAAGTAATAGTGCCACTATATTCTGCTTTGGTCAGACCTCACCTGGAATACTGTGTCCAGTTCTGGGCACCACAATTCAGGAAGGTTATTGATAAGCTGGAACTTGTCCAGAGGAGCGTGACCAAAATGGTGGGAGGTCTGGAAGCCATGCCCTATGAGGAGTGGCTTAGGGAGCTGGGCATGTTTAGTCTGGAGAAGAGAAGGTTGAGAGGGAACATGATAGTCATGTTTAAATATTTGAAGGGATGTCATACTAAGGATGGAGCAGGCTTGTTTTCTGCTGCTCCAGAGACTAGGACAAGGAGCAATGGGTTCAAATTACAGGAAAAGAGATTCCACCTAAACATTAGGAAGAACTTCTTGACAGTAAGAGCTGTTTGGTAGTGGAATGCACTGCCTGGGAGTGTGGTGGAGTCTCCTTCTTTGGAGGTTTTTAAACAGAGGCTGGATGGCCATCTGTCGGGGAATTATTTGACTGTGTATTCCTGCACGGCAGGGGGTTGGACTGGATGGCCCTTGGGGTTTCTTCCAACTCTATGATTCTATGATTCTATGAAGGCTTGAAGGCTGCTCATCACACATGACAGGAGCCAAGGCAAAGCCTGGCTGACTTGGCCTGCGTATTGCTGTTCAATCTGCTCCAGTCACAAACTTGCAGGAAAAAGCATGAGAAAAGTCTTCCCTCCACCTCCCATGCCTCTGGAGGAAAGTTTAATGGATGTTGTAATTATATTATTATTTATGATTATTATCAGGTATTATTGTTATTATTGTTAGGGTCTTAAATTTTGAGTTAAGTCTTGGGGGCCGGCAGGAACAAAAGATATTTAAAGGCCATCCCTGCTTAATAAACAGTTAAGAGCCACTGGTCTAGATTAAACACTGTAATTTCCGCACAATAATAGACTAAGAAAAAGTAAGAAGCAGTTTTCAAAAATCCAAGACAATAAGGCTTTGAGTAAAGCTGGGAAATGTGAAATTTGTTGGCTCTTTACCATGGTTTCTCATTTAACTAATTAATAACTTAGCTAATAACTCAATTCTGGAATTAAGTCATTGCTGATATCGTAACTTAAGTCAATAAATCATGTTAAAAATAAATTAAACATCCCTGTTAGAATGAAACCTTTTAAAGTTAATTTTTCTAACTTAATTGATTTGATTAGTTAATTCCCAGCACTGCCAACATCTGCCTCCTGTATAAGCTGGTTTACTCTGCCCAATGGCAGGGCCAGACTTGTAAAACACTAAATGTGTTTTAGCATTTAATTTAAACCCTGCGTGTGTATGTTGAGAGCTATATTCCAACAGCCTGCTGTGAGAACAAGCCTTCACACAGCTTTGACAGCAGCAATACTACTACTTCTTTCTCTAGATACTTACAAACTTCTTGTCATTCTAGGATTATATATGCTGTAGAATTTATTATAGAGTACAAACTGCTTCTTTACTGGAATGATGAGCCCATGAGGAAACCAGGAATGTCTCCTTATACTGAATTCTCCTTGTTCAGGTCATATGTTGTTCTCTCATAAATTATTCTATAATTAAATATGCAAACACCAACAGAACAAATCATCAGACATGTATAACTAGTTTCTCATAATTATTGTCCCATTTCTACATAGTCACTGTCAGTGCTTCCCAAAGCCTGTTCTAAAACACGTTCTAAAAAGGTTATAAAGAAAAGCGGGGAAACCTGACTGAACACTTCCTTCCCTAGGATATTGTTTCATTGTTTTCATGTTTGGTTAAACCCTTGACCAAAGGGTTTATTGGGCCATATAAGCTGCTGAAGAACAAGAAAAGTCAAATTTACCAATGCAACCAAATTCTTTAGTAACAAAGCAGGTCCCAGGTATTATACAAGGCAATTAATATTGTCTTCAAGGTCATTCAAACATACACATGGATGGACACTAGAGAGATAATTAAAAGTCAAATTGGGTATTTTCTCTATGAATATTGCCCAAGTAATACATGTAAATGTAAAAACCAATTTTTATTGCTGAAAACAATTGAAGCCACCAATTTTCTATCAGTCATTATGGAAAATAGGCAATTCCTTTTGCAATGGGATTATATAGCCCAGAGAAAGATATGAGTATTTTTAAAAAGTTCTTCATTCTACTTTAAATCTGAAGCAGGAAGTTCAAATTGGACAAGGCTACATACATTTTTTGAATGGAGAAACAATGTAATGAAAGTCTACTAACTTTAGCTCATTAATAGCGTTGGAAGGGAGACAGCATGCCCAAGGCTTTAGCACTGCCAGTAGAAATAACTTTTTTTTTTAAGGTGGACTCCCATGTGTTTTTAGAAAATGCTTATAGAACAACCTCAGTTTCAAAAGAAATTTGCCATGTAGTATAGGGTAGAACCTATTTTTAAAAGTCCAGATACCTTGACTGCACAGACCTAATTGTGTGGCTGGTTGTATCTAGGTGCCTACATGTTTTTAGTGGGTATCTCCTAAATAAGGAACATCTTTTACAACCTTGTCTTTGTAGTCTTTTCCTTCTCTTACATTAGGTATGAGAATTATATAGCCTATGGGCTGTATGAACCCTCAGGGTCATTTTGCACTCCTTGGGGATTATCTACACTAGCCAGGATATGCTCCCCACTGGCATATCCTGACTTCGGAGCTCACCTGTCCTCCCCCCGCCTGCCTGTTACCTGGAGAAATCAGGCCGGTGTCCAAACAGAACACTGACCCATTGCTGCAGCCATTGCCACCACCATTTTCTCTGCTGATACAAAGGCTAGGAAAGGGCCCTGGAACCTGTGACTGCAGGCTTCCTGCATGTGACCAGCCTGGTCACATGCTGCAGGACTGTTGCCTGATTTCTGGGAGAGGCAAGGAGCTGATGGTGACAGCGAGGGCCAGCATTCTGGGACGGGTTCCTGTGGACATGTGGGGCCCAATTTGGCAGTATCAGATTAAACAGGTTTTCCCCCCTATAGTGGTTTATCAGGCCCTATCCAAGCTTACCCCTGTTCAAGCTCTGTATCTGTCCCAGGGTGGTAAGGACTGCCCAGGGGAATATTGGGGTAAATGCCCTGTGTCATTTGGGACTGCAGGGCTCTAGAACAGGGGCGAGCCAAGGTAAATTGTCCATGTAGATAGGACCTTGGGCACCACCCCAGACCCTCCCAGATCTCCCCTGAAAAAAAATATGTTGGAGAGAGAGGGGGCATTGATACTCTAAGACATTAGTGATATCGGTGATTCTCCCATAAAACAAGGCACAACGTCTGTGTCTGTGTCTTGTTTTGCCAAACCACTCCCCTCCTGAAGAAAGGGTTTTAGAAAACCAGAAATCAAACTTTAAACATTTATCTTTGTGGGGGTAGGGGCTGACATCTTGGGTCCTTGAGTTTGTCTAGCTTTCATACACTCTGAAATTCAAGCAGTCCTCATTTAATAAATTCCACTTCTCTAGAGATGGAAGGATGATTTGCTATTATTCATTTCATAACCCCCAAATGGGTTCCCCCAATACTTTCCCAATTCTTCTCAAAACCTTTGCACAGAAAACAGCAATCAAATTTCCAGCTATCTGGAAACTGTGTTTTTAGCACACACACCCAATAATTTTCAAAACAACAACAGATAATTTCCTAAAACACTTTGGGATATGAATGGAAGTACAAGCATTTCCCTTTTCCCTGCAGTGAAGATAAAATAGTCAAATAATCCCTACACTGTTCTATAGTAATGCAGCAATTCCTTCTCTGGTTCAAGAGCTCCTGGACTAATTTAGGATATCCATATGTCCTACTTTACTCAGCTCTATCTCCTTTCACAGTAGATGCTATGTGTAAGTCTTGGATGCAGTGAAGGGTTGGATGTGAGTGAATACAATAAAACTCAATCCAGACACAACAAAAGTTATCTTGGTCAACAGGAAAGCCAACCACAGGTTGAGATTACATTTGATCCTGATAGGGGTGCACTGTTTCTGAAAGATCAGGTCCACAGCTTGGGGTGCTCTTGGACACAGATCTACTTCGGGAAGGTCAGAAGTGCCTTTGCCTAGCTTCAGTTGATGCACCATCTATGCATTTTCCTAGAGAAGGCAGATTTGACCATAGTGGTTCATGCTTTAATTGATTCCTGATTACCTCACTGTAATGGATTCTGTGCAGGGCTGCCCTTGCAAAGTGGTCAGAAGCTCTAGCTACTGCAAAGTATAATGGGCTAATTGTTGTTGGAGGTATACTTCAGAGACTAGGGTCTCATCTAGATGGGCCAGGATATGCAAGCTCCCTATTGCTCCCCCTTACCTCCATGAAACGCGAGGAAGTCCAGACAGGCACACCAACCTTCCTCTCTTGGAAGCCAGCCCATACATGTGACCAAGGCCCCCTGCTTGCAACCAGACTTGGTCACATGCTGTGGGCCTGCTTCCTGCTGCAGAAGAGCAATGGCAGAGCGCAGTTGCGGTGACAAGCCAGCTTGCCAGAACAGGCTCCTGTGGTCACACAGGGCCAAATCTGTTTTATTTTGGCTATAACAGTTTTTTTTCCAGGTATTATTTTAAAATGTTTTAATGGGCTCTACACTGTCTTCCCCCAATCTTAGCCCTGTCTTTGCTTTGGTCGTGAGGACTACAGAGATTTTCACATGGTCTATATATCCTGTGGCAGGAACAGAACAGGGTCGGGAAAGGTTTTCCCTTTCAGACGATGCTGACCCTGTTCTGTCCTGCATCCATCCTGCTCCTGTGATTGTTCCAGAACAATGTAATCACAATTTTTCATCGTGAATATACCTCCCCTTCCATCGCTATCATGCAATCATGGGTGTGCGAACAGGAGCCCCGTTCCTGTTCCAAAATGACAGCTGCAGAAGGGAGGTGCATTCCGAGCACTTCCTGGTACGATCTAGACATCCAGGTAAGTGGCACCCTTTAGTTAACCCTCCCTGTTTTGATTGTGTGAATTAAAGTGTGTTTTTGTGCTTGGTGAACTGATTTTATGTTTGGGGAGTTTTATTTTTTAAATTTACCACCCGGCCGTTATCACGCGATAACGTGATAACTTTTCAGACGGCCAGTCGTAAAAGCAGCCTTACGACAGCTGCTTTTATGGCCTACCAGTGAGGGGAGGGGGAGCCTGTTCCTGCCATGGAATTAAGGTAAGAGTGTGAAAGATTTATGTTATTCTGTGGCAGGAAAAGGAGAGAAGGTGGCGGGGCAGTAATGGGGCATTTTGGCCCCGTGTGAAAATCTCCTACCTGAGGAAAAATGGGGCAAAATTCCTGAGTCATCAGGACTGTAGGGCTTCGGCCAAAGCAGGATAAATTGCCTGTGTAAATAAGTCGAAAGTATCACTTGTCTTGTTCAAACTACATTGGCTTCCCATTTGTTCCTGAGCTCAATTCAACGTGCTGGCTTTGACCTAGAAAGCCTTAGGACTTTATCAGACCTATCCCCCATTAATGTTTCTGTCCCATGAAAGTTAACTTGTCCCGACAAAAGCAGGCCCCTACCAGACTTACCTTGAGCATCATGAAAAAGCATCCCCAGCAGTAATGGAGCACGAATGGAGCTCCATTTACTTCTGGGTTCCAGATCTCAGCTATTCTCACGAGAAGAGGCTAGTGTGGTAAATTTGAAAAAGAAAAGGAAAACAAAGTCCCAAAACATATAGCAAAGCACCCCAAGTTAAAAACCCCAAGTGAACCACGGGAGGGGTTCATATTCATGTGAGCACAATGGTGCGAGGATTGAAACACTGCAATGCCAGCAACAAAGCGCCATGGCAGATCTATTTTTAGTTTGGGCTGAGAATAAAAAAGAATGGCTTTTGAATTTGACATGGGAGATTATCAGACACCCTTAATATGGCATTGCAGGAATGCCAGGAGATCCCCAAAGGTCTTCCCTTTTGGATGACGTCATCCTCGTCCTGTTATGGTCCTGTTCTGCTCCCGTTTCATCTTCATTTCTTCTTATTCACGGCTTAAGTCATGAATTGACACGTCATTCCATTTCTGTAATGGAATGATGGGTGAGCAAAAAGGTGTCCCGTCATGCTGGCACGATGCCAGCATCACTGGGAGTTCCCTGCCGAACACTTCCAGGTGCGATTGGGACAAGGAGGTGACACCCCTTTTTGTACTATCCCTGGGTTACTTGTTATTTTTTAAAGTCTGTTTTTGTGCTTGCTGTCACTTTTTAAACTATAATTTTGTTTTTATTTTTGAATTTCCCACACGCTCATCATCTCACAAGAATGGCCTGGGATTTGAAACCAGGAAGTGAATGCAGCTCTCTGGAGGTGCATTCACTCCTAGGCTGCCAAGGGGAGCAGAAGGACGTACAATCAAGGTAAGTGCAAAACTCGTTACTGTGGGGGTCGGGAGAGGAGATAGCGAGATGGGGACGCTATATTTGTCCCCGTCTGATAATCTCCATGATAACGAAAGGATGATATCATCTGGTGTGCATGCCCTTTCGCGATCATTAGGCATCCTTATGATGCCATATTTGCCGCATCTGATAAAGTCCCCAGACAGCTTGGAGGCAGTTTATCTCCTATATTAACCTCCCTGCAATTTGAGATCCTTTATAGAGGACTTTATCACACTACACTGTTATAGTGCTATTATTCCACTTTAGCTGGTATGGCTTCCTCCTGTGGAATTATGGGGTTTGCAGTTCAGTGAGTCCTAAGAGCTCTCTGGCTGAGAGTTCTAAATGCTCCTCCATATCCCAGGATTCCACAGGAGGCAGTTAAAGTGAAATAATAGTACTATAACAGTGTAGTGTGATATTAGAGGCCCTATTACATGTCTCACAACTTGATGAAGCTAGGTTGGTATGTACATGTGACTTTATCTGTAGCAGCATCATGACTGTGGAACTCTTTCCCAAGGGGAATCAGGCCAACTTCATTCCCTTTGACTTTCCAGAAGGCAGCTAAGATAGCATTATTTCACATGGCCATCATTCCTTAAAATCAGTGGTAACTACTCTGGCTATTTTAACTGTTTATAGTCTTTAAACTATTTAAAAGAAGTTGCTTTAGTTTATTTTTAAATGTTTGCAAGTGTGTATGCTTCTATCCATTGTGTGTCACCTCAGGGGCCCTAGTAGTTGAGAGAAGATCAGTAAACATTTTAGACAAACCAACAAACAAACCAGAAGATAATCTTCTAGTTGAACCATTGTCCAGCCCAAGTCCAATTTAAAGATAAAGAATCATAAGAACAGAAAGTCTTGAAATCACCCATCTGCAACTAAAATGTAGATCTTAAGTCAAATGGTTATACTCTTCCCACCATGGTGAGATACCAGGTCCTGTCTGATCTTGGAAGCTATGCAGGGTCAGCCCTGTTTAGTACTTGGATGGGAGACCACCAACAAATACGAGGTGCTGTAGTCTATATTTCAGAGCAAGGAACTGGCAAAACCACCTCTGAGTATTCCTTGCCTAAGAAAACTCTATGGAATTCATGGGTTGCCATAAATTGATAGGTAACTTGAAGGCATGTATGCATGCATACACACATATATTACTGATTTCCAAATTTGAAACTAGAATATAAGCTAACATATGCAGATTGCATATAGATTTGTTTCCTCTTTTGTCTTTTATTTTGGCAAAGAATAAGTGGCCACCTCAGTATAACAGTATAACCCTTGCCAGTCTGCAGCTAGCAAATTATATATAAGCATACCTATCTGGATTGTTACTTTATGCAGCCCTAAATACTGCAAAAACCCAAAGCATTTTCAAGTCATATTACAGCGACATGTGAAACTCAGTGGCCTCTCATAACTGTCTATGGCACCCGAGCCAAATATTTTAGGTCAATGAGCCAAAAACCGCATGTTGCGTTGTTCGTTGATCGTGAGTAAAAATCACCAAAATATTCCACTCAAATGTCCCTGTGGTACCGCAACAGTACCGGCAGGGACGGGCATCATCCGAAAGGGACACCCTGCAGCGCTGCAGCCTCACAACATGGCGAGGCTGCTTGCGCTGCATTTTACTTGTCTGAAAAAGTCCATACTCACAAAACGAACAGTGACCAGAACATCTATTGTCCACACTCACCCCCACAATTGTCTTTCCTTCACACCTTCTCCCATCCACAATACAGAGTTAGCCAGAATCCCATCAATGTTAATATTCCAACCATTAGTGGCGATCAACAAAGCTGGAGTTTCTTTGTCTAACTGTGGGAAACTCACCCAACCATTGTTTTACTCTCAAAACATCCCTAAAGATGCAATATTGGGTATAAATATTACCCTCTAATCATAGTCATGTGTGCACAGCTCTTCATATCCCATTGCTCTGCCTGTCTGCAGTGTGACCCTCAACACTGTCTAAGTCCTCTTTCACTGCACAGATCTCTGCTCTCCAGACTGGTAATTATAGCCCATTCCCCAAATCTATTCCTCTATCTAAATACTTCCTTCTAATTCTTTGTTAGCCTTGTGTGATCGCTTGTGAATGTGAGTGCATGTGTGGATGCTCATGTGATTATTTTTCCATGAAACCATTTTTATTGGTTTCATTGTCCATTTTGGCTTGGAGCCTCCTTAGTGAGTACTGGTATACACAGAAGTAAAGATCCCAAAGTTACCCGACCTCTTGCAGTCATACCTTTGAGCTAATTAAAATATAATATAATATAATAACATAATAACATAACTCAGAGGACATACATGGGTCCACAGACCCCACACAATTTGGGTAACATCAGATATCCTTTATACCTGGAGGAAGAGTACAACAGTCCTAAAATACCATGCATGTGTACAGTTTCTTAAATATTCCATAAAAAGATTCAGACATTAACAGTGTGTATTGCACTAAATAAAAGCATATTATATTTGCATTTTACATTTGCTTCTCATTTATCTAATGAGGGTCACAACAGGTAAAAGTCTTCAGTTAGATTTCCCTAATCCATTATTTCTTTTCCCTGGAGAGGGTCCTTAGAACAACAGCAGGGGAAATTATTTGTATGCATTATCAATGTTTAATTAGATTCGTCATCACAATGACTGTTAGTGTAGTTGTGCTCAGAATTAATTAATAAGAATATTTTTAAAATTTCTGTTAAAAAAGCCAGGAACAAAACAGAATGCCGTTTTAAAAGCTGATCCTTTCAGTGTTACCCTTTGATAGGCAGAAAAAGTTTTGCTTTCATCAAAACAAACCACAGTTCAGAAAAGCAAAGCCCAAACACAATGACAGGGAGCATCTACAGACCACTGTCAGTGTCATTTCCCAGTTCCCATAAGGCAGAAAATGTTTACTTGGTTGGTGTAATAGACAGAATCACTAACTATGTGCATGTGCACAACGGGAGAGATGGAAAGTCAGTCACACAGAACATCACAATCCACTGGGACTGAAAGGTCACATCCAGTAGTGTGACAAAAATACCCCCCTCAAAACCGCAGATTCCAATCAGGTTGTTCTGAAGTAAGCTAATGCCCTCGTGAATGCAGCTCAGTGCATTGTATGACAATGACCAGGACACTAATTTAACACAAAGAAGGAGAAAGTTTTCAATCCAATTTCCAATTTTCCTTCAGATGCAATTGCTTGCTATTACATTCTTATCCTAATACCATACATTATCATATGTGGACATACAATATTAAAATGAAGGCTTACATATGTGTAAGGAATTTCCCAGACGTCAATATTTCCTAGTTACATATTTATGGATGCTGTGTAAACAATTTGACCCCATACTTTGCCAAAGTGATTTGGCTGTATTATCTCCAAATAAGGAGGCATAACAAAAATAAAATTATTTAATACTGATAATAATGATACTGCTTCAGGTTAGATGGGCGTTACTAATGGAGCAAATTGTTTGAAAATAACATAAGGAAACAATAGACCAGATATCATCCATAGCCCAAAAGCCTAAGTAGGTTCATAGGCTTCATTATGTAGACTTTTTCATACATGTTTTGGTAATATGTAACGACATTTGTGCCAGCAGCATGAGTTAGAGAGTGACATAGGAGCAATAGCTAGGCACAGTCTAAAATGGATTAATAAGGGCCACACCCTTTATTGCTCACCCTCATAGAGGAAGGCAGAACAAGGGCCTGTTAATAGAGGGGTGTGACTGGTGACCAATCCACCATGCCTATCCCTTGTACTGGGATAATAAAGGTAGAAATACTCCAGCCACTGCAGCATAAGCCAATACTTCCTCAAGCAGAAAATACAATGCTTCACAGGAATATCCACTACTTGCCCTCTGTCAAAATCCATACAGTAACAGCCTGTCTGCAATGGCCAAATACCCTGGCATGCCCTCGTTCCAGAGCCCTGTAGTCCAAATGACACAGAGCATTTACTCTGATATGCCCCCAGGCAGTCCAAATGATCCTCAGGGCAGATATGGGGTTGGAATGGGGGCAAGCTGGGATAGGGTCCTTTACCACATTTTATGAAAATACCCAATTTAATCCAGTACTGCCAGATCGAGTCCCGTGTATCTGTGGGAGCCCGTCCCAGAATGGCATTCCTTGCTGCCACTGCTGCTTCCTGGCTCTTCTGGAAGCCAGGCAGGGGACCTGCAGCATGTGACTGAAGCTGGTCACATACAAGGGGCCTCAGTCACATGTTGAGGGACCCCTACCTGGCTTTTGTGTTAGTGGGGAAAATGGCAGCAGTGGTGGCTTCAGTGATGGGCTGCCATCCTGTTTGGACTCTGGCCCATTTTCTTCAAGTAATGAGGGGGAATGGGCCAGCTCTGCAGTCAGGATACACCAGCAAGGAGTTGGCAAATGCTGGCCAGTGTAGACGAGCCCTCAGTCAACAGATGTTGAGGAGGAGACCAGCAATGTCTTAAGCTGAAGAACTCACCATGCTTCTTTTATAGATATTGTGATAACAGTGCAATTCACAACCCACTTCCAATCCTAGTTATGTGCACTTTGTATTGCTGATGCCACAACAAGATGCTGCCTTTCAGTACCCACCACATATAATGTGGAAGAACATGCCTCTCAATTGAAGAATTTTAATGCCTCATTAATCAGATTTTCCTCCTTGTAGAAGCATGGATTTTATATTCCGTCTAATAATGATAAACTTACTTATATTTTGCTTTATGGAGGCAGCCAATATCAGAAACAATGTGAAGGATAATAAGTGATGCTGAGCTTGGTAGAGAATAGGGATGTAAAAGAATGCTCACAATTTGTCTCATCCTCAAGAAGGAAGGTGCATTGACACATCAAGACACCACTTCAAGAAAATAGTTTACTCCTGTGAAATTTTGCATACTTTGGAACTTTTTTGCAAAAACAAAAACAGTTGGGGAAAACAAAAACCTTTTACAAATTAAAAGTTAATTTGCACAAATTAGTTTTCACCCAGCAAACAATGAATTTAATAAACCAGTGGAAATGATTTTTTTGGAGAAAAAAAACATCCCAAAATGAAAAAACCCTCCCATCACAAATGTGCCAATTCTTGTAATCTCATTTAGCAGAGATCAAACATCTGTAATCATGTGAACTTGTTTGCAACAAGGAAATAAGCAAAGATTTAATCCCCTCATAAAGTACTACTTCAGACAAACCAAAAAGACACTTAATTTTTAAAAAAATACAAACTAAGAATATATGGTAATATCAATACCTCTCAGGGGAACAAGAGAATTAATATCAACCTCTTAGTAAACCAAACAACTAACATAAGGATGTGCATAAGAAGAATTCATGGATGTTAAGTAGAGACACTTTAGGGAAAAGGAAATGCTCATTTCCTCTGCTACCAGAGTGGGAATATAATATCAGAGCATGGGCTTTGGATGCTGAATGTCTTAGGTTGAATCCTTCTCTTCCCAGAAAAAAGACAGAGAAGAAACACATGACACTACCGTCACATTAAACAATAGTGGACTAGATGACTCACTGTTGGGAATCTGTACATAAAGGAGCTATATGATTAACTATGAATATGTGTGTGTGTGTGTGTGTGTGTGTTATTTTGTTTAAAAGCTAATTTGGGGCATTATAACTCCCAGAACTGTGCACATGTCCATTTTGGCAGGGGAGTCTGGGAACTGTAATCCAAAAAAGTAACTTTTCCAACTTCCATTCTATGCAGGTTCCCATTTACAATGGAGTCCCCATATACAAGCTGAAAGCCAGCAACATAAAATAAAACATTTTTGTTTGCCATTCTCCATAGTGATCTACATGTCTTTAACAAAAGAGCTCAATAACATATTTCAGAAGGCCTCTTCTTGAAGATGACTGTAGAGCTCTCAGAGGATTAAAGGCTTCTAAGAATCTCAAGCAATTCCTTGTGCTTGCTTTAGCTGAAAATAGCAGAGAAGGACAGTACATATGTCCTGCAGTGTATAGGGTAGGAGCCACTGTGGTTCAGGCCAGTATTTGAATCAATCCTTGGGTTTTTTTTTCCTCCTCCAGGACTTGTACTAATTAGGAAGAAAAAGAAATTGCCACTGTGTCAGAAAGACAGGGAGTTGGGTTCACTGAATCTCAAGTTTAATTCTGGGTCAAAAAAGCGCAAGTTGGATGGAATAGTTTCAAACATCTATCAAAATAATTACCAAATCCACTGTATATCATTGGGTGTGTGTGAGGAGGAACAACAGAGGCTAGAAGTCAGAGGGTAGGCTATATAAATCTACATGATAAGTATTAATATGCAGGAATTTTTTCAATACAAGTATCAAGATCTGGAAGGGTTATTTGAAAATAAATAATTTTAAAATGTCTTAAGGCCAGTATCAGGCAGTATACAATCTTTTATAATTTTCTAATCTTTGTGACACAATACCCTCCAGCAAGCACAGAATGGTTCCTCTTTTGGTGCTTTTAAAAAGACCAGAATGAATCAGTATAAAGTTGGTCTCAGCATGTTGAAACAGCATGAAATGCATTCCCTTGCAAATTGTTTATAAAAAATGTGTTTATGGAAATGTATCTCTGATTAAAATTACTAAAGGTAAAAGATGCTCTTGGAGTCATTTTAATTGTATTTCTTCACAGAGTAGATCTTGTCTGTGTGACATTCAGACTGTCACTGAATCTTTTAAAAAAAACAAATTGGCAGCCTGGTTCTATGTATTTTGTGTGGAAGTAAACCCCACTGAGTTCAATGGGACTTTCTCTGTACGTAGCATGTGTACTAGACTATAAGGCTAAGAGAGTCTCACAGTCAAATCCTACAGAGCTCAATGAGGCTTTTCCTAGTAAACAGACTTAGAATTGCAGCTTTAATTAAGCACATGGAATTCATTTTCATAAATAGATTGCAACTAAAGCCTGGAAATTAATGATAACAAACACTGGTTGTTAACCTATGTGCAGGGATGCACAAACTTCCTATTGCTTAGCCCCAAAGGGGATGAACTTTTTTGGACTCAGTTCATACACAATACATATCCACAAGAAATAGACCTGATTTAAATGACTTCAAGAGTAAACATTAACTCACTGTGTGGCAGATCGTCACTTATCCTATTTGTCTCCCCATAAAAACATTACATTGTAAGCCGCCACAATTGCGTTGCAGAGGGGTGGGATAGAAATAAATTATTATTTATTATTATTATTATTATTATTATTATTACATGAGTGGGCAGGAGATGTTCATTGAACAACCATTGTTGTGGAGGCCAAAATAGCCTCTGTGACATGGGGACAGCTTAGAAACAGCTGTGACTCAGCCTGGATACATATAGCCTGGGCCTTATAACAGTTACTTTTACAGTGCCCACTTACACTTTGCCAAAAAAGGGGGAAGGTCATATTAGAAAATGATGACAGACTGGGATGTCATTTCTTTAACTGAAACGTGTTTATGCTAATCTATACAGTATATACAGAAGCAAATTTTGGAAAGAATGACTCTCATTTAAGTAGCAATGCAACACATATCATAATGGTAGGGGATACTATGTAGATTATCAGACACAGCAAAAACCACGTCAGAAGATTGCAACGAGAACAGGAATGGGGGATATTATCAGATGATAACATCCTTCACTGTCCCGGGAGCATAGCTCTGGCTTGAGTAAGGCATTCCTTTGTATTGGTGGCTTGTCCCCATCAATGAAAAAGGGAAGCCTCATCCACGGCAGTGCTATGCCCCAGGAATGGCTGAGGGCAGGGGCGTCTGATAATGTCACTCTTTCTGTTTCTGTAGTGTTATTCTGACACAGTTGGACATGTGGTTTTTTTGCTGTGTTTCCCCACATCTGATAATCTCCTATAGGCCAGAAATCTCTGTGTCAGCTCCACCACCTGTCCAGAACTAACTACTGATGAGCAACCTCAAAGCCCCTGCTCTTGTGTTCTTTAAAACAGATTTAGGTTAGACAGCCTTTCAAAAAGAACAGATGTAGGAAGTGTATGGCACTCTGGCTCTTGTTGGACTGCAACCCATCAGCCATAACCAATAAAGACAATGGTCAGGCATGATCGGGATGATGGTACATGAAGGACCACAAGTGGCCCAGGATTGAAAGAGAGGCTATTGTTAAAAGGAACAGACTTCGGGTATCCTTTCAAACCCTAATGTAGTCTATGGTCTTGTAACCAACATATGTGTTGTTTGCAGAGCTATCTTTGCTTCCAAGTTTGTTTCTAACTGGAATAGAGTAGTGCCCCCTGCTTGGAACACCATTACCTTGGAATGACTCCACCATCTGTCATATGACTGGACAGATGATGTTCTTAGCTGCTATGCTGTGTCCTACTTCCCAGAGAAATCTTCTTCATATGTACCACGCTGTTATCTCTTAGGCACCAGAAAAAGATCTGTCATAGGCCAGGACTTGGACTCAGATTCTGAGTTTGAAGAAGAGACTCATTCAGCTCTCCCAGTTGAAGAGCAGCCTCAGTTCAAGGAGGAACAGAGCTGGGACTCATCTGCATCAGACTTGGCAGAGGACATAGTCGGGGAAACAGACATGGCCCCCAAGTCCATGGGCCTGGAGTGTGGAGCGGAAAGCAGAGCAGCAATGCTCAATGAGGCTCCTTGCCAAGCAATAAGGGAGTGGCTCCTGATTAGAGCCAGCAGGTGCCAGCCCATTTAACAGTTGACTGGCTTGGGCTGGTTGATGGAAGCAACTTGTCTGCTTTCTGGCTGGTGTTTTTGTTCGTGACTCTCATCACACTGATCCCTGGACTTCCTGTGACCCTTGCTGGATTCTTGGACCCTAGACTGTCTGGTGAAGCTGCTTGTTTCCCTGAACCTGGACTGGCCTTGACTACACTTGTGCCAAACAGATGCTCCCTGAGCCCTGTTTATTTACTGCCTTGTCAAGCTATCCCAGAACTTGGAGCTAATGTAATCTAAAAGTACCTTCTCAGCTCTGCTCAACACGTGTATTAAATTCTATGGCCTAATCCAATCATCACTCTTATCTAGTTTAGACCCACTGAACCATGGAACTTACACAACCATTGACTTAACACAGTTGCCATTGATTCAAGGAGTGTATTGGAATTAAAAATTACATTTAGCCTTATATCTGTGTTGAAGGCAGTCCATATCCCTGTGTGCACACAGTATTTTAATTTTTTAATTTTAAAAAATAACTTTTCAAGTATATGAATTCACCCATTGGAACACATCAGACTATGGTATAAATAAATATCTAAAATGAAACAAAAAAGCAAGAGCATCTAAATATTGTTAAATTATTGGTCAATAATTAGCACATATTATGTTTGAGGTGGATGTTGTGGGAGATATAGATGAGAACAGCTTGAATTTACCACTTCTTTATGCAAAAAAAAAAATAATACTCATATACTGATGTCAAAATGAAAGTCATAGGCAATGCTGGCTGTTTGTGTGTTAGGGAGTCTCACATTCTTTCCTATTTAGAGGCACATCAGCTAAGCCTTTTATTGTTACATGTTGAGTCCAGATTTCACTGATCAGACAATGTCAGTCACCTTTGTCTCATAAAAAACTAAGCACTGGATTTCTTTGTTATATTCTTAAAATTCTTTACTTGACTTTTAAGATATGGTTTCCAATTATTCAGCTCCATACTCCTAATGCTGTGTGTATCATGCATGGAGAAAATGAATATGCCTAGGGAGCATGTGCAATATGATCTTTAAAGGGCACAGCAGATATTTTACTTTCATGTAAGAAAATAGAAATCCTGCCACTCTGAATTCCTGAAAGGCTTAAAAACATGTAAACAAGTGAAAGACTCAAAGAAAGGTAATATATGCCATGCAAGTTCAAAGGAAATGCACTACAGCCAGATGAAACTCATTTTTGTGGCTTTCATTCTGAGAGCCAAGATGTTTAAAGTAAACTACTAAAATATAAAAGATTACAAGTTCGCTGAATCAGAAGAATCCAAGCTTTTGGTATGATTAAGTTTTAATTGTATTTCTCCTTAGGGATCACTAGTAGCTAATAAGCTCACAAAAATAGTTCCTTAAATAGCAGGAGTAGTAAAAGTCTCTCCATGTGCTTTATTTTGATATACTTGGTTGCCTAAGGCATCCTACTGCCTGCAGTTTCAAATGCTCTGTTTTCATCAATGAAATATCTAAATGAAACACAAAATATGCTCATTTTGAAAATGACAGCTCACTACTCTTGCTTCAGCTTATCTAGTGTTTACTAATCTGAAATACAAAGCTTTTATGGGGTTCATTTAAATCTATTTAAATTGATTCCTAAGAAGTTTGTATTTATATGCTGCATGTTCCATAATACATGCTTCTCTACTTAATCATGTCTGGCTTGGAGTAGCTTCTAACATGATGAAAATGCATCACCAGGCTGATGTATTATCACACAAATCTGGTTGGTGTCACTGTTTGTATCATTTGAGGGATGATCCCCATTCAGTGAGGAGCATGTACAGGTAGTATGAGCATCTAGAAGATCCTTGAACATGTTCCATTGAATTACACAAACAAGTTTTGCCAGTCAGATATGTTTATCCAGTAGCTTATCACATCTGGTTATGCAGTAGCTGCTAGAAAATGCTGATTCCTTGATAAGCACAAACACTATGTTAGGCAGAAACCTTTATCTTAGGATGCATTTAGTGTATTTGTATTGCCCTGAACAAAAGCAGATCCAGTGCATGATACTATTGCTTTACCTCCTGCTTTAAATGGTACACTAAGCATGCATAAGTAATTATAGTGGTTTCAAATAGATCTTTGGTGACCATGTGTTTTAGATGGCCATTTATTGCTTGCTGATATGAACCCCACCTGCACAAATGAAGCCTGCAGTCTTGTACCTTCTTGCCTGAGGGAAAACCTTGTTGAACTAAGTGAAACGTACTTTTTTAAATGGAGCACACTGCCACAGAGTGTGTTGGAGTCTCCTTCTTTGGAGGATTTTAAACAGAGGCTGGATGGCCATCTGTCAGGAGTGCTTTGATTGGGTGTTTCTGTGTGGCAGGGGGTTGGACTAGATAGCCCTTGTGGTCTCTTTCAACTCTATGATTCTATGAAATAGGTATGTATACGACCACACTGCAACTAGCCTTAGGCATGCCAGCATCCCATTTCATACATGAAAGTCTCAGTCTAATTAACCCCTTAGGACAAGAGTAATGCATCATTGTCCATCACACATGCTCCATCATTTGTCCCTCATTTTGTGTGCTCACCATTAGTGTGTATTAAATCACAATGTTCCATTGTATTTAGCCAGGAAACAATAGTTTGATTTCACAAACCAGGGCAAGGAATCAAGATTAAATCCTGGTTTTATAACCTTGGTTTGTAGGATAAGATTAAACCAGTTTTCTGATTTACCTTCTATAACAAGACAATACATACAGCTTTAAAAAGCTTAGATGATTTTCATTGTGGCATATAAGAAAAGAGAGAAGGGAAGAGAGTATGTATGTACAGCATTAACTAATTCTCTAATAAACCATAGTCTAATAAATATCTGTTCAACCTCTTTTTGAGGAACATCAAAGGGATGTTGGCTGAAAGAGCATAGTGGCAGTGTGGTGAAGGCACTGAACAGGGTTACTCACTTGTCTCTAAGTCCACATTTATCCAACACATGGAGGAGAACCTGTATACTTCCTTCTCCCTCCCCCCACTCTCACAAAGATTCATGAGATAAGGTATATGAGAAGCTGTTTTAACATCTAGGAAAAACACCCCATAAGCATTTATCATGGCTTAAGGAATTAGTAAGCATTTACTGTGTTATATCTTAAACTGCATTTCATTTATGTTTTATTTTAAATTGTGTATTGCTAATTACCTCGAGACATGCAGAAATGGGAGATACTAAGATTTAATCATAATGAAAAAAATGCATGGCCATCAGTTGTGGGTTTAGCCAATCCTTATTAAAGCAATATGAAGGATGAAACAGTTGTTTAATCGCTTCATCATTCTATCAGCTTGGCTGTCAACCCACAGTGAATTTCCTTAAAATCTCTCTGCTTTCTAATGGGTGGACAACATGAATAATAGATTGAATTTATTTGAATTGCATTGAATTGATTGATTGACATACCACTTTCTCCCATGTCTGTGAGGCAACTTCTATATGTGGCCAGACTGAATAAAGATTGGGTCAGCAAACATTTGGCCATGTAAAGAATCCTTAAGCCAGAGGAAAAAATCAGGTGGCCTCCAGATATCATGACCTAAGGCTTGTCTACATGGTTATTTACTACAGGGCTATTTACCCCCATCTTGGCACCATCCTTGAGCCCTTCAGTCCAGACAATGCAAAGCATTCCCCTCTTTTGCCCCTGGCAGTCCTAATGACCCCCAGGGCTGAGATGGGGCCAAGATGAGGTAAAGCCTGATAAAACATTTTTAAACTAATACTTGTGAAAAAAACAGTGCAGCTGAGGAAAAATGGATCAGGCCCCATGTGACCACAGGAACCCAGACCACCATGCCGGCCCATTGCTGCAGCTGCCGTTGCTCTTCTGCAGCAAGGAAGCAGGCCCACAGCATGTGACCAGGCTGGTCACAGGCTGGGGGCCTTGCTCATGCACTGTTGGCTGGTTTTCTGGATCTGGAGAGTGGGATGCAGATGGCAGACGCTGCAGTGATGGACCAGTGTGGCAGTCTGGTCTTCCATTTTATGCTGGTAACAGGGAGAAACTGGCCTGATCAGCAGGCAGAATAGGCCAGTGGGGAGCCAGCAGAGTAGATGAGACCCTAGTCAGTATAGCTAGTAGTAAGGAATGCTGGGAGTAATATTCCAACAACATCTGGAAGACTGCATGATTCATTAGACTCTGCACCTGCAATCATATTTCAACAATCAGAAGATAGATTTTCCTTGGTTTTTTTCTGGGCTGTGAGGCGTGTTCTAGAAGAGTTTCTTTCTGATGTTTTGCCTACATCTGTGGCTGGCATCCTCAGAGATGGTTGGGTAGGTGTGTGTGTGGAGTTTATATGCTGTGAACCCCTGTTGGGGAGTATGTATAAATTTGTGTAATTGAATGGTTAGTTTCTGGGTATAGAAATGCAAGGCTCATTAGTGTCTCTTTGGCTAATGGTTGGTTGATGGGCCATTATCTGCTGGGAATCCCCCTGTCCCTGGGTGGAACTGAATTAACCATTCAATTACACAAATTTACATATACTCCCCAACAGGGCTTCACAGCATATAAACTCTACACACACACCTACCCAACCATTCTCTGAGGATACCAGCCACAAATGCAGGCGAAATATCAGAAAGAAACTATTCCAGAACATGGCCTCATAGCCCGGAAAAAACCCAAGGAAAATCTATGGATGCCAGCCGTGAAAGCCTTCGACTTCACAAATCAGAAGACAGTCTTCAAAGATTTCCTCCCTCTGAGTGAAGGTCCCTTCCAACAGAGAAATTGAATTTTGAATAGAAGCCAGAATGTCCAAAAGTTGGACACCTCTGACTTTTACCTCTGAAGGAAGGGACCTTCCAAAAAATAAAAATAAAAATGAATTGCTTGTAATACTTATGTTCTTCTAATGAGCCAAAAGCAGCTTCCATGGCTTCTCACTCTTCCTTTAAAAAAAAACAAAACAAAACAATATTTTATTAAATAAAACAAAGCACCAGAAACAGTAACATAAAGGCAGTGAGTCAGAGCAATTAGGACCATTACATAGAACAGGATGACTGAATGAGTTAACAGCATTGATTCCATATTATTCTAACTGTATTTTCCAGGGGTCCTCAACTAAGCAGTCCAGCTCCCAATAACTGTGTCAGTTATGTTCAGGTTACAGATAGTGATATGATAATCTGTGCTGAGACAGAGATTGAATTCAGGTCTAGTCTTTGGTCTAAATCCAGCACTCTAGCCATTGACCCACCACTGGGAAATGGCTACAGATCAAAAAGTAAATGCTGAGTTGGAGAAACATGTATACCAGCATGATACAATTTGGAAACACACAAATGATTGATGAAACATCAGCACTACATTGTTATTAAAACATTGTAAAAATATTCTGCCAGTAAATTCCAGTGAGTTATTCGCAGAATTAACTAAATCCCATAGAATTGTTGCAGCCTAAAGGTCCCTTAACAGGTGTGACAATTAAGTATATAACAAACTGGAAGATGAAATCCCAAAGTCAACTTGTAACAATGCAACTGCTCACGAGAAAAGTACCTTATGAATATTGATCTGAACTGTGAACCCATGGCATACAGCATGCTCAACCCCCCTTCCCTCATTTATGGGAAAGAACTTAAAGCATCAGTACCAGCATTGGTCATCACTTCTAACCATTTTCAAAGGTAAAAATAAATTTTATTTTCAAATTAATTACTGATTTGTTTTAAGTTTTTTGGTCTAATTTATTAATCATATTTATATATTCCAGGGTTTGTAACCTCAGAGTGCCATACCCTTCAATATTTGACAGATGAAAATGTGGACTCACATGACTGAGCAAAATCAGATTGTGGTCTAAAGCAGTGGTTCTTAACCTGTGGTCTGGGGAATGCCAGGGTTCTTCAATGTCCTCACAGGGGGTCTGCAAAGGCTTGAAGGCTGCTTGGCCCACCTCCTCCCTGCAGTGGAGTGGGTAGGTAACAGGAGCCAAGGCAAAGGCTAGCTGGCTGGCTTGGCCTGCACATTGCCATTCCATCTGCTCCAGCCACAAACTTGCAGGAAGAAGCAGAAGAAAAGTCTTCCCTACTCCTCCAGTGCTTCTGAGGAAAGGTTTAATCAATGGGGTAATTGTATTTTTGTTGTCGTTAGGTGTCATTGTTATAATCTTGAGTTAAGTCTTGGGGGCCCATGGCAACAAAATATATTTAAAGGGGGTCCCTGGTAAAGAAAAGGTTAAGAGACACTGGTCTAAAAGATGTCGCCAGGCAAAAAGAGGGCAAAAGTTATTAATGAAGAACACAGAAAACTATAATTTTCCCACAAACACTCTGGAATGTATGTACTGAGTTAAGGAAAGCCCTGAAGAAAGGAGGAATACCCCACAAATGAGCCTATTGAAAAGGGCAAAACTTTTGAAGTCAGTTTGCCACTCCATTTTGAGGTCAGTTTACATCAATTGAGGAGAAAAGGGGAAAGGAGGAAGAGGAGAGAAAAAACTGGGGCATTTTAAAAGCAGCTGAAAAAGTGAGATGGTAGATGATTAACCAGAACCATCGCTGCCAAACCAGGACAGTTTGCGGGTATGGTGTGCAGAAGTAATGCTGTACCATATTTAGCTCTGAAAAAAGAGAAGTAAGATGGGAACTTGGGTGGTAAAAAGTTAGAAGGAGGAGAGGAAGTCAGTTCATCCTAAAGTCTACAGTTAAGAGGCTGGTTCACCCAGGACAGGACAGTTGTAATGGATAGTCAGAAGAACATTATGAAAGAGAAGGAAAACCTAATTTCCAAAGTGTTGTGTATTGTGTACACAGTACATAGGTGTCTGTTTTTCTGCAAGAGAGCATTATGCAGGAAAAGGAATGCGTTTGGAACTATATGACCAGGCAAGGTGAGAAGATCTGTATCATTTTGTGTTTGATAGTAATGTGTTCCTTAGTCAGTGTGCAGTGTAAAACACACTCAGTGGGTCTTATCACTACCAACACCAGCTTAGTAGTTGCCCTGCTGGTGTTATCAGCTTTAAACACACACTCTTTGATACTTAAAAAGAGAAAGGCCAGAAAAGTGATACGGCCAAGACTGTCATGTCAAAACTTAAACAAATACATTTGTCTTGGAAGGGCAGAAGGAAGCAATCCAAGAGCCAGTAATGGCCATGCCAGTAATGACTTGCAAGAATGTGTATAATTTATTCTAATTTGTTGTCATTATGGTCGCTAAATCTTAGCTTTAAATCTGCTAATGAGTCAAGGCAGGAAGTATGATCAGTGAAAAAGAGCCCCACATCCTCATTCACGGGCCTCAAGTTACTGTGTGGGAACAGGAAGGGCTGAATTAGCACTGTGAACATCCTTTTTATATACTGACAGAGTGCTGAATGACAGTGTCTGATGCCAATGGTCATTCTCTTCTCCCCAATATTTCTTGGTGTCCTCTTGCTATTTCTTGCCTTAAATCTCATCAGCCATGTTGGCCAACTTGAAAATAGAAATATCTTTAGGCTGCCAGTGAGGGAACCTCAATTTCATTGTTACATAAACATATTTGGGCATAAAATTTGGAGAAACAACATTCACTTATTTACTAGCTACACAGCCCAGTGCTATGTCAGAATGTATTAAGTAGTACACTTTCTATTTCTCAGACTAGAATGACATACAAAATCAAATACAGTGTCCTTTTGGCTTGCTTCCAAAATACTTGGCACTGATTTGCTAAGGGTGAAAAGAAATCTGGCCTCAAATACGTGAAAGAAAGTTAAACAGATATTAACAAATTGATACCAGGAATAAAAAAAAAGTATGTCCTTGACTCAAAGCTACAGAATTTGTTCATTCCCACATGTAGAGTAAATTGAGGATTCATAGATTTTTGCCATCATGCTCAGCAAGTAAAATAAAATAAACACATTATTTTTTCTACAAACACTGCTGTGACCAAAGCAATTATATAAAAGAAAATAGTCTTACAGCTTCAATGGAATATTAAAACAGCCATGGTGGGAAGCTGGTATTTTGCTTAATCACAAGATAAGAACAAAAGTCCATAAACAAGCTTTCCCATAATGCACTGCAAATTATGTCAATAATACTCATCAGCAGGTACAATTTTGTCTTAATGGTTTTTTCTTTGTGGATGCCACAACTCCTCAGCGGGCAATGCCAAGTCCACTAAACTGTGTAGAATTAATTGTGGTTATTTTGATGTGTGCTAGAAATGAATTCTCCTTTAAAACTTAAATACTGAATACATCATATCTAAAATCACAACCAACATTTTGCAAAAAGTGAAATCTAAAGCAAATTTAGGGTCTCATTATCAGGTTGATTATATGAAAAAAATGTTAGGGAAACCCAATGATTTGTATGAAATTAGCAGCATTTTTCTAGGAGATGCTGCAAATTAGGTGAAAACAGGTGATACATCAGCAAAGTGGCATTTGAACAAAATTTAAGCTCTGTGCATTAAACAAAATATCTGATTAATCTGATACATTGAGAAAGCTAAGAGTTTGGATAAAAACAAATCAGTTTCTCAGGGGAGGACGGTAGTGTACAGTCGTCTCTTCACATTCACGGGGATTAGGTTCCACAGACCCCTGAGAATGTGAAAATTCTGTGAATAATGACAGCCCTCCCGCTGCCCTCCCCAGTTGACCACGGGGCCCCCGGAGGTCCTGTCGTTGCTCTCCCCGGCCTCCTGCCGCCCTCCCCAGTTGACCACGGGGCCCCCGGAGGTCCCGTCGTTGCTCTCCCCGGCCTCCTGCCACCCTCCCCAAGCGACCACGGGGCCTCCGGAGGCCCTGTTGTTGCTTTCCCCCGCCTCCCTCCCAAAAGCAGCAATGGGGCCTCAGAGGCCCCGTCGCTACTTTCCCCGGCCTCCCCTCGCAGCAAACTGCAAATATGCAGAACCGCGAATGTGGAGGGAGGACTGTATTCCCATTTCCAATCTTTGATTCTTCTAACGTAGAGCTTGGAAAAGTTACAATTAGGACTAAAAGTGTCTATACTAGCTGAGGGATTCTGGAAGTTGTAGTCTAGAAAAGTAACTTTTCTAAGTTCTATTCAAATCCTATAATACACAAAATTAGGAAGAAAACATTTGTTTCAGGGACATCCGTTCATCTCAAGAAATATGTCCATTTAAAATGCAACATTATAATCTAAAAATAAAACAATTGTTGCAGCTACAAACCATATTGCAATGTAAGCAGACCAGGCTTGGTTGAAATGCTATTGTAGCTTCCGTAAATTAAAGAATCTAGGGATTCTCTCACTATAGAACTAATCTGTGTATCAGTAACGCCCCATCAGTGGCAATCCATTCACCAAGAAGGATGAGTGTTTTCCCCAGACTCAAAGCCACAGGATTGGAGCACAAAAGTCTACCAGCATAGTTAGCCTGGAAGACTCACTGGGCCCACGCCTTGAAGAACTTAGAAGGAGTTCTTCCAACACTCTCTTCAGCCAATCAGTGGCTATTTGGGGTGGAAGGAGAGCTGTATGTTGATCCTGTCCAGCTGCCACTGAGCAGCTGGGGGAACCATAGCATAGGGAGCTACTGGGTATATCTTTGCACAACATAAAAAAAAGACGTTTGTTTACCTTCTGGTTGTATATGGCTGAGTCACCAAGGTGATGCTGATCCAACTCTTCTGGATCTTGGCAAGAGTTTGTAAATTCTGAGACTGAATTTATTCAAATATTAACTACTAAATTTAAAAAAAACTGTCTGTGAACATGCTTGCTTTTATACAGTATTTCTTGAAATAATCCATTGCATTGAAACAAAGTTGCATGGATAATATCAACACCATAGGTTAAACTCTCAATCTCCATAGGAGTTTATTTAAACAAGTGAAATAAATAAGATGCCAGGAAAGAAGTAGTTGAAAGCTGTTGTGCTTTTGGAACTTTTCTAAACTTGCTAGTGCAGACATCTGTCAACAAGGCTCCCCCTTGCTACCCAGCAAAAGGCCTGAACTTTATTCTGGAGGGAGCATCCCAGCTGTCAAGGCGTACAGAAGCTATTCATGATCACACACAAAAATGAATAGATATATGCAGAGGGCTTTACATATTTTCCCCATTCAAATGTACAGTACATCAATCTCAAAAGTTTTAACATTTTAAACTAGTTACAGCTTTGCTGTGAAACACACACATTTGTTACAGTGTTTCAATTAAGTCACAAAATAATTTTGACTCAAAATGAAAGAACAGAAGGAGAAGGGGGGAATCCCCCTGTTACTTGTTTCTGACAAAACAAGTAATTTGAACACTGACAAAACAAGTAATTTAATTAACAAGTAATTTGAAAGGTTTATTACTTTGGTGAAAATATTGTTTGGGCAATAACAACAATATATTCAGTTCAAAAGGCCCAGATTTCAATTAATGGCAGTGCAACAAGATAAAAGCATTGGAGACCCTACTGAAAGATATCAGGCAAGATATCTGAAAGATATCAGGAGAATATATGGGGTGCAGGTAAAAAAATAACAGTACAAGCTGTGAGCTTATGTGGATGATCTTGTGATAATGACACAAAGCCCATTGGACTCTATGAAGGCTCTTCTGGGAAAAAAATGAGGTGCTTGGGACATGCTCCAGCTTTAAAGTGAATTGTGACAAAACAAAATTACTGGCTAAAAATATGACTTTAGAAGAGGACAATGAATTAACTGTTCTTTCATATTTTAAAGTGGAAAAAATGGAATTAAATATCTGGGAGTTACAATCACAAGGACAACTGTTTATTATTTCAAAACAATTATGAAAAAGTCTGGAAAGAAATAAAAAGAGACATAGGAGATTATCAGATGCACCAAATATGGCATGATCATGATGCCAGCAGAACGCAAAAGGATGCCAATATCAGATGACATCGTCCTTTTGTGTTCTGCTGGCGTTATGCTAACGTACCTTTTTATTGATGGCTTCAGCCATCAATAGAAATCCAGTAGTGCTTCTGTGCCAGCATTGCCGGCATGCAAACCTCGGGCAATTTAAATCCCGTCACTGCAGTGGGAATGGCTAGTCTGGCATGAACACTTCCAGGATTGGGACATCCAGGTAAGTTTTGCTCTTTTTATGACCCTCCCCAGGTTACTTGGGACCTGTAAAGTGTGTTTAGGTGCTTGTGTAAACTTATAATGTGTTTATTTTGTTTTTATTTTTAAATTTCCCGTGTGACAAAGTCTCGCGGGATTTTGCAAGAGGAAGTGAATGGGCTTCTGCTCACTTCCTCTTTATTGCCAAGGCTGCCTTTGTCAGGAGAGAAGGTAAGTGCGGGGGGGGGAGCATTCTTTTGCAGGCATAGAAATGGTTTATTTATGCTGGCAAAAGGATGTTTTAAATGGGGTCATCTGATAATCTCCCTAGAAAAATGGGGAAGGCTACATTTATCCCTTTTGGGTAAAATTGCAGTAATAAAAGCAAATGTTTAGCCAAAGTTTTTTTCCTCTCTCCAACAATTCCTTTCAGAAGAAATGGAATACTTTTTGTGCAACAGCAGAAAAAAGATTTCCAGATTTGTCTGGTAGGCAAACAATCTCAGATTCAAATTGAGAACACTGTACAATGCTAAGAAAAGGGGTGGAAGTCCCTAATGTTGGAAAATATAGTTTGCAGTTCAACAAGTGGAAATGGTTTTGCTATTGAAGGGTTAACTGAGAAGCCATATAAGATGACCTGATGTAACTTCCTGAAGTTTTGCTATTGTGGAATCTAGGATGAAGGGGAGTGTCTGAGTTTCCTTCTTTGTTCTAGCAGCCATGATCCTTTAACAAACCACATGGCCTTTGATCTGAGAGGACTCAGCCAGTGGAGTCCTGAACATAGTTTTGTAACAATGTAGTTTTTAAGCATTTTAAGCAGTTTTAGTTTATTTTGATGGAGTTTCTTATTCTTGCCAAGAATGAGCTCTCTAACTGTGAGTAAAGATGTTTTTGTACTTTTTAAACTAACTTTTGAGTCTTGAGTGGTTATTTTGCTAGTTAAACAACTTGGGAAAAGACAAAGGGTGTTTGGTTATTTACTAAGCTGTGGTTTTTTATGTATGCTAACAATCTAACGCTACATACTGCTGCGTTTGTTTTAAACTCTGCTAAATAGGCTGTATTCTCCACTAACGTGTGAAATACAGTCTGGATGTTTCAACAGGGACAACATACCCTGGTATTTTAAACAGTATATTATTATACTTCCAATACCTAATGTCAAATTGTATTATGAGGCCTGTTGTTTTGTACGGTTCAAGGAATGGATATTGCTTAGCAAGTGAGACTTTTGGGACTTGAAGACCATAATTTAAGATTTGGTTGGCATGGTTTTTGATGGTATGATAAAGTCAAGCAAGGTATATGCTGAATTTAAAATTCACTGTATTAGAAAGGCTCTCGTATGAATCTGGCAAAGGTGTCACTAGGGGTTTTGGGGGAAGGTGCAGGCCCCACCTGGGTGACACCACAAGTGAGGTGACACCATGACCACCACCCTAGTGAAGCCACTGCCCCAAACCACAGATGAATCACTGCTGTTCCTTTGAATATATGCCTGCTCGTTTTTTGCAATGAGAGAAAACTCTTCCTCTTGCCAGCATAGCTGTGGTGCACACCATTGGCTTCAACTGAGGGCAATGTGTCCCTCCACAGCATGCAGCATTATTGGTCAGGAAGGTGATTCTTCACCCAACCCACTCCCAAAGCAAGGGGGTGGAGGGGCGGAGGCTAAAAATCCAGAGATTCTTCACCAACCCAACTCCCAAGGCAATAGGCTGCTCTAGCTTGGGGGAAAGGGAAATTAGAAATCCAGAAATTCTTCACACACCCCACTCCCTATTCACACTGCAGCTCTACCAGCAAGAATAGGGAGAACTAAAAACCCAGAGATTCTTCGCCCACCCCATTTTCAAAGCAGGAGGCTGCTCTAACTTCAGGAGTGGGGGGGGGAGGAAGAATGTAGAGGTGGTTTTGCCTGTTCCTTCCTCTGAAATACAGCCTGCAGCACCTGGGATTCCTTGGAGGTCTCCCATCCAAGTACTAACCAGAGGTGATCCTGCTTACCCTCAGGATCTGGTGGAAGTTGCCAAACTGACTCGCAATCCAATAGTGCAGGTCATTAGACTTTCAACTTTTGCAAAAGTTGCTCTCTCTACTCCCCCACATCACTTTGGAAAGAGCCAGTAACCAGTTAGCTTTGTGCTCCACCTACACCTCCAGGGAGTGTGAGCCTTTATGAATATGAATGCATGCATTACATTAGAGGGTGGTGGACTCTCAGAGGTCTTTAAACAGAAGTTGGATGAGCATCTTTCGGGAGTGCTGTAGTTCTCAGAGGGTTGGACTAGATGGCCCCTAGAGTCCCTTCCAGCTCTGTGTTGCTTCTATATTGTTATCTGCCTTCAAGTCATTTCTGACTTATGGTGACACTAAGGCGAACCTATCACGTTTTCTTGGCATTATTTGTTCAGAGGTGGTTTGCCTTTGCCTTCCTCTGAGTCTGAGGGAGTGTTGACTTGCACAAGATCATCCAGTGGATGGCTGACCTGGATTTGAACCCTGGTCTGCAGAGTCATACTCCAACACTCAAACCACTACACCACACTGGTTCTCCAAGATTCTATGATCCCATTATAATAATAATGGAAGGGAGGAATGCATCAATTTTGATTGTCATTTGCCAGTGGTTTTGTGCTAAAAATAGACTCAACGTTTTCTAGGGGAAAGCTTAACTGTCACATTTCTAAGCAGTTTTCTGTCATTTAGGGTGATTTTTGGAAATACTGAACTAGGAAGATTCAGAGACCAAGAAGGGGCTGTTATAGACCTCAGGCGCCATAAGGTTCAGGGGTCCACAAAAGCAGGGTTTGGGGAAAGATTACAGATGCTGTTCATATCCATTTTCCTTGTCCCTTTCAATTATAACCAACATTTATAGGGATGTAGGACAGGGACGTCTAGGTGGAAGAAACCCAATTAACTTCCCTCTGAAAGGAGAGTTTACTGATGTCTTTTCCGAGCAATTTTTAGGTGGACAGTTAAATCATTTATATTCTACCAGGCCCTTTAGTGTATCTTGATCTTACCAGCTACAGACATACTTTATTTGCTCTCATTATGCCATATAATGCTGTCTGGTTTTCAATGTATTGATTTTTTACTTTTGAAAACTGTGGTGCCCTTTTTAGGGATGGACAAAAATATCAAATGTTCTTTAAATAAATAAATAGAAACATTGTCTACAGTATAAGAATATATGCACATTTAAAGGCATTTTCACTAAGGTTTTTGTGTGAGAGTTGTGGGGTTTTTTTTATGAGCTGATTATAAATTTTGGATTTAAAGTGCACCTTCATTTCTACCAGCATCAGCATTGTTGTTTATATAAAGAGAGATTATTAAAGGCATTAAGAATTTGGGATCTGGATTCAAATAGAGCCTAGTTACAGAAAGGGCCTCGAAACCTTTGAAATTTTCATAATACAAAATCCATTATCTCATTTGAATATTGTTTTTCCTGATAAGCTGCATGAAGTCACTTTCATATTCTCTCAAAAACTGATGGTCTGAGATCAGACAGTAGGAAAACCTTGGAAAGAGTTTAGTCCTGCTGTATCTGTTCCCAAGATAAACAGATTACATTAATTTCTCATGTAGTCACTACGGATTCTATCATTAACACTGGATAGAACAGATGCATTTTTTATTTTTTTACAAAATCTATTAAAATATGCCTTTTTGGCTCCAGCTGCATAGCACTCCTCATAGAAGGAACCAGGAGGATGTACTGTGAGATTTTAGATAACTTGTCATCGGCATTGTTATCTTTAGCAGAGCTATCCACTTGTTCAATGCTCTATTTAATTACATTTTTTAAATAGCCTTCCAGCTGTCTGATTTTGTTTGTGGCTCCCCCGGCATCCCACATGCAGTGAATAATGTCAGCACCTTACTATAATAGCAATTTTCCAAACTACGATTATGGGTTGCCTTGTGAAGAATGCATAGCTCTCTTGAACAGTAATGTGTATGCTTGGGGATTATTGGAAATATCACTTAGCGTTTTTAAAACTTCAACTCAAAGCAAATTACTTCAGGTGAGATGTGATTTTACATTTAGATAGAAGAATGAAATAAGACTCCAGTTGTGCAGACAATAGTATATTATTACTGACTAACAAAATGAGATAAACAGTTTCTTGATATAAATGCATACATAAATATGGGAAAAGAATATACAGATGCTAAGAATGTACAGATGTCATATACTGGTGATGTAAGTTTGTATTTACATGTGTGTGCATATTTGTGCCTTCAAGTTGCTTGTCGATGTATGGCAATCCCATGAATGTTATAGGGTTTTCTTAAGCAAGGGATACTCCAAGGTGGTTTTGCCAGTTCCTTCCTTTGAAATATAGCCTACAGCATCTGTACTTACTTACAAACACCAACACATACAACTTTATTACTAGAGATGACGTTGCAATTTGGAATGGCCAGTTGTAGTCTATGAATGTGCCAGCTTATAATACTTGGATTACAAGGTAGGCTGCCAGGGGTGTACGTAAATACAGGGGAGGCAACATGAGAGCACTGTCCCTGAAAATAACAGCTCTCCCTCCCCTCCATTAAATTTTCCTTTGGTGTCAAAATTTCTAGCACTCTAGTAAGTTAAAACTTCAGCTGAGCATTTAGAAATATAGTTTAGGCATCCAAAGAAAATGGACAAAGTTACCAAGGGAATGTGAACACAGCAAATATGAGTTATAAGTTTCAACAGTTTTCAATGACTCTCACTCTCCATGATGCTAGAAATTTGGAGACTGAAGGAAAATTTCATTGGGAATGGGTTAGAATTCTTATTGAGGGGGAAATCTCTCATTTTGTTCTCCCATCACTATACCTCTGTAGGTTGCATTCCCCCCCCCCACAAATGCTTTTCTTGGGAATGTAAAATGAGAATCACATTTTGCTTTACAGTGGAATTCATCAGACTAAGCACTCAAAGGTGGATTCTCAGCAGAAGTAGCTAACTGTTAATTACGGTATGTATTCCTAATGAAACTTATACTGTAGTTAGCTTTGCCTTGATTAGGGTTGGGTGAATCAGGCTATTTTTGGTCCTCAAAATTCACATGAAATCATAAAAACATTTCATCCTGTCTCTCCATTATTTTTATTTTTTTTAAATCCAACATGGAAATGTATCTGTACTGAATGGTAAAATATACAACAGTTATGACTTTCATTTTAAAGTATATGCTGATACATTGTTAAAGCCAAAAGCCACATTGCAAAACTGAGTGGATAACTGTAGTAAGAATTGTAAATTAAACAGAAATGGCTGGCTGGCTGTATAGTGAACTGCTTGTTAGGTTGGAAGGGATGAATCAAGATCAATTCATTTCCCAATATGGACTATCGCTACCTGTAGCCCTAGACCTCCTTACCACTTTTGCAAAGAAATTTACCTCTTGACAATGCCACTAATTCTTTGACCCTTGTAAAATAATATTACGAGCACTGAACTCTGAGAAATATTACTTCCCTGATTTCCTGTGTCCTTTCTGGGGACACAAAAGCCCTGGGAAACTGTCACGGAGTATGGAACCCAAAATACTGTGCCAAGTGTGCCTTCAAGTTGTTTCTGACTTATGGTGACCTTAAGGTGACCCTATCATGGGGTTTTCCTGGCAAGATTTGTTCAGAAGGGGTTTGCCCTTGCCTTCCTCTCAGTCTGAAAGAGTGTGACTTGCCCAAGTTCATCCAGTGGGTTTTCATGACCAAGTGGTGATTTGAACCCTGGTATCCCAGTGTCCCAGTCCAACACTCAAACCACTACACCACACTGGCTCTCATACCAAATACTACTTCCTGGCAAAGAAGGCATCTCTTTTCACTCTGAATGAGCCTTTTCATTTGATACTATCAAGGACTTTTTCAGATGCCTCTTACTGTGCAAGAAGCCTCTGGAGCAGTAACAAGGCTGCTGCGCGGCAAGGGGTCCATTTTGGATTACACCGTTTCTCTCTCGGCATCCTCCGTGACTGTTGCAGCTAGCATTGAAGGCAGCCGCGCTACCCGTGAGTAAAAAATAGTGCGGCCGCCTTCAATGCTAGCCGCAACAGTCACGGAGGATGCCGAGAGAGAAACGGTGTCTACTCTCTTTTCATCTGCAATTGAAGACCATTTTATTTAGGCAGGCATTTGACATGTGAACTTTCCTTGGTGTGCTGTGTTTTTTAAAAATATTTTTAATGTTGCATTTTATTGGTTTTATATTTTTAAATGATGTGTTTTAATATATATTTTAATGATTGAAATATACTTTAATTCTTTTTTAACTTTTGTAATTTGTGAGGTTTAAGTTGTGTTTTTTTTAACTGTTGTAATCCACCTTTCATCCCATCTTGGGAGAAAGGTGGGATATAAATCCAACAAACAAATAAATAATACAATAAGTAAGGTCCACAAGCAACCAGCATAAATGCCACCACTCATGTCGCTGCTGCCGCCACTGATGAAACCCCCTCCCATCATTGCTGCCTCTACCAATCCCCCTGCTGCTTCTGTTCTCCCATAAACATGTGCATGTGCACACACAGAAACCTATCTCTGCCTGTATCCTCTCACTATTGAAGCAGGAAGGGGAGAAAACAGCAGTACAGTAGTGATAGCAGCAGCAGGCATTCCTCTGTTGGTTCCACCTGCCTTGCATGCTGCCAAAAGGGAAGCTGTTGGGAGTGGTGCAAGCCTAGCTATTGTTTTTCAATGCCTTCTGAAACCAAGCTACTATGGGAGGGGAAATTAGGAAAACTGCCTGTGCTGTAATATAGGAGATTTCCTTAGTCTTCTTCCATTCTGTCTTGCTCCAGCAGGCATTCAAAACAATGGCTTGGCTTGAGTTTCACCCTTGAGACCTTTTCTGTTGGCATTGTGTGGCTGCTACTGCTGTGTCCTTCATTTCCTCTCTTCTTCTTTCCATGATAGCGATTGAAGTGGTAGGGCTGGTGGCCCAAAAGCCTGTCCTTCCCTAAACCAGACTAGCCACACTTTTCTTTCAAACAATGCCTTTGTATCAAGAGCATATTCCATCCTTTAACTTTTTTAAAAAAATCTGGTGTTATTTTCTAGCCAAACTACTGAACATCATTATTGCCACTGTACAATGTGATTCCAGCTTTAAACAAGATGCACAGGCAATGCACTCTTTTTTTTTAAATGAAAACCCACAGGTTGGAGGGGCTGTAATATGAGTGGGGTAAAATAATACCCTCCGCTGGGTTAAGAGGATGCTGATTGGATACCCAACTCCTAGGAGCCAGCTGCTTTTAACAGAGGAATAATGTAAAGTATTGCTTTAATAAGATGTCTTACTTTGACAAATGGTAGCATAGGTAATGGTAGTTGGTGGTGGAAGCTGCTGTGAGATAGCTCTTTTATTTCTCCCAGGCTCAGAAAGAATTGAAAGAAAGGAATTCTGAATTCTTATTGAATGAGATAAAGCCTGTGGGTTAGTGCAAGTGCCATTGGCCAAATTTTGCCAGTGCTGCCATGCTAATAAGAGAAACCCTGATACATTCAGCTAGAGGGAGAGAATGCCAGGGGCTTGAAATAATAAGTTCAACACACATAAGTTACCTAAAGAAAACTTTTGTCAAGTTTTTCCAAATGAAATCTAAATCTAAAACTATTCAAGAGTATATAAAAAAATATGCAGGTAAAAGCTGAACGGCTGGATAAAAGCCATCCTGTATAATGCAGCGACTTCATGACATACAACTTATCTGCATTTTGGATGAAGATCTGTATGTGAATACCAGGGATGTGGTGTGTTAAATTATTTGTTCCTGCAAGGGAGAACAAATAATGTAATAATAATAATAATAATTTATTTCTACCCCGCCCCTCTGCAACGCAATCGGGGCAGCTTACAATATAAAAACTCCATAATTACAATACCCTAGCCCACCCACCCCTTAAAATGATATTAAATTATAAAGGATTAAAAACATACAATAATTAAAAATATATTAAGTTAGAAAAAAAAATAAAAATAAAACATACAATAATTTAAAAAAAAATCCAATTGCAGCTCAGAGGGAAGGACAGCCGAGTCTTGGGTCAGGATACCTATTCAGGAAAGGTATCCTGCTGGAAAAGATCTGTCTTCACAGCTTTTTAAAAACTGTCTAAGATCTTGTCCGGCAGGCCATTCCATAATCTGGGAGTGGTAGCAGAGAAGGCCCTCTGGGAGGTCACCGACAGCCTTGTTTTCATAGGTTGTAACAGGTTCCTCCTAGAGGACCGAAGTGTGTGGGGAGGGTCATACAGGAGGAGGCAGTCCCGGAGATAAGTTGGACCCAAGCCATGTAGGGCTTTAAAGGTTATAACCAACACCTTGTACTGTGCCTGGAAACTAATAGGCAGCCAGTGGAGACTTTTAGCACAGGTATTATGTGCTCTCTTCTGGAAACACCAGAAATCAACGTAGCTGCCATGTTCTGAACAAGTTGAAGTTTCTGAATCAAGCACAAGGGTAGCCCCATGTAGTTTGGAGGTCCCTGGTTTACAGGAAAGGGCGCAGCTGGCGTATCAGCCAAAGTTGATAACAGGCACTCCTGACTGTTCCATTTACCTGATTAGACATCTGGAGTGATGGGTCCAGGAGCACCCCCAGACTGCAGACACGGTCCTTGGAGGAGAGTGTGATTCCATCCAGGATTGGAAGTTGTATTCCCAGACCTGGTTTTGGGCCCATAACTGTTAGTACCTCCATTTTGTCTGGATTCAGTCTCAATTTGTTTTTCCTCATCCAGTCCATTACTGCTTTAAGATAATCATTGAGAGGAGAGACGCCATCTGAAGTCGAAGCTGATGACCGAGACATGGAGAAGTATATCTAGGTGTCATCAGCATACTGATGACACCACACTCCATGCCTCCGAATGATCTCTTCCAGCGGCTTCATATAGATGTTAAATAGCATCGGGGACAGAATGGCACCCTGAGGAACGCCACAGTTAAGCTCTATTCTGGTAGAGCAACTGTCACCGAGTCTCACCCTCTGGGATCTGCCCAAGAGGAAGGAATGGAACCACTGCAAGGCAGTGCCTCCAATTCCTAACCTCTTCAGGTGATCCAAGAGGATGGAATGATCTATTGTATCGAAGGCCGCTGAGAAGTCCAAGAGCACCAACAGGGTCACACTGCCTCTGTCGATACCCAAATGGAGGTCGTCAGCCAGAGCAACCATGGCAGTCTCTACTCCATATCCCGTCCTAAAGCCAGTTTGAAATGGATCTAGATAATCGGTTTCATCCAAGGCAGCTTTGAGTTGGGACGCAACCGCCCTCTCGATCACCTTGCTTAAAAAAGGCAGCAAGGAGACTGGCCTATAGTTGTTCCTGTCCAAGGGGTCCAGGGAAGGCTTTTTCAGGAGGGGCTTAACTGCCGCTTCCTTCAGACAGGGTGGAACGGACCCCTCCCTGAAGGACGCATTGATAATATCCCTAAGGCCTACTCTCAATGCGTCACCCCCTTGGGTGGCTAGCCAAGATGGACAAGGATCGAGGGGACAGGTCATCTTTCTCACTCTACGAAGGAGCTTGTCCATGTCATCGGTACTCACAGATTGAAGCTGATCCAATAAAATTTCATCAACAGAGTTGCTGGACACCTCGTCTATAGATTCTGTCATAACACTGGCATCTAAGTCTGCTCTTATCCAAGAGATTTTATCCGTAAAGTGGATGTTAAATGCATCAGAGCAGGCCATTGTTGGGTTGAGTAAGGGGTCCTGCACAGGTGGAATCTGCGTCAGCTCCCCCACCTTCCCATTTCCCCTATATAGTTTTCAATCAGGCAACATGTGGGGAGAAAGTCTCTGGCAGTGGAAAAGGGAACATCACCGAGGTCCACCAACACACATGTGGTTGGAAGGGAGCCAAGATTTTGGAAGCTATAGCCTTCCAGGATCCTTTCCTGGCTCTCCCACACCTGCTTGATGTGCAACGTCAGGGTTGTTGTTGTTGTTGTTATGTTTATTTATATCTCATCTTTCTCCCCAAATAGGGACTCAATGTGGTTTACAATTTAAAAACACAATACAGCTAAAAATATACAAAAAGTTGAACATTAAAATAGGATTAATCTTTTGATAATATTAAGTCTATTCTATGGTTAAGAGTATTCTAGGACGGGAAGGGAAATGAGAAAGGGGTTTGAGGAGGTTTCTCCTCACTGGAGTGTCCAAACACTTGAAAAGTCTCTTTCTTTTTCTTTTCTTTTCTTGAGCACTCATTCTTTCCATTCCTAGTGAGTATGCCTTAAAAATGATTCCTGAGGCATTTTGTATAAGCCAGATGGCTATCCTGGAGAAGCTGAGGAAGAAAAAGAAGAGTATTGATAAGATCTTCTGGGACAAACACAGAGAAGACCTACTTATTTTTTGGCAGCTTTTGTACAGTTGCAGAGGATGTGTGTCTCTGGGCAGTAGGACATTACGCTAAAGCAGAGAAAAGCAGTTCCTTTGAAGTAAAGCACTTCCTGCATGATGAAGATTCTACTTACACTGAGGATATACCTGTATAAGTTGGTGCTGTGTCTTTTGAAATATTAAGATGAAATGTAGCTAGCTAGGAGATTTCTGAACAGTGTAACTTACATGCCTGTTGTACCCATCACAAGATGTCTGGTTTAAGTCATAATTATTGGTCTAAACTACCTTCTAGTGAACTGGGAAAGTTTAGGCTTGGTTCAAGACAGAAGTAATAGATACCGATTCATGAGGAAATAAACAACCAATGATTAACTTGATCAATGATTTACCAAGACATTTACCAAGCCCCTGCTCTGGGTGTCAGGGGACCCAGAAAGTCAGTGAGCCAAAAGAGGAAGAGGAAGGAGTCTGGTTCAGTGGCTGAGAGTTTTTGGAAAGTGCCCTGGTCCACGGTGCGCCTGGTCAACCTCTATGTGATGTTAGGGTTAGTTTTCCAAAGACAAAGGGAGCTGAAAAGTCAAAATCTGCAGGTTGTAAAAGGCACTGCCAATTATGTGAAGAACGTAATTGAAAATTTAGCTCTGAGTGAAAAAGAGAAATTGCCAAACCATTGTTGGAAAAAGTTTTGGCCGTAGTTTAGTGAGACAACACCAGCAATAACATAAAAGGATATTTTAAATAAATATTTTATTATTATTATTATTATTATTATTATTATTGTATTTTTGTATTATATTATATTTTTATTAATCTTTTATTGATTTTTTTTCTTTTCCAAATAGGTATAATTGTAATGTGTAAATATAATGTGATTATAGTGTGTTTAGATTAAGAGGAAAATGTATTAGTGTTAGGATAGATAGTTTTATTTTTGTATTAATAAGAAAAGAGGAAAACAATTACTATTATTTTTGCATTATTGTTAAGGCCTTTTGCGGTCAGGCATATTTTTCAGTAGAATCGTCTTATTCCAATAAAAATTTCCTAATCCCCCCCCCCCCGCAAAATCCTGCTCTAGGCTTCCTATCAGGTCTGCCTCTGAATGTTCCTTTTCTTTTGAACCCCCAAGTGAGAAAGGAGAGAGAGAGAGAGCCAGGAAAGGAAAGAATTGAGACAGAATCTAGGGCATGTAAAGAAGGGTTACCATGGAGTTTGGGAGAACGTCTTTGAGGCAAAATACTTTGGGGTCTCTTGGGATTATAATGAGTTCTTCTGGGACTTTATTGTACTGTAGACTTCCCAGAGCTTGGAAAAGTTGACCATACTGACTGGAGGATTCTGGGAGTTGTGGTCCCAAATGTTGTGGTCTGAGTTTTCCACAGGACCATGGAACTCTTCCTCAGTTTAGCCCATCCTTGGTTCCAAGAGGTCAGTCCTCAAAGTGGTAGATCAAAGACATAGCCATGTTAGTCTATATCAGTATGCAAAGGGGTCTACGAAAGCTTATGCTACCAACTTCTTTTTCTCAGTTAGTCTCAAAGGTGCTGCAAGTTCCCTTTGCATGAGGTCCATCCTGACAGTTATAATTCTGTATTTCTTGTTGAAAAAACCTTTCTGTAATGACTACCATTATTCAGTACCTGGATATAAAATGGTTTGGTGAGCTCTATATTACAGATATCATATTTAAACATATGGGAAAATTGTTGAAGTCTATAGCTGTAACAAAGACTGAAGCCAACAGAATGATTATTGATCTGAGCATCATTGGATGATATGAACTTGCTTCTCCACTGCATTGTGGATGGTACACAATGCAAATCAGTTAGTTAGATTGTATCATTTCTAATTCGGAATATAATTTTTTAAAAAGTTATATTTCCATTCCTTCTCTTGTGACATTATTCTAGGATGCAATAATGTCTGTGAATGATGTATTCACATTTTGTACACAAGTAACAAACCTTTTCTGGACCTTCCAAAAGTGCTATAATCAAAATTACCTGTCTGCTTGATGAATCTGTCTTGCTTCTGTAATCTGTCCGCTGAGCATATTAAAGTTAAGTATATTGAACCTAATTTCAATTAGCTTTGTTTTGGTATTTAATGAGTGCTTATGTTTGTATTACATCAGGAAACCAGACTTATATGATTCAACTTTGTCTTATGATTTAAAAATTCCTAGATTATTTTTTCTCCTTTTTTACAAGAAGATTTATTTATTCAAAAAGTTCTTAAGAGCTACAGATAATATCCCATTTAATATTTATTTCTATTGTGACTGCAGGAGACATGTGTCAACTGTAATTTTTAAATAAAAGAAAAAACTATTATTCTATAGACAAACAATAGTTAAATTAGTTAATTTCTTTACAATTCTATTTATGTTAGGTATTGCTTTTCATCTGCTGTGGAACTCAAGAATCCACACATAGATTTCTAAGATTTGTACAGACTTTGAACTGTTCCTGGCCATTGTTGCTTTAGCAACATTCCTATATCATGTGCCTTCTGAACTGTCCCTGTCTCTCTCTCTCTCTGGCTTTTCTTCGCAAACAAAGATTCAGGAAGGACTCATCCCACGCTTTCTGCAAGCGCGCTGATGACTAAAAAGGCCAATCCAAGATAGACAAGTCTGGTTGCAGAAAGCACAACAGAAGGTCTCTTTGGGTGATGTTTCCGGGTTGTGATTCTTTCTGCGTTGTCATTTCTCTTCAAGACTTGTTCGGCATGAGTTCTCAAATAAGGCGGCAGCATTGTGGATAGTGTGTCTCCATGCCTCCCAATGTGAGGTCAGGGCGGACCATTGTTGGTGATCAATTTGGCCAAGCCTGAGATGTTGTTTCAGGGAGTCCTTGTATCCTTGTATTTTTTGGAGCGTCCCTCTTACGCTGACCCATGGCGAGTTCACCGTAGAGTTTTCCTTCTCCTAGGATGGTTGCCATAAGGCTAGAGAGCCCATTCTGCCCTTTGACGCTCTTTGTCAGACCCTTCTGTTTTGACCTGTCTGGCATGGGAGCCCCTACCGGTGGCTATTATGCATAGCTCAAAACATCATTAGGGTACGCAAGCCTCTCCCACGACAAGGGGGAATCAATGGAGAGGACTGTCTCTGTAGTTAGATAGTAAAACAATTGAATTATTGCTTCACAAGTGGTAAGTTAGCATGTTTTACATCCTATAGTAAGGAATTATATAGGAACTGAAATGCACTAAGGACTCTCATAACATTCTGGAGCAAATGTATATTTCTCTGTGCATAGTCACCAGCCACAAAACAGAAGCAGAAAAAGAAAATATATATGCCATTACCATTTAATTCTGTGCATCTCAAACCATTTATATCTTTTTTATTTGTTTTTTATCTATCTTCTTTATGATCCCCCTATACATACATTACATTCATTAAATCTAAATATGCTTATTTTAGACAAGTATAATATCTGGCCAACAAACCATCTCTGCATGTTTTTATAATATCTCCATGAACGGCAGAGACTGCATATTAGCCAAACATCTCAGTGTTCTGAGGACTCACATCAGGATTCTTATGGTTTTAAAACAACATCTCTAGTCAACTGGCAAAAGAACACAGCCTGAGGCTGCTCCAGAAGGAGCCCATGGGTCAGTTATTTTTACATTTCTCATACTAACTAGTACTATCAAGCTGGAAATGTTTAGAGCGTAATGTCAGCAATAAAAAAAAGAAACAATGTAAAAATAAGGACAGCTATCTGTAAAATTGAATGTTGAGAATTGCCAATTAAATACTATAACTACCCCACAGAAATTCAAATCCCAGCCTGTAGCCGCTTATTCAATAGATTAAAATTAACTAGCAGATTATCAGATGCTCTTAATATGGTGTTACAGGAATGCCAGGAGATCGCCAAAGGGCTTCCCTTTCAGATGATGTCATCCTCATCCTGTTATGCTCCCGTTCTGCTCCAGTTTCATCCTCATTTCTTCTTATTCATGGCTTAAGCCATGAATTGTCCTGTTGTTCCATTTCTGTAACAGAATGATGGGTGAGTGAAAAGGTGTCCTGTTATGCTGGTACGATGCCAGCATCACTGGGAGGTCCCTGCCAAACACTTCCAGATGCAGTTGGAACAAGGAGGTAAGTGATACCCCTTTTTGTACCCTCCCTGGGTTACTTGTTATTTTTTAAGTTTGTTTTTGTGCTTGCTGTCACTTTTTAAACTGTTTTTTGTTTTTATTTTTGAAATTCCTGCACGCTCGTTCTCTCGCGAGAACTGACAGGAACTCAAACCAAGAAGTGAATGGGGCTCTGTTCGAGCTCATTCACTCCTGAGCTGCTGAGGGGAGGGGGAGGATGCGGGATAAAGTAAGTCTGAAAAATGGGGTTATCATGGGGGACAGGAGAGAATATGGTGAGACGGGGATGCGTTTTTTGTCCCTGTTTGATCATATGATCCAGGTTCTAAATCTTATTCCAAATAATGTGTTTAGTAACTGGTGTTTATGTTCAAAGGATCTAGTTTTATTGTGTTCAACGCATCACGTGGTGCACTAACTTCTATCTGGTCACAGAGAAAGATGGATTAGATGCCTCCCCTCCCCCCCCAAATGTCAGCCATAAAGCATTAAGAATGGCCATCCAAGATTTCTGTATTAGTAAGATGGACCATACACTTTATTTTAAGAAGGATGGACACTGCAGGTGAAAGGGATACTTCAGGAAAAAGATGGGAGGGAACAAGAAGCAATGAAAGAGGATGGGAAATGAATGTAGTAGTTCAAAGGAAGAGACAGGAACTGGCCCCAGTCATGAACTGTGTTTGTGAATGGAAAAGCCTCTTAAAAATCAGACACTGACCCTTGATTAGACCTTCCCACCCTTGGTTAAGCTGCTGAAGGCTTAGATTCTGTGCCAAAGTGGCCACAATGTTATTCATTTGTTTGCAGCCATAGCTGCTGTCAAAAAACCAATAGATAAGCATTTCTCTTAGATTTATGCTGCTTGGCCTCATTTTAACCTGTTTTGATGTTTATCAGTGGCCTCTAGCATTTGTGCAAATACAGATGGAGATTCTGGAAGATTATAAGAGTTTCATAATGTTAATGTCAACAGGGAATTGTACTTTAAAGGCACATCTTGAATTGCTTCAATAATGCTTCAGATAACAAGAAATCTATAAGGAAAATACTATAGTTCTTCACATTAGGGATTCTGGGTGTTTTTTTTTTAAGAAGTGGTAATACAATGGTTGCTTTACACTACTAGAAACAGTGACACACAGCACCTTATTAAAACCAATCTCATATATACCCAATCCAATACTGTTATAAGTCAAATTTCATATAGAAGGTGAAAGCTTCACGAGGAGCTTTTTTGGAAGGCATGGGAGAGGAAGGCTGCAGTGGATAGGATGGTATGACAAAATTTCATCTTTGACAGATGGAAGTGCTTTCTGTTAGAACAAAGCTAAGAATTCAGATTTAACATTAAAAACTTGTGATCCAGTTTGCTACAGTGAGAGAGCCAGTGCAATGAAAGATTCTTGGGGCCAGTCTAGACGCGATGGTATACTGAGAGTGTGTGTGCATTTTTGCCCATTCGCAGAAATGGTGTTTTATCTCCACCATATTTTTTTGCCAATTTGCATGTGTGACCATCTATTCAAATGGATAGATAAAGGGTAATAGAGTAAAAATGTGTATCACTGCACATTTTTATGTCCACAAGTGCAAAAATATGTACCTACATGAATTTTCTGGAAAACTTTGGGGAAAACCGCAAAACTTTTTACCATGGGATTTGTGGAGTTTTTAGCTCCCTCCTTTCAAATACCACAAATCTTGTTCTCAGCATGTTGGGACAGATTGTATTCTACTTGCATTCTATGAGCATTATTTTCACCATTTGACAACTCCTTACATTGTGACTTGGAAGACCCATGTCCTATCTCCACTGAGCTATGAAACTCCCTGGGTGACCTTAGGCCAATACTTATTTTCCAGGCCTTTCACTCTCATGGGGTTCTTGAGAGGATGAGTGGGGAAAGGCAAGCTATATATGCTACCTTGGGCTCACTGAAGGAAAGGTGGGCAGTACATGTAGCTAATAAACAAAGAAATGACTGAATAAACTGCATTTACTAAGTAGATATAGTCACCAACTCATAATAAGACATCTTTTCTTTTCTGCCTGACTGAGATAGAATAGAGTTATCAAGCCCCCTGTAGGCCCCTCCAGATGCCAGGAGTTGGTTGTCATACTGATGCCTCTGCTTTTGGGGGGAAAGAGGTTCAGTGGAAACACATTAAACTGGAACCTCTGTAGGTCAGGTTAAAATGTTCAGCTAATCAAAGGTCAGACAAATAAGTGAAGAGCTAATGACACAGCAGCATATTGACATGGAGGACCCACTGTGAAACAGAATGGCCAGCATTCAAATGATGCAGCTCTTACTTTTCTGAGATGGATTGCAAGGCAAAAAGAACAAGAAGAGTCAGCAGCCTAGACAGGAAGAGATGCTTTGGGAGACGCACTGGCAGTTGAAGGATGGCTGCAGCTTTTGAGTTTCTGGGTGTAATGGCAAGGAAGACCTCCTGCTGTATGTCATTTTCCAGCAATTCTATAGTCATTTTAACAGAGCAGTGCATTCATTGGTTCCACGTGAAACTCATAACAAAGAGAACTTGCGGGTAGTAATGCTGAAATAATGTTATAGTGTATGAGTAAGCATGAAGTAAATACATGTATTCCCACAGACAGTGAATTATTTTACTGGGAAGAAATATCTAAGTCCTATAATTAGGTTGGCTAACACTCTTTACTATAGAATACTCACTGTTTTGGAGAAGAGCATTAAGTGCTTTCATGGTGTGCAACAAGAAAATGAGATTTTCTCAGGGAAACAGTCAGAATGAACAAGAGTACAGCAGCAGGACTAGTGAATTTATTTATTTTTTTAAATGATGAAATCTCTTTCCAAATTGGAAACTTTCAACCTATAAGATACTTTCAGTTATATTTCACACATTTAAAAAACTAAGCTGAATTTGTTGATAGAAAAGTTCAGAAGAGTAAGGTTTTTAAAAGTGTACACAGCCATAGTATAGGATTCCACCCTCAATAACAAGCATGGCAACATTATTTGAAAACTTGCCATGTGTGTCACACCTTTTCCTAAGCTTTGCTAAGGAGTTGGATAAGAACCGTCAATCATTCAGTTATATCAGGCAGCCTGTTCTCCTTCCTCACCAAATAGTTGGAAGGTTTTATAAAGTCATCTTTTACGTGTGCTGTGACAGGTTCCCCTGAAAATCCTATACCCAAAAGGACTTCTGAAGTAATCCAATATTCCTTTTATATACCCTTATTTTACTGAGGGACTGAGAACATTTTCTCTTGACTCCTGCTGTCACTGGATGCCTGCTCAACATTAGGGACCATCAATTGGGCAAACTGCTGGCAAATAGTGGGTATTATATTGCTGGCTTAGAGGCCTGACAGTATTTTTGAAGAGCATTCATACAGATTTCCCAAGAGCCCTAGTGCATCAGTGGCTTTACACATACAGTATCAAAAACCTTGGCCAAACTTTTTGCTGTCACCTGACACTGTGATAGAAAAAGGCCAAGACTTGCCCATGCTGAAAATCCTTGACAGTGACTATGAAGACACAAAAGGCCAGACAGCTACATTCTAATAAAACAAGAATGTGAAGCCAAGAGCAGCAATAAGAGAGAGAACTACATGATAAAATCCCCAAGCAGAACACTTTCCACTAGGTTTCTTTGTTAATCCTGAGAGACTTATTATCTCCCGCCCACAACTTGATGTACAAACAGAGAAAGATAGGACATTGATTTCCCAAATGGCGTGGTATGGACAATCCCCATTTCTTAATTGTAGATGCTTGATCATTTTGGATTTTAAAATAACAATAATAATATCATTAAATCTTTGAAATCAGAAGCATGTGACACTTTTTATATAGCTTTTAATACCCATGTGGTATTATAGCTTCATACTATAGAAGTACACAATACTGTTCATATTGCACAGATTCACAGCCAATGCCATTAGAGTACCAAAGGAGCAATTAACAAATGTGAATGTGTATTAAGATTAATATCCCAAACCCTGAAAAACCTCCACTGGCCCATTACCATGATAATAGGTCCAAGTTTTCTTTATGTCTCTTAGCTAGTAGATGGTATACTCCCCCCACCCTCACCACACCTTAATCCAACTACCCTCACTGCTTTATTTTGCATTTGAAAATTGCTTTAACAAGAAGTTAATAACATCCCCAAATACTTTTATATAGCATCAATGGGATAATCAAAAGGCACAAGTTACTTTTATTCCCTTCTCCAATGAAGATCTCAAACAACAGTCTCAAACAATTGAGGGACCTAACAAACAGATAAAACTTAAGAGGTGAGAATGAAGGACAGTAATACTCACTAACATTTTCCTACTGTGCCTGGAGCTTCTGGAGATGCTGACAGAACACCCTGTGATCATATATTGAATACCCCTTACAATATCTAGCACAGCTGAGTTGCCACAGGTGACCAAAAGGCAAAGTTTGCTCCTAAAATGTGTAGCTTCTGTTCATGTGAAGGCACATTGCTAGTATTGTAAACCTTTTATAGTCAATTAATACAGAAAAACCACTGACAGATCAGCTTTGTTTTTAGAGATATATTTTTCAACCTACTGGATAGTGGCAACTTGTTTTCCTCTTGTCATATCCAATCTTTTAGATGATATTGCCAAAAAAAAAAAAAAAAAAGATTTCTGCCTCAAAATCATTCTATTTTTAAAAAAGTTTGTCTCAGTAATTTTCAGGTCTGTTAGAGCTGCACAACCATACAGATGAGAAGACCAAAAGAGGGCAATATATTTGATTCTTCCCTTTCAAAACATTTAGCAAAGATTACATATCCAACAGTAAAAAGCCCAACAGAAATGTTCAGTCATAGCTTTTGTGGCTGAAGAGTGGGGTATAAATAATAATAATAAAAATAATTAAAAAATGTAAACCCCCCCCCAAGTGCAAGAATCCTTAAATAGCTCAGATTTGCATTTTGTTTAATATGATCTCATAAATACATACAGATAATTCTTACTTTAAAGGGAGAACACTTAGAACAAGGCAATAAAAGAGAGAACCATGGGCGCAGCTAGATGGGAGAACTGATTGCAAAAAATAGCTCCTTACCGCCCTATTGCAGCTGTGTTCCTTTGTGCCCACAATTCATTTGCAAAATCACTGGCATGGAAAAGTAACTGAGTTTGCAGTTTACACAGAGCATGCCCCCAAGAAAAGATGGTGGCCGAGAGTGAATTGCCTGTCGAAAATCTCCCTCCATTCTCCTCCCATCTCTTTTTGGACTTGAATGACAGATGTAGAATTACAGATGTGGACAATTTTTCACTTTTTTTAAAAAAAAACCCTTTTTGTTGCTCTGCCACTTGAATGATCATGCAGACGATCGTTCACCTAAAAATAATCTCAACAATGGCAGTACCAGCTGCTTCCCCCCTTGCAAGCCCTTCTCCGGTGAGGTCCAACCAATCACAATTGCCTTTTTCAATGTGGCCCTATTTGACTTGGTTGTTTACATGGGCAGTTATGCACATTTTCATATATTTTTTTAAAAAAGATTGCAAGAAACAGCGAATGCTTTTATCGCAAACTATTTGGAGTTTTCATCCCCCTCCTTTCCAATATGGTGAATCCTAGCAGGAGCTCATCTGAACAAAAGGTATTCTGCCTGCATTCTTTCTGGAATTTTTTGTCATCTAAACACCCCCATGCCATTTTCAGAGAAAGAATTGTACATCAATGTTAAGCTGCTCACTAGAGAGACACAGAATGGAAAATTATTTTTTCAGTGTTCAGCTTTGAAATTTGGAGTTTAAGATATGCAACAACCTGTCAGCTTTGCAGACCTGGTAGTCTGCCATGTGCTTTGCTCCATTCCTAAATATACTAAGAGGAGACTCTGCTTGCTCTGAACAGTCCTGCACTAAGGTTAGCAGTATCCTCTTATTTCCCAGGAAGGCATTCCTGTACAACATGGCAACCCTCAGAAAAGTTCTTTTGCTAGCATAAATTGTGACATTTTTATGCTGGCAAAAGAATCCCTTCATCACCACACTACCATTGATACTGCATTCACGTGAGTACAATGGAGTGCAGACTCAAATGCCAGCAATACCGGTAGAAAATCACTATGGGAGATCAATTGATAGCTTGGGCATCAGTAAAAAGTAATGGCTTTTTAACAATATATGATCATGAAAGGGCAACATCATCTGGTATGTGCACCCTTTTGTGATCATTAGGTGTCCTTATGACACCATATTGGACTGGCCTGATAAAGTCCAAAGTCTACAGCTGGATTAGAAGAGGTTCAATGGTGCCTTCACTTTTCATCCCTGTTCAAGCCTGAACATATAAAGAACAGCTTTTAGGATGGATTGTAATAGATTCCTCCTCTACTCAGTTATACACCGATAGTCAAGTGGATGTATTCCATGTGTAGTGGATTTCAGCTGTTGTGAAAGGGTGTCCATAATGACTTATCTGTAGAATCCATTGTCTCCTGACCTGTTTTCATATGGGAAAAAAAGTTCCACTCAGTTTTAAGTGACAGTTACAAAACTCCTTGAATATGGTGTTGAGATATCCCTGATTTAGACTCACAGCTAAAAAAGCTGATAAGTAATACCCCCCACCATTTTTTCCAGCTCTTTCTTTGAGTGTCTGGCTCAGGAAAGTATAAACCTGAAATTGTCTCATGACTCAAGTTGACTACACTATATTGAGATGGGGAGCTCAGATAGATGGAAAGGATACCACTTCGTCTACATTTCTGCCTCCTCAACCACTGCTGCCTTCCTGTACTCTCTCTCTCTCCCCCTCTCTATAGTAACTATAGAGTAACTCTCTCTCTCTCTGTATGTGTGTATATATATATATATATATATATATGGTATGTTGCCTTTCCCAGTGTGCTGTGCTGATTGGTTGCTCAGGAAACACATCCAACCAATCACCACCCATACGTAAATTCTGTCTCCATTTCACAATCCACTCCTGCCATTCAATCTGCATCTACACCCCCAGCCTCACAGGGCCCCCTCCCTCCTCTCATTCTCTCAGCCAGTCAAGTCAACTGGTGGTGGCAGAGGGATGCTGCCACCTCTGCTGTAATAGGACCCAGACAGTCAACTGTTGGCGGGCTGTCTATGATGGGACCCAGGCAGTCAACTGGCCACCACTGCTATAATGGGACCCAGACAGTCAACTGGTGGTGGGCTGCCTGTGATGGGACCCAGACAGTCAACTGGTGGCCACAGCAACAGCAGGGCAACAGAGCAAGTCACCCTCAGCAATTCCAGAAAAAGTGTGGAATGAGGAATTTAAAAATCCACCTTACAGGGTTGTCATGAGGTCTACCAGGCATTTTGGGGGAGTTTTTAACAGTGTATGTTACATCAGGTACAACTAATAGATTACATAGATAGCTAGATAGATCTCAGGGGTAGGGAAAGTGCAGGATATGGGCTCCATATGGTTCCCCAGCCCACTTTTTTGTCCTGAAAGCCTCCTTTGTAACTTCCCCTACATTTTAAAATTGTTTTTCAGTGATCTTCCATCCCAAAATTTACCAAAACGCACCCAAATTTACCAAAATGCACACCAACAGTAATTTGGCTTCACACCCATTCCCTGCCAAGCCTTTTTTTTTTTTTTTTTGCAGCTGAGAGGTGGCTGAAAATGGTGACTGGAAGTGATGTCATGTCATTTCCAGTAAACTGCAAAGATACTGTGCAGCCTGCAGGGAGGCACTGGGGAACAGGGGAGTGGCCTCTGCCCCTGTACAGTTGCTTGCTCCAATGTGTAATAGACCAGGTTTCTGTTTCATAGATACATAGCAAGAAAGTTCTGCAAGAGGTATTACACGACATTCCCCCCTGACCTTCTCCACAAAATTTACTGCATCCCCCAGTCCATGGTCATTTAGTTGCTGTTGGAGAGCAGAGACCATTTGCCTCTGTCTCTATAGCCAGATGCACAATATGATATCATCCACCTCTGGAGGAGCCCTGGAGGTCTCGGTGGATGATGTCATCAGTTGCCAGTCAGTGGCCTCATGAAGAACACCACACTGCCAGTGGTATGTTTGCCACCTCATCCCCCATCAGTAAAATCTCCCCTCCTTCCCAATTTCCCTGACTCTGTGTGAGGTGCCTAAGCTCAGAGCAATTTCTACTCAGAATCAGAACAAATGCTGAATTTGCTACTTTCAGAGGTGTATCTGTCTTAGAAAAGAACCAGAAAAGAACAACAACAACAAAAAAGAATGTCATTACTGTAATGCCAAAAAAAACCCCCAAACATTATTGATGCAATGCAATGTTATATCTGAGGTGACTTCTTCATCTGTTACTTGAACAGAAGACTGAATAGAGGGGTATTTTTTTTAGTCATCATCCATAAAAATTCTGAAGAAAAAGCAGGCCCAATAGGATTGTGTTTACATTAAACAGAGAGTCTGTGAACATTTAGAAGGCAATGCCATAATCACAAAAAGTCAACATGGGTTTCAGAGAAACAAGTCATGCCAGACTAATCTGATCTCTTTTTTTGATAAAGTTACCAGCTTGGTAGATGAAGGGAATGCTGTGGACATTGCATACCTTGATTTCAGTAAGGCCTTTGACAAGGTTCCCCATGACATTCTTGCAAACAAGCTTGTAGAATGTGGGCTAGACAAGTTAACTGTTCAATGGATTTGTAATTGGTTGACCGGCCAAACCCAAAGGGTGCTCACCAGTGGCTCCTCTTCGTCTTGGAAAGATGTGACCAGTGGGGTGCCACAGGGTTCTGTCCTGGGCCCAGTGCTATTCAACATCTTTATCAATGACTTGGATGAGGGAATTAAGGGCATACTTATCAAATTTGCAGATGACACCAAATTAGGAGGAGTAGCTAATACCCTAGAGGACAGGATCAAAATTCAGAATGACCTGGATAGACTGGAGAGCTGGGCCAAAGCTAACAAAATGAAATTCAATACGGAGAAATGTAAAGTACTGCATTTAGGGTGGAAAAATGAAATGCATAGATATAGGATGGGAGAGACCTGGCTGAACAAGACTACATGCAAAAGGGATCTGGGAGTCCTAGTAGACCACAGGTTGAACATGAGTCAACAATGTGATGCATCAGCTAAAAAGGCCAATGCGATTTTGGGCTGTATCAATAGAAGTATAGTGTCTAGATCAAGGGAAGTAATAGTGCCACTCTATTCTGCCTTGGTCAGACCTCACCTAGAATACTGTGTCCAGTTCTCGGCACCACAATTCAAAAAGGATATTGACAAATTGGAGCATGTCCAGAGAAGGCAACTAAAATGGTGAAATGTCTGGAAACCATGCCTTATGAGGAGAGACTTAGGGAGCTGGGTATGTTTAGCCTGGAAAAAAGACGGTTAAGAGGCGATATGATAGCCCTGTTTAAGTATTTGAAGGGATGTCACGCTGAGGATGGAGCAGGCTTGTTTTCTGCTGCTCCAGAGACTGGAACACGGAGCAATGGATGCAAGCTCCAGGAACAGAGATTCCACCTCAACATGAGGAGGAACTTTTTGACAGTAAGAGCTGTTTGGCAGTGGAACACACTCCCTCGGAGCGTGGTGGGGTCTCCTTCTTTGGAGGTCTTTAAACAGAGGCTGGATGGCCATCTGTCGGGGATGCTTTGATCAAGATTTCCTGCGTGGCAGGGGGGTTGGACTGGATGGCCCTCGTGGTCTCTTCCAACTCTGCAATTCTATGATTCTATGATTCTATGATTCTAAGTACCTACTACATTTTGTTGCTGGTGTAATCTGCATAATATACAAAGTGACACCCCTCCTGCCCAAGTAATTCATATACAATTTACTCTGCACTACTATTTATTATTACTTCAGGCTCATCGTAGTTCCTACAGGTGTGAAGGCATATGCTACAAGAAGAAAATTATTCATGGATTTATGCTTCCATTAATACCACACATCCACCCAAGGCATTTCCCTGGCACACCTTAACATTTAAATAATTGAAAAAAAACCTTTATGGAATACAACTGCAAAGTATGACTGTATGGGCTGAAAACAGAATGCCATATTTCTGCTATCTCTCATTTACTCATATATATTGGACTGCAGGGAATGCAAATTATCTAAGTGATGATTGTGAACACATCCCTAAAAAAACTGTGTATTGTAATGTGACTTAATTTGTAATTTCTAAAAATGGATCTCACAATTTTAAAAAGCCAACTCATTTTATACAAAACAACCAAGAATCTTGTGGTGTCTTAAAGACTAACTTTTTTTTTTTTTTGGCACAACCTTTTATAGACTGCGGCCCACTTCATCAGATGCAGAGAGCTGTATGTAGTTCATGAAAGCTTATATCAAATAAAACTTCTTACCCCTCAAGGTGCTGCAAAAGCTTTTGTTGTTGTAAACCCCTCCCAGCTCCAAAAACTGACTCAAAGCATAATTATGACTGTTTTCTTTTCTATGGATAAACAATAATCACCATTGTTTCTGCAAAAGAGTAACTTGAGATGGATGTGTTAGCTTGAAGTTTTGACTTTTTGAACTTCCAAACAGCTAGATGAATATAAGCAACATTTTAAACATGGATCGTGAAATGTATTTATCTCTATCTTTCCCTCCACAGTCAGCTGATTTTGCAAATGATGTATCTCAAAATGTGTTTCAGTAATATTGTGCATAGCACAATGTGTTCTATTGTAAGGAAATTTGCATAAAACTCATTTTAGGCCTTTCTTTGTAATCAAACAAAATCAACTTATCAAAGTACCATTTGAAAAAGAAAATCTGATTTTTATTATTTTTTGAGAAGCCTGCTTCCCATTTTTTTTATTTTTCTCACTAAAGATTGCTCCAAAGGAGATAAATGAATAAATTGCAATGATTCATTTAGTTGATAAATTCAGCATTTTGTCTCCTCAATTTGTCAGAGCACAATTGTGAAACAGTCACATGCAATCAATATTAAAATTTATCTATGAATTCCTATGATAAGCTGTCAAAAATTACATATGGTGTGTAGTGAATGCTGTTTGTCATAAGTTCCTTCAAATGTTGTTGGACTGCAACTCCCATCAGCCCTAGCCAGGATTGTCAATGGTGATGGATTATGGAAGTGTAAGATATTTTCTATATACAGGTATGTGGAAGTCTGAATATATTTTATATAGAGCAAGAGGGGTAAAGTTACCAAACTCTTACTTGCAACTATGAGTAGGGATAGGGGAGTAACTCGGTTCTAATTTTAATGAGAAACTACCTAATTTTCATTCCCAAACCTACTCACAAACTGGAATGCAATTGTCTTTGCTAGTCACATCCTAGTTCTTCCTATATTAGTAAGACAGTTCTCTAATCACATAAGACACATACAGAAATGTGTGTAGTTTAAAAATTCATGAAACAGATATTATTGTTGTTGTTGATTGCCTGCAAGTCATTTCCGACTTATGGAGACCCCAAGGTGAACCTATCACGGGGTTTTCTTGGCAAGATTTGTTCAGAGGAGGTTTGCCTTTGACATCCTCTGAGGCTGAGAGAGTGTATGGGGTGGAAATAACATGAAAAAATGCATTATAATGAGGAAATTTCATTGCCTAAATGTACATATTAGGCAAATTTGTGAAACCTTCATGAGAATTGTGCAAGAACATATATATATGGAGATTTTAAAACACAGCAGACAGATGTAGAAATGGGACAGAATGACATTAATGACTGGGAAAATAAGACTGGAAATGATTGGGAAAATGAGAAGCTGTCAGAAATGAAAACTGATGGGTTTGGCCATTGCTAACTAAGCTGCTGACGTCTTCTTGGTGAATTGTGCCCTATGGGTGTTGCAATATATATGTTGTGGTTTATTATTTTGCCTCCCCTCTTATTCCTATTGTGCAGTATTTGTGATTATTTAACAATCAAGCACAGTTCTATATATTGACAGAATTTTCCTTTCAACCACTGGAAAATAACATTTGAAGAACAAGGACCCCTTAAAACTCTAGTCTAGAAAAGTCTCCTACAAAATCTCAACAGATAGCAAAGCAACACTTTTATAGGAATGAGGATTGCTCTTGATGCTAGAAGTTAATGCAAGTGTGTACAGTCAATCAATATTTGTACCAAGCAGCATGGAAGTGTCCTCATTAAGCCTCTATGTGTAGTTCAGAGACACAGACTTCAAAGTGGCAAACATGTCTTTAAAGCTTTTTATATATAACTTTCAGCAAAAACTTCTGAAAAAGAGTTTGGTAGTAGTTTCTCCTTAAAAAAAAAAAGTACCCTGACACACTGTGGGCTAATCCCCTCCACCTTACCTTACTGTCTTGCTCCAATACAAATAGGAAAGGAGAAACAGAACAAAACGAAACAAAACAAAAAAAACCCCAACATAACACAAATACCCTTGATGGTAAATAAGCCATCGCTAGCCAAAACATTCATTTATGTCTGAATCTTGTTTAACATAACACACTCTGTTCAAAAAGAAGTAGCACAACAGAGCAGCACCTAATTACCTTTTTGTAAAAAATTTAAAGTTCCAAGAACAAATCACTAAAATATTGCATTGAGAAAGGCAATGTGATATCTATGTTTAGAAAACCAGAGTTACAGCAAAGCCCACCCACCCCCCCAAGAAAAACTGGGGAATATTACAATAAATCCTAATGTCTTCCTTTTTTTAATCTTAAAAGGAAACTAACGCTTCCTTTTGCATGACAGTCCCAGATAGGGAGCAACCATCAACACACTCAAGAAATTATTAATGGATGAGAAATATAGAGTAAATCTCTTTGCAAGTTCTGTTCTAACTCCTGGTGCTCTGTGGTTAGTCCTACAAAAAATAAGGACACTTCTGAGCCTGTGGGATGTCTGCTGCAGTTTCAACACCCACTGAAGTACATTATAGAATCTTAGAGTTAGGGCCACATAGACCATCTAGTCCAACCCACTACCATGCAAGAATACACAACTAACACACTCCCAAAAGAAAGAAGAAACCTGAGAGCTATAGTTAGGTACTAGAAAAGAGCAGGGATAAGGCTGAAACAAAACTGAGTGAGGGTTGTGGAGGCATATTGCTGGGCCAAGGGTCAGGTCGCTCCACAAAAAACACACAATGCAAATAGTATAGTGGAAGAAAAAGGGCCACAACTTTTATTAGTTGCAGCTGTAGCTGGGGTGGCTTTGGCATGGGTCATGATCCAAGGATTGACCAACCCATCTGTTGGTTGATGATCCAGTCCAACCAGCCACAGCCAGCTACTGAGATGACTGGAGGACCACACGGGGGTGCTGGTTAGGTGCTGACCACTTGGCTGGGCAGCACCATCTCTGTCCACACCCCTGAGTCCCCTAAGGGGACTCCCCTACATTACCAATGCCTCAAGGACACTGGTGAAAGAAGTCCCAGATCCCTGACCCATGCTGACTGCCCCCATACAAAGTTGTGACAAAGAGACATAGTAGACAATGACAATCCCACACAATACAATGTAACACAAAAGAACCATAGCAACATGAGAAGAAAGGGAGGGTGGCTGGGGTGCTACACCAAAGTGAACTGGCTGGGTAGTGAGGGAGTGCCCCCTTAAATGCCCTAGAATCTGACTGAAGTGAAGACTATAGAGCTTCACTCTCAGCAGCCAGACTCATCAGCCAATGAGTTCAAATGAGGTTTGAAGTCATTGGCTGCACAGGTCCTGCCTTCCCCAGAAGGCACTGCAGGGGTGCGGAGTCTCCTAGGAAGAATGCAGCGGCTACCATGGCCCCACAGCACTAGGCTCCCGCACCAGCCAGCAACCCCTGCACAGTAAGTTACACAAGGTCCCTTTCCTTTTCAGATATGGACAGTGAGAAAGATCTGTCTGATAAGATCTCCTGACCTATACCTCCATGTCTTGATATCTGTATTGAGAGAAAGCTCACTTGTTTTGACCAAGGGCTATGGCTACCATTATTGTTCAAAGTTCTGATTGCTAAGGAGCTGGCAGATTTTTAAAGAAATTGATATGAAACAATCTAGCTGGCTAGAATGAAGGGGAAAAAATAGTGAGCCAAACCTGTGTCTATGCAAAAAAAGTGCTACTTTATCATTTTTTAATAAGATATAGGATTACTTGAGAGCCAATTTAAAAGAATGTACGAGATTACTATACAAGTAGTCAGTAGGTCATGCTTATGGAATCCTTCATCTGATATAATGTTTGAAGGATGAATAAAAGATGGTAGTGTATGAAAGAGAGGCTATTGAGAGAGAAAAACAACCCCACTACAGGTAGATTCATAAGCAAAAATGGCCTGTTGGACATAGGAAATGATACATCCAACCTGAAGACAGATTAGACAAATTCCAGACACATTTTAGGATTCCAAATGCCCCAGGTAAGTCAGGCACCAGACCTTCGTGTGTTACACCAGTTTGCACATTACATTTCCTCGTGTATATGGACATGGGAGCATTGTGTCCATCTACAACAAATATTATATGAGTGAGTTCTGTATTTTGCTATTTCTGGATTTAATAGATCCTTTGCAGGATTCTATAGCCTCTCAGAAGATGGATGACTATCTCCTCTTTCTTTAGAACAAAAAGGATTCACTCATATTCCAGACTGCTACCATTCTGGGGGTGGTGGTGGTATGTAATGGATGACTCTTATTTCAAATTCCAGAGCTTTAGAGTGCTGATTACTGTACTTCTGAAATTTTGACCAGGCATCTAAATCGACAGGTGACTTGAAGGCACACACACACACTCAAACACACACACACAATGCTAATAACCACAGACTGTGGTATGATATGAAGCAGTGATTATTGTCACACACATCTTTCTCCTTATTTTCAGAGGACACCAAATGGTTGGCATTCACTATCCTCACAGCTCTTATTTGAACATGACACCCAAAGGACTGAGTTATTTTGTCCTCCATGCAGCAGATGTGGGATAGAGCCACAAATGTGAAATTCTAAAATAAGTAAATAAAATACTTCTGTAGGACTGGGTTGGGATCATGAATCTGTCTATGAGTTGCATCTGTGTGTTATATTTCCCACATAATGCTTTTGTCAGAAACACATCGGGAAAGGCTTGGGGAAATATATAATGTGTTAATGTGTCTTTGAGAAGCTGAGGTTTCCCCTAAATCTAGAGCACTGCAACCATTTCATTTTGCTCTTGCAATGCATAATAAGAGCCTTAGTATGTGCTTTTAAGTTAAAAATAGAAATGTAGGTTAATATATGGAATGGTGACTAATACAAAGAAGAGACAGGGAAGTCTTGCATGTAGGTTTTCTGCACATATATCCCCAATGTTTACTCCACTTGAAAATGCAGTTTTAAGCTGCACAGGAGTACCCTCAGGCCACTACAGTTTTAAAAACAAGTTCTTTTTTTCAGCGGGGAGCTCTTTCCCCTTGTGGTCACTCACCAATATTTACAAGGCAAGGTCACTTTGAATGCCAGTGGCAGTTGAAAGAGCAAGAAGATGAGCGACACTTTTTGTCTTCACTGAGCTGGCGGATTCTGCCACTGTGATAGCCGACAATGACATTACACCAGGGAAAGGTTGTCGTAGTCCCACACTCCCGGATCTGCTGTGGAGACCAAACAAAACAAAACCAAGGTGGGGGGAAAGTATGTATTTTTTTTTTCCTGCAACAGTAACACAAAAATATAAAAACAATTTATCTTTGGAATATAAATGAAGCTTTAATCTTGACAATGTAGAAAGGCTGGTATCTAAAAGTGCCTTTTAAAATTGGGATTTTAAACAGACCACCCCACTAGAAACTGAATATCCTTCTGTAAAATTAATTAATTACTTGGAATGCTTGCTGGAAGGAAATGGCCATAAACATCTTTCGCACCCAGCAGGTGGTAGACAGTTGACAGAAACGACAATCTTATTAAAATTATAGAAAAAGACATTTGCAGTAAAGATACATATTTTGGGGGATGAAGCATGGGTGGCGATATCTATAAGTACATTAAACCAATGAAGATATATAGCAAGGCAAAAGATTAATGAGGATTATTTATTTATTTATTTGCATTTTTATATCATCCATGTGAATTATTACCTATATGCCTGATATGTCCTAAAAGAAAAAAAAAACTGTGATGAATAAATAAACAGCTCTAGAAATCTTCAATAGGGTGCTTTACCTTGCAGGGAATATTATCATTGGCTTTTGATACAATTTCTGCTGCAGGGAAAGACTTTCAAAGCTAGGAATGCTGAAGTATTGCCAGGCACTCAAAGACCCCCTGCTGTGCGCGTCAAACTAAGAAATCTCTCTGAACTTGTCGAATTAAAAGTCATCTCTCTCTCTCTCTGCAACCCCTGCATGAGCTGGGAAGCTCTGTCCTCATTTTTTTTCTCAGTGCCTCCATGATAAACAAATGGAGCCTGGAGCATCTTTATTCTTTACAGGCACATAATTAAAATTCTTCTAAAAATGTAATTGAATGCAATAAATTTCAAAAGGAGGGTCTAGTTAACAATGATGCTAAAAAAACGCTCGAGTAGGTCACACTGCTTTACCAGTCAATTGTTTTGCAAAGGTAAATCAAAACAGCTTGTTAAGACCCCAAAAAGTGTTTTGCTTTTTTTTCTCTTTTGATTGCACATCAAGAGGATGCTCCTAACTTAAACATCTCAGCAGGATTTATGCTTTCTAGAATGTCATACACTTAATTACTGAAATCGCAAAAGGGAAGTAAACTGTTAAAATATGAACAAAGCTAGTTGGGATCCCTCATTGCTCCATTTTGTTATTTATCATACCTCCCAAATGAAAGAAGCTTTATTTATGCTTTTGTATTCTTCTTAGTAACACTCTTTTAATTTACCCATAATAGTTTGTATTCACTTACTACCTTATTCACACATCAGGCAATACTCACAACCTTCAACTACTTAGTTGTAGCAGTGGAGCAGTGTTAACCATTATCTCCACATTTCCAAATCACAACAGACAAAATGTTTTCTGCATCTCTTCCTAGCAAATACTCAGCTTCCAAATAATTAAAAATTTCACATGAGGAAGATGGAGGCTAAATAATATATCAAAACAGCTTTTTTGTCTGGAATATTCAAAATAGACTTTCTAATAACTTTGTCCTCTTCATCACTCTTTCTCATCCTGCCTGCAGATTTTACTTGGCATTACTGCCTACAAATTGCTGCATAGAATCTGGTATTTTTAGAGCTTCCACTAGATAGGCTGTAGGTGGAGATTGCATTTACAGTTGAAGCAATAACCAGTATGTGATAGGCAATAAGCCTGTCATGGATTGTCTTAATAATTTCAAGCTTGGCTTCCATTATTTGGTGATTGATTAATGTGATAGGAAAATAATCTGTGAAGATTCAGTCACCATATGAAAGATGATTGTTAGAGTTAGATTCCATGTCATCATGACATCAGTGCTTATCACAGAGTCCCCATAGCCACTCTGATAAGGAGAGTCCAAAAACACAGGCAGTTGTGTTGATCTATATCAGCAAACTAGTTCTAAAAGTCCACATTTTCCAGAAACAGCATTCTGTAAAGCTAATAGTTTTTCATTGCTCATTCGAGAGAAAGGGCTAACCTACATAAGCTAGGATATGCTATTTCCACGCCTGTGTATATTGGCTCCAGGTCAGGCCAGTTTAACCCCCTTTCCCTCTACAAAATGGGAGGAAGTCTTGACAGGCATACCAGCCCATTGGTGCAGCTACCACCATTTCCCTGGCTCTCCTAGAAGCAAGGAAGCCAGCCCACAATGTATGACCAACGCCCACTGCATGTGACCCGCCTTTGTCACATGCTGCAGGACTTCTTTCTGCTCTAGAGAGCGCAAGGTAGACTGGTAGCTAAAGGGACAGGTTTGCCTCCCGGGACAGACTACTGTGGACACGCGGGGCCCGGATCCATTCCTTCCCAGTGGGAATGGACTAAACCAATTATATTAGAATACAGCAAACGGCCCTAACCCGTCTTAGCCCCATCTGAGCCCTGTACCTGGCCTGGGAGTGCTGAGGAGTGCCCAGAGGCAAAACAGGGCAACCCCCTTGCGTCAAAAGGACCACAGGGTCTAAGACAAGGGAAAGATGGGGTTTATTGCTCATGCAGACAAGCCCAAAGCTATTCCCAAAACGTTTTGCATTGGTAAAAAGGTACACCACTTACATCCATATTCTTGTGTGTGTGGGGGATCCATTCTTTTCTTGAGTTTCTGTAAGGATTGCAATGACAGGAAAAGGGAAGTCTAGCAAGTGGGGTAGCAGATGATATTGTTGTCCTTTCCAATAAAAAAAATGGCACCACTTTGACCCCACCAGCTCTGGCTCCACCAGCACTAAGTAAAGGCATGCTTTAGAAAAGGTTACTTTCAGAACTGTGTACTCTAGCTAGGTATACTCTTCTACATCAGGGACATCTCTATCCATGACAACTGGATATGAAGGACCACAATTCGCAGTACAGATACTGCTGCCCCGCTTCTCACAGTATCTGCTGCTTTTATTGATTCCCAGTGTTTCCTGTACATAGCCTGTTTTTCTAAATGAGTAATTGTCTATTTTGCATTCATATGGTAGCATCCGTAAATAGTACAAAGCTATAGGTAGACCACAAGATGACAAGAAATAGCAGTAGTGAGCTTAACATAAACAAATCTTAAGATAAGATTATCTTAAGATTTGATAAGATTAAGATAAGATTGTTTATCTTAAGCTTAAGATAAACAAATCATTTATTTTACTATATGTCACAAAATAAGACTTGAAATGAACAATTTTTAGCAAAGGGAATAATAATGAGGACTCTTCTGAAGACCCGTTTAGAAGCACTGTGTGGCTGCAGTCACTCATTGTCACATAGTGTGGGAGAAACACTGATGCTGAAGCAACCATGTCACTCAAGATAATGTGTAAAAATGGTGTACTGCCTGTCTTTGGAGTTACCAAACAGGGGGTCAGTCACCAGGTAAGGAGGAGCAGGGCCATTTTTCCACCCCTTGCCAGATTTTGTTTTGTTTAGCTATGCATGATAGCAGAATTTATGCTGATCACGTATTGCTGAAGTCTTCCCCTAAGGGTACCATGTAAGTCCCTAAACATTTCATTCCATTTAACTTGCAGTTTTAAATTGCATTGGAAGAAATGGGCCTTGTTAGTTATGATGGCTAACTCTGGCACAATTTGGGAGTTTAGACACACACACACACACACACACACACACATGGCATACATTATGTTACAGGGAAAACATGTTTCCAGCTCCAAATACATTGCACAAAAAGAATAAATTAAACAATTCTTTGGCCCAGAGTTTCAGGGTTGTGTGTGAATGACCTTCTAGGATTTCTGTTGAGTCTGGCCAGAAATCTACAGTATGGCTGTAGGTCAGTTCTAGAACAGAGCACAGACGTGGGAAAGAAACAGTGCCTGCTAGTAAAGCAGTAATGCCTGCTGGTAAGGCTTAGTGCTAGAGGGAAGAGAACCCTGGCCTACTTGGCCAATAAAAAGCCCAATAAAAACACTTCCCTTCATCAAAATACATAACTAGGGTATATTTCCTGAAGGAAAGAATTCACACAGGATATCAGGTCACCCCACATCAAGATAACATAATCCAGCTTTAACAGTGTCCTATCTACAAAGCAAAAAATAAAATACATGCAAAGCTGATAGAAAGCAAGCCAGCTGATTTGCAGAGTCAAGATTGTCATCTATATTAACAGCATTATAAAGCAAGTAAATATTTAGAAAATACTATACAAGACGGGTGTCCTCTGTACACACAAGAATCCTTTGACTTGTTCCAAGTGCTTTCTTGACAGTGAACTTCAAAATGTAAAGATTATTCAAAAAAAGGTGAACCAAACCACAGTAGGGATGTGACTTTTCATCAAATTTGTTCAAAGAGAGTGAAAAAGAATTTACTCAATTTTTCTCCTCACTGCTAGAACATATTGAAAAACCATACAGAGTTTGCAGTTCACAGAGAGCATGCCTGTGAGAAAAGATGGTGGCTGCAAATGAATTACTTACTTTATTATCTTCCCAAAAGCTCCCTCCATCCCCTCCTTTTTTTGCTGTTAAATGACGGATGCCGAAGAGTGATCTTCTGCTTAAAAACTTTTTTTTTTTTTGATCTGCCACTTGAAAATAGCCCTCAATCATACACTTGATCATGTCCCCAAAAACAACAATGGTGGCTCTGGCACCATTTGTCTCTGCCAAGACCACCCCTCACACATCCCACCAATCAGACAGCCTGTTATGTGCATGTTCGTGTACTTTTTAAAAAAGATTGTGAGAAACAGCAAAAGCTGTTATCGCGAACTACTTGGAGTTTTCAGCCCCCATCCTTCCCAATATGGCAAATCCTTGCCATCTCACATGGCCATGCAGTCGTTGAGGGCCCCCAGTAGTCCTCCAAAGCCCCAATTTTGGGGTGTTTCATCTCCAATCACCCCAAAACAGGCTATAAATGCAGTGGTTTGCCTCCCACCTTTTCCCCAAAGCTTCTCAACCTACCTCCTCCCAAACATTGGAAATTGGCTGAAATGACTGCTGGGAGTTATATTATTTCTGGCACACCAAGACATAGTGGGGATGGTGTTTGGGAGGGGGGGAATGAGCCTAGTATTTCTGTGGTTGCCCATCCCTGAGCTATGTTCTCATAGCCATGGCCTTGTAGTGTCTAGGGGAGGACCATGGCAGCCATGGATGTTTCTACTATCAGAACATAGTTGGATGATCCTTGGTTTCCCTCACCCTCCTGACATGGCTGTGTAGTAGCGTGTGGGGCAGCCATGAGTTGTCCATCCACATTCTGATAGCCAGATACACAATAATGCAGTCATCCTCTGAGCCCCCCTGAGGATCCGCCAGAGGCCCCTGTGGTTGATATTATCATGCACCTGGCTACCAAGGCACAGCTGGATGATGTTTATCACTTAAAAACCTACCCTAGTTGCTACATCACCTTGTTATTTTTGGGAGGGGCAGGCAAATAATAAATCTGAGGGAGACATAACCAATTTGCTTAAGTTTTGGATCTTGGGTCTGGAGCTTCTCATCAGGGCTGGAATGCTTTACAGCGTTCACCTTGTTGAGGATTCCTGGCCCTCAAGAAACCCCCTTCTTTCTCTCCTCTCAGTCTTAGGGACTTTTGTCCATCCCTACGCTGCATAATATATGCAAAATTTAAAATGTAGAAACTCATCAGTACAGTCCCCTCCATAGCTTGCTCCCTTTTCATTCATCCCACATCCTTCTAGCTATTACGAGGATTTGTTAAGCTTGGAGGGGACAATGAAACTGAAGTGGTAGAGGATATAATCACCCCAAATAATGAAAAATCACATCTTTAACTTTGCTTGAAGTTACTGGTATAATGGAAACAGGGCTTGTAGGGTTGGCATGCTAGCCTGTTTTCATTACATCAAGCAAAGTTAAACACATGCATTATACTGTCAATGCATTAAGATACAGAAAACACGCATTAATATAGGAATCACCAAGATCCATCTTAGACCCATCCTAAGAGAGAGGGAGCTAACCAGAACCTGACTACACTGCTTACTGACTCTGCTTTGTGTTCTCCCGATCCTGGTGGGTACCATGCTGGGTTGTAGCAGTGGAAAACATTGTCAACCACTGTGGATTTTTTTGCCTTTGAGACTTTTGTTTTTGGTAGGTTTTGCCTCAAAAGTTTTCTATTTTATGTAATATTGCATTTTATGTATCATTATACCTGATGTAACAAAACAACGTTCTTCTGCAACAACATTTTGTGGGTTTAAGAATTTATTGTGCAAAAAACAGCCATTGAAAAATGTGCAAAACCTCTTGTAGTCTCTTAATCTTATCCAGTAGGAAGAAGACTTTTGAAATTCTTCATCCTCGCATGTGAGAATAAAATAAGCAAAGGTTTATATCCCTGACTATGGACCACTTTACATTAAACCAATGCAGACTGATTTCCTATTGTTAATCCGTATTAAAAGAAAAGGAGTAAGGCTGGTACATAATAGCATTTTATGAAATGTTCAAGAATTATGCTTGTTTTCAAAAAATCCAATATGAGTTCCTGGAGATAAAGAGTGTCTATGTGGAGAAAGGGAAGTATAACAGAAACCCACATATAATCTTTTCTTTATAAATATAGACATATGCATACTTGAATTGCCTCTTGTGTGTTAACAAAGCCACTTCTCTTTGATGAGAACAACTCTATTCCTCCATGCATGTAATCTTTCAATAGAAGTTAAAGATGCCATCAAATAAGTGAGACAGACTGGAAAAAGGAAACAGAATATTAACAGCCTGATCCTGTGCATGTTTAGTTAGAATTCCTTCTGAGCTCAATAGAGCTTATCCCAAATCAGTGTGTAGGACAGCAGCCTTCTGAGAGTAAAGGAAATCCAGAAACTGAAAAGTAAGGAGAAGGAAAAGAGGAATACTATGTTTTACTATAGGTTAAACCTCTGTAGAAAGAAAATTTAGATAAAAAAGGGCATGTGAAAGAAACAAGAACCCTTTTCACATAATATATTCCAGTCAAGGGAGCCAGCAAAGCGTAGTGGTTTGAATGCTGGACTAGAACTGTGAGAGACCAGAATTTGTATCCCTACTCAATTATGGAAACCCTTTGAGTGACCTTGGGCAGATTTCATGCTCTTAGACTTAGAGGAAGGTAATGGCAAACCTCCTCTGAATACATTTTGTCAAGAAAACCCTATAAATGAATCAGAGTTGATGTAAAAACACATAATAATAACAACAACAACAAAAGGAAGTGATTGTATGTGAGAGTGGGAATGCAAAGGAAAGTCTTGTCAAAGAATTTGGAATGTCAACAGATCATAGCTGGCATAAACCCAGTATACAATGCCAGCTTATCCAGGTGATTAGGGCCCTGCATACAGCTGAGAAAGGGGCTTTGGCAAGATGTCAAACGGACTAAATTATGATGGATGTACAGAAAATAGCAAGACAAGAGAAGTGTGTTTCAGCAATATTCAACAAATTAAGCAATTCTGAATCTCAAAGAAAAAAAACCCAACAACTTCTTTTGTGACTAATGTATAATTTCTTTCTACCATAGACTTAAAATACAGCTTTTGGTTCAGAAAGCTCAGTGCATTCCTATACTTTTTGTAAATAAAAATTCCATTTCCATGGTGAACCAGCCAACCTTAATTCCCCTGTCTAGTTTTTCATCTGAAGTGCTCTGGAAAAGTTTTCAGCATCAGTGATTCAATGGTTCCTTCCTCTTTCTTTCTGCTTGTAAATTGACAAAAGCTATGACATCCATGTTGTATCACCTTGCATCAATTTGCTGATCTCTTCAGTTTTATCTGAAATGGACAAAAAAATTCCTCTGACAATCAACAAAATGTTTTTAAAGATTACCGAAAGAGGACAACTACCTTTTCCACAGCAGCACCAATTGGATTTCCATGCTGTCAGAAATGACAGCTCAGCTGAGGCAGGTAGAAAATAAAAACTCTTCAGCTGAAGCATTCAAACAAACCATTTTTATTTTGGTCAACCAAAGTATATTACCACTGAATTACACTAGAAACTCAAATGACACTCTTTGCTATTCTAATCAATGAAAGAAAAGTGACTGCGCAAGAAGGTTTAAGAGAATAGGTAGCTAAAGCCTTAGTTCGAACCAAGAAAAACATATTTTACATACACGCAGCACCAGAGATGATCACGTACAGTTGTCCCTTAATATTCTCTGGGGTTTGGTTCCAGGACCCCCTGTGGATACCAAAATCCATGAATACTCAAGTCCTATTATATGCAATGGCATAGCAAAATGATGTCTCTTATATAAGATGGCAAAATCAAGGTTTGCTTCTTGGATTATTATTTTTTTAAAGAATATTTTCAAGCCATGAATACTTAAATCTGTGGATACCAAATCTATGGATACGGAGGGACAACTATATTCTTATTAAAATAATTTTATTCATTATAATTATTAAAACAGACAAATAGACAAATTGACAAATTAAACAAACATATAAAAAAGAACTGAAAATACAAAAACATACAACACATTAGCCTCTCTCCCCTTCCACCCCCCTTTAAAATTGACTTTCCACTTCTCTCTGATTGTTTTTATACATTTTAGATTAATAACCCTCTCCTTTATCAATAACCTAATAAATAGAACATTCTATATATACCGTACTAACAATAGTCAAGAACATTTCTTTCACATTCTGTTATCTAAACAATTTTCATAATTATGTTACAAAACCTAAAGTTCGGATATCCCCATTGTTTTGCCTAACAAACTCTATAAAAGGTTCCAATTCTTTATAAATTTATCATTTGATTTATTTTTCATTAAATTTGAAAGTTTGTCCATTGTTGCAAGCTCCAAAACTTTCCCCATCCATTCTACATGTGTTGGCAGATCATTAGTTTTCCATTTCCTTGCTTAAACTAACCTTGCGGCTATTACTAAATAACTAATTAAATTTCTATATATTTTTCAATCTCATTTTTTGAATTTATCATATTCAATAAATATCATTCAGGTCTCCATTCCAATTTGATTTTTAGTATTTTTTCCATCCATTTATTATTTTAAAACAGATTTATTTATTTATCTTTGCTTTTTTACATTTCCACCACATGTGGAAAAATGAACCTATCTGATTTTGACATTTCCAACATTTATTTGAGTTTCCTTTATACATTTTTGCTAGTTTTTTGGGGGGAGGGGGGTTAGATGCCATTTAAACATCATTTTATAAAAATTTTCTTTGATGTTATATGAACTTGTGAATTTCATTCCTCTATTCCATATTTCTTCCCATTGCTCTAATTGTATATGATGACCCAAATTCTGTGCCCAATCTATCATGCATAGTTTTATGTGTTTTTCCTACGTATTAAATCTTAGTAGTAATGTATACATTCTACTAATCAAATGCTTTTCTTCTGAGCACAATAATTTTTCAAATTCTGATATCTCTCCCTCATATTGAAATTGTCTCAAATCTTCTCTAGCTCTTTCTCATAGTTGGTAGTAATTCAACCACTGCATTATTATTCCCTCCTCTTCTAATTGTTGTTTATCTTTAATTTTCCAATTACCTCCCCCCACCCAATATATCTCTATATCTCAACCATTTCTCTATCCTTAATTCTTTTTTACATAAAGCTTCCTGTGGTGATAGCCATCCTGGCATATTTGGACATAACCTCTTCTTATATTTATTCCAAACCCTAATTAATGATTTTCTAACAATATGATTCTTAAATTCTGCGTTAATTTTAACTGTTCCACACCAAAGGTATCCATGCCAACCCATTATTATCTCATGTGCTTCTAGATCTAACTCTCTTCTATTTTTCAGTATTATCCATTGCCTTATCCATGTCAAACATGTTGCTTTAAAACAAGTCTTTAGATCTGGTAATTCTAGACCACCCCTTTCTCTTGTATCAATCAATAATTTCCATTTAATCCTAGGTTTTCTCCCACTCCATGTAAATTTGGATATTTCCCTTTGCCATTTTGTAAATATTTCATTTGACATTACAATTGGTATAGTTTGAAATAAATATATTAGTCTTAGTAGTACATTCATTTTAACCATTGATATTTTACCCATCAAAGGCAAATTTATATCTTTTCATCTAATTAAATCTCATTTGATTTCTTTCCACATCTTTTCATAATAGTTTTTATTTTATTTCATTTTATTTATTTATTTATACCCCGCTCTTCAGCCAGAAGGCTATCAGAGCGGCTTACAAATTATTTTAAACAACAGCTTAAAACAGTTAGTAAATAATTGTGTTTTATCCATAATATTTATACCCAAATACTTAACCACCTTTACTATTTCAAAACCAGTTTTTCCATTTAACTTTTCTCTATTTTATCCATATTTTTTAATATTTTTGTTTTCTCTTTGTTTATTTTGAACCTTGCAAATTTCCTGAATTCTTCTATCTTTTCTATCAATGGGTGGAGGGACAATTGTATTCTGAAGCTTTTCTAAAATAGTTTTGCAGAGCTGTGTCTACACTGCACAGTCGTAGCTGTCTGATATCACAGCAATTGTCAGATGTCCTAGGAAAGGCTGGGATTGGTACTTTATAAGGTATGTAGAATTCTCTGCTGCAAAGTTATAGTGCTGTAGTATGGGGGAGTCTACCAGAGGTCTCCATCAGACAATTCTAAGTATCAAACTACAGCTCCCAAAATTACAGTGGTAGAAACATGAACATTACAGTGGTATCGAATTTTGACCCATCAGAAGGCATCTTGTCCAGGAGTCTAGCTTTGGTGCTGCTCCTGCTTCCTTCCACCTGACTGCTTCTGACTTTTACCTTTGATGATTGGTGAATAGCACCAACATCCTCAATTACCCGGGATCAACTGTATCACAAAACAAAGAAGAAAAGCCCCCTAGTTGGGGCAAACAGTATTGCCTTCTTTTCAAAGCACCATTAATATTTCTTTAGTGAGTTGATAAGGTGCTAATTTTTATGAACTCCATTGTGACCATGCATTGCTCAAGGATCAATGATCATATTTAAGTTAAAACTGTGTGACGGTCTGTACTAATCAAGTAGCTGCATGCTGCAGTGACTTATTTGCTGTCTTTTCTTCTCTTTTTGAAATCTCAGTTGCCTCTTTTTCTTCATAAGGCAGACCTTTGATACTCATCTGGAAATGCTATACAAGTGATGCACAACTCCCAGTGTTGATATTCAGAAGGGGGGGAAATGCAAAAGGACCTTATCTCAAATGCAACACATTCCCTTTTATAAAATATAAAATATCTTCAGAATGTACTCACTTCATATCATCTATCACTTCTGTCACAGTTTTCTTAAGATTTCTAACCTCACCAACTTGCTCTTCTTATTACACACCATATGATTTATGAGTACTGCTAGTAAGAGAGACAGCTGTGAGATTAGCATTGAAACCTATCCCAGATCACCTTAGGAGCGATTGCTTCTGAAACATGCTGTCCTACTGAAATGAAATCAGAACACATTTTGGGTTGGTTCTGACATATACTTTAAAAATGTTTTATGCAATTGCCACAAGATGTTAAAATGGAACAACTAATGAATTGATGTATTTGAAAAGTAACTTTATTTATTTATTGGATTTCTACCCTCCTTTCTCCCAGAAATGTGACTTGGGACAGCTCACAATAATAATAATAGATTAAAGAATATTATTAACACACACACACACACACACACACACACACACACATGACTGTCAAAAGAGAACTACATTAAAAGTCCAGTTTTATAAACTAACTGAAATCACAATTTAAAAACAATTCACTAAGGAAGTACAACACCCAACTGATAACAAGGGCCTGCCTTCAGCATCTAGTCAATTCCCAAAGTCTGCATGTTTTTTTTAAAAAGTAATGTTGTGACTAATCTAATTTCTAGTCCCAAATAGAGGAGAACCAATGAATCATGAGGGCTTACATAAGTGTTTATTTAAAAAACTCCTTCGTTCCGTGGTTTTGCTCTACTGGGTGCTAAAAACTGGATGTTAGTATTTCATAACCCACAACTCACAAACAGAAGGAGGCATCTCTGTATTTATTTATTTATGGCAACATTTGCTACTTCTGTTGATCCCCAGGACATTGCAGGAAGATTAGGCATGATCTAAGCATGATTGGTGTTTTAGGGCTCTGTGGATAATTTAATTTTACCATACAAACTCTATCAGATTTCTACTGTAAGTAATATCTCAGACCATGGCAGTGCACCCAAAGAAAGACAAGAAAGGTTTATGAAAAGGTACTTTGTGGTGCCCTCATCTTGCACCAACTCACTTTTGTCAGCAGAAATAAGGACACTTCTTTTCTTTTCTACATTACCTTAAACCAGCCTAGCAGTGCAATGAAGGGATTCTCTATACTCCCTTTGTTATTTTGCTCAGATATCAAGACAAACCTTCCTTTCCCATGTGATGTTCTCTCCCTTTAAAGCCCCCAACTCTCTTTGGGATTTGCTACACAACCAATATCATGTATCTGACTAAAGTTCTATTACAGCCAACAAAGCAATGCTTGTGTGTGTGAAAACAAAACAGGTTTTTATTTTTCACAGATGTAATTTAAAAGAAGTAAGTTTATTTTGTGTTCAGAAGCATTATGGTTATAAGTCTAATGTTCTTACTTTTAAATTACTAAATATTCTTACATTGATTAAATACTTCCTATCCCAACCACCTAGATACTAACTCCACTTTCAAACCCCAAAATAATAAGCCATCACTGACTCCTATCACTCATCTTCACATCTTGCAAGAAAACTGTCTTAATCTGCCAAAAATTAAAGGCCAAGTTCCTGGATTTGGAGATGTATCACTCATGTGTAATTATGATACATCTGCTATTTGACCCACTCACCAATTCCTCTGTTGCAGCCCCCCATCCCCCAACACTCTGGCCAATGGAGAGTGAAGGGAGTGCCAGGTAATCATCCAGCTATTTTCCTATAGACATCATACCTATGGACCTCAGAAGGAAGGCAAGGAGGTTCTGGACAACGCCTTTCACTGTAGGTTCAGATGTTAAGAAAATAGCTGGACTCTTCTCTGTCACTCCTCCTGCTGTCCGTGAGGCAGGAAATGGCCATGGTGGGGCTGTAGCAGAGAAAAGGTGAATTTGGGGGGATGACTTTAGTAGTTGCATGGTTGATACAGAACTCCATAACAAGCAAAAACATTAGTTATGACAGCATAAGCCTGACTTTGGCATCCCAGCCCACCAAGATACCAGCCAGTTTTTCAGTCTCTCATTCTCAGTCACTCAGCCAATCGCTGTTCATACTCAGCAAACACTATCTGCACTCAGCAAATATTATACACACTTTAAGTTCCCATTCCCCTACCCAACATATCACTTACAATATATAATCTAATACACTAGAACAAGATTTACATAAAACTATAGTGTGTTATATTCTATATGACTTAAGTCCATGTTATCTGACAGACTGTATGTTCCCATACGAGCCATCTCGAGCACTCAGGGCCCATCTATATGAGCTCCCCCAAAACAGAGTGCCCCGCAGTAATGGCATTTTGCAGTAACTGCGACCTATCTTAATTTTGTTTTGGCCTCCAAAAGCTTTGTGTACCCGCCACTCAAGATGGCAGTCGTGAGTGAATTACTCGTGTTTTCACCTCTCATAATCTGTCATTTCCAAACTTTTTTAAAAAAAACTATTTCCTCTGTGAGCTGGAGCAATATTTTGTCTTTCCAAAAAAAAAAAGCGAAAAAACCAACACCCTGTTTTTCTCACCTTAGCATTCAACTTGCTAAGGTGAAAAAGGAACATGCAAATGCCTGGTGCTTGCCCTGTTAGCAATCCCTGCCCCTGTGCTCATCCGGCCAATCAGCTTTGCACTTTCTCTCCTATGAGAAAGTGATTCATATCAAATTGCTTGTCCCAACAAGGAGAAATGCACACACACCCTGCAGGTTGTTTTTTTTTTAAAAAAACTCTGGGGAAAGCAGCAAAGGCTTTTCCTGTGTAGTTTTTTTCCCCTTCACATTCCCCCACTTCACAAAACAGCTTGTAATTTGGACAGGTAGGGTTCTCCTCGCATTCTGTGAGGAGTTTTTTCACTGTTAAGACAACCCCTGAGATTCTCAGGAAAAGCCCTTCTCTCATACCTTCACAGGCATGTCTGGTGGGGGCATGAGACATGGCCTTCTTGATCCTGGGCTCTAAAATAGCCCCTCCTTGCTGTTCTTCCATCACAGACTATTTTATTCCAAGACTTTTAAGGATTAAATGGTGTTTTTATTTAAAGGAAACACTTTTATTAGGGTATTGTACATGTTCTAATAGTACCATTTTAAATCTGATTTTATTATTTTAATTTTATGTTTTGAATTGTTTTTGGCAGCTGTTTCAGATCTGTGCTTTTTTAGGTTATTTAATTTTTGGATCACGAATGACAATAGGCTTCTCAAGATCTGTTTAAATGAACAAGTGTTAAAAAGTATAACAAATTCCTGATTTTCCAAGTTGTCAAAAATGCTTTCAAATCAGGGCTTGAGTGTTGAGGCTGTTAGTTTATGCAAGTCCAATGTCAGAAATATGTTTAAACAAAGAGTTTTAGACATTAGAGCACAATTAGATCTAGCTGCTCTGTCTTCACTAAGATCTATGAAATGACTAGCAAGGTCCAAAACACTTTTCCAAGAAGAAAAATACCTGTTTCTTTACAATAATAATAATAAAAGATTTACATATGGCCTTCACACGGCTCTGCTTTGAGCAAATGGATACAATGATGTTACAACGATGTTATCAGAGCATCCCTATTCAAGATAGACTTTGTACATGTGGGAAATATAAAGTTGAAGATCTTGTTCATTACTGACTGCACTGTCAGTTATATGCTAATATTAGTTGTGGGGAGTGGGATGATGAATCTAAACTGACTTCTTTGTTGGAAGGGATCGGTCCCTTTGTGACACTTAGGGTTGCCCTTTTTGCAGTTAAAGTGGCCAATCAGAGGAAGCAAGAAGCAGAAAAAGAGTCTCCCTAGATGTTTTATGTCAATATGGAAGTTTGTGATCCTGACAGATTATCTAATCTGTATTAGTGACAATACCTTTGCATTTTTCTGAGGGTATATTTTTGGCAGGAAAAAGTAATTAATATACTATTGCAGAGGGAATGGCATTAGAAAAGTACTGGTGCGTGATTGGTTTTCATTGTTCTTTTAAAAACTTTTTTTGTATTAATCAATGGTCCTCTGAACTGACCCTTCTGTCTATATTTCAGTCATATCTGGGGAGCGGAATTTGGGGGAAGGTACAAGTTTTAGTAATTTGGTTTTATTGTATTTTATTTTTGTAATTTTTTTTAATATCTGTAATTGTTCAAAATAGTCAATAGACTAATTCAATAAATAAACTAATGAATGAATTGTTTTTCATGTTACTGACCATTTCTCTCTCTCTCTCTCTCTCTCTCTCTCTCTCTCTCTCTCTGGCTTTTCTTTGCAAACAAAGATTCAGGAAGGACTCATCCCACACTTTCTGCAAGTGTGTTGATGACTGAAAAGGCCAATCCGAGATAAACATGTCCAGTTGAAGAAAGCACAGCCTCAGGTGTTTGTTACTCCAGACTCTTTTGTAAAGTCTTCCAAATGCGCTATATGCCTTTGCTAATCTGTGATCGATTTCTTTGTCAATTTTGGCATCTGAGGAGATGATGCTTCCCAGGTAGGTGAACTGCTGAATAGACTTAAGCACGGATTTGCCTATGGCAATGTGGGAATGCTGTTGTTTGTCCTGTGGTGCAGGCTGGTAGAGAATTTCCATTTTCTTAAGGTTGACTTCCAGCCCAAACAGCTCTGTAGCTGTTGCGAAGCAGGATGTTAGGTGCTGCAGAGCTGCTTCTGTGTGGGCATCAAGGGCAGCAGCATCAGTGAAGAGCAGCTCATGAACTAGATAGTTTAGAGTCTTAGTGCGAGCCCTCAGATGGCTTTTTGCATGTTTTCAGCTAAACTGTTCTAATTTGTAAGCTACCATGAGGTCTTCCTTTTTTGCGGGAAAGGTGGGATAAAAGTAAAGTTAATTCTCCTCCTCATATTTCTTCCTTGTGCAAAACTGATTGTGTTAACAGGATTTTATTTTGGAAATAATTTGTTATTTTGGAAATAGTGAATAAAGATACGATCCAGGATACAGCAATTAACTTGGGAAAAGACAACTTCTAATGTCAACAATACAGTTAGATTACTTACCGTAATTGGTCTATATAAACTATTAGGTAGCTGATCATGTATGTTGATAAGAACCATAACAATTCATTTAAGAATCATTCATGTCCATTATCTATGCTTTTATGGAACAAGAACAAGAAAAACCACCATAGCTTAAAAGTGATAAATAAAAGCATTGATGTAGCCAGTAAAAGACAGAAACCTATGCGGTACTCAACCCATCATATGCTTGCCAAGCAAATAAGCTAATATGCCTTTTAGAATGGATATTTTAAAAATGACTGTTCTTTCATCCCCAAAGAACATGTTTGTCATAAATTACTATTAGGTTATCTGTTAGGTAAATTACTATTAAGTGATCTAATTTTGATAAGGCCAAACAGGCACAGATAATGGGAGAATAATAACTTCATAGTAAATGCTCTATTGGAAACATGGGATAAGCAGAAGAAAATATTAACACCAACTTAATGATTTACTATTAACATCTGTTTTATATGAAGAGGTATTTAATCTATACCAGTATCTGGGGAACTCTGATATATGGAGAATATATAAGTCAGATCTCTTTAAGTATGAAGTAGCTTTGCATTTTATCATATGATGGTACACTTAATACACATGTGAAATTTCTTCCAATTTAATACAATTGACTTAAGAATTGGGATGTGATTCTTAAAGTAACTAAATCTTACAGGGGGGAGAAAGTTTCTGCCCATAGTGAGATCATCTCTTGAATCCCCCCATTGTTGTGGGGATGGGAACAACTGCAGAGGGAGAATAGTCCTTGCCTTAGTTCTTTTGACACATATGGCTGCTCCTTCCACCTTCCCTGGCATAGTTATTGTAGTGGCCAGTGGCACAGAGTGTGGGGCAACCAAGAGATAAGAGCCAGCATCGTTGCCTGTGTCAAAAGAAAATAGGCACCAAGTGTCTAGGTGCCATGTCTCCTCACATGTTTGCCCCACTCTTCCCTCACATCAACCACTACAATTACCATGCTAGAGAAGGGAGCAGGGGGGCATTTGTGAAAAATGGATCAGTACTTCAGCCAGTGTAGAAATTTTCCTTGCACGGCTCCCCTCTTTTTCCTGACATAGCTATTGTAGTGGCCAGAGGCAGTGGGTTGGAAGGTAGCCGACAGAGGAACATTGCCACTGCCCACGTTAGAAGAACACAGGCAGTGGAGGAAATCCTCACTTAGCTTCCTCCTCCTAATCCTTGTTCTAATCCTCAAAGAAGGTCATTACCAGCTATATTCTGAACCAATAGACTTGGCTATTTACCTCGTCTTGCCCCATCTTAGACCCCTGCAGTCCAAATGATGCAGGGCTTTTGCCCTGCTATGCCACTGGGCAAAGGGTGGGCAATCTTTGGCCTTCTAGATGTTTTTGACTATAATTCCCATAATTCTACACCATTGGCCATGCTAGCTATGACTTGTGGGAGTTGAAGTCCAAAACATCTAGAAGGCCAAAGGTTCCCTGCCCTGGGCAGTCCTCATAACCCCCATGGAAAAGACAGGGTTAAGACAGGGGAAGATGGGTAAAGACCAATAAAACATTTTAGCAAAATAATAGGGAAAAACCATCTCAGCCAAGAAAAATCAGATTGGGTCCCACGTGACTGCAGGAGCCCATACCGGCACACTGGCCCCTCAGTGCAGTGGCCATCCACCTCACTTTCTCTGAGTGAGTCAGGAAGGGGTCCCACAGCATGTGATGAACGCTGATTACATGTAGGGAGCCTAGCTCATGTGCAGTGGGCCAGCTTCCTGGCTTTGGGGAAAGTGATATGGAAGGCAGCAGCAGTGGCTTCAGAGTTGGGCCAGTGTGGCAGTCTGGACTCTATCCTGTTTTGGTTCAAATAATGGGTCAGATCTGTAGCCAGAATATGCCAGCAGGAAGATTCTGCCAGCTTTTCAAGATACAGCCACCTGATATAAGTAAGGTAAATCTGCTCTGGCTTTGATTTTTTTAAAATTCAGTTTGCCATATTTTCATTCATTCTAATTTAATTACTACATTCCATATTTTAATTTATTTAGTATATTATAATGTATTTTCTCTTGTCTTACAACCTTGATAGAAGGACCAGTGCAGGCACTGAAAATAATGGCAACATGATGATAGAGGGAAAGTATCATCATGGCGCAAGTGTTCCATCATGGCAGAGGTGACAGGTAGCAAGGGCTCTCAGAAGGTGAGAGCATTTTAAGGAATGGAGTAGCACAGGGATGAAGTAGTGCAGACTTGCACCTAATATGATGACTCAGTAAAAATGGTTTACCAACCATCAGTTGTAACTAATAGCCTTACTTTATTGCTCTAAGGGATAGTGCATTTCATTTTCAATGACATTCTCCCTGAGCATCTCACAGAGATGGGTGAGAACTTCCCCTACCACACTGATCATAAATTTCATCTGTATGCTTAGTTTAATCAATAAAATTCTGGCTTGTTTAATCTCATTTATTGGTGCATTTTCCCTCCTGACTTCAGCAAATAGGAGAATGTGATCAAACTTTATACATTCCAGTCTGATGCTGAGTTTTAGGCCCGAGTCCCTGAGTATTTGTTTTAACACCTCAAATAAAAATATTTAAGTTGATTTATGCCAGCAATATCATAGTTAAGGTAGTGTTTATTTTCATTTCAAGCAGTGAAAGATTTCATTATGTGCCTAGAATCATACTGCATCCTTAGGAGTATTAAAAATAGATGATTAAACAGATTGTGCTTGCTTCTTCTACCCACATCATTTGGTACAAGGCTAACCCAAAGGGGAAAACTGATTATTTGTTTCATTTTAAATGTATAAAATGACACTGGACTTCTGGCCTTTTCTATAGTACCCCACCCCCAATGCAAGATGAAAATCTTCTTTCAGGAAGATTTGAGTTATGTTTGATGATTTAAAAATACCTTCTCAATCAACATGCAGGCTGTAACTCTATTTTAAAACCAAAGACAGAGGAAGGAAGAGAAAGACAGACAGACACATACAAACAGTCTTTTCATGAATCAGGCACACAAGAGAACCTAAGAGGCAAATGGGGCCTTTTAGGCCATTTAAACTAAACCTCTGCAGGAAATCCAAAGCAATACCCATCACAACCATGGCTGCACAACTTTTGTTTCCGGACTTCCTGTGAAGGACAGCCCATCAGTCCTTCAGTAACTGGTTCTGTTGTTGTTGTTGTTGTTGTTGTTGTTGTTGTTGTTATTATTAAGCTCCTCTTCATATTCAACCAAAATCTCTCCTGTAATAATTAAATCAGGTCTAATCCTCTTCTCTGGAACACAGACAAATTTCATATGATGCGTCTTACAGTACTGTTATGTCTCTCTCGGTCCTCTCTTTTCCAGAGAAGAAAATAAGTTGCTATTTGCCATCAAGTCAGCTATGATTTATGGTGCCCCTATGACTGAGAGACCTCCAAGAGATCCTGTTATTAACTATCCTGCTCAAATCTTGAAAACTCAGAGCTCTGGCTTCCTTAGTTGAATCTATCCACCTGTAGTATTGTCTTCAACTTTACTGAATATCATTGTCTTTTCTAATGAGTCACCTCATCTAATAATACATCCAAAGTACAAATGTTTCAGCTATTTAGAACTATAATTATAATCCATTCAGACTCATCTATTTTTATTTTTGTTAATCTGTAGTATCTGTAGGAATCTGCTGTAGCTCCACATCCAAATTAGGTGTTGTTGTTTTTCCTGCCAGCCTTCTTCAGTACCCACCTTTCACATCCATATATAGAAATCAGAAATACTATTATCTTGGCTTTGGTATTCAAGAATATATATTTACACTTGAGAGTCATCCTAGTCCTTCACAGCTGCCTTTTCAACTCTTGGTCATCTTCAGATTTCTTGATTATAGTTACCATTTTGATTAATGACTAAGCCAAGGTATAGACAATTTTAAGAACTTTAATATCTTCATAGAATCACAGAATTATAGAGTTGGAAAGGGTCTCAAGGGCCATCTAGTCCAACCACCATCATGAAGGAATACACAACTGAAGCACTCCTGAAAGATGTCCATCCAACCTCTGTTTAAAGACCTCCAAAGAAGGAGAGTCTATCACCCTTTGAGGCATTCTATTCCACTGTTGAACTGTCTTTACAATAAAGAAATTCTTCCTAATGCTAGGTGGACTCCCTTTTCTTGTAATTTTAATCCACTAGTTCATGTTCTAGACTCTAGAGCAGTAGAAGACACACTGACTCAATCCTTCATGGCATCTTATCAGATATTTAAAGATAGCTATCATGTCACCTCTCAGTTTTCTCTTCTCCAAGCTAAACGTATCCAACTCATCAAGTTGTTACTCATAAGGTTTGGTTTCCAGACCTTTGATCATCCCAGTCCCACTTTGTTTAGAGCAACCCACAGAGCAATCTCTCTCAGATGCACAGCATAACAGGATGAGTAGGGGTCTGAGTGTGTCAGATAGACTGCATGGGCTTGACCCATCTCAGAGCCCTGCTGTCCAAACAATGCAGGCATTTGCAGCCCTCACCACCCCCAGGGCAGATATGGGGCTAAGATGGGAGCAAGCCGGTAGCAGGGCCTGATACAGCATTATAATGTAATACCAAGTTTAATCTGGTACTGGTGGCCAAAACTGGGTTGGGCCTTGCGTGTCTGCAGGAGCCCATCCAGGCAGGCTGGCCCTTGCTTCTAGTTGCCCTTACTCTTCTGGGTCCAGGCAGTAGTCCTGCAGCATGTGACCAAGGCTGCTCACATGCATGGGGTTTGTCACATTGTGTGGCTGGTTTCCCCTAAACTGGTAGAGTGCAGAAAATAGTGGTGGTGGTAGCTGCAGCAACAGGCCAGCATTCTGTGCAGACTCTGGCCTGTTTCCTCCAGGTAACAGGGGAAGAACAGGCCACAGGTGAAGAGCAGGAAGCCAGCATATCCTGGCTGGTGTAGATAAGTCCTGACAGACCAGATCCTAGGTGAATCCTTTCCTGTCATCCTGAAATTGGCTCCTTGATCAACAGGCAGGTTGTCCAATGCCCAGATCCAGACCCATGTAGGCTCCAATGCTATTTACAGCTGTAACCAATAAAAGCCGTGGCCTATTTCTTCCATTCTATAATATGTGTGTGTTGGTGTATTATTTCATGTGGAGCAGAAGTCACCCCTGGACACGCAACAAGCACAAGTGCATTTTTAAAAACATTTTTATATTTGCAACTGGATTTCAATTACAATTTGAACAGAGTAGGATTGAGCCATCACTACTAAGAACCTTCTTTCTAATTCCATATTATTGCTTCCATGAGTATTAGTTTCATAAAATGGCAAGCCCTAGATAATGTATATGAGAAGTAATTAATTTTTTATATTAGGAGAGCATCTGAGGAGAAAGAGCATTTCATGAAATTGTTCTTCCTCCTCCACAAGCTGATATTCTTCCCATTGATAGCTAACAACTTTACACGTGGAATAGTAAACTGCTAAACAATAAACATTTCTGGGCTGAACCTTCTGGAAAATGCCTTTTGTCTGAAACAGGGTATGTTATATTGTTTTCAAGTGAAAAAGCAGCAAATTCCATTAAGCATGTACAGTACATGTATATGAAAGTCTCTCTGGCCTTTCTTTCCAGTGGTACACTCTATTTTAATATTTTAAAATACATGTACATGATGCTTAGTAGGAACTGATGTTGCTCATTTTTACTACCTTTTAGCTTGTAAACAAATATAACACATTCTCATTAGAAAGTTTATTGAATGGCTTAGCTCTCTCTTTTTCTGATTCTGTGCTTTACACTTTAACATAGAGACATCTACTAATGTCATTCAAAAGATACATATTGGTATGAAGAGGAAGAATAAGTGGAGGCAATCCCAATTAACATTCATAACTTTGTCATCAAGAAAGTTGCAAAAGCCTTAATTTGTGCTAAATACAAAGAATGCCATTCGTTGAGAGATGGGGAGAGGAACTGAGAATAGTTTGTTGGCTGGGTAATTCAATTCTCAAAGAAATACCAGGAAATAAAAAATTAGTACATCAGCCTAAACAACCTTACATGAAATCAGGGTTCCCTGGCAGGTAGTATGCCAGAGGGGAACCAATTTATGGTAGGGAGGAGCGAGGACCACACTGGTGCGTCGTGGTGGGTGCTGGCAACAGGAGGCAAGGGGCGGGGCCAAGGAAGAACAAAAGAGCTGGCTGCCCCTTGCCTCTCCCTCTTTTCGTTTGGGGCGACGCTCTGTGAGCAGCAGAGGAAGAGTGCCTCCTGGCCTTGCCTCTGCTATTGGAGCGGAGCAAATCTCGGATCGGCGGAGCGGAGTGGAGAGCGTTGCAGCGACCTGCTCTTTATATAAAAAAAGGAGTAGAGAGAGCCAGGCGGCCGGAATTGCAAGTTGGCCTTCGGGCTGGTGGGGCATCCCCTGGGTGGGTGGAGGCCTGGGCCCTTGGTGGAGGGTGGGGGTTGGTACCCTGGATTCATCAGGGTGGGGAGGTGCCTGGCCGGGAGGTGCTCCTGATGCTTTAGGCGAGTGCACCAGGGAAGGCACTCAGCCGAGTGCCGTGCCTTGCTTTGAGCAGCCGGCAGGGGAAGAAATTACTCCCAGGGGGGTGAGTCCCGTCACTCCTTGGGAGGCCAGTTCACGGCCGTGGGGCTCCTAGCTATGGTAGGGGGTCAGAAAGCGGCACAGTGAGTTCTGGTGGGCGGCTGGGTGGTGGCCTTCAAGCGGACTGGTGGCGAGCCGGGGGGGATAATTAAAGCCCACGTTGCCTGGCCGACCCACAGGGACAGCGGTGAGGCCTAGATGCGGAGGAGTTTGTTGACGCTGGCGTGGAGTTTGTTGATGCTGGCATGGGCCCTCAGGTAGGCGGTAACCGTCGGGACAGCCAGGTGAGCTTTGTCTGGGTCCAAGGGCTGGGCTGGGCTTTACAGGCCATGCCTTTGTGTCAGCGTGGCCGGGGAGGGCCTAACCCGGGCCTACCATAAGTAGGCACCAAACAAAATTTATTGGGCACCCGTTTGGAATTGGATATAAGACAGGGGCCTGAGGGAGGTCTAGCAGGCCAGGGTGGGCCTTGCAGGCCTGGATTTAGACAGGCGCTGAGGCCTGGGTGGGCCTGTTGGCCGAGGCAGGGCGGGTAGGCCCGACTTCCCCTCATTAAGGCCTGTGTGGCCTGTAGGCCAGGTAGGCATGATTTGGCCCACATTTTATCCAGGCATTGGGCCTGGGCAGGCCGGCAGGCTGAGATAGGCCCGGCAGGCCCAGATCCTTGAGTACATTGGGACCTTACTGGGCTTGTAAAATAATAATAGAATAGTAATGGTGATAATAATAATAATAATAATAATAATAACAAAGTAATAAATTAAAAGAAATAATATTTTTTTAAAAAAGGAAAGAAATAATAATAATAAATAAATACAATAAGAACAAAATAAGGACTAAACAAAAGGGGTAATTTTATCCAGGGCATGGGGCCCAAAAAAGGTAAAGGTAAAGGGAAGGTGCCCGCACCTAAGCGGCCTGCTCCCCAACCTGACCCCCTTTCATCGAGTGAGGAGGAGGAGGATATCCCATGGCAGGCTATCCTAGCCAGGATACAACAGCTGGAGAGGTTGCAGGACATTGAAGGGTGGGTGCTTTGCCTAAGCCCAAGTGCTCAAAAGGGAAAGGCAAGATTTCTAATCAAATACTTGCTTGCTTAGATGCCCTGGAGAGACGGATCCACGAGGGGGATGCATCTGGATCCAAACAACAGGAGGACGAAGCTGAACCATCACCGAAGCAGGTGGAGGAGCCTGCCCCCGAAGGGGTCCCCAGTCCATCTGGTGAGTCCCCTTCTGATTCTTTGACACAAGCAGCTGGGCCAGCATGGCTTTGGGGGGTTTGGGCACCCACTGCTCCTGGCAATACGACACAGTTGGCTGGGGGTCAAACGGCCTACACCAGCTGGCCGATGAGACAACAGCCCCTCAATTGGGCTCCATTACAATGGTCACCATGGGGTCCCTATGCCTTAGGAGGGGCTTTGGGTTCCGTGCAAAGAGCCCCATCTCTGTCAGGAACTTCACAGGCCCCAGGGTATGAGGCAATTGCATATTCAGCAATTCCTTTTGGAGAAATGTCACTTCCACTAGGAGATCATTTACTACAATTGACCAAAGAGAAAATTTTGAGAGGGGAGTATCTGGATGTCTTCTCCCTCTTGTTTAGAGAAATGGAGAAAAAAGACAAGGAGGGCCTTGACGAAAAGGAGAAAGAAAAGATTAAGAAGAGAAAGGTGGATAGGAATTGGATGAACTGGTTGTCAGTTTTTTTTATCATGGCAGGGGTTATCGCGAAAGCGCAGCCCCAGCGCACAGCGGACCTGTTCCAATATATAGACATTATCCACAGGGCTTATATGGATTTTGCTGGCCCTGCTTGACTACTTTATGATGAGGCCTTTCGCATGAGGGTCGCAATTTATCCCACACTCTGTTGGGATATGATGCACCCACCATTATGGATGCAACTGATGACACCAGCTCAGCCAATTCAGGAGAGAGAATGCACAGTGGCCATTTGATTAAGAATTCCACTAGTACAGCAAAAGCCCAGTCAGTGCCCAGCACCGGGCAGAAGGCACTGTGCTGGGAATTCAGTTCCCATGGGTCCTGTTCTCGGAAGCCTTGCAGTGCTCAATCTGTGGGGCTTCCCATTCCTTTCGAAACTGTCCACTGGGAAAAGGGCAGTTCCGAGGGGGCCGAGGGGGGCAGGGGGCCGGTAGAGGAGGGGGGCACCTGCTCAACCTCAAAAAGGGCCCCAGTCCAATTAAAGTTGAAGTTCTGGACAAGTGGCTGCTGATGTATACTAAAAGGCAGGCAGCCTCTTACCTTTTGCAAGGGTTTAGTGTGGGTTTTTGTATTCCATTTCAGGGGGTTAGGCCCCCGTTTAGGGCATGCAATTTGTTATCGGTTAAGGGTAATGAAGCTATCGTTAGGGCCAAAATCCTCAAGGAGGTAGCAGAGGGTAGGGTGTTAGGTCCATTTTCCCAGCCTCCGGTTCCAAACCTTAGGCATAGTCCCCCCAAAAGCCCCCGGGGAGTTTAGATTAATTCACCACCTTTCTTATCATGGGGGGAGTCAGTGAATGACTTCATCCCCTCAGAATTGTGTACAGTGAAGTACACCTCCTTTGATGCAGCCACGCAGGAAGTGCATTGTCATGGTCTGGGAGCAGAAATGGCGAAGTGCGACATCAAGTCAGCATTTCGTCTTCTCCCTGTGCACCCTGATGTCTTTGAGCTGCTAGGTTTTCAATTCGAAGTGAATTATTATATGGACCGTGCCCTCCCCATGGGCTGTTCTGTCTCATGTAACGTGTTCGAGACATTCAGAACCTTTCTAGAATGGGCACTGAAGGTTAGGACAGGAATGAGAGGGGTGGTCCTCTACCTAGATGATTTTTTGTTCATCAGTCCGATGGGTTTGGGGTCATGCAGCCATTTGCTGCATCAGTTTGAATGGATGGCCGGGGAACTCAGAGTGCCCCTTGCTCCAGAAAAGGCTGAGGGACCCGCACAACAATTGACATTTCTAGGTATTGAAACTGATTCTGTTAACAACAGTGCCGCTTGTCAGCGGCAAAGGTAACAGAGTTAAGGGAGCAGGTTGGCACATTTATGGGTAGACATAAGGCCCCCTTAGGGAGTTTCAAGTTTTTATTGGGCATTTAAATTTTGCATGTAAAGTGGTAGCACCGGGGAGGGTGTTTCTACACTGTTTGTGTGACGCCACTCAGAGTGTTCAGGTCCCTTATCATATAATCTGGGTTACACGGGAAGTTAAGGAAGACCTCCAGGTCTGGAGGGAATTTCTGGAGTTTTTCAATGGCGTCTCATTTTGGCAGGAAGAACAGAAGTTACTGGGCAAATTCCAGATAGCTTCATATGCAGCGGGGTCCATTGGGTTTGGGGTGTACTTTGGCAGCTGTTGGTCCACCAACAGGTGGCTAGCGGCTTGGTCTGGCAAGGAAATTTCTAGGGATCTCACATTTCTCGAGCTGTTCCCAATTCTTGTGGCTTCCACCATTTGGGCGGGGGAGTTTGTCCAATTCGTCAGTACATTTTTGGTGCAACAATTTGGCAACTGTCCAAGTTATAAATACCCTCACATCAAAGTCGCCCTGGGTCATGGGGCTGGTCAGAGCTTTCACTTTACAATGCCTCAAGCATAACATTTTGTTTGTTGCACAGCATATAGCAGGAGTACACAGTGAGATAGCTGATGTTCTTTCCCGCATGCAGATGGAGCGCTTCAGAGAGTTGGCTCCAGATGCATCACCCAAGGGCGACAGGATGCCGGAGAGCCTTTGGCAACTTGGGAATCTGAAATTTGGAGGGCCCTAGGTATGGCAGTGGCACCAGTACCAGAAAGGGTTATGCCCAAGCAATGAGTGAGTTCCATCAATTTAGGGTACAGGACGGCATGACGCTAGGGACGGAAGTCCCAGTTACGCAGCTCATGCGATACTGTGTTTACCTATATGGGAAAGGCCTTTCCCCACAAACGATACAGGGCCGACTTTCAGCGGTGGCATTTTGGATTAAACCCCAGGGTGGGGTGCATACCACCGGGGACTTCCATATCTGGAAGGTGTTGGAAAGGTGGGCCAGGGAGAGGGGTAGGAGACCAGACTCCAGGATCCCCCTTTCCCCCAGGATTCTATTGGGCCTTCGTCGTTCTTGGGTTCAGATCTGCACTTCAGCTTATGAGGTGCTGCTCTTTCATGCAGTGGCCCTGGTTGCATTTTTCAGTGCCCTGCGGGTGAATGAGCTTGTCAGGGCATCGAAAAATGATAGTTCAGGGAAGGCCTTAGAGTTGAGGGATGTACAAGTAGGCATGAGGGAAATTCAGATTACCTTACATTTTTCTAAGACAGATCAGCAGGGAATGGGAAAAACGATTAAACTGTCCGTCTGTGACAGTGCCAAGCTTTGCCCAGTCACAGCGTTATCTAATTATCTGCAGATGAGAGGAGGCAGGCAAGGTCCCTTGTTTGTATTACAGTGATTTTTCTCCCCTAACTAGGTACCAGTTTTGGACAATAACAGCAAAGGCGCTGGACCATTTGGGGTCCATGGAGTTCGGTTTGGCACACATTCTTTCTGCATAGGGGCCGCTTCGACTGCCGCTGCCATGGGCATGTCCCCGGCAGCAATCCAGCAGATTGGACACTGGAGATTCTCTTCCTATAGGGGATACGTGCAGCCAATCAAGTACTAACGCTGCCTCTTCCCCTTTTGTCTTCCAGGTTATAGGCCTTTGATGGCGAGATGCTGGGCACTGATTTGTGGCCACAGTATGGTCTACTGGGCGGCCCAGCAAGCCCGGCTAAGTCATTTTGGATCTCACCTCAGCCTGGGAGACAGGGTCACGGTGGAATGATTGGGAAAGAGAGGCCTAAGGTGGTATGGCCTCTTGGCAGTTTTGTTTGGGGAGAGATGGGGGCCTCCACCAGACATCCTGATACTGCACCTGGGGGGTAATGACCTGGGCCTTCTAAAAGGTAAGACAGGCAACACAAGACATGTTGGTGAAACCCCCGGCTGATTGACAAAGCTCGGCGGACAGTGAACAGAGAGATATATACGTTTTTGATTGCAAAAGGGGGGAGGTATTTACCACATCCCGATATTTTATTTGAGAGGCCTGAGCTCTACAGGGTGGATGGGGTCCACCTGTCAGATTTGGGGAATTCCATTTTCTTTAGGGATCTTCAGCAGGGATAGAGGGACTTATTAGATGAACTAGAGGGGGATTAAGGGACAAAGCAGATGCTTTCCCCTTATCTATGGTGGGAAGGGGGAGGCGTAGATTACGGTGGGCACCTATGGCACCGATTTCGGTGAAGGGATGGTATCCGGGATGATCTCCTTAGGCCATATGACCTGGGAGAACAGAAGGAAACATCCCTTGGGGTTGGTCTTAAGGATACCCCCCTCACCTTTATACGTACGCATTGGGTGAGGGGCTTTTGGGTTGACCTTCCAGACAAAAGCTGGCTTGAGAGCAACCCCAGGCCTGGGGTGCCTCAAAAGAGCTCAGGTGTTCACCCAGGGAAGCTGGGGGCATAAGTCCAGGAGGGACGATCCACCCCAGCTGCTCCCACAATAGGTTGCCTCCCCCTGCTGAAGATTTAATGGGAAAATAAATAGGTAGGGTTAACAATAAAGTTCATTTTATTTACCCCATATACGTTGTGTGGTCTCATTATTTCTCTGACTCTGTCCATAAGCAAGAAAGAACTCTGTGGTATCATTTATCCTGTTCAAAATGTTTGCAAGGACTCAAGATAGATTGTAAAACACTTAAGGGCTTGAATTGCATTTCCTTGAGCTCCTTGGAGGAAGCATATGATGAAAATACAGTATAATCAATTATAAGAAATCAGTAGGGGTAAAACTTGGCCCTTAAAATCGGGGATGTTTGAGGACCTCTGGTCCTATGTAGTCATTATATAAGCATGTCCAGACAAAATGGAAAGAGGGGAGCAAGCTAACCCTTCCCTCCTCCTTTGTTTCCGTCACTGTCCTACACAGAAGGCCAATAACTCTAAGGAGATGTTCCCCTACATGTGGGCTCCTGCCATGAAATTGGGGCCCTGATGTTTTTGTTCCTGACTGGATGGAGGATTTTTACATTTAGGAGAACCTCTCCTCTAGAGACTTATTACCCGTACATCTAGAAGAATGGTGGAACTAGAATTGGAAGTGGCAGGATTAGCTGAATTCCCTTTTAGCATGTTGTTTCCAGCCATCTACCCAATGAGTCCATAGAGCCACACTCTTTGTGAATTCTAACATAAACCTCACTAATCTGTATCTCCTGGGCAGACCTTAAAAGGCAACTTTTAAGAAGAATGATTATAAAGACATGGTGCCGCCATTCCTAAAGAAGCAATGACAGGATAGTGCTCTGAGACTCAGCCCATCATTCGATTACTGCTCAGTAATGGAAAGCTACTGCACATCTTTATATTTACAGTTGTCCCTCCACATTCACGGATTTGGCATTCACAGTTTTAAGTATTCATGGCTTGAAAATATTCTTTAAAAAATAATAATCCAAAAAGCAAGCCTTGATTTTGCCATCTTATATAAGGGACACCATTTTGCTATGCCATTGCATATAATGGGACTTGAGTATTCATGGATTTGGGTATTCACGGGGGGTCCTGGAACCAAACCCCAGCGAATATGAAGGGACAACTGTACTTTTCTTAAAAACTGTTTTTCACACATTGCTCCTTGGCTAATGTACAGATTGGAAGGGGGCTTGCCGCTTGCCAGTGGGCCTTTTTGCTGCCCAGCCGGAACCCACTGGTAATCCCTCCGCACCCCCTTTTCCAGATGGGAGGAAGGGGACTGCATGGGCTGCACTGGTGACCGCCATGCTTCCCATCTTCTTCCCAGCCTGCCTTGCAGCCGGGAGGGGTGGGAAAAATGGGCTGGCCAATCAGGGCGGGCCTGCCAGGCCCTGATTGGCTGCAGCCACCAGGGGGAGGGCAGGTCATCCAGCAGGCCTCTGGTGCGGCCAGATGACATCAGCACGTGAGCGATGAAGCTGATATAAGGCAGCTCCGTTGCATCACCGCCTTCAGGGCCCCCTGTTCCAGCATCGAAATGGGATACTGCTCACCAGGTATCAATTTGTGGGTGTGCTGAAGAAGGCCTTGGCCAAAATGGGGATACCGGCAGAAGATTTTGGCAGCCATTCCTTTCGGATAGGGGCCACTACAATGGCAGCACAAGGGGGCCTGTTAGTGGACACCATCACGAAGCTGGGCCGATGGAGGTCCAAGCACTATGCGGCATACATATGGCCCGGGAGGATGAAACCAACCAGACAGGGCTCCTCAGCTGGCCTATAGGGCTGCCTGTTGACATGGAGCATGGTTAGTGGAAGGCGTTTCCCAAGGGGAAGCCTTGATGGCGGATATCATGGGTTGTGATAGGGCATGAGGTCAAGGAGTCTCCGTCAAGTGCAAGTTCAAGCACTAGTTCAAGTTCAAGGGAGACCCCGCCACTAATTGTTAACCAGCTTTTGTTTACAGGGGAGGAGAGTCGAGCGGACAGCTTGGCCAGCATCTCTCTCCTCCACGGGGAGTTGGGATTGACCGACCTGTTGTCTTGACCCACATGGGTGGGATCAATGAATAGATCACGACCCATGCATTGCCGCCAACCACTTAGCTTGTAAGTTGCGGCCATTTATTGCCAAAGAACATGTATTTACTAACCTGTACTTAACCATGTTTTCTGAAGATGTAATCAATATAATTGTTACCAAATATACTGTGTGTGAGTTTTATTCAGGAGGGCGAGGGGGCCATGCAGTCTGGGTCTGCATTTCAGATTTGCTCCCGCACCCTGGAAAGAAGACTCAAGGCAACATTATGGAATTAAGTCAGACCACATTTTTATTGAATTAACTAAAACTGGATAATTTAATACCAAATGGGCTGATAACAAATTAGAGAGTAGGGATTAACTAGGGTCTCCAATGCAAAAGGATATCACCAGCATATTTCTAAGCAACAACTCAAAAATGAAGCCATCCCCTCTACTATCCCCAAAAAGTCACCTCAAAAGAAATGGCAAGGACATCGTTTCCATATCAAATATATTTCAGATTGCTCATTAAAGTTTGCTAACAACCCAAGTCAGTCTGTCAAACCACAAAACCCCAATCATAAAAGTGGCCATCCTAACTTACACAACATACTAACAAATAGGAACGAATTGCAAGCCTGAAAGGAGGGCTTTATGTAGATCTGACCCCTCTTGAGAGTCTTCACTCATCTTGTGGGTGGGGGCAAAATAAGTCCCTGCATAATACTAGAAAGCAAACAGAACACTGTGTAGGCTCTTATATTTTCTGAGTAGTTGAAGAATATTGGCACAATTCCCTCACCTTTGGCCAATCTTCCTTTCCAATAAAGTTTTGGGTTAGCAATGTGAGTATATTAATTTGGTGCAGATAAATGTTCAAGAATTTCAGACATTTATATGAGGGTGATGGTAAATAAAAAATTGGACTTACAAACTGGAACAAAATACATTATTCCCAGAGCACCATATGGTGCGGGGGAGATGCCCACAAGGAATTTATTACATAAGAACTGGTGTAATGTAAAAAATGTGGGGATTTTCAAGTATTAACTGCTTTTTATTGAAAAGAAATCAGGAAATTTCATAGGAAAAGAGGTAGAGTTTGAAAGAGATGGCATCCCAGAGCAACTAAGCCTGCATCCCAGAGCAACTACAATTTAATTGAATAAGTAAATATAACAGCAAACAGTTCAGCCACTGCATTGTAGCTATTATTTTCAAAATGTTTGGATAAGAAGTAGACTCAATCCAGGTGTCTGTTCATAGGGTCATATTGGCAGACAAGATGCAATTGCTCTCTAATTAGTTAGCAAGACTAAGAGCTAGTCAACACAGGCCAAATACTCTGGCTTGCCCCTCCTCCAGAGCCCTGCAGTCCAGATGGCACAGGGCATTTACCCCTATATGTCCCATGCAGTCCAAACAATCCCCATGGCAAATACAGGGATGGAACATGGGCAAGCCTTGATAAGGCCCTTTACTGCAATTTAATATCCAGATTAATCTGGCACCGCCAGATCAGGCCTCACATGTCTGTGGGAACCCATCCCAGAATGCCATTCCTCACTGCCACTACCAGTTCCCTGGCTCTCCCAGAAGCCAGACAGGGATCCCTCAGCATGTGGCCAAGGCTGGTCACATGCACGGGGTCTGCAGTCACATGTTGCAGGCCCTCTTTCTGGCTTCTGCATCAGCAGAGAAAATGGTGACAGCAGCGGCTGCAGCAATGGGCCAGCATTCCTGAGTTACCCTAAGGTGTGTGTGTGTGTGTGTGTGTGTGTGCTTTGAGAACCACCTGGTATACCAAAAATCTAGAAGAGGAAATTATTAGCTCAAACAGTATGCCTGCAAGAGGAGGGTAACTGCAGGGATCCTGATGTATACCAGTACTAACTGCAGATAACCTTAGTTTAAATTGAGATAAAGTGTTTTATTGGAAATAACACAAATTGCATTTATACACACAACACACATTCCTAAGGCTATCAAGGAGTAAGGCAGAAAGACTGGAAAGAGGGAGAGATTTGGGAAAATAGGTCAATAGTTACCAGTCTTGATGAGTGAAGTACTCAGACTGAAGACTGAGTGAGGGTGGCACTGTAAGTTCCGATCCGGAGGTGTGCCAAGAGAGTGGCCAGGTTCGTCCACAGTGGCACACCTTTCTATTGCTAGGGGATTAATATTTATACCCTGCTTCATATCCTGAAGCAGTATTCTGGCTAGGACAAAGCCTGAATGGTTTTCCCACTGGGTAAACAAAGGAAACCAAAACTTAACTGATTGAGTTTATGACTAGGAGATAGAAATTGATGGGTTTATGACAACCTTGCAATGCAGAACAGGAGGAGGTTCTGAGCTGAGATTTCCTTGGGATTGAGGTTGGGAAAGTTCATTTGATTGTTTGGTTGGATGACTCAATGCTGAGATGCCCAAGAAGGTATTAGCACATACCTCCTTAATTGCTTTGTTTACCAAGGGGCTTCTGCACAATCCTAGGATGGGCCTGCTTTGACAAAATAATTCTAAGACACATCCCAGGTCCTGTGACCTCTACTTGACCTCTTTTTGGACACCCCAGTCAACTTGACCCCTAGAAGTGTTCAATATCTCCAATTCTGAGATATCATAGGGATGGGGTAGTAGGGCATGCTAACACCTGTGTAGACTCTGGCCGATTTCCTTCAGGCAACAGGGGAAGGATGAGCCAGCTCTGCAACCAGGATACCCCGGTGATGAGCCGGTGTATCCTGACTGGTGTAGATGAGCCCTAAGAAGTGACAGGCAGAACAGAGAATTTCTACCAAAATGATATGATTGATTACCCGATGTAGGGAGTTAGTAACTAGCAAAGAGAAACTTAAGGATGTAGAATAAAGAATATAATCGAAATATAAAGAAAAATACACAAAATATCAAAGAAGAAATAATAATAACTAAAGTGGAAGTATGTATACATTGGGTAAACAACCCCACAAACAGCAGTGAGTGGAGAAATATTCAAGGGGGATGGAGGTGGAGCTACTCTCACTCTTTTTTATGTTTACACACCTATCCTCACACAAACAACTGTTCATAACCCTATTCATTGATCTGTTCATCCATTCCTTCATTTTCTGTCTTTCCCCTACAGGTACTTTAATCTCCTACCTTTTTTTCCTGTTCTCTTTCTCTTCCTTTCCCCAAACCATTATGAAGAAATCCTGTTTGCTAATAATGCATGTGTTAACAATACCATTCCTTGAGAGCAGAGGTCTCATGTAGGCGTTTGGAGACTGCAAACCATTGTAATCTACCAATTACAGGCCCTTCATGCTGAAAATTAAGGGTTAAAATATTAAATGGGAAATCTTAAGGTTCAAAGATCAGAATTTTCTGGGCATGAAGCCAGCCAAACCAAAATATAGGAGAGACTCAACTGTTCTCTAAGAAAAAATACAAGAGGGTGATGTTGATTCTTGACACAACTGAAGTCTGAGATTATACAGAGATTGCATCTCAGAGGATTGGGAAATGTATAGCGTCTAATACAGTACATATAAGAGTAGCAGGAAGCATTGCCTGCCTTGATTGAATTTGCAACGTGGTGGTTTGCAGTACTGGCATTTAACCACTGTGCCACCAGGGCTCCCCCTGTTTATGCGGGATCAGTACCAGCAATTTCACTTTCCCATAATAAGAGGGAAAAGGTCTCTCTAGACATCTGGAAGATCATAGAGCCATGCTAGACATGGTTAAGGATCAGTGAGAAAACCTTACAATGCCTGGTTGGAATGCTGGTTCTACAGATAATAGTTAGAACACTCTCTAAACACTCACAGACTTTCATCGTCTGTAAGAATGACCTGTGAATCAATGTAATATACTGGAAATACTGCAATGCATCTAAATGCCTGTGTAAGATTTATGTGTATTATGTAAGCTAATGTTCCTTACCACTGTAATGTCCTGCAAGAACTATTGCCTTATGAAATGTGCTCCTTATATTATGATGTCTATAGAAGCATAGAATTGTGTAAGTTGGGGGGGGGGCTGTGGAAGGCTAGGGGAACACGTTGACCCCTTAGGAGGGTCACACCTGCTCCGGGGGAAAAAAGAATAATATTTTCTTTTGCCCCCAAATACCTTTAGGGTTTAGGGGCACATTTTTGCATGTTTTAGGTTTCAAACAAGGACTCTCCTGAGCTTAAACTGGCCTAGAGGGCTTGCAATATGTGATGGAAATGGACCCCACTCCACAGTTGACACTTTGGAGAATTTGGGGCCAAACATTTTTTTTTTTGGGGGGGGGGGGCTTCAGACATGCTGGAAATTCCACCCACACACTAGAGTGCATATGATGGCATTCTGTAGCGAAAAAAATACTTTCTTTTTTTCAAAATGTATTTTTTACCCTGGGAAACACAAAAACAGCCCTAGGGGCTGCATGTTGCACATGAGCTGAAGTTTGCCCACTCCTGCTCAAGGATTGTGTAGCTGCATGGCCTAATTGTTTTGCATACTAAATATGGTCTTGTCTACACAAGGGGGAAAATACCAACACATCCAAACACATCCGAAAAGACAGGCATTCTCAATGATGCGATCTGCCTACATGGCCAAAAGAGCCCCCTTAAACTCCGCATGACCCCAGCCAGCTGGTAGGTGTGACTGATTTACTCACGATTTTAAATGTGCCGGCACCAATTAAAAAAAACAAAACAAAAACAGTTTCCCAGGATGCGCATAAGCAACACTTTGTATTTACCGGTACAAATTAAATAAAATAAAAAATATAAAATCACCATTTGATCAACTTACTGGGCCGTTGCTTAGACAAAAATCCAATATAGTGGCCACAGCTGCTTTCCCTCTTTGCTATCCCTGCCTGCTGTGCTCATCCAGCCAATCAGATTGCACACCTGTTCGTATCTATGTGAACTTGCGTGTTCAAACGATCACACATTCGGAAGTCATATGGAGCTTTTCTGAAAATCCGTAGGAAGCTCCGGATGCAATGCATATGGACTTTGTAGTAGATTTAGCTGCCCCCCGTTCCAAATGACACGTATTTGTGTGATCATCCATTTGAGCAGATCTCCAATCTTTCACATCTTGTTTGTATTATTTTGACCATATAGACAGGACCTATGTGTGTGTGTGTGTGTGTGAGTGTTTGTGTGTTTATGCATATATATATATGTGTGTGTGTGTGTGTGTATTTAAAGAAAAGCCTTTATAAAGCCACATGTGTTATTGTATTGTTACGTACTATAATTTCCTGAAAGTGCAAAGCTTGAAAACTTATGTGACCAAAATGATAAACTCTAAAGAACTCTATCTAGACACAGACAGACAAGCCCAGAGCAAGGGACTTCCAGTCCATCAACAAAGAGATCAAGGTAAAGGAACCACACCTGTTTCACCTTGTTTTACTAAAAAGTTCCAAAATTTGAAAAATCATGGGGAAATGTGTAAAAAACACCCCCAATCTTGTGATCCGAACAATAACAATGTAGGGGTTATTAATTCATCTCATAAATTATAGTTAAATTCTTCTCATCAGATACAGGCAAGCAACTTAATTCTTCTTCTTCATAGTCTCATGTGGACGGCTGGTTAGCTTTTTTTTTTTTACTTGGGAAATCTAAATGATTCTGTGAAGCTCTCCCCTGCCAAGGACTGTGCTTGGTTTCTGTAATCACTGATGGAATTGACCAGGTGGTCACTTATCATAAATAAATCAGAAAATCAGAAGATGCAGCTGTCTATCCCCAGCTGAATGGCACTTCATACCAAAGGATGGTTTGCCAATGCAGAATAAAATGTGATTGCAGCATTTATTGGGGGTAGGGGGTGATCTTGAAGGAAAAACTTGGAAGCTGTGTTTAGGATTTGTGCAACAGACAAACAGATTAGTATTCTTCCTAACCCTGTCCTATTCAGATTAAAAAATGAATGGCCTTGCAAATGTCAAGACATACAAAAACAGTTCCACAGATTAGGGGGGGATCCAATACCCCTAACGAACAAGGAGTGGGCAAAATAGGTATAAGAAATCATTTTACTGAGCCATGTGGACAATAAAGTTGTCATGAAGACTAAGATCTTACAAGACATGCTGAATTAGTCAACTTATTCATCATTCAGAATAATGAATAAGACTGTTCGCAAAGGAAGATCTAAAGAAAATTTTTTATCCAAAGATACCAATATGGGTCTTGACTCAGGGGGCCTTTTTTTTGGGGGGGATATCAAAGAAAATAATAGATCAGGAATGGTTAAAATATCATAACATTTGTATTTGTACAACAACAAACCAGGTAAAACTAAAACCTAGAGAAGAATTACAGGGTGAAGGTTATAAGGTTAGCTGGTTTTTGTATAAACAAATGTATGAGAGATTTAAAATTGATTTAAAATTAGAGAACTTCCAAACAGAACAAAACAAAATTAGATAAAATAATCTATGGAATTAAGAAACACCAGATCACAAAACACTATAAAATCCTACTAGACAGAACATTGGAAGACGAATTAATAAAGGAAACAATGATAAGATGGGCTAAAGAGATAGGTCATGAAATAGAACTAGATAGATGAGAGAAATCATGGCAAAATACACAAAAATTCACCTTATCCCAAAAAATGAAAGAGAATTATTTCAAAATGGTATACTAATGGTATCTGACTCCAGTCAAACTTGATAAAATGTTTAAGACCGGGAAAAGGGAGTGTTAGAAATGTGGGAAAGTGGAAGGAATATTCCATCATATTTGGTGGAAATGTTCGCAAGCAAGATCCTATTGGAAAAGAATACATGATAAAATAAAAGAAATTATAGGAATAAATTATCCTTTGGAACCAGAAATATACTTACTGAACATGGTTGATAGAATTGGTACTAATACAGCAAAGGAGAAGAAAAGCTCTTATTATACATGATAACTATTGCGAGAATCCAGTACGCTAAATATTGGAAAGATAAAATAATCCATACTGTTGGGGAGTGGCTCATGAAACTCTACGATGCTATGGACATGGATAAACGAACTGCGAGGTTAAAGGACAAAGCATTGGGAAAAATAGAAGCGGAATGGGAACCTATTAAAAAACTTTGGAAAGAAATTGGGAATGTAGATTTCAAGCAACATTAAAAGGTAAATTGATGATTTATGGGTTAGTAGGAGTAACTTTGCTTTGCTAAGACCAATAGTTTAATGACTTTTTGTTTTGGAATTACGACCAGAAGTAGCAATTATAAGGTAACAATAGAGCAGAAAAAAGTAAAAAATACGTAGAAATTAATTCCTCAAGATAAACCAACAAGGAAGGAACTTATTTGTTTGTTTGTTTGTTTTATTTGATTGTATAAATACAGTTACGATGTAAAGCAAGAAATGGTGGTTGTTATACAAAAAAAGATTACATGATTGTAACTTAAAAATTTTAAGTTAAAAATATTAAAAAAAAAAAAAGAATAATGAACAAGACCAATAATGTACCATTTATCTGACAAGGCTCATTACATTACTACATTACTGATATTATGGTATGCTACTATTTATTTATTTATTTATTAGTATACGCACATTAGACCCTGGCTGTGTCAGCTGAATTGGATGTGTTGTACACACACACACACCACACACACACACTATACACACACACACACATATATGCACTCACATACATACACACACACACACACACAAAACACATATTTCTTACCACTTCTTGTTTAGCTTTTCTTGGATTGATTTGAATGGGTTGTATATCTGCAAGAAACTTTTGACTTGACTCAAACAGAAGTTATCAATTGATTGCTCACAGGAGGCAAAAAAACAAGTCATGCCAGACTAATCTTCTCTCTCTCTCTCTCTCTTTGATAGAGTTACAAACTTGGTAGATGAAGGGAATGCTATGGATGTAATGTATCTTGATTTCAGTAAGGCCTTTGAAAAAGTCACCCACAATATTCTTGCAATAAAGCTAGTAACATGTGGTATAGACAATGCAACTGTTAGATACATTTGTAATTGGTTGACCAACTGACCCAAAGGGTGCTCACCAATGACTCCTCTTAATCCTGGAAAGAAGTGACTAGCGGGGTGCCTCGGGGTTCTGTCCTGGGCCCAGTGCTATTCAACATCTTTATCAATGGCTTGGATGATGGAATAGAGGTCATTCTTTTCATGTTTGCAGAAGACATCAAATTAGGAGGGATTGCTAATACCCCAGAGGACAGGATCAGAATTCAAAGTGACCTTAATAGATTAGAAAGCTGGGCCAAAACTAATAAAATGAATTCCAACAGGGAGAAATGTAGAATACTACACTTGGACAATAAAAATGAAATGCACAGATATAGAATCGGTGACACCTGGCTTGATGGCAGTACATGCGAAAGGGCTCTAGGAGTCTTAGTGGACCACAAGCTGAACATGAGTCAGCAGTGAGATGCGTCAGCTAAAAAGCTAATGCAATTCTAGGCTGCATCAATAGTATTGTCCCTCTGTATCCACGGATTTGGTATCCATGGATTTAAGTATTCATGGCTTGAAAATATTCTTAAAAAATAATAATCCAAAAACCAAACCTTGATTTTGCCATCTTATATAAGGGACACCATTTTGCTATGCCATTGCATATAATGGGACTTGAGTATTCATGGATTTTGGTATTCATGGGGAGTCCTGGAACTAAACCCCAGCGAATATGAAGGGACAACTGTATAGTGTCTGGATCAAGGGAAGTAATAGTGCCACTCTATTCTGCTTTGGTCAAACCTCAGCTGGAATACTGTGTCCAGTTCTGGGCACCACAGTTCAGGAAGGATATTGACAAGTTGGAATGTGTCCAGAGGAGGGCGATCAAAAAGTGATGGAAGGTCTGGAAGCCATGCCCTATGAGGAGCAGCTTAGGGAGCTGGGTATGTTTAGCCTGTGAAAGAGAAGGTTAAGAAGTGACATGATAGCCACATTTAAATGTTTAAAGGGATGTCATACTGAGGATTGCATTGGTCTGTTAGCAGCCTATTCAGCGACTATATTTCAAGGTCTATGAAAATATTTTGAAAAGCTTAATGTTAACTATACTCTATAAACATTAGTCATTTCCATCTCATTCTAACAAGCTGTTGCTGAGTTTACTGTTAATAAATTATTCAGTGAATTGCCAAATATACACTGAAGAAGTGGATGGCAAAATATGAAAGGAACTATTTCTGTGAATTCATTCGTAACATTATTTAGAAAGTGTATGTTCAGTAACTGCAATGTAAAACATACAGAGTTCTGCACTGAGATCTGCTTTCGCTAAATCAGCAATTATCCATTTAGTACTGTTACTGAGTTTTTCTGGCACAGACTGAAAAAATGGTATCATGGGTCTCTAATTCGATACTTTCTGCCCATCCCTTTAAATCTGAAAGTGTGCTTTTCATGTCAAGGAATGGATGCTTACCACAAAGACCTGTCCGTAACATGAACAGATCCTCATTAAGCCATACTTTCCCCATAACTCACAAGAAGAGCAACATAAAAGAAATATGCTGTGTTACAGTGCTTCTCTGAAAGAGACCTTTCTGTGTGATTTTTAAAAAACCCCTTGTAAGTATTTGAAAGTATTGGAGTGAGCAAAAAACACAAATGTATATCACTCTATAGGAGTTCTGGCTCAAAGGTCCCTTTCTGCTTTGCTATGCTTCTTGAAACTTCTCTTAAATTTTTTTTATTTTATTTATTTATTTTTTTAAAAAAATCAGTTACTTACATGCCTATAAAAATTTAGTTTCCCACCACAAAACTGTGTAAGGACAATGATGTATTCTCATCAGAAAAGTTAATAGTAGGGCAATAGTATATACATATGTATCTTCATAGTCATTATTACCTATGAAGACTCCTTAAAAACCCTCCTTCCTATTGAAATTTTCTAGAAGCATAGGTCAGCAGGATATCAAATAGAATAGAATAGAATCTTTATTACGGTCATAGACCAGCACAGATAAAAAGGGATACAGAATAAAGGTAAAAACACAGGATAAAAACAGGCTAAAAGCAGTATTTAAAATGTTAGCTCCAGTATAACAAGACTAAGTTAATACTATTCTACTGTTGAGGACATTGTCTGTCGAATTTTAATCGCAGCTGCGCAGAATCTGGCAACATTATAAGTTGTTTCTGAGTTGGTGTCTGAAAGCAACAAGTTTATGTAGAATTGTCCGGTGTGCCCTTGATATTTATGCAACAGGGGTGAAATAAGGCTGAGACGTATGTCCCTGTAGTATGAGCACTGAAGTAATACATGCTCTGTTGTTTCTATTTAGCCTGAGTTGCAGGGGCACAGTCTGTCTGAGAAGGGGATCTTCTTGTATCGGCCTTCAAGGACAGCTGAAGGGAGGGCATGACACCATGCAAGAGCAAAGGCCCTTCGATGTTTAGGTATTTCAAGTGTTGCTAAGTATGCCAAAGGAGAGGCCAGATATCTATTGGAGTCACTAGCAATGAAGGTTGGATCCAGTTGTCACTCTATATCTGCTACCCGTTGTTTGATAGTAGCTTTTGCCCTGTTATATCCCAGGCTAAGCAAAAGATCTGGAGAAAGGCCCAGCGTTGAAATTGTTGTCATCACTGTCTGTTTCCAGCTGGGTTGGAAATCATCACTTAAGCTTAGTGGAGCAAGGCCAGTGGGAAAGAGGGATAGTCTGAGCCAGTAGCTGAGTATGATCACCCACACTCTAGCCTCCACTTTCATAAATCCTGACTCCAGTCTCAGAGCTGCGTTAGAGACACATTTTGGAGTTTGGAAAGCTGATCTTAAAAAATTGGATTGGACAAGTTGTAATGGAGCAGGGTTGTGGAAGGGTCCCAATTGGGATCCGTAAAGCAGTTGTGCTACTGGTTTGGCTTCAAAGAGTTTGAGAGCTGCAGGTAAATAGTGGCCTCCTCTTGTCTTAAGAAATTTGAGAATGGCTGTTGTACTCCTCTGCGCATTACAAGAAGCATACTCCCCATGCGCTTTCCTACTACCAGTGGCTTGAAAAATTAACCCCAGGTATTTGAAGCAAGAGACCTGCTCAATCTTGTGGCCATCTATATTCCAGTTGTAGTTCTTAGGCCTTTTAGCGAATGCCATGATTTTAGTTTTTTGATAGTTGAGTTCTAGCTGTTCCACTCTGCAATATTGTGTTAGTGCTCTTAGGGCTCTTTTTAGTCCAATGGGAGTTCTTGAAAGTACTGCTGCATCATCCGCATAAAGCAGCGTTGAGATATGCCTTCCCTCTAATTTTGGGGGATGGAAGTTAGTGTTGTTGAGGTGATCCACCAAATCATTGATGTAGAAGTTAAACAGGAGTGGAGCTAGAATGCAGCCTTGCTTGACACCTTTCTCAGTGACAATGTCATTGGTGAGATGTCCCTGGGGGTTACATCTTACTTTTAATGAGGTCCCTTCATGCAGCATTCATATTAGATGGAGTAAACGTCGGTTGATCGAAGAAGCCTCCAGTTTTTTCCACAGTTTGGTTCGGGATATAGAGTCAAAAGCTGCTTTAAAGTCTATGAAGGCAGCATAGAGAGAAACTGTGCTGCAGGTGGAGTATTTTTCAATAAGGTGGTGGAGTACAAGGCACTGGTCTATGGTGGAGCGCCCTTCCCTGAAGCCAGCTTGTTCTTCTGCAATTATGTTTTCTTGTTCCAACCAGGTCTGAAATTTCCACTGTAAGTGTCTTGCATAGAGTTTGCTGATTCTACTGAGGAGACTAATTGGTCTGTAGTTGACAGGATCATCCTTGCTTCCTTTTTTATATATGGGGATGATGATTGCAAATCCCCAATCCTTGGGTGCTTGACCATATTTGTCGATACAGGTGAAAAGTGAGGTCAGGATAGGGGCCCAAAATTCAAGGTTGTTTTTAATGGCTTCTGCAGGTATTAAGTCTTCCCCTGGAGCCTTCCCCATTCTCAGCTGGGCTACAAGGTTCTTGATCTCTGTCGCTGTCACTGGTGGCCACCCTTGGATATTTTCTATATTTTGGCTAGTGCATCCACTTTCAATGTAGTTGTCCTTATAAAGTGCTTGAAAGTGATCCTCCCATATCCCTCGAGGGATGTGACAATCCACTGTAGCTGGCCCATTTCTCTGGGGACTTGATGTAAGATGCCAGAATAGAGCTGTGTTGTTGGATCTGACTGCCTGGATAAGTTGTGTCCAGTCATTCTTCATGGCTTCTTTTTTCTTGTTCATCATCAGCTTTTTGTAGTCTCTTTTCTGCTGAAGCAGCATTGGTACAGCATCTGGGATGTTATTAGATAGGTAACCCTGATAAGTATCAATGAGGGCTTTTTTTTAGCATTAACACATTCCTTGTCAAACCATGGTTTGGAGTGGTGCTGTTGTTGTTTCCACTGATGTACGCTATTTTGACGGATTAGATATTGGTGTAGAGCTTGGGTAAGTGTATTGTAATTTTCCAAGATTTCATCAGGGGACTCAGCTGATATGAGGGCAGTCCTAAGATGCTGAAGTTGGTCTGAAGCCAATACCTCACTTATTGTTTGGTTTAGTTGGGGGGTCCATTTAGCTTGGTGATAAGTCCTTCCTGATGGTGTCACAGAAAGGTGATAGCGCTCCCTGGTGTGTGTCTCCTGAGTGAAGTCACTAAGATATAGCTGAATTTGAAAATGATCACTTTCAAATCTGGGCATAACTTCTAATTCCTTGGCATAGGGAAGGAGGTTCCTAGAAATGATTATGTAATCAATGGCACTCATTCTGGACCCAGAGAGATAAGTGAATTCAGCTGGGCAGTCATTTTCCAGGGCACCATTTAGGATTTGAAGGTTCAGCCTGAATAATGTTTGATCCAGACAAAGTCCTGCAAAAATTGATTTCTTGTCCTTTGAGCATCGGATGGGGTGGGTTCCATCACCTTCAAAATCAGGAGGAGGGCATTTGTGCTGGGCATATAGGGTATGATTGTTGGGGCCCAGTCTGGCATTCAAATCACCCCCCAAAATTACAAATGCATTTGGGTTCTGCAACATGAGATTAGCAGTGTATGATTCCAATTCAGCCCACAGGCCTCTGATTTGGGATTTCTTCTTCATTGGAGGCATGTAGGCATTTATTATCAGCAAAGTGCAATGGTTAAATTGAATTAGCACTGCCATGGCATATGTTTCAAAAAGTGGAAAGAGGCCTTGTTATGGCACGTAGGGTGGTGGAAACCAGAATGTCCAGGCCGCCTCTAGCTCTTCCATGCTTTTTCCCTGGCTCTGCCAGAGTTGAGAATGAGTGAAAGCCATTTAATAACAGATCCTTATTAGTCCATGTTTCCTGGATCAGTATAATGTCATATTGGGTGAGGAAGTCACTAGGACAAGGATCTCTGTGGGCCGTTGGCCACCCAGCGATGTTCCAGGTCATAAGAGTAACCTTGTGCAGGTCTGTTGGAAGTCAGACAATCACATTGCAGGCCACAGGCTGGATGGGTAATTCATCTGATGGCAGTTGGTTAAATGACTTGGTTGACTGTGGCTGTGTCCTCCTCTGTGGATGGAGGGGTAGTGAATCACATTCCTGTTCTTCCTGCCCTGCCTGTTCTGGAAGGGACATTGGAAGACCAATGCAGCATGGGAAGCAAAATGAGGGTCACAAGCAAGCAAGGATCCCATCTCTTTAGTGAGGGGGGCATTCTTTGGCTTAGGAGATGAGGTAGGTGGCAGTGAAGATTGTTTTTTCCTTGAACTAGGTTTGCACAGGGATGTTTGAGACCCCTGGAGTTTAATTGTAGATGGGGGTACATCTGCAGTATATTGCATTTTTGAAGGGGTGTTGGCTACAACACAGGATTTCAAGGCTTCCTTGATTGTAAGTAGAGAGTCATCACTTTCGCTTTCATTGTCAGAAAAATCAGAAAAATGCACAGACAGTTTTCTGTGAGGGGGAGCTGATTTCAATGGAGATGGATTGCTGTTAGATTGACTCAGGATGGTATCTCTCATCAGCTGTATTGTGGGAGTGTATTCCCAAATTTCTGTGAGTTTTTCCTCTCAGTTTAATTACTTCTTGATTTATAGCCTGAGCTTCTTCCTTTGAGGTGTGTTTAGGTTCTCCCTCTTGGTGTGCAGAATTATTGCTTCTTTGTGTTATTGTTGCTGTTTTCCCTGTGATGAGGTCACGGACTGTCTCATCCTTAAAAACTCTGTTAATTTCTATATAATCTGCATTCCAGAGGAAATTTCTTTTCCGTAACAGCCTGTTAGGAATATTTGCCTGATTAAAGGTCAAAAAAATTCATTTAGTAGCTCTTGAGCTGGGTAAAAAGTGGAAGTCTAGTAAATCATTTTGTTCAGCTGTGCATGTTTAAAAGTTGGGAAAGGTATCTCACAATTGACTTCTGGCTGTTCCACATATGGGCATTGTTATGAATTTGTAGCAGGAGCTGATTATTGTGTAACACTCGGCAGTGATTAACTGCATCCTGTGACATGGCAGGGCACATTTCCTCCAAATCTGCTACATTTTTAACCCCCTGTGTACTATATGGGTTTTGCCTTTGAAAAGCTTGTTGGGAAAGCTTGTTTGTAATGTCATTTATTCTTTGCAAAATAAGAATCAATGTCTCTATGGACAGTTTGCAGAAATCATAAAAGAGCTGAGCGCTGTTATTGTAGGGAATGCTGCCAAGCTCCGGGAGTTTGACTTTGTTATCAACTTGCTCTGGCCCATAATTTATATTTACACTTTGAGGAATTGAGGAGGCTGGTTTGTTTAGTACAAGTGTCTGTGATGGCTTAGGGAATAAAGAAGGAGCTGTTGTTACAGATCTGTTACTCACAAGCTGTGTTGTCTCTGCCGCTGGGAAGAGTGAGTCAATCCTCATTTGTTTTTCTGCTTTGGAGGATTCCTAATCATTATTACAGGGGCTCATCTGATTTCTTTTCTTGCCTTTGGATGGCATTTTCGAGGTATATGTAGGTGGTAATGCCAGATGTTAGTGGGAGGACAATTCAGAAGTTGTTAGTCCGTCGCCATCTTGCCCCTCCTTCCCAGCAGGATATCAATGGTTAATACAGACAAAATAACCATAGTATTCCCAACAAACAGTTATTGGAAAATGAAATGCTCTGATCAGAATTATTTTTGTCACATTGGGGATTTGATTGTATTAACACCACCAGAAGTCATTGATGTTTAGAATTTATCTTTACCATTGTTTGTCATGGGATCAGTCCAAACTCATCCAATTTCAATTTTCAATGCTAAATGTGTGGATAATATCAGATTACAGAAGCTCCCCAGTTTTAGTTACACTGAGAACATATTTGTATTGGTACTTTTACAAGAGCAATAAAAGCAATCACAGAAATGGGAAATGAAAAGGGAAGGTGGCATTGTCTTTCTGCTCTGGCTCCCAACTTCTCTGCTGTTTTTCCATTTAAGGTGGCTTCTTCTAAGGTGGCAGTAAACTGGGAATTAACATATTCATATCCTAGTCCATAGCACTGCTCCCATCAAAATTATGGCAGTCTGTACTTTAGATCCTCTTCTGAGGAAGTTGACTTTGGAAATCTTAGCTAAACAGGATTGGGTGAAATGGCTGAATATCCACACCTTAAAAAAATCTTTGAGGAGCTGAGCCTTCCACAATCAGATTGTGAAGTATTAAAGGAAAATGTATTAGGAAAGAAAAAATCTAATGTTCCTGTGCAACAGCCACTAAAGTGGACATTCCTTAGATGATTACCTATCATGTTGGTAGGGGGGGAAAGCTATGGCTTGATGGGACCATGGGATAGTCTTCTAGCGACAAACACTTAGGACTTTTTCGGACGCATGAAAAGTAACGCAAGCAGCGTCGCCAGGTTGTGACGCTGCTGCGCAAGAGGGCGTCCGTTTCGGACGACGCTCCTCCCAGTGGTACTGTTGCAGTACCGCTGGGACATTTGAGCGTGATTTTTTTCATTCCCAGCGTCATATTTTACTCGCGATCACTAGCACCAAACACTTATTGTTTCTAAATGTCAGTACACCAGTCTGATTTCAGAAAAATCTTGGATACAGTTTAAATTCATAGCTTTCTGGCAGACATATGAAAATATATCCAAAAGGGTTTCTCAAACACACATTCCTTATCACAATTAGAAGCAAGCTATAAGCTGAATTTGTTTGCTTTGTTTATACAGCATGTAGAATATATGCAATCGAACCTCATTTTCAAATGTTTACTCTATCAAAAGCATCATTAGGCTATATTTTCTAGGTAGCATGCAGAGTAAACTAATGCACATCTAGACTGCAGGTGTTGATTAGACATTTCTGTTCAAAATGAGAATTGCAAACACTGTTACATTTAAATTGTCCTCTTTTTTTTTCCCCTCCAGAAATAGAGTTAATTAATTCCACTGGGACTAACAAGTGAAGAAACATAAACTTCAATGGAAACACAGGTTAAGAAAAAAGAATTCTGAAAAGATGTACTACCTTAACTGATTTACCAAAGTGTGCTTGCTTTCCCACCTGGTGGCAGTCAAAAGTTCCCTGGTTTGTTTGCAATAAGTGTAAAATCAAAATAATTTTCATGGAAAGCAATATATAAAAAACAAATATTTAGTTTTCAGTGACCTAGCTATGTATGGATGATTATTCTTCCCTGGCTTGCTCATAAGTAATAGAACAGGTGTTGTTTTTTTAAGGAAAGTTTACTAAATGATAAAACATGTAAATGAAATCACACAGTTCTCTTTCCTTTCAAAGTATAAGCAAACATACTTTTCCCCTACAGATTTTAGTATGGAAATTCTTCTGAACAAGTTGTTGTGTTAAACTTATCTTGCTATTTTACTATTTGATTTGCCTTGAAGTAAAAAAAAAAAGTAATGCTATTATTCACATGAAAACTGGTAAGAGTGAAATTAAACAAAATGGAAACACCTATCTATGTACGCTGAGGAAGGGTACCAAACAACTGCCACCAAAAAATCCCAATAATTTAGGAGTCATCTTGCATCCTGCAAGAAGCATGGCTGCCTCTGCTCCCATGCATGATTACATGCCACCAGAAATATTTTGATGGTCAAATACTCCACCACCAGCACCCAATGTATAGGTGTGTGTGTGTGAGAGAGAAGTAACCATTTATAGCACATGGAAAGCAGCTGAAACCAATATTTTTCCATGATCCACTAATTCCATGGGGTTCAATCATCTAATCACTTACTAGAACAGTGTGAAATGTAGTATGGAGGAAGGGAAAGGATGATTATATCTGTGTAGATATATATATATGCACACTCACACACTCATAAACACACACACTTATCTGGACCCGGTGTACCATAAGCCAGTAAACATGCCCGGTAGACCTCACACCTGGTTGCCTGGGTTCTGTCATAGCATCAGCATGGTGTCCCACCACCACCGCCAGTTGACTGCCCAGGTTCCATCACAGCAGCAAGTAACTATAACCAACACTGTAGCACATTGTTTGGTTGTTCCCAGTATGCAGATATGGCCACAAATGATAGGAGTGGATTGTGAGGTGGAGAGGGAATTTGCATTTGGGTGCTGATTTGCATATGGGTGGTGATTGACTGAGGAAGTGACAGGAGCAGCCAATCAGCACACTGAAAGAGGCAACATATCTAAACCCATTGTACATACCCAGGAGGCAACATATGTACATACTTAAAGCCATTGTGCATACCCAAGAGTTCTACACACACACACACACACACACACACACACTCTTTAGGAAGGAGGGGACAGAACTTCATTGGATTCAGGAATGTCGTGAAAGTAGCTTTTTGGCATCTGACTGCCAGAGAAGAAAACTTTATCTCAAGAATTCAAATATTTGTATATTATGGAATATTTTTGAGAAATATTGTGCACTGAGAGAGACCATCTATTCCAGCATCAGGGTGGTACAAACCTGCTTTAGGATTGGGTGCATTCTGGAGGAAGAGCTATAGCATCTCCCAGTTTTTCCACCAGGATTGAATATTCAAAAATATTTGGACAATATTTGGAAAATTACACGAAACAGCATGTGTGAAAAGGCTGTTTTCTGTGTGAAATAAAATTAAATGAATTTTGCACAGAATAATTCCCTTATTGCAGCATTTTCTGCACAGGAAACAGCATTTTATCCTTAGAAATATTATTTTTTGTACAAAAAATGATATTAAATGTGCAAAAAAGGTGTGAATGTTGTGCAGTTAATAAGTCCTGAACTTCAGAAACTCTTCAAAATCTGAGCAGTTTTCAAGTCCTTTCTGTTAGTAGGAAGAAAATTGCAAAAATTACTTGAGATTTTCTTTGAAAACTAATTTAGAAACAATTACATCCCTCCATGCTGACAAACCTCTTTCCCTCACATTCTTGCATTGGAGCTGCAGTGTCAGAGAAATACAAGCTATGGTGTTTTCCACACGGGACTGGATCTTGATCTCTAAGGGTGGATCTATATTTCTGCTCCAAAGGAGAGATATCTGAAAATCCTATAGTCTCTGCAATGATATAAGCTTGCGATTCTACACTAACCTGGATCTAAACTCCATTGAACTTAGTGGGTTTCTTCTGAGTACACATTACAATGCAACTACTGTATAGCCAACGTGCCTAAACACAGGGCCAGTTTAAGGAATTTTGGGGGCCCTTGCAATGCTTTGTTTTGGGGGCCTCATATGTTTATCTCAGGTCAATGTAACCTAACCTATTCACCTTACAGGATGTTCAGATTACAGTAGGACCCCCGTATCCATGGATTCATTATCCATGGGACACAAAACAGCACACCTACCATAGAGTCTTCCTAGAAAATGTGTCCTCCCTAGCCGTTTTCTAGGCCCTCCAAGGCAACTCTATGGTATTTTAAACCAGAAGTCCCATTATTTTCAATGGCGTTCACTATTATTCATGGTTTTCAGAATCCACGCCCCCCCCCTCAGAACCAATCCCCAGTGGATAGAGGGGTCTACTGTATTACATAATTTGCCACCAATAATTTAGTTTACAAACTATATTACAGGCACTAACATAATTTTTTTGTTTATCAGCAATTAACGTAATGGCATAGATTTCCTCAAAGAAAAGAAAGAGTGGACTACAAGCTGAACATGAGTTAGCATTGTAATGCAGCAGCAAAAAATGCCAATGCATTAATAGGAGTAGTGTCTAGATGAAGGGAAGTAATAGTATCACTCCATTCTGCTTTGGTCAGACCTCACCTGGAATACTGTTTCCAGTTCTGGGCACCACAATTCAAGAAGGATGCTGAGAAGGATAGTGGGAGGTCTGGAAGCCATTATGCCCTATGAGGAACGGCTTAGGGAGCTGAGTATGCTTAGCCTGGAGAAGAGAAGGCTGAGAGGTGACGTGATAGCCATGTTTAAATATTTGAAGGGATGCCATACTGAGGAAGAAGCAAGCTTGTTTTCTGCTACTCCAGAGAGTAGGACATGGAGCCATAGGTTCCAACTACAGGAAAAGAGATTCCACCTGAATATTAGGAAGAACTTCCTGACAGTAAGATATGTTTGGAAGTGGAATACACTGCCTTGGAGTGTGGTGGAGTCTCCTTCTTTGGTTTTTTTAAAGCATAGGTTGGATGGCCATCTGTCAGGAATGCTTGGATTGTGTGTTCCTGCAGAGCAGAAGCCAATTGGATGGGATGGCTGTTGGGGTCCCTTCCAGCCCTATGATTCTATGATTCTAGGCTGCATTCAGAGCCTGGAAAAGTTACTCTTGGATTACACCTCCCAGAATCCCCCTGCCAGCACCCTTGTCAGGGTTTGGTTGCATTGTTCCTTTTCCAGCATTCTCTAGCCCAGTGGTTCTTAACATGGGGTCCACAACGTCCTCACAGGGGGTCCACAAAGGCTTGAAGGCTGCTTGGCCCACCTCCTCCCTGTAGTGGAGTAGCCATGTGACAGGAACCAAGGCAAAGGCTGGCTGGCTTGGCCTGCACATTGCCATTCAATCCATTCCAGCCACAAACTTGCAGGAAGAAGCAAGAGTGCCTCTGAGAGAAAGTTTAATGGATGGTGTAATTGTATTGTTGTTGTTAGCTTTTATTATTAGCTATTATTATTAGGGTTTTAAATCTTGAGTTAAGTCTTGGGGCAACAAAAGATATTTAAAAGGGGTCCCTGGTAAAGAAAAGGTTAAGAACCACTGCTCTAGGCCAATGCCTCTCACATAACACTAATGGGATACTGGTGTTTTAGTGACAACAATAAAACCATTGTTTCCAGTAATATTACTCCAAATGTTAATTTATATTCTTTATATTCTTCTGTTAAAAGAGCTAGAGTGTTGTAGAAGTTTCAGCATTGCACTATGACTATGGAGACCAGGGTTTGAATCTTTACTCAGCCATTAATACCCACTGGGTGACCTTGTGCAAGTCACACTCTCTCAGCCTCAAAGGAAGGCAAAGGCACACACCCCTTGGAAAAGCCTTGCCTAGAAAACCTTATGGTAGGTTTGCCTTAGTCAGAAATTACTTGAAGGTACATAGGCAAACACACACAAATGCAGGCTGAACTCAGTTGCCAGCAAGGGGAGGAAGCTGAAGAAGACCAAGGGGGAAAGAGAGGGAGGGCAGAGACCCCAGGAAACCATGTTAAGAGCAGCTGGGAAGATGGGCTGGAGGGGATTTATGTGGAAGGAAGGGAAGGGAAGGAAGAAATAAAGAAAGAAGCCCTTTCCGAGGGATATACAACCCTCAAATCCCCTGTCTCTCTCTCTCTCACACACACACACACACATACACACTTACCCCTCTCCGTGCCTGGCTGGTTTTTTTAACAGCAAATTCCCTCCTGCTTCTGTTACAGAGGGTGGCTGCTTCTTTCTCTTTCGGTTTTTTAACAAAGCCAGCAGGAGGTTTTGGAGGAGGAGGGTAGGAGGGGGCTACAAAGCAGCAGCTTTGTCAGATAATCTTCGTCAGATAAGGAGGCCACAAGGGAGCCCTCTTGACCTCCGCCCCCCACACCAATGCTGATTTGGCAGACTGGTTAAACCAGCCCTGCCTAAACAAAACAGTCAAGTGGCCACTTAAAAGAGGTAAGTGCCTGGATCTATCATGCTATGCTGGGGAGCTGGTTATAGAATAGTTCTTTTCTTTCCCTATCACCGGTATCTAATTGCTTACTTTTCTCTTGTTCTCCCCAATCCACACCATTTTATTTTGCTAAAATAAAAAGCCCTAGAATTGTGAAATCGAAGACTTTCACAGCCGGCATCCATAGGTCTTTTGTGGGTTTTTTCTGGGCCTGTAGAGACCAACCAAGAAAATCCAAGAAATGCTGTGTTCAGCAAAGGACAAAAGAGACCCTCTCACAGCCACAGGAGTTTACTGCATACCATGCAGCTGCAGACAAGTCTACATAGGGACCACAAGATGCAGTGTGCAAACACGAATCAACATGAGAGACACTGTAGACTGGGCCAGCCAGAAAATCAGCAGTGGCAGAACACGTTATAAACCAACCTGGGCAAAAAATGCTATTTGAAACCACCTAAATTCTGGACCAGGCTAACAAATAGCAGATCAGAATGCATAGGGAAGCTATTGAAATCCACAAACACCTGGACAACATCAACAGGAAAGAGGAAAGCCTAAAAGTAAAGAAAGTTTGGCTACCAGTCCTGAAAAACGCCAAAATAAAAACTCAACACATGCAAATGAACTTCACCCAGGGACAGGGGGCTTCCCACAGACAATGCACCATGAGCTAAATAGACACTAATCCCCCTCGCATATACTCCTACACTAAGAACTGAACACCAACAACTGAATACACAAATTTACATACTAGTTCTCTTCAACAGGGACTCACAGTATATAAACCCCACACACCCACACCCCATCATTCTCTGAAGAAGCCAACCAGAAATGCAGGCGAAACATCAGGATTTTTTTAAAGGGTAGACCTTATGCTGACTTTTACAACTAGCTCTTTTTAGCCTTAAAATTTACATGAGGACATTTACTATGCAGCATACGCATTTGTAGAATGCCTGCCACAACACTATGCCAGCCCCAGATGAGCTGTTCGTACTACTACAATGATAAATAATAAAAAATAGCTTCTTTCTCAGTGCTGCAATTTCCCAGCTACTATTTTTCTCAAGGATGCAACATTAGTGTAATACCACTTAGGATTACTATGCCTAATTATACATTATGAAGTACTCTAAAAACATGCAGAAGTAGTTCAGCTGTTGACTTTTACAGGACTGCCTTCAGCTCTTTGAAATTCAGCATGACATCCTCAGTGTGGTTGGTGGCTTCCATGGCAATGTAGTGGTAATTCTGCTCTGGGTTTTAGTCTAAAAATTAAAGGTGTTATCCAAGGTGATTAATCTATTTTTGGAACAACGTCCAGCACTTAGGACAGTTTCGTTAAACTGCACATTGAAACCTAGACAAGATTCATTGTTCAAAGACATGGAAGCCTTCAGCTGTCACAGGACATATCTACATTTAGTGATAATGTAGACAGGAAACCATCTTCATGCTTCACTTGATTGTCAGAACTTCGAAAAATTATGTTTTTTTTTGTGTGTGGGTCTTTTGTTTTTATTTTTGCATGACAGCTCTCTATCAGCAAGCAGGACCACTATGAGCTGTACTCCAAAAGCCTTTCCAGGCTTTATTTTCTACTTCCAACTTTGAGTAACATGTCTGAATTTAGAATGTGAAAAGCTTTATGATCTTTGAATCCATTCTGCATTCCCATCCTGTTCTTGGTTCATATCAAGTTGGAAAACTTTGTCTTTTTCTTAATGGCAAACCACCTCTGAATATTCATTGCCTAAGAAAACCCTATGCAATTCACAGGGTTGCCATAAGTTGACAGCTGACTTGAGGGCACACAAAAACACACATACACACACTACAAAGCCTAGCAGAAGCACTCAGAAATGTGCACATTTTTAATGCAAGTGACATACAAAGAGTTTTTCCAGAATCTTAAAACCACTGAATTTGTCTTTCATCCCAAAACCCATGGACAGATAAACTAAGGGCTTGTCTACATGGGACACAGGGCTTTTGCCCCATTCTTACCAAGTTCCCACTGATTTAATGGATCTGTTTCAGTATAAACTAACATACCTTGATTTCAGTAAGGCCTTTGACAAGGTTCCCCATGACATTCTTGCAAACAAGCTTGTAGAATGTGGGCTAGACAAGTTAACTGTTCAATGGATTTGTAATTGGTTGACCGGCCGAACCCAAAGGGTGCTCAGCAGTGGCTCCTCTTCGTCTTGGAAAGATGTGACCAGTGGGGTGCCACAGGGTTCTGTCCTGGGCCCAGTGCTATTCAACATCTTTATCAATGACTTAGATGAGGGAATTAGGGGCATACTTATCAAATTTGCAGATGACACCAAATTGGGAGGAGTAGCTAATACCCTAGAGGACAGGATCAAAATTCAGAATGACCTGGATAGACTGGAGAGCTGGGCCAAAGCTAACAAAATGAAATTCAATACGGAGAAATGTAAAGTACTGCATTTAGGGCGGAAAAATGAAATGCATAAATATAGGATGGGAGAGACCTGGCTGAATGAGACTACGTGCGAAAGGGATCTAGGAGTCCTAGTAGACCACAAGTTGAACATGAGCCAACAGTGTGATGCGGCAGCTAAAAAGGCCAATGCAATTTTGGGCTGTATCAATAGAAGTATAGTGTCTAGATCAAGGGAAGTAATAGTGCCACTCTATTCTGCCTTGGTCAGACCTCACTTAGAATACTGTGTCCAGTTCTGGGCACCACAATTCAGAAAGGATATTGACAAATTGGAGCGTGTCCAGAGAAGGGCAACTAAAATGGTGAAAGGTCTGGAAACAATGCCTTATGAGGAGAGACTTAGGGAGCTGGGTATGTTTAGCCTGGAAAAAAGACGGTTAAGAGGCGATATGATAGCCCTGTTTAAGTATTTGAAGGGATGTCACGCTGAGGATGGAGCAGGCTTGTTTTCTGCTGCTCCAGAGACTGGAACACGGAGCAATGGGTGCAAGCTCCAGGAACAGAGATTCCACCTCAACATGAGGAGGAACTTTTTGACAGTAAGAGCTGTTCGGCAGTGGAACGCACTCCCTTGGAGCGTGGTGGGGTCTCCTTCCTTGGAGGTCTTTAAACAGAGGCTGGATGGCCATCTGTCGGGGATGCTTTGATTGTGATTTCCTGCGTGGCAGGGGGGTTGGACTGGATGGCCCTCGTGGTCTCTTCCAACTCTGCAATTCTATGATTCTATGATTCTATGATTCTATGATTTAGCCTATAATTTTTTTCCTAGTCTGTAGGCACACAGAGGCCTCCAGCTGACTTTGTCTGGAAGAATGTCCTACAGATATAGGCTCAGTCATTCTAAATATATCAAATCACTATTCTCTGGGCTGTGCTAATAATTAGATTTGGGCTTTAAGGGTTTTTTAAAAGCCTCTTTCCACTCAACACTCTTATATATTCCTATATGCTGACTGCCACCATACATGTCCTAACTGCACCTTGCTATATTTCTTAGTTTAAATTAGGGACATTGTCTTCATTTCACACACAGAATTTGCCAGACCTACATTGTTTATTTTTATAAGGTATCTCCAGTACCATAATATTAATACAGGTTGACTATCACTTATCTGGAATTCCGAAATCCTAAATATTCCAAAGTCCAAAATTATCCACTGAGATAGTGACACTTTTGCTTTCTGATGGTTCAGTGTACAAAAACTTTGTTTAATGCACAAATACACAAAAATATTGTAATGCCAGACACATGGCGCCTTCCTAGTGGGGCAGGGGCCTTTCTTATCCCACTGCTGCCACCACTTTTGTGACGCCGCACCACTGTGTCATGGCCAAACTACATCCCCCAGTGGTATAGCACAAGTACTCATGTGTGGATGTGTTTTACTGGCTGTGCCTACTTGTCAGAGAATCACTCACACCAGGCTGCATGTCTTAAATTAATATAAAGAACCTTTATTGACAAAGAATAAAATATAACTGCATTCTCCAAGCTTCAACATAAAACTCCAAACTCTAAACTTCAAACTGTAAACTAAACTCTTACTTCACTCACTCCCCCTTTTCTCCTCCAGAAGCCCTCCTCCTTCTACCTCCTCACAGAGGATTGGCTCCTAGAGTTCACTGTTCTCATTGGCCCCCTAGCTGTCCATCACAAATGTGTATAAAATTCCCTTCAGGCTCTGTACATAAGGTGTATATGAAACATAAATAATTTTGTGTTTAGACTTGGACCTCATCTCTGAGAGATATGCAAGTATTCAAAAATCTCTCCCCCACAAAAAAATTAAATCTGAAATACAGAATATTTCTAGTCCCAAGCATTTCAGATAAGGGATACTCAACCTGTATCCCAATCTGCTTTCTAGAACAGTTACATACATTTTCACTGATATAATGAACTTCTGTTGACTTGTCAAACTAATTTTAAAAAAATAATAATTTTACTTTGGGAAATAGAACATTCTTGAATTTGATTTATTCAGTTTTGTCATTTTGTGACTCCACTAGCATTTTTTAAAAAAACACAAGTTGCCCAAAATAGAACCTAAATAGTGGAAGAGTCAGATTTAATTTGTTAACCAGAGGACAATGACAGCAGTTGTAATGATGTTGAAATAATAGATATTTCATTTTAAAACCATAGGTATTTTTTTAATTATACTGACAGTTTGAGATAACAAGATTTGTTCCTGGGATCGCATGAACTAATCCTAGAGAACAGGGGTTATTTATTTTTCTTCCAATACAAACACAAATGCTTCCTGGTAAATGTGTAGAAAAGTCCAATTTCTTTATGCTTTCATCTTGGCATTTATTTACAGAACTGGGCACTGGGATAACCAGGTCATCTTTTTATTTATGAGGTTTTGAGTGGTTTTACAACTACTCTGGGGATATATTTGTGTAACCAGAAACAACAGTACAGAATTTTAAGTCTTCTGTATTGCACTGAAATAAGACAGAATGAATTACATCTAGAAAAGTCCAAGCAGGCATTTGTCTAAACTGCAACAGCTCTAACCAGTTCCCATAACAATCTGTGTGCTCTATGTCAAGTACCATACAGCCCTACGGACTACCCAAATATAGAATTTAACCAGAGTCTTTCTGAAACTTACTTGGTCTCTGACCAATATCATAGATCACATTTCATATCTGAAGAGAGTATTTTTCCATATTCTTTTCTAATTAATTTCTTTGTAACATGGGGCCAGTGTGTGGAATAGGTGGCCCTCCAAATGAAAGGACATTTTAAAAATACAAAAATGGTCCGGAAGCCTCAAAAAAAAAAAAAAAAAGTTAAAAAAAGTCCCATTACTTACTATGTAAAAAATATTACTAGTTAGTAAGTTATTTTTACAGTAACAACATTATCCAAAAGGTTACAAGTATTGATTGATTGATTGTCTTCCAATATGGGACCAAAAGTTAACATTTTACTTCCAAGCTCTGTACTTATCTACTCAAAAGTAAGACCCATTGACTTCAGTGGGGCTTAAAGGCAGGCAAATATTGACTGGATTGGAGCATGATCAATCACAAGCAACTCTCATGAATGTGAAATTGAGTGGAAAATCTGGATCAGATATTGCAAATCATTTGCAGTTGTAATGCTCATTAGCCCTCTTTCTTTCCAGCCTTTCCTTCCCAGTCCCCTCCACTCCTTCACAACTTTTCCTCCATACTGAGGTGCTGCTCTTAGGTTGGTAAGTTTTAACAGTGTGTTCCCAGCACTGCCAGGCCACTTTTCTCCTGCTGTGCTGAACTGACACTATAGAAAACAGGACCTTCCCTTAAGCAAAGGATTGCTGACTTTACATATGGGAGAAAAAGGAAACCCTGCTTCCTTAAGTGCTGATTCAGCACAGTAGGGGTTAGACAGACAGGAGGCAGCAGGAGCAGACAAGTTAAATTATCTATAAAAAAGTGGAAAATTGTAGTGCACCCTGGGGAAAAAAATCATCAAATCACATGGGTTTTTTTTCTCATAGGTATGATCCTCCTTTGGCTTTTTTTTTTAAAAAAAATTGAATCATGCTATCGTGACTAACGTTATTCTCTGTCACAGATAAATTGGGTTTCAACATTTCGGCAATGCAGTCTTAAATATAGTAAGTGAAGTCTGTGCAAAACAAATCACTTCTCCACTCCACTGAAGAAATGGGTTCTGAATAACTTAAATATAAATTCATATTTCTAGTTTTTAAAAACCAATACAACTTTAGAAATACAAACAAAGGAATGAGATAAAATGTTGAAAACACCATTTTGCTATGCTAAATATGACAGCAAGCTTTTTAAAAGAGCACTGATCCAATTTACCTGAGTGATTGAAGCTGCAATCCTCATACACTTACCTGAGAGTGAGTTCCTTTAAACAAAAATAGCCATGGTGGCAAAGGGAATCGGGAAAAGCCAGAACTTGGAATCTTACTTAAATAATAATAATAATAATAATCATCATCAACTAGTCAGTCTACTTATTCTGGCCACTTAATTGTCACTTTTTATTATTATTACTGCAGCCCAGAAAAATAACCCACAAAGTTTTGTTGTCATTATGTGCCTTCAAGTCAATTTGAATTATTCTGATGTTAAGGTGAACTTATCATGGGGTTTTCTTGCAAGATTTATGCATAGGAAATTTCCCATTGACTTCTTTTGTGGAGGAGAGTGCGTGGTTGCCAAAAGTCACCCAGTGGGTTTCCATGTCCGAGAGGGAATTTAAACCCTGGTCCCCCAGAGTCCTGGTCCAACACTCAAACCACTACCACATGTTGCTTCACAGAAGTTACTTGTTACTCTGGTGTTTTTGCTGTTACTCTTGTGTGATTGAAAAATACAGTAAAGAAAGGGATACTACTACTACTTCCCCAATCCAATTGGATATGGGATTTCTATTGTACTTGAAAAAAACAAAACAAAAACCTACCACTAGTGCAATTCATGTCTTTAATGTGTCTTATCTCTCTCTCTCTCTCTCCCCGCCTCCGTTTTGCTGGCTGTTCCTATCTTTCCCTGCTCCTTGCTAGCTGCATCACATTGCACAAAGGGGAAGCACAAGGCATATGACCTTTCCTCCTTATCCTCTAAGTGCTCAAACTGAGTCAGAACATAGCCAGTATCGGGGAAGAAACTCCGTCACACTGCAATGAAAGATAATCAATTAATACCCCTGGCTATTGCAAAGAAAGAAGTACACACAATTCTAGTTCATTACTCCAATAAATAATTAATTACCAAGGTAACCTATTAGACAAGCTACTTCTAAGCTATGGCATGGGGGGACAGATCTGATAGTGAAGAGGCCGTAAAGTTATGTATGTATTCTGTGAGAGATGTGAATACAGAAGATTTAATATTGTAGTGGACTTGAGGGATTGTGAGATCCAGAGATGCAACAAGACAACACTATTCATAGTATAGCACTGTGCTAGGTGTAAGAAGTGCTGTAATATAGGAGAAACATAGGAGATCCTAAAAATCCATACAATGACCTCATAACCTTTTACTGTAATTGGTACGCTTCACATTGCTAAACTATCAGTGGTGCTTTAAAGAAAAGTAGTAGCTCAGTTTGGTATTGCTCTTCAGTTAAAAACACCATGATAGGGTGCTTGCTGACCAACCATGAAAATATAGAGATGAGAAAACAGAAGGCTTGTCAATATGAGGCAATAAAATGTGGAGTGGTTCACAGTAACGCCAATTCGCAACAGCTTCCATTTGTCCATTCGGCAGGATCACAGGTATGTAAAGCTATCTGTGTTTGATGTTCACACAGGCATGCCTGCAAATCAAGATGGTGGGCATGAGTGAATTGCTCGTGTTTTTATTCTCCACAAGTTGCTGCTGTGGACAGGTTTTTTTTTCTTTCAAAAAGTAAAGCCAAGATGCGGGAGTACTACCTTCCACTTAAACAAGTTTTAAAAAGAACACAACAATTTTGTCACCTTGGTACATGATCTCTACCATGAACATTCAACATGTCAGTTCTTTTTTTTAATGTTTATTAAATTTTCCCTTTCCCACAACAAAACAAGAACAAAAAATCAATAGTCAATAGACTAGACAGTTCAAGACATATCAGCCGTATTCAATGTCATAAAACCTATTTGACTAAGTAGTCTACAGCTTTACATCCAGGGTGAATTCAATGCAGAACATCTGCCCATTGGTTCATATGAGATGAAGGAGGAGATATAATTTCTGCATGAATGTTAGCATATTCAATAAGAGGGCCCCATTTCTCAATAAATGATTGTGATTTTCCATTCACTTGAGTCCTTCTCATTTTGTCTGCTAGCTTTTCACTAAGCCATGAATTCCATATTTTTTCCCACCAGGTGTTTATAGTCACCTGGCCCATTTTCCATGAAGTGGCAATGCATGATCTAGCTCCTACAAGTAAGAAGCCAATTAACCTTCTATGCTTGAGGGTTTTTTTTTTTTGCACCAATAAATAGTGGCAGCAATAGAAACACAGGACAAAATGTGACTTTCTGATTCGTAATCACCTCTATTAGTTTTACTACATCTACCCAAAAAGTATATACCTTGGGACGTTCAATCCAAAGATGCATATAGGTGCCAATATTGCCACAATTTCTCCAGCACAGAGGAGAAAGATTACAAATTTTAGACAGTAACACTGGGGTTAGGTACTGTTTATGCACCAATTTCATAGAGGTTTCCCTCATTTTAGCTGAACACGAAAGCATTGTCGGGGAAGACCACACTCTGGTCCATTCTCCATCTGAAATCTGAATGGCTAAGTCAGTTTCCCAAACCATTTTAAGATGAGTGTTATCTCTGTATACTGTAGTGTTCATCAGGAAATACAGCAGGGATGCCATTCCTTTCGTATCACCAGATCTTGTGAAACATTTGTTTTCAAAAACAGTTAATGGTCTCAGTGATTTATTACCTTTAAGCAGGTGGGAGAAAAAAGTATTAAATTGACATTCCTACAATTCCTACATCCACGATACTCCTATGCCTTCTAATTTTTCTGACAATTCTTGCTTATTGAGCAATCTCCCATCCTTGAAGAAGTCCCATATTCTGTATAAGCCCTTCTGTTCCCAACCTTTATACTGTTTGAATTTGTCTACATTATAGAAAAGAGGATGCAACAAGAGAGGGCACATAGGAGATAGATCTGGGGAAAGAAAATATTTCCACTTTTGCCATATAATTAATGAGGTCTGAAGCCATGGATTATCCCCAATACCAGTTACTGTATTCTTTCTTAATTTTTGATAGAACAGAAGGTGTTTTGTTACATCTTTGTCCTCCATTTCCATACCCACCCAAGGAATAGTATAATGTTTGTTGAGCAAATGTGCAACTTGACACAGCTGGAATGCTTCGAATCGAAGCAAAGTCTGAGGTCAGGGATTGCTAGCCCACCCAATTTCCTCTGGAAGTGTCACACAGCAACGTTTGAACCTCATTCGTTTTGATTCAAATATGTAATTGTTAATTAGAGTGTTCCACCTCTCAAATCTCTTTCTTTGCGGGTCTAGAGGAATCGTTTGAAACAGAAAAAACAATATAGGCACCAGAAACATTTTAATTAGTGATATCCTACCTAACAATGAGAATTTAAGCAGTCCCCATTAGGTTAATTTCATTACCATCCATTTCATGACTTTGTCATAATTTCTTTGGATAATTTGTTTAATGTCCTTCGTTAAACAAATTCCAAGATATATGAAACCTAAAGGGGAGCTTTGAAATTTGGTAATTTTTGTAGGTCTAATTGTTCCGTCTGCAACATATCCATCTGCAAGAAATTTTGATTTGGCATGATTTATTTGGAGACCTGCAAAGGTATCAAATATTTGTAGGACATTGTCTAGGGCTGGGAATGACTGAGTTGAATGTTTTAAAAATAGCAAGACAACATCAGCAAATAGATTAAGTTTATGGACCTGCTTTCCAATCACTAGGCCTTGAATAGCTTCAGTGTTTCTTATTAGGTTCATTAACGGCTCCATTGTGATTGCAAACGATATTGGTGAGGGGGAACAACCCTGTTTGGTTCCCCTTTGTATCAAGATTGCTTCAGACATCATCCTATTGGCCAGGATGCATGCTTTCATTCCCACATGTAGCGATTCAATTATCTTTATGAACTTATCATTAAAATTAATTTTCTGGAGGATCCCAAACAAGTATGGCCAATTAAGGTGATCAAACACCTTGAGAACATCCAATGAAAGAAACGCCAACAGTGTTTTTGTGTAAGAACACTGCGAGATGACATTCAATGCCCTATGTATGGCATCAGATATTCTTCTATTAAGTATAAAACCACACTGATCAGCATAAATATAATTTGCTATGAAAGTGTTAATTCTTCTGGTAAGTATTGTAAATAATTTGGCATCCTGATTTATTAATGAAATTGGCCAAAATGCAGGGGCTGGCAGTAATTGGTCATCAGTTTTAGATATAGGGACTATGTATGTGTCTAACCAGGTTAGTGGTCTTGGGCCTTTATTTAGTATATCATTAAACAATTCCACCAATTTTGGAGCTATATCATCATACATCATTTTATAGAAATCACTGGAGTATCCATCTATCCCAGGTGACCACCCTGAATGAAGGGATTGAACTGCCTATTTCAATTCAAGTTCAGAAATTGGTTTAAGAACTTGCATACTGTGTTCCTCAGTTAGCGGTTTTACCTTGATTGATTGGAGGAATATGGCTAGCTTTTCCCGAGGGACCTTATCTTCAGAATATAACAAGGAGTAAAAAGCATGGAATTCACTCAGAATATCCTTGTAATTCATTTTCACACTCGCCGAAGATGATTTAATTGCAGTTATTACCCTTTATTCCCTTCTCTTTTTAATTAGCCTGGCTAGAAGCTTTGAGTTTTTCTTATTATTGTCATAAAAGTATGCCCTAGTACAGTTAAGAGATACTTGAATTTTATGAATATCAAGGCTATCTAGTTCTTTCTTCTTTTGAAGCAATGCTATGTGCACCTGGGGAGACTGTGATAATTTGTGTACCTTTGTTAATTGTCCTATTTCCTTTAGAAGCTGGGTCATGTGTGCCTCCCTGAGGGTTTTTTTTTTTGGTTTTTTTTTGGGGGGTCTGGATCCTTCCTGAATGAACTTGCCTCTCAAAACTGCTTTGAAGGTATTCCATAGAAGCGCACAGGAAGCATTCTCTGAAGTATTCTCCAGATAAAAGTCCCTTATTGACTGCTGAATATCCTTCTTAAAGGGTACATTCTGTAAAAGAAATTAATTAAACCTCCATAGTTTAGGAAAGCACGTATCCTCGCCCTCTATTCAGTCCAGCGTTATGGGCGAGTGGTCTGAATCCAGGGCCAGATGTATTCCCACATCCACCACTCTATCCATAAGTGGTCTGGATACCAAGAGGTGATCTATTCTAGCATATGTTTTATACACATCAGAGTAGTGGGTGTAATCCTTCATAGTTGGATTTAGTAGATGCCATGGGTCTAGCAAATCATGTTCAGAAATTAGTTTTACCAAAGGAGTAGTGGGGTTGATGTTCTGTTTTGGAATGTCTGATCTGTCAAGGTATGGGTTAAAGATAAATAGCTTTTGCTTAAATAAATAGCTATTGCTTAAAACAATTTGTAAGCTGCTCTGATAGCCTTGTGGCTGAAGAGCGGGGTATAACTAACTAACTAACTAACTAACTAAAATAAAGATAGTATTAGTATCTCCTCCAATAACTACCATTCCTTGTGAAACCAGTTGTAGTTTTTTTTTTAGAAATTTTCCCATGAATCCTTGCTGATCCACATTCACTGTGTAATAAGATGCTAATGTGTATTTTGTTCCTACGATGGTTCCTATTACTGTCAGATATCTGCCCTGAGGATCTTTATATTCATTTCCAACAATGAAGGGACAGGTGTTACCAAACAAAATTGTTACTCCTCTGGCCTTACCTGTGCCTCCCACCACTTATTGCTCCAGAAACATTCTTAATGGAAAGAGTGGCTCCATGCTTTTCCTGTGGGTCTCTTGCAAAAACGCAATCATGGGCTGTAGGGGCTTGATCTGTTTTAGAATTTTGTGTCTTTTGGCATGAAAGCCAAGTCCCACATATTAAAGGAAAGTGCTCTAATTCGGGTCATGGGATTACACTAAAAAAGGTGTGTAAATGATAACTGTTACCTCTCTGCTGCATCCGTATCCAATTTAATGTGCATTTGGAAACCCACAAGAAAGGCAGTAGGAGGAGGTTTTGTCCACAAGAGCAACAGTTCTGCATGAAGGAATACAGTGTTTGTCTTGAGTTGCTGCCTAGTATAACTATGTAACAAAAAAAAATCGTTGTCATAATTAACAGTAGGAGAACTAAATGTCTTCCAAGAGGGGAGCAAATCCTGGAGCTGAATTGCTGGCTGGAGATATCTACCCCAGCTTCCTCTGGTATAGGAGGGAAACAACATGACAACTTTGCCATATTCCTTGAAACCAGAACTATTTCTAAAGATAAACTGTTAGGCATCCAGTTTACCTGATGACTTTTCTTTTCTCTAACTGTAACATTTGGCAAGAAATTGTATATTGGAGTATATAGGGAAGCGATTTCCTTGGGAATGCACCGTGTCATGAGTCTTCCACTTAACCTGCAGGGGGAGTGGTTGCACTTTGGGAAACGTCTCCTTTTTGTTCAGGGGTTTGTGTCATTTGACATCTTCAGTCCATTCGCTGGGGAGTTACAATAACGTAGCGGGAAGGGAGCTGCGTCCATGGTTTCCCTCTGGGCTACAGCTCCCTCCTGCCCCCAATGGCAAAAGAGCTGCCTTCTATCCTGAAAATGCCAGGCTTTAGCAGCTTAACTCCTCTCCTGTTGGGAACTAGTTAGTCTCTCTTAAGAGCGTTGATTGGTTGAGTGTCCCTCTTAAGTACCAAGAGATACAGTATGATAGCTCCTCGAGATTCAGCTGTCAGGCATGTTGTCTGAGTGCCGAGTGATCTTGCTGCTTTGCCATCTTCCCGCCTTGTTGAGCCAAATGGTTGCTCAGTACTCTGACAACAACCACTGCATGGGCATCTTCAACATAGGAGATTTGTCACTTGACAGATGGTAGCTGAGGGACTACTAAGAAAGGTCCGGTTGTCAGGCAAATTGTAGAGAGGACAAGCAATTTTACCATCTTGCTGTTGTGCCGTCCAGAGAATACGTCAGGGAAATGACAGGGGGATGATGACAATGATATAAAGATCATTCTCACAACAGTTACATCCTGGGGAGGGTCTCCTTCTATTTTGCACCCCTGTCCTCTCTTCATGCATCAACAGGTTAGGTTTGAAAACAGGCACTATTAATACTAGGTCTCTATGGCCCTTTCAGTTGCAGTTGACACAGACTCTCTTCATTTCTGATAATCCCGTGCCTGTGGCTATTGGTCATTATAAATGCAATATGCAATATCTTGCTGTTGGTCCCCTCAGTGATTGACAGTTGCGTAGAGGTGAGGGAAGCTGCCGACCACTTTCTCCTCTGGGCTACCGCTCTCCCTGCTCCAAACACAATAGGGTAAACCGTACATTATTGTTTTGCTTGAAGGACCAGCTGAAAGCAACTTAACACCATTTCTGTTGGAACGCTGGGTCCATTTCCTTGTTTTTAAGGGCATCTGATTGTCTTGCATTGTTTCCCTTAGTCATGTTTATTGTATAGAGCCCTGAGGAATATAAGATGACAGCTCCTCAATGTTCAGCTGTCAGGCATGTTAGAAGAGCACCGAGTTATCCTGTTGCTTTAACATCTTCCCACCAAACAGCAAGCAAAGTGACAGTTAAGGGATCCTTAAGCAATATGGCCACTCAGCCCTGCAACAAATAATGATTATGCAGGCATGTCCAACATCGCAGACTTGTCACTTTGCAAATGGTAATGAAACGATTATTAAGGAGATGTAAAAGATTAGGGTTTGATTCAGGTAAGTGAAGATAATGCAACAGAAAACATCATCTGATTTATTGCTGTTTTACTGGGGAAGATTGGGAAGGCTTTTCTTTCTTTTCTCTCTTTGCTTTTTTTCTTTTAAACTATTTGCCATCCTGCACTTTGAGTGATTCCCAGAGACCCTGTTGCTTGATCCTCCTATTCTTTTGGCAGGGGTATATCTACTGCCTCGAACATGGCTGGGAGTTGTTGGATCGACGAGGCTGTCAGGGTTCCTGAGTCTCCGGTGATAATTATTTTGAAAGGGTAACCCCATCTATATTTGAAAGCATGCTGTCTAAGCAGATTTGTGAAAGGTTTAAAGGCTTGCCTCCACTATAGTTATCTACTGAAAGATCGTTAAATATCTGATGGCCCTCAAAATTTAAGTCCTTGATTGGAGCTAGCTGTGTCATTATCATCTTTTTAAAAAATATATCTCACAAAGCAGATCAAGACATCATGAGGTGGCTGATCGTCCGTTCTCCTTGGGCCAGAGGTGTGGTGAATTCTCTCTATCTCCCCTGGTTCTAAAGCACACCTTGGGGCAACTTTATTCATCCATGCCACCAATGATCCTAACAAGTCTTCATTTTTTAATGGATTTGTGGACCCATTTAACCCTAATATTCTGCTTTCTTTCTCTGTCTCCGAGATCCTTGATTTTTAAATGAAGTTGGAGATTTTCCTCCTTTAACGTTGAATTTTGACTTCGTGATGAAGTCCTTATTGGAAAGTTTCAGTTGTTGTCCTCTCCAAATCTCTTATCTTTTCAGAAATTGAGGACAATTTTACATGAAGGGGTTCTAATGCCACATTTCTGTCACTAATTAGATTTTCTCTCAGCTTCTCCAATCGCTCAGGGAGGGAGAGAGCTGTCACCAGGAGGGAACCCATCTTACCTCCTCGTGATTGCCGAGCTGATCATTTTGTCATCGATTCTACAGCCAGGGATTCGTCCTGGTCAGGCCTGTTTTTCAGCTCTTTAGCAAATGGATAAAAGTCTGTAATGGACTGCCCCACTGCCCTTTTGTTGTTGTTCATTGGCAACCCATCAAAAGTTATAAAAGTTCAAAAATTCTTGCTGTTTTGTTAAAATAAGTCATCATGGCGTCTGGCGCCTCAATTACATGAGTCTGCCATGTTCTGCAGCTCACAGCGCCCCCCTCAACATGGCAGTTCTGGCCACTTCATTGCCAGCAAGCTCTGCCCCACATGCATATCCGACTTCCATCCATTTCCAGCAATCATCAATAGCAGCAATCCACTTCCATCCTCCCTGAGAATGCACTGCAATCCAAATCAGTTGTCCCAACAAGCAGGAATGTGCATTTTCCTTGCAGTTTTTTTAAAAAAAACTTTGGGGAAAGCTGCAAACGCTTTTCCTGTGCAGTACATGGTGTTTTTTGCTCCCTTCCTTCTGAATATCACCATGGGATCCCATTTAGACAAAATATATTATCTTCAAATTCTATGAGGAATATTTTCACTGTTTAGACAACCCCTGCGATTGGGTTGAATAAGGACCATTTTATTTTAACTATTGTTGGCATGCCTACTATCCCCCCCCAAAGAGTTTCCATAACTGGATGTATTAGACACTTTTCAGGGTCATAGAGCAGGCTGGAGTCAGTTGGAGGTCACAATGACCTGAGACATGTTTAGAAATAAAATGGTGGGAAATCCCAAGTTAGGATTAAGTGGAAAGCCTCCATGATGGGTTTATGCTAACAACATAGTCGTTAAAGGGGCATGTGCTAATCATTTCTTCCAGTCCTGAACATTTCAAGCTATAATTCAATCAAGCAATCAAGTGACTATTCCTCATTCCACATCCTATGGAAATGTCTCTCATAGCCCTTCCTGTCCAATCTTAGAATGTTGTCACAAACCCATCAATGTTCTATCTCTCAGCAGTTAAAGCACTCTTTTGAGTTTTTATTTCCTTTGTTTGTTCCATGGGAGGACCTTTCAGGCTTTGTTATTACTAACTTGTCACTCCAAGGTATGTAAAAGAGTATAAATATTAGAGCCCCAGCAATAGCAATGTGGGGGTCACAGTCAAGGTGTGCCACAGTGTACGGACTCTACCACTCTCTTTCTTGGTGTGCCACAGATTGGAACCTCCTGTGCCACCCTGAGACACCTGTCTGGGTATCTTCACTGCATTTAACTCTTTTCTCTTTGAGACTAGTAACTATCACCCTATCTTCCCAGACCTCTCTCTCTCTTATGCAACCTTCCTGCCTTACTCTGCTATAGTCTTATATGGTTTGTAAGAATATGTGTTGTGTATGTTAGTTTACTTTCTGTATTATTCCAATAAAATACTTTGTTTTACTTTAACTGGAGCCTCCTTTACAATTAGTACCTGTATACATAGGCAAAAAGATCCCTGAAGTTACCCTCCTCTCATAGGCCTCTTATCTAAGCTAATAATCCCCCCAAATATTAAATGAGGTTTTGGCACCACAGGTGGGATACTAATGTACCCCCACCTCTTAGGGTGACACTATCACCTATTTAAATTTTGATCCCTTTGAGATGCCAAAGAGGGGAGCAATCTAGTGCAGGAGCAGCTGAGGCAGGTGGTCTCACCAAGGCCTCCTTCCCAGCTTCCCTGGGTGAAACACCTGAGCTCCGGGGATAACTCAAAAGCTACCCACTCCCCAACTGGACTGCAACTGGAAGGCCAACCCAAGGAACCCTTTTCCAAGTCACATGACTTCAAGTGAGGGCTCAGCCCCAGGCTAGCTCCAAGGAAAGTCTCTCTCCCCAACCCCAGGTTTTATGACCTAAAGGGGCAGGTTTAGAGCCCTTCCCTTCATCAAATGGGTGCCATAGGCATTCACCAAAATGCAGCTTCTCTCTCCCCACTACCTGCCACATGACCACCTATTTAAAACAGCATCATGAGCCAGTTGTCACATTCCCCAGTCAACAGTGTGTGGTAGACAAAAAAACAAAAAACAAAAAACAAAACCTTAGAAAAAGGGGGAAAAAATCCTACAAATCCCTGAAGCGAAAGGGAAATCTTACACTGTCTCCAAGGTGGGAGGGTGGGTCAAGCAAGTCTAGCCAAAGAGGCAGAGGAGAGGAGTGCAGGAGCTTTAAAAACCATCATCCATCTGCCACTTACATTCTCTGTCATGGCATATTTATTTATTTATTTATTTTATATCCTGACTTTCTTCCAGTATGGGACCCAAGGTGGCATACACACCTTAAAAACAATACAATTAAAAACTCTCAATACAAAAGTTAAAATACAATTAAACTAACTTTGATTTAAAAACACAAGTGAAGAACACAAATTAAACAACATTAAAAAGGTATTTAAAACAAACTAAAATAAAACTCTCAAACCCCCTCCCCATTAAAAAAACAAACACCTCTATCTGCCATCACCAAATGCCTCCTTAAATAAAAAAACATTTTCACCTGCTGGTGGAAAGAGACCAAAGAGAGGGCTAGCCAGACTTCCAACCAGACTTTAACCACTGCGCCACCAGGGTTCCTGTCCTGGAGCATGTGGTGGCCTCCTAGCTCCAGGCATTCTTGGATGAAACAGACAATCTAGATCCATTTCAATCTGGCTCCAGGCTTGGCTATAGGACAGAGACAATTTTGGTCCCCTTGGCAGATGACCTATGCAGGGAACTAGACAGGGGAAGTGTGTCCCTGTTGGTTCTGCTGGACCTCTCAGCAGCTTTTGATATCATCAACCATGTTATCCTTCTGGGTCACCCCTTTGTGATGTGGCTCTGGTGCACTGTTTTACAGTGGCTGCGGTCTTTTTTGGAGGAGCAGACTCAGAAGGTGGTACTGGCCACTATCCTGTGGGGTCCCTCAGGGCTCGGTTCTGTCTCCAATGCTGTTTTATATTTACATGATGATATATGCTGATTACACACAACTCTATCTCCCCTTTCCATATGATTGCAAAGAAGCTGTTTCTGTACTAAATCAGTGTCTGCTGTCAGTAATGAACTGGATGAGGATGAACAAATTGAAACTTAATCCAGATAAGATATAGGTGTTCATGGCCAGTTTGAAGGCAGATCAGGGAATTGGGATTCAACTTGTGTTAGATGGGGTCACATGTAACCTGAAATCTCAGGTATGCAGCATGTGTGTGCCCCTGGACTTGGATCTGAGCCTGGATATCCAGGTTTCATCTGTGTCCAAGAATGCATTTGCACATTTAAAACTAATGCATCATCTATGCCCATTCCTTAAGAAGTCAGATGTGGCTACGGTGACATATGCCTTGATTACATCCCAACTGGACTACTGCAACATGCTGTATAATATTAATTATTATTATTATTATTATTATTATTATTTATATACTGCCCTTTGGTAACCCAATCAGGGTGGGTAACAATAATAAAAAATGCTGTACATGGGGCAGCCTTTGAAACTGTTCAGAAATATCAGCAGGTCCAAAATGCTGTGGCCAGGCTGTTGCCTGGATCTGGGTACAGAGATCTTTTTACTCCCCTGTTGAAATGGTTCCATTGCTCCACTTCTGAGCAGAATTCAAAGTGTTGGTTTTAACCTTTAAAGTCCTACACAGTTTGGGTCCAGATTATTTGAAAGACCATATCACCTCATATAAACCAATGTGTGATTTAAGATCTGCAGGGGAGGATTAAGCTGGTACTGCAGCCACAACATATTGAGTTTGATCCTACAGGGCTCTAAGGTTGACTCAGCCTTCCATCCTTCCATAGGTTGGTAAGGTGAGTACCCAGTTTGTTGGGGGCAATTAGCTAACACTTTGTAAACTGCTTAGAGAGTGCTTAGCACAATAAAGCAGTGTAGAAGTTGTAAGTGCTATTGCTAACAATTTGTAAGCCACTATGAAAGCATTTGTGGCTGAAGAGCGGGATATAAATAATCTAAATAAATAAATAAATACTTTGCCCCCCAAAAGGGATATTGGAGACTAGGTGATTGTTCTCCAGTATGATGGGATCCAGGGAGGATATTTTCAATAATGGCCTCACCACAGCTTCTTTTAGACAATATGGAAACTTGACATGGGGGATTCACTACTCACCTTACCCAGTCTGCCAGTTCCCCTCAGGCTGCTTTCAACTGGGCATGGGTCCAGTATGAATGTGGTGGCCTTCACCATAGTGGCATTACACTGTGGTGAATATTACAGTGAGCTCTTTCCCAATGGAGGTCAGCAAAAACATCTCTTGGCCCACAATGCTGTGCAGCACAGGTTGAGAGCCAGAAAACCTTTGGAGAATCTTCACACTTACACACTAACAGTACATGTCATGATTTCCCAACAAATGTGTTTAGGGATGGAGGATTGCCAGGCACTTGGAAATGCTAAAAATAAAATCAATAAAAGAATAAGAAAGCAAACTTTCTTAATTTTACATAATGGCTACACGTACTAACTATATAGGATTTCAGCATGATTATCCTCCAGAAAAGAAAGGGAGGGAGGGCAAAGGAAAGGGAAAAAAAACATGCTCATCAAGTTATATGCACATTTATTTAATTTATTGAAATGCATATTTACGTATGATATATTATGCATAGGCTGGGTTGTATTTGCTTAAACATGATCTCTCTCTCTTTCTGTGTAGTAACCTTTTAAAATTCTTTTTAAAAATGGGTGGTTAGTGTTTTTAAATTCTTTAAATGTTTGCTCTAGACAAACAAGTGTTCCCCAATGTGCTAAGAATATATGGCTAAGTCTATTTCTTGTCTATGTCTACATTTCATATGTGTTTTTTGTTTAGTTTGTTCCATTTCTGCAACAGTTTGTTAATTTATTTTTCAGGGAAAATTGCATGAATATTCACTTTCCTTTTGAATCCATATTTTTCACAAAATAAGCAGCAATGTACTCATTGAACCCTAAAATGCATGGCTTTGTATGCATTTTAACCTAAAATATTCATTTATATATGCATTTTCGTACCTTTTTTTTAAAGCAGCATCATACAATTTGCAGAAGTGCAAAACCTGAAGCATAGTGGCATTCTAATCTTTCTATTATTCTGGGATGCATGAATACGTTCAGTTTAACTAAATATGCAGACCAAATGAGACCATCAAGAATTCCTACCTAGGAATGGCAGGTGAAATTATATAAAATCTGCTTGTTTGAGGGATATCTGTAAGTCTGCTAGAGTTTAATCCACCAGTGACCAGAATTTGCTGGAGAAATGTGGGAGACCAAACAAGATGAAGTTCTTTGACTCTCTCCCCTCACCGACTCCCAGTTTTATACTGCTAGATAATTGCCTCCAGAGAGCTGACAGTAGGCTTTAAAAAGAAAAGAAAAAACCAGAACAGCAGAATTGAACATTTAAAATATGGATAAAGCAAGTGAGCATTTTAAAGTGTTTCCTTTTCCTCTTAACCCCTTCATCTATGTTACCCCAAACCATTCGTCATTCACCATGTCTTTCTGACTGCTATAAGCAGCTGGGGGTCCTTGAAAGTAGGGATGCAATTAAAAACAACCTGGCCCTTTCTAGGGTGCTATTGAGTCCTACAATTGAGCTGCAAGGAAAAGAAGTACTTTGGCTTTGAAGCGCTGCCTGGAGGAGAGCTACCAATGGTGCTTCAAAGTAAAAACAGCAGCTTTGCCCTGCAGTCCAGCTTTCAATGGTTCTTTAACTAAAGCCAGATAATTTGAGAAAAGGGGAAAAATCATCTGTGTTTTCCACGACAGTTTCCTCTCCCATTAAATGTACCGGGGTTCAATTTTTGTTTATTGTTTTTGAAATGAAAAAGCAGAGCAGCCTGTTGCTAAACCTTTCTTCCAGCCCTGCGTGTCTCAGCAATGATTCATTCAATCAAACAAACAATTAAGTAACCATTCCCAAACCTATTCCTATGGAAATCTTTCCTATACAACCTCCTTCCAGTGATGTGAGGTTGCTGTAAACCCATCAATTTCTATTTCCCAGCAAGTAAAGTAATCATTTGAATTTTGTTTTCCTTTGTCTCTTTCCTTGAAAGAGCTATCTAGCCATTATTAAAGCCAGAACACACCTTCAAGGCATGAAATGGGTTATAAATATTACAGCCCCCACTATAGCAATGTGTGTTACAGAGGGACCCAGCCACTCTCTTTCTCAACGTGTCAAGGATCAAGGCTCCACTGTGCCACTCTCAGTCACTAGTCTGAGTTCCTTCACTACATGGAACTTTCTTCTCCCAAGACCAGTAATTATTTCCCTCCTACCCAGACCTCTACCTCCAACCCCTCTACTTTTTGATAGCCTCATATGGTTCATAAGAGTTTAGATTCTGGTGTATAAATCTATGTTTTTCTAATAAAGTATTTTTGTTTACCTCATGTACAGTTAGTACTGGTATACATAGCTAAAAAGATCCATGAAGTTACCCTTCTCTTGCAGGCTAGCCATTAGAGCTAATAACTCCCCCCCCCCAAATAATAATAGATATTCTGGCATCCTGGGTGGGGCTCTAAAGCACCCCACCTCTTAGGGTAACACTTGCACACCAAGACAGAAAATCACACCACTGTGGCTTTCCCTTCCTTCTCCTTTCATTGCAGAGAGGACATACAAATGGAACTGTATGTATATTCCCAAGTGGGAAGAAGGCAACAGGACTGAAGAGTGCAGCAACTATGGTTGCTGCTTTAGAAAGAGTGGACTTCTTGCAGTGGTGGTGATGGTGGTAGCAACAGCACAGATTCACAGGGGGCCCTACTCTCTGGCCCCAAGAAATTCTCTGCTGTCATCATAGTTGGTATGACAGAGAATTTGGCATCTTTTCCTTGATAGCATGTTGAACACTTTTTTATTGTTGTAGCTTGTTCTGTTTCCGTAGCTGCTACTTCTACCTGTGACTCCATGTTGATTTAACTTTACAAAAAAGCCCATTCAATAAGTACCAGAGAAACACTGTATACATGACATTACACTGTGATGCACATCCTTAAGATGCACCTTGATACACATGTGCAAAAATGCAAATATACTTTGAAGTCTCATTATAATTTTTCTTTAAAAAAAGTTTTTATTACCATGTATAGGATGTACATTGAAAGTATATATCAAATTATCAAATAACAGCAAAGACTTAAGATGCATTAGGTGGTATGTTTTTGTCCTGTTGCAGCTTCAGATAGCTGTGAGGGACTGTGCAAGGGTTCCATTAGGTGTCCAAGGAAGAAAAAGGATTTATGACCAAGACATCTGCCCAAAACATCCTGTGACATGTTGGAGGTTGGAACAAGTCTGAAACTGCATTCACATATTCAATAAAAGTAAAAAAGCAGTTTCTTCCTCAAATGTGGAAAGTCTCTTTTGCCCATTACAAAAGTTCATAATGTATGATAGTTTTTGTAACAACAATGAAGCCCAGACACTTTCCCACAAATCTACAAGTGTAAGATGACCAGATTTCCAGTTTTTAGCACTTTCCTTCTTAGCGGCAGTTATAAAGAAGCCAATCAGTTTATGTTGCTTAAGGTGAGCACTGCCATTTTTATATAACAGCAGCAACAGAAAGGCAGAGCAAAAATGTATCCTTTGGTGGGTGATACATGAAATTTGATCCAAAACAGCATGCCAAAATTCTACAACTATCTGTTAAGGAAGAATAAGGTTCTGGTATTGAAATAATAATGAATTTTGTAATATAAAGAGCTGCTGCCAGTAGGGGACAGTATAGAGTAACAACCACACACAGCTGGTGTCTACAATAGTCTGTGGAGAATGGGAAACAGAGATTAAAGTTTTTATCAGTGTGTGAAGATATTGCAAATGCCATAAGTATGGGAATGGGGAACTATAATACCCATAAATGTTATGCTTACATGCACTATACAATATCTTACCCGCCCATGCAGTGGGTTGTCCGCTTTTGCCAGACAGCCTGAATGTAGCTGTATTGTTCTGCTCTACAGCTCTGAACCCTGTACTGTACTAACTGCTGTGATATATAGTCACTGTAGTTGGAGTCCTTGACTCAATGTAAATATTTTGCTATGTCTTAGTAAATCTGTAGTTTTTAGACACTACCCATGTGTCTGTGTGTTCATTTTTGCTGGGACTGCATGGACTGCTGCTGCCATCATGCACTGTCCAGACCTCTTCACATGCTCAGAGAATCCAGCAGCTCCCACTTGTCACTATCGGACATTCAATCCACATATGCAGAAAGATTCCTAGCATGTTGCAACCCCTCCAGCAGTGCAGTGGGATGGTCTTAATCATTCTGGAAAGTTGGAGCAGGGAGATATTTCTTTTCATTATAATTTTTCTCTGAGTTTTAGAATACTAGACTTAAACCTTTACAGAGGAAAGAAAAAAGAGGCTTTTCTCACTTCTAGCTTGACATAGTGCAGTATTTTGCCTCTGTCTACAAGCCACAGGAAGCTTGTTGAGAAAAGCAGTTGAGAACAAGACTGGTCTTACCATAAATAAAATGTGAGGACTCATGACAGTGGATGAAAATCTTTAGTGTTGAAACTCAGTGTTCATTTTCAAGTAAGCTTGAGCCATATTGGTTGAGATCTCACATTGAAGAAATAGAGCATCAGTTTACCCTCAGGAGATTATCAGACATGTTAAAAGTGGCGTTGCAGGAAGGCCAGGAGATCGCAAAAGGGTTCCCTTTTCAGATGGTGTCATTCCCCCCTCATTATGCACTCGTTCTGCTGCCGTTCCACCAGTGCTACTTTTTATTGATGGGAGAAGCCATCAATAGATCCCCCATTCTGTTCCTGTCATGGATGTTCCTGTGTATGACAAGGTGCCCCATTATGCTGGCAAGGTGCCAGCATTAATGGGCAGTCCCTGCCAGAACACTTCCGGGTGATATCGGGACATCCAGGTAGGTGATACACTTTTTATGACCCTCTGCAGGTTACTTCTACTTTTTAAAGTGTGTTTTTGTGCTTGCTGTCATTTTTTTCATGTTCTTTTTCTCTTTCTTTTTGAATTTCCCACCGTCTTCTTGCGAGAATCCATGGGATTTCGATGAAGGAAGTGAAAGGAGCTCTGTTAGAGCTCCATTCACTCCTGGACTGCTGGAACGACAGGAGAGGAGGTAAGTGCAGTGGGGAGGGTGACCATGGTGTGACAGGGACGGGACAGGGGTGGGAGTGGAAATTGTGGGACAGGAACATTCCTGTCTGATGATCTCCTCAGATAGTTATGCAGTGGTTGAGGAATGCCACCTTGTTAGTGAATGATGCACATGCTCACTGCACATCCATGTGCAATACACATGCATGTTCACAATGTGTATCCATGCACAGTGACACCACATGCTCAATCCTGCAACTTGAAGTGAATACAGTCATTTTGCTTTTGGGGGTGGGGGAGTTCAATTGCTTCCACAGGGGAATTTATACTTGTGTAGGATATTAATTTTCTAGGATGGAGGTAATGGTTGCCTCCCAAAAATAGTACTCTACGGTGAACTCGCCACGGGTCAGCATAAGAGGGGCACTCCAAAAAAGTTATACAAGTATTCCCTGAAACAGTATCTCAAGCTTAGCCAAATTGATCACCAACAATGGTCTGCCCTGGCCGCACATCGGGAGGCATGGAGACGCACTATCCACAATGCTGCAGCCTTATTTGAGAACTCACACCGAACAAGTCTTGAAGAGAATCAACAACACAGAAAGAACCACAACCCAGAAACATCACCCAAGAAGACCTTCTGCTGTGCTTTTTGCACCCGGACTTGTTTATCTTGGATTGGCCTTTTTAGTCATCAGCGCTCTTGCAGAAAGTGCGGGATGAGTCCTTCCTGAATCTTCATTTGCAAAGCAAATCCAGAGAAAGAGATGATATTAATAGAATTCTAGTGATTATCTCACTTTTCCAGTCTCTCCATGGAAATGCTGTGATACTAATATTTTGTTTTGCGGACACCTCAACAGTTATAATGATTTTTATTTTTAAGATTTTTTTTTAAAAAAATCTCTTCTTCTTTTCAGTTATTTAAATAATTTTTACTTTGTTCTTTCCTCCAGTAAAATCTGGATGGCCATAAGATTCCCTCCCCCTTCCCTAAATTAGAAAAATGGACCATGTATGAAATGAAGAAAAAAAAAGTTTAGGAAACATAGTTTCATACATTGTCTTTCATCTCTTTTTATGACAATCATAGCTCCAAAATACATGAGAAATTACAGCCAGTTTGTACACAAGTTGTCCCAATAAACTAAATATTATATGTGTATCCAATTTATAGCTACGTATATGAATTAATGGGACAACCTTTTGTCACTTAAGCTAAATACTTGAATCCATTTGTGCCATGCTGAATAGGCGCCCTTTAATGTGCTGCCTGACAAGCTACACAGTGGATTTTGCATGTCCCAAGTATACGTGTAGCACTACTTGTGAGGTTAAATACAATTTTGCTCCTAGTCATGGCTGCCTCCTTTGGATGATATTTTTTTAAATCATTCAGGTACTGTAATTGCATTTTATAAGTATATAATAAGTTGCTATGAGGTGGTGGTGAAGACGTTCGCTCAAGTGTGAAGTGGCTCTTTCACTCTTTTCTTTATTAACAATACATTCTTCAAATCCTTTTTTTTTTTCTACAGAAAGCAAAAATGCCCCATTGAAAAGAAAAGGCTGAAAGCTGAATTGAATACACATTCTGAAAAACATAATATCTTGTTATATAAAAAAGACCTATTCTGAATAATCCCACCAAAGTCAATAATAAAACATCAATGAACTACAACCACGATCCTAACTCAGTAACAATGGCAAACCAGAAATGTCCTATTCATGAAAGGCTAAAAGAAGTGAGTTTTTTAAAAAAAATAAAGGACTGCTCATTTAAATAATGTTTTATAAAACTTTGCTTGCTGAACTGTTTTTGTCCCCTTTGCTTCATTATAACTGCACAAAGCTCATATGATCAGAGAGGACAGTAAGAATACGCAGTTATAGTCGCAACAATATGCACACATTTTAGTCTACCATTTTCTAATACACAGGATGAGGCACAAAGAGACTGAGATTGATTTTTTGTTACTTTTTATGCTCATAAATAAAGGAAAGAACAACAACAAAAAATACTAAACATTAGGATGCTAGTCATGGATATATAGCTAGTGAAATGCTTCCAAATCTGCTTTTTTTCCCCCTTCCAAAATGGACAGAGACTAACACAAAAATACCACATGATGCCTTGCTTCAGTTCATTTAAAATTACATGCTGGTGTGATTAGTTTCTGGAATAGCAATTGTTTTTGGCAGTCGAACAAAAACTATTTGTCTTATAAATTACAGAAAAATGTCTTCTTATGTCATTACGATACATATTACCAAAAAGCAAAGCTAAAGAATCAAAGAGTCTATTAACATTCTCAAAGACATCTAAAAGAAAGTATATGTTCAGATGACATTCCAGGGCATAAACCTTTTGAAAATTACTAGGATGTTAAAAATAGATATGATATGTCAGTTAATGAGGATAATGTGGAAAAGTGAAGAGAAAAAAGAATTCTTTGGAACAGGTAAAAAGCCTAAAATATTCTTGTCTGATCCACATGCAAATTAGCTGCAAATTTACTGCAAAGGGTAAGAATTAAAAAGCTTTGATCTTATTACCAACAGTTATCACAGAGTGTATGGTAAGGCTGTTACCTTTGGATAAGATTCTAACCCAATCACCTTGGCTTGTGGAGCTGCAATCTCTTCTGAGACATATTCAGAACTCTGGATTGCTGTTATAGTCCAAAATGAACATTGTGGCCTCTCAAGATGAAAAATGTTCTAGTCCCAAATTTCTGTTCAGTGATCTGCCATTTTGTCCGCCACTTTAGGGAGCTTAGCAGCTGAATGAGTTAAACTCTATATGTGTGCCTCAGTAGCTTTGTTGTGATAAAAGAAAGTGTGATTTATCCTGCTTTTGTTATAAAACTACGTTTTCTAGCTAGAAAGGGTTTTTCAGAAAGTGACACCCAATGGGTAAATGCACAGAGTGTGATTGAGAAGATGTGTCTTCTATGCAAAGTGTTTGTGCTAACAGAGAAGCCAACTGCTTGGAGTCTGAGGGCTTTATCAGATGCAGGGAAACACAGCAAAACAAATGTATCCCAAATCACGTCAGAAGAACGGGATGATAACAGAAAGGGTGACATTATCAGATGCCCACATCCTCAGCCATTCCCGGGGTATAGCAGATGAGACGTCACTTTTTTATTGATGGGCTAAGTCATCAATAAAAAGGGATAGCTTAATCACACCCGTGTTATGCCCCCAGAATGGCTGGAGGATGTTGTCGTCTGATAATGTCGCCCGTTTCTGTTACCGTCGCATTCTTCTGACCCAGTTTTTGATGCACCTGATAAAGTCCTGAAATTCATGAATGGAAGGAAGTAGAATGGAAGGGGAACTTACTGTTGTCTTCTCATACCCTAGAAGGCTCTACCAGTTTGGAGTGATTGCACCTTGTACTGCAGTCTACTGTATACCATCTCTTGTTGATTGTTTTATCTTTCACTAATTGTACTATACTTCAGACATGTTATAGGTATATTATAACTGCTGAACAAAATAACATCAGCAACAGCAGTAATGATGTGAAGCAGCCCTTAATTGGTTATCATTTGGATGTTGTTAGATATAAGGATAAACTAAGGCACTAAGATCTGTGCAACCTTATTTCTGATTAAATAACTAATAGTTCCCTCCTCCCTCTTGCATTCTAGCAGAAGCTTGACTCAGGATTGAAAAACACTCCTTGCATAGAAGGCATTATGAAGAAAAGCAGCAATAAGGTCTCCTTATCATTTTATTTTCAAGGTGCAATATCAAAGGCGAGTAATTTAATTGCCACACTTATTTAGTCCCAGGCCTCCCTTCTGATTTTACCAACTAGAGTGATAATTAATGCTAGCTCTGTTGGTGTTCTGTGTGACATGAATTTGGGAAAGTGGACTGAGACAGTCTACTCGTATTGCATTAGTCATAGCACTACTGGATGTCACTCGAGGCCATCATCTAAACAGAATTAAGATGAATTTTGTTACCTGCTGAGTTGTGAGCAACCAAAAGGTTAAAAGAATAAATGAGCAGATGGTTGTGTGGTCATGATAAGTGATCATGGGGTTATAAGCAAAAGACCTTTGAGATGAACTTGTAACTGCATATTGTCTGAAGCCATATTCAAGCCATTTATAGTATACTCTCCCAGTGATGTCTGTTGAAAGACACTGCTGTACTTAGCCATTGGATAACTTTATTGAACAGAATATGAAAGTCTCCACCTGACAACACAGGAATCTTAAGCCATTTTGCTTAATCATTCTTGTGTTGTATTGATTTTTTTTCAGTTGGGGTATTCTGAAAGCCTATAACCAGTCATTTGTGTCATGAATATTAATATACTATTCTGTTTGCTTCTTGTGGAAAAATCAGACAGAGGGAGGAGAGGGGACACTTCTCTCCTCCACCCATGTAACTATTTTAATGTTAAATCAACTCAGAAGATTCTGAGAGGAGAAATAAGTGAGCCTAGAAACAGTATCCTTTCTCCAAGAATCAGCTATATGAAACTGTCGCTTTCTGATTAACCATATAAATTCACTCATTGCTTGTATTTCACTAAACATGTTCAAACCCTTCCTTGTACATCATGGAACTTCTCCATATTTACTAAACTCCATGTTCCATAATCTCTTGCAGCTGAAGAGCTATTTCTCTTTGATGTTTTGGAATGGAATGTAACCCTTGCTTTGTACAAGTACTGAACATTCCTATGCTGAAGTTTCCCATGATACCATTTATTCAAAAGTACCTATGAAACTTCTTGGACCATTCACAGAAATATACAGGATTGGATATTGAAATCCTATTCAGCCTTTGAGTATTATACTTTTGTGAGGTCTGTAATATTTTCAGTGATGGAAAGCTGGGAAATTCTACTTAAACTTTATATAGATTAAGCAAAATCCACTATTGATATATATTAGTATATATTTTTCCTCACAAGGATATTCAAAAATATGATGTTTTGTTCTGTGGCTATGGAAAATTGAGCTTGGTGCTTGTAAAAACTAGTGACAAATAATAGGTATGGGTGAGAATTCTGTTTCAGTTCATCAATTTTGAAAAAAAGCCACGATCTTCATATTTGGTATAGAAACAATTTGAGGTCTGTTTGTTTTTTGTTCCACTATGTTGATGCTGATTTAGTTTGGCACCACTCTTATGTGAGAGCCAGCATTGCATAGTGGTTTGAGTGTTGGACTAGGGTTTGAATCTGAGCTTGGCCATGGAAACCCACTGGGTGACCTTGGGCACATTACACTCTCTTAGCTTCAGTAGAAGAAAAAGACAAGCTCCCTCTGAAAAAATCTTGCCAAGAAAATCCTGTGACATGTTTGCCTGAGGGTTGCTGTAAGTCAGAAATGACTTAAAGGCACACAGCAACCACCACCACTGTTTTTATGAGTGGTTCCTCGTATTTTCCACCTTTATGTTAGGCATGTACAGTGTGGTCTTCTCCATGCTGGAAGTAGTTTTACGTGTTGAATTTGATTGTGGATGGAGGGGAATTTTGTCTCAATCCAGTTTTGAATAATTTGCTAAACTTGCCAATTTCATCATATTCAGAATGGAAAAAAATTGAAGTTTAAAAAATTGGAATGTAGTAGAATCCATAACCAGAATACTTACCAACTTGGAGAATACACCTCTGAAGAAATCTTGTCATTTCTTTTCTTTTAAAACCAACAACACATGTGTTATAGACTGAACGGTTGTACAGTGTATTGTACTCTCCACAAGAGACTCCACTAATGCAAGATTCCATTGCCTCATCAAGATAATTTCCCCTCTCCCTGTTACCTACCCTGATAGCCTCCATTTTGGAATATCAAATAATTGGCTATATTTTATAATTTGGCTAAGGTGGCCATCCACGTGCTTTCAGGTGAACCAAGAACCCTCAATACCAAGGTGGGATTCATGCAAGACGAAGGGAAGGGGCTTTGGAAATTTCCCAAAACAAATACTCTGATTACAACTCAACACCTGGAGGTGAGCCATTCACTCATTCACTCAATGACAGCATAAGACCTTTTTCCTTGTAAAATGGGATCTTCCTCCCCTGTTTCCATTACAACAAAAGTTTTCCGCCAGTAGCACTCTAGTCGTTGTCCACCCCGCTTCATTTTCCTAAGCTCTGATGTATACCATGGTTTACAGTTTGGAGTGGTTTGGAAAGGATGCTTGGGAGCGATCGTGTCAATAGTCTTGGTAAGGTCGGTGTTCCAGGTATTAACCAAAGCTTCGACAGGGTCACCGGTGTTACCAACCATTAAACCCTCCAAGGCTTTCTGGAATCCTATTGGTTCTATTAGCCTTTGGGGGCAGACCATTCTAATGGGTCCACCATTCCCGGTGGGGTGGGAAGAGAATCTTAGTTCAGTCTTGACCAGGAAGTGATCCATCCATGACAATGTGGTGGTTTTAATAACCTCTGCCCACGGATATTCCTGTTTTGTACTGAAGACTGCATCAAGGGTATGACCCACACAATGTGTGGGCCCAACAACCAGTTGGGATAGGCTCATGTTTGTCATAGTTTCCATGAACTCCTGAGCCGCACCAGTCAGATTTGTCAAACTGGTCTCGAGTGGAATGTTGAAGCCACTCAAAACTAAAAGTCTTACTCTGTTCCTCTATTGAAATACTTCCTACTGCTTTCAATAGCCTTGTGTGAGTGGCTGAAGCCTTAGTGTTTGCGTGAATGCTGTTGATATTATTTTCCAATAAAGATAATTTAATTGTACCTTCTGCTTAGGATCTCCTCCTTAGTACTGGTATACATAGGTTAAAAGGTTCCGCTGCTGCCCATCCTCTCACTGCCGTTTTTGAGCTAATTACATATTCCCCATATCAATATTTGGACATCAGAAGGTCCCACAGGCCCCTTGCAATTTGGGTAGCATCCCCCTGTAATTCTGTGTGACATAGCTCATACAATTCAGGAGAGGCATTTGAGTCACTGGAAGTGATGGGGGAAGGGGATATAGGGAGCTGCAGGAGGAGGGAAAGAAGGGTGATAAATTGGTGCTGTGGGCTGCCTTCTGTTTGCACAACCAATGGATACTATTTGTCCTCGCAACAATCTTGAGAAGTAGAAGACTGAGATGCATTTCTCTTGCATGGAAAACTGGTAGATGCCACCTTACTGGTCTCCCAAAAATTCTCACGATGCATGAGATCAAATTTACATCTCACCTCTTTCACATTTATGTTCATCATTACATTATGATTGATAAGTCATATCAAAATGAACCTATTTGTAAAATTTGTAGTTTCATTCTATATAGTATTTTATTTTTGTATAAAGGACATGGCAAGGTGTTTTGGCATAATGCCATAGAATTTTTTTAAATTGTTTCTTAGACCATGCTTTTACTGTCAGGAACTGGTGACTGAACCCTAAGTTTTAAAATGGCCAAACAACTGCAGAAATCATGCTGAGTCATGATGACTGACTCCAGGACTCCATGAACTGCCAGTCATGCCTAATCATGCCACAGCTGCATGAGAAGGGTTACATCAGAAGAAGGGTTACTAGAGTACAAAGCCATGAGTATGGAAATCTGATGCAAGGTAACCATGTGCTTGAATGCTGTGCTGAGATGCATATAAGCAAGCCAGAACAGTGTTTATACTCTTTCTATGATCCTGTGATGCCTGGAGTAGCACTTTGCTTGTAAATACTGTGAAGAGCTGAAACTACTTTGAAATTAAAGCACCTCCTGTTTTCTGGATGCCAAACACTCTGTGTGTGAGTATTCTTGGGTAAGGGTTGCTACCAAGTCTGCTGAGACAGTTTTTTGGCTTCTGTCAGGGATTGAATGTCCTATTATCCCCTGACATTTACACTATTTGATTTCTATAACAATCTCTTCAACCTTCAACCTTTTTTTTCCTGTTTGAACACACTGCTACACTGCAATTATGCCTGGATATATGATGCTATGCTTTCATCATATCCACAATGGGTGATATATATGTGTGTGTGTGTATATATATATATTCAAAGTACAATTCAAAGTATATATTCAAAGTACAATTAGTTCACACAGTACTATGGCCAAAATCCCACATTTGATGGGAACATATAAATTTATAGTGATTTTCAGGGCTAGTGCTGATATCTATCAATAAAAAGACAACCATTCCAGTTCTTAAACTTCTGCAAGAAAGAAAAGTGGAGGGGGGGGGGAGAAGAAGACTCCCTACATATGACTTGAGGCAGGATCAAAAACTTCTCTAGGTAAGCCTATAAAAGTATACAATATAGTATACAATCCCATACTAGGAAGAGGGTGGGCAAGATGACCTAATAAAGCTTTCCCTTCTACATTTTCTAGAATACTGATATTTGAAGTCCTGAGCAGGCTTACATTGCTTTCTGTTTTGCCCTTTGTTATTCTGAAAACTTACTGTACTTGTAGCACATAGGAGGATCATGCTGTAATCACCCTAGGCTCTTCTGTAGTTGCTACAGTACATCAATATTTCAGAATTCATATGGGGATTACAGTAAACTATCAGTATTCTATACTGTCAGACAGTGCAATGCTTTTTGTTGTCTTGTTACTAATAACAATTTATCTAGAAGCAATGCTGACTCACAGCAAAGCAGACTTTTCTTTCAGTGATTTAACTACACTATAAAATACATAAAACAAATCACTCTTTGTTGTTATAGAACAGTCAGTCAAGCTGTACATACTAGCAAAGGCAGGATTTGTTATTTACCAGTTTCCCACATGCACAAATTTTTGACTTTGGGTAGAAAATGTACATGCATAGGAACCCTCAGTTTAGGAAACTTGATTGTGAGATTGAAAAGAGAAAAACAGACTGGAGCGTTCAAGGCTACAAGGAAAACTTTGTACATGGATCAGCATCATCCATTCCATATATGACTATAATCACTCTTTCTTTGGAAAAACAGATGGATACTCAGAAGCAAACTCATGGATTTCAGTGAGCCTTACTTCTTGTTAAATTGTTCTTAAGAAAAAATGATAGCTGAGTGTTCTTATTCTTCACATGCAAAACAATTTATCTACTTATTTACCTGAATTTATTCATATTTATTCATATTTACAAAAAGCAAAAACAGATACACACACACACACACACACACACAGAGAGAGAGAGAGAGAGAGAGAGAGAGAGAGAGAGAGAGAGATTGTTGCTGTGTGCCTTCAAGTTGTTTTCAACATATGGCAATGCTAAGGTGAACCTATCACAGGGTTTTCTGAGGGCTGAGAGTGTGTGACTTCCCCAAGGTCACACAGTAGGTTTTCATGGCTGAGCAGGGATTTGAACCCTGGTCTCCAGAGTTGTAATCCAACACTCAAGCCACTATGCCACACTGGCTTCCTATCTCTAAATATCTCCAGGTGAGATCTTAAAACATTTTTTTTTAAAAAAGTGTACACAGTGTATACTAAATTATAAACCTACAATCTTGTATAGACTAATTGATCTGTGCCCTAAGGTTTGGTGAATGGCCCAAGGCCTTACCACACTCAAGAGAAAAGTGGCAAGGGAACAGTCATCATTTTTTCATTCAGATTCCATGGGGGACCAAGGTAAAACTGCATCTTTTTGCTAACCAGAAAAACCTGTTAGCCAGAAGATGCGGTTTTACTTCAGTCCACAATGGGACTGGAATGAAAAGGTACCAAAAGAACTGTGATATCATGGGATAAGGCAGCAGGGGAGATGGAATGTTCTGCTGCCTTGCTACTTTTCTCCTGAGTGCGGTAAGGCTCTCAGTTTTCACCTGGTGCTGCAGTAAGCCTAGTGTTACTGCAAAATGGTATCCAAGGGGATGGCATTCCTTAGTTCATGCTTATTTATTTATTTATTTGATCTGTACTGCATCTTTTTTCCTGGTGTGGGATTCAAAGTGTCTTAAAATAACCTAAAACAAGGTTCAGATAAAATGTCCCTTTATAAAACTTAAGAAGGAATTGAACAAACCATTCTGTTTAAAAAAGATATGGTTAAAAACAGTTAAAACACATTTAGACATAATTAAAATTAAAACAATAAAAGTGTGGCACATCACTTTCAAAACACCCTTTTGCCTCATGCTTTAAGAATCAAAGCCTGCCTAAATAAAAAGCTCTTTTCCTGCCAGTGGAAAAAGAGTAAAGAAGAGAGTTATATGAGAAGAAAGCTATATGGGATTGACAAGATTTCTTTATCCTTCTCCTCCCTGAATATTTAACAAAGATATAAATACATACATACCATAATGTATGGATATGTTCCTCTAGCAGTGCTATCAGCACACATGAATGATTTCTCAAAGGTAGAATGAGCAGATTTTAATTGTATATGGGTTTCTTCTGTTTTAAATATCCAACCGAACACCAGATCCTGGTTGTAATCACAGTAGATTGGGACTGCAACATTTGGGACTACTGCAAATTTTGGTCCTCCATTTGTGTCTTATGTTGGCAACTCATACATTAGCAACTCTACTTCAAACTGGTTGGCAGGAAAGCCTCAAATGAGCAACTAACTAGCTGCATATTCCTGAACAATGCAGATATTAGCCCCATTATATATGAATGATATACATCAATGCCACTCTCTTAATCCTTAGGAGAGCACCAGGAAAGGTTCCACAACATAACACTAATACAAAACCATATTTATAAGTAATTGTGATAATCTATGACCCTGAAAAAGAAGCTTTGTCTTTTTACCATTCTCCAGAATGACTTACACAAAACTTGGCAAAAAAAAAAAAAATACAAATAATAATGGTTCTAATCAATGGGTATATATAATTAAAGAAGGGTGGTGCCCTAACTAGAGTAGACCTATTGAAAAAATGGAACATGCCTGTTGACTTCTTAAATTCCCATTGATTCAACAGAACTGCTCTAATTGGGACTAATAATAAGATTATGGCCTACATGCTCCAGATCAAAATACATTAATATTAAAAGTTCTTACATTGCTGTTGATTTTATTTATAACAATAACAAAAATACATATTCTAAAATATATTTTAAAAGCAGCATAAAGGTAGTAAACAATTTACTAAACAATACCTCTAATGGTGTAGGAGGCCACTGATGCAAGCCTGGAATCAATGCAGACAGAGCTATCCTTGCCTCATTATGTTTCCTCTGTATTTACAAAGGTACAAAATAGAAAATGCCCAAGCACCAGGTGCACAAAACCATCCCTGCTATTCGTAATTGCTACTTCATCACACTATTTTTCAGCAAGGTAGAAGGTATTTTTACAGTAGCAGCATGTGGTTTTCTGGCTATCTCTGCAGGAAGTTGTGTTGGGAGGCTGGGCAATTCCTTTATATTAGGATGCTACTATTGCTGCTGTGTTGGCATCTCTAGATAACATTCACTGCCAGGACAGCATTTCCTCTCTTTCTGACACAGCCTTGAAAAGATTTTGTTCTAATAAATCTTCTTTTATTATTAATCATATTAACAATGTAAAATTGTTAGTGACACTTTTACCTGGCTCATGTCTGTAGAGAAAGTATCAATGTAGTATTGTAAATTGTTTAAAAGTTTCAGGGGAACTGCCAGATTGAATTAAATTTAGTTGTGTCTTGTTTTCAGTACTGGTCATGATTCATGAACCAAGTTTAAGAACTATTAAAATACCATTAATTTCAGTGGGAATCAGAAGAGAAGAAGGATTTAACTCCTCATGGAAATGGATGGAACTTAAGAATGCTTAACATTGGCTAGGCCATGCCAATTATGTATAAAATCTTACTCTTGGATATTCTGACAGGAATGTATTTCCTCCACCCACCTGTGATATGAAATATTGGTTGTCCTTGGGTGGATTAACAAAGTATTCCTGTGAATACCTAGATGTAACAAGAATGAATAAATCCAATTGATCTGGACAATATGAATGCAACAAAGGTGGAAGGAACATCTGATGCAGGCCAGGAGAGAGGAATAGTGAGAAAAGGAGGTTGAACTTAATTTCTAATAAATTTTAGTGTGGGCCAAAAAGACCAAAAAAAAAAAAAAAAGACAAAGAAGGGGTGAAGAATGTAGGCAAGATCCAAATCACCTGCAGCCCAGAGAAAAAGCCAAAAGCCTATAACAAGATCCTAAATGGCCAAGATGACCATAGGCGAGTAGATAAACTGGGAATCAATTCAAACCCAGCTGAAGCTTGCCATATCCAAACTGCTATTACTCTTTGGATGTTAGAACATATCCTCAATCTGGGTGTCAGTTCCACAACAGGATAAAGTTTTCAAAATTCTGGATTACCGTTCTTTCGCATCAGCAGTGCATAATTTACACGAATTCCTGCTTATTTGGAAGATGCAGCCCGTTTCAGTTTTCATTAGTTTACACAGGCAAAGGTGTGGGGGGGCAGGCCTCCAGATGATTAAAGCCAGGCAGGAGGCGGGGAGGGAAAAAGGAGGGGGTCATGTTGAGGTGAAAAAAGACCGTAAATAATGAGAGGGAAGAAAAGCACAAAAAAGCAAAAGAACGGTGGAGTGATCTGTAGGTTGAGCACGCTCACACACACACACACACCACCCAAGTTCCTGATCATCTCCCCTGCCCCCAAAGCTTTAAATAAACACAAAGGAGTGAAGCAAACCACAAACAAAAGAACGATGGGCAGCACGCTCACACACACACACACACACACTCACACACCACCCAAGTTCCCAATCATCTTCCCTGTCCCCAAAGCCTTAAATAAAGGAAAAGGAGTGATGGAAAGTACCAACATACAAAAGAACGATGGAGCGATTGGCCGGTTGCAGCATGCACACACACACACACACACACACACACCACCCAAGCGGGGGCTAGCCCCATTCCTGATCATCTTCCCTGCCCCCAAAGCCTTCCTTTGAAACAAACAGGAAGGGCTCAGAGCAGATTTCCCAAAGTGGGCTGCAAGCAGAAGAAGAGGCAAATGGCAGGCTGGGTGGATTTCTCTCTCCAACCCCTCTGTATATTCGGAGAAGGCTCTTCTCATGCTAATTCGAAAAGGTTGCTGCAAGTTCACACAGACATTTGCGAATGGTAACTTCACACAACCAATTGTGCGCATTTTCATGAACTTTATCAAAAAAGTTGGGAAAACTAGCGAAAGTTGATACTGCGTGACTTATGGGTTTTTCACTCCCCCTCATCTGAAAAGAGCACTGTGGCTTTGAAATGCATTGGAACTATCAGGCTTCTTGTCACATTCTTTGAAGATTTATTTTGCCGTGTAAACACACCTTAGTGTAATTTAGTGTTAGCACTGTGACTATGTACCTGGACTGGAGGAGGTCTGACTCTAGGAACCTGCCTCACCACTTCACTTATGCTTTTTCAGTCTTTTGCCTGTATATTGTAACCAGTAGAGCCATTCTGGTGGCAGTTTGTTCATTTGACCATCTCTGAGATCAGTTGGCAACACAGCTAGCTGCCTGTCTGTTTCTGGGCACAATGACCTATAAATCCCTATACAGCTTGGGTTCAGCCTACCTTAAGACTACTACATCTTCCCATATGATCCTGTCCAAGCTCTAATAACTTCAGAGTACGTGGTTCTCTCAGTCCCTCCACATTCATAGGCAAATATGGTGGTAATGTGGCTGCTTCTAGTCTCTGGAACTCCTTTCCAAGGGAGGCTAGACCAGCTTCCTCATTACTGTCTTTTTATAATCTGGTGAAGATTTTTCTATTCTAGCAGACATTTGGAAACTGATTGTTTTATATAATGGGTTTTATGTTTTAGTGCTGTAGTGGCTTTAGCCTATGCTTTTTAATTGATGTTTTATATTGTTTGAATTATAAAGACAGTTTAATATTATTTTAATCTTATCTTTCTGTATGTTTTTAGCTATATGTGGTTTCACGTGTATTTCACTTTTGCTCTAAGCTGCCTTGTGTTCTATTCCTAGAGTAATGGTGGGTTCTATGTAAAGTGACTAATCAAATTATTGATCTTTGAGTTAGGATTGCACTGCAAGTCCTATCAAATAGAATGTGTCTTATATCTATGTTATCATACATATAATTATATTGTGGTTTGTGCCAACTATAAACATCTCATAATCTTTGTTTCAATATATAGATATCATATTATAACACTTTTTACAAAGCCTTCATGTTTTCCAAATGAAATACTACCTCTAATCCCAACCACTCCTATCACTAATTCAAATGACAAGGAACATATTTACATGTAATAAAATGAAGTAAGTCAATTTACTGTGGATTTCTATGAAAAATCAGCATCCTAATGAATGCAGTTTCTTTTCTCCCCCTTCAACTCTTCCTTTGCATTAATTTGTGAAATAAAGAAGAAATAGAAAGCTTTGTGTGATGTCTAACCTGAGGTGTCTTGTAAAACAAACAGGCAAAAAACATGCTGATGAACCAAGGTTTAAGGTTGGTTTCTGAATCCTACCTTACTTGGAGGAACAAATCAGGAAGCTGACATTATTGTTTTCTTTGCTACATAGTTTTATCCACTCTCATGTAGACAGCAGTGAACAAGCTACACGGACCTGCTGGTCCACCAACATACACCAACACCAACATTGATTCTGACTTATTGCACAAACTTTTATATCTCAAGGGTACTGAACCTGGATACGTTTGCCATCTGACCTGTTCTTCACTTGTGAGGGTAATCAGCTGGTCATATCTTTCCAATGCTACTGTAGCAATGTTAGTGCTTGCTAAAGTTTTGTTAGTTATGAATGCAGTATAATTATCAATTGATGCATTAAGAATTAATTGCAGAATAGGGAATGATATATTGCTTGACACTGATTGATATACAGTACAATTAGAGAATAGACTATTAGTCATTATTAGGGCCAGGAAAAATATTTTAACTTCCTAGGTGCTTTCACAAGCAAATTTTGGAACCAGCAACAAATACAAAGTTGAAGCCCTAGAAGGAAGTGAGAGGGGGGGGAAAGCAGAATCTAAGCATCACATTTCTTTGCTTTTAAGTCATTTTACACCTGGAATTATTCCACTCCAGCTCATGTCATTTCTCACAGACACATAAGTGTCTCTGACTTTCCACCAAATGATGGCACACAGAAAATACTGCAGATAGATTTGCTATTGGGACACAAGCCAAACAGAACATTATCACAATAAGTAAAAATAAAGTAAGGCAATAGAAAATGGGATCTGATATGAAGCAACACAGTAATACAGTTCATGTTTTCTCCACTGGGAACTACCTTCCTTTTGTTATGCCTATCTCCTAAATTCACCATTGAAGGCTTCCCTGCCATTTTTCATTCTTCCCTTTGATGGAGTGTCAGATTTTGAGAAACAGAGCTATTGTCCTGAAGGACTAGTCACATGGAGATACCTGACACAGCCTTTCACACAGTCTCTTACATTATTAACCAAAACTCTAATCATTTGTTATCAATGGCTTCTCATGATACCTGAAAATCAATAAAAGCAAAAGTAATTTTACTGTAATAACCATACAGGCACTAAGGATAAACGCAGCCAAAGATAAGTGAGTACTGCTACACTATGTATTTATAAAGGCACTTAGAAAAAGAAAGAATGGGTGAATAAAATGAGTAAATTTTGAACAGATCACATCAAAACAAACACAGAAAAAAGAATGGTCAGAAAAGAATTTTGAAAATGTGGAGAAGCTTAAAACTTAACTCTCTTAGTTTAGAAACTTCTAAATGATTAAATATCCATTGCTCCAAATGGTACTAGCTTTCTTCTTAACCATTCCTCCAACTTTTTCACACTTTCACAAATTTACAAATTCACCAAATTCCGGATGGGGAGGAACAAAAAGCAGTACCCAAGATGAGTGGAGGGCTGTTTCTAAGCTATTTCAGTCAGTGTGACTTCTGAAGAATATCCTTTTTTCACAGAAAGAATATCTGATTACAGTTGCCAGACTTAAGCCTGTGATTGATTTTTAGAGCCTTCACTCTGAATATCACCCTAAAGAAATTACAGATCCCAGATTTATTGTCAACAATGGGGTTTTTTTGAAGGTATTGTCAGAGAACTGAAAGCTCAGAAAATTTAGGAAAAGACCTGACTTTCCTATATGACAACCCTATGAAGGAGGACAAACTCTATTACGCGGCTCCCTACCGTCCAGTACAGCCATTCGGGTGGGGAGCCTATTTATGGAGTGTGAAGACAATGAGACCTGGATGGTTGATTTTACCAGTACACACCAGTGGTGAGAAGTGAGGATGGGGGTGGAGGCTATTTAAAGCCCCGCCACTCCTCGCTTCTCCCTCTTCCCATTTCGTCAATACAGAGATCAGATTGTGCGGAGCAGGGAGAGTGGCAGAAGAGGGGAGAGCAGTGGATGAGGAGGCAGAGAGCAGTGGCATGAGGAGCATCCTCAGTCATTCCCAGGAACTCCGGCACAGAGAGTAGTGGGGAGGTTGGCACCGCAAGACCATAGGCAATGGGTATCACCCCAGGGGTCTTTGGCAGGGGGGAACAACCCGTACCTGGAATATTGGGACCATTTGGGGTGGCTGCCGCTTGAGCGACTTCATGGCCATCGGGGGGACTTCCCTTTGTGGGTGTCGATAGGTGACGGCTATGGCCATTACCAACCCAGGTGGAAGGGAATGTCCCTTCCCTTGACAGCCATCAGCTCAGGGTGGGTTATTGTGGCTGTGGTCTTGGACTCAAGCAGAGTGCAGCTTAGCAGTCATTCCATGCGGCCCTCTTGGGTCCTCTATATTCTGCAAAGGAGAGGTTGCAGCCTGGGTTGACGGCGACAAGGCCTTCATTCCGCCCAGGAGTTTGGGGTCTGGGATCGGTCCATGCTAGGCCTTTCAGGTGGGGCTAGGCCCATCTGAAAGGCCTGAATCTGCAGAAATTCTGCAGATTGGGGCTTGCCATGTGACATGGCCTGGACATTTTGCCAGGCCTCGTAACAGGCCCTGGGTGGGGACAGGCTTCAGGCCTAACTATCCAGAAGCCTGTGCTAGGCCATTGGGACAGGCTTTCAGCCTACTTTCATTGGCCCTGTGTTGGGCCAATTGGGGATTGAAGGCCTGTGGGCCTAACATGTAGCATGGCCTAGCCCAAGGCCCAATGTTGAGGCAGGCTTCGGGCCTGAGTTTACATAGACCCAAGCTGGGACTATAGTTATTCAGCAGGCCTTATCACTGGGGGTTTAAAAACTGAGGCCTAGCATGGCCTGGCAGGTGACATGGCCTAGTTATTCTAGATATAAACCATGTGGTCTGAGTGCTCCTTAGAATTTCAGGCTTTGAGCCTAGTCAATTTTATTAATAGAGTTATATTTGATAGTTTTGCTAATCTCATTAATACTGTTACTAATAGTTACATTGGTGATTGTGGTGTTGTTTTACTCATAAAGGGGGGGGGCAGGGATTATTTTAGAGTGTGGATTGAACTGGATTGCAATCTAGGCACTTACTCACCAGGCTGCAATTCTGGATCTTTGCTACTGGTAAGTGGATTGGCAAGTGGGGTCTCAATTCCATAATGCCTAAAGGAAGGAATGAGCTAAAGGTAAGGGTCCAACACCCAAGCAACCAGCGGCACTTGAGCAGCCTTCCTCCAGCAAGAAAGAAGAGCAGATTCCCGGGCAGGCAATCTTGGATCATATTAAGAATTTAGAGTTCAAGAATTCAAGGTGTTTCAGGTTCCAGCCCTATTCATAGACATAGAAGACTGGGTAAAAATAGGAAGGTGGCTAATGAGATTTTGGCTTGCCTAGATGCCCTGGAAAAGAGCATCCATGTAGACGATGTCTCAGTATCTAAGCCATTGGAAGATGATGCTGGTATGAACGTGCCTCTACAGGAGCCACCGGATGCCCAAACTGATGCGGCTGTGGTTCCAACACCTGCAGGTGAGTCCCCTACAGATGCAGCGAACCCCCCATGGGGCCTATGGGGCCTTGGGGCAGTTGGCCGCCACTGACACATATCACCATACCACAGGGCAGGGGTTCACAGGTGGCACATTTAACATGGCCCATGGCACAACAGGTACTTAATTGGTCCCCTCCGCAATGGTTACCCTGGTTGCCATTTGCTCAGGGAGAGATGGGGGGACTCTTCCCCAGGGACCAGGCCTTGCCTGGAACCTCTTGGGGAACAGGGTATGATGCGATAGCTGTGATTCCATTTGGGAGGAGGTCACTCACTTTAGGAGATCATTTGTTGCAATCTACCAGGGACAAGATACTCCAGGGAGAATACATTGACATTTTCTCTCTTTTGTATCACGAACTGGAAAAGGAAGATAGGGAAGACCTAGATGAAAAGGAAAAGGAGAAATTGAGAAAGAGAAAGGTGGAGAGGAACTGATCAAACTGGCTCTCCAGCTTTTTGATTTTTGCCCGTTTGATTGCGAAGGCCCAACCACACCGTGTGGCCCCCTCTTCCAATATATGGATATCATCTATAGGGCCTATGTAGATTTTGCCGGCCCTGCGTGGCTTCTATATGATGAAGCCTTCTGCATGCGGGTGGCAATCTACCTTACATTACAATGGGATATGATGCATCCCCAGCTTTGGATGCAGTTGATGACCTCGGCTACGCCAATACAAGGGACCCACAGGCACCCACAGTGACCACCTAGTTAGAAATGTGGCCAGCACTTCCATGAAAGCCTCCACTAATTCTGGTCAACCACAATAATTGTTATGGTGGGAGTTTAGCTCCCATGGTTCATGTAACTGGAAGCCCTGCAGGTTCAGCCATGAATGCGGCATTTGTGGGGCTTCACACTCTTTTCGGAACTGTACCAGAGAAAAAGGTGTTTCAGGGGTGGGACAAGGAGTCCCAAGGATCACGTGGGGGGGGTGATCTCACTAGTCAACCTACAAAAGGGTCCCAGCCCAATTAGGCTGTAGGTGTTAGATAGGTGGCTTAAATTATATCCTGATAGGCAGGCGACTACATATTTATCACTGGGCTTTCATTTTGGTTTTCATATTTCATTCCAAGGTGTTAGGCACCCATATATGGTGCACGATCTGCAGTCGGAAAGGGGCAATGAGTCCCTAGTTAGGGAAAAAATTGTAAGGAATTTGTTGAAGGGCGCATGGTTGGCCCATTTTCTCATCCCCTGGTGCCTAACCTTAGGATTTCCCCATTGGCTATTGTTCCTAAGAAGGCACCAGGGGAATTTAAGCTTATTCATCATTTGTCCTTCCCGAAGTATGAGTCAGTCAACAACTCTTTCCCCCCAGAATTATGCACAGTCAAATACACATCCTTCGATGCAGCCATTAGGGAGGTTTGCCAGCATGGGCAGGGGCTGAGTTGGTAAAGTGCAACATCAAGTCAGCATTTTGCCTACTCCTGGTTCATTGCGATGACTTCAAGCTGTTAGGATTACATTTTGAAGGGCAGTTTTATATGGACCATGCATTGTCCATGGGCTGTTCAGTTTTGTGCAATGCCTTCGAAACTTTCAGCACCTTTTTGGAGTGGGCACTGAAAATGAGGACAGGCCTGGTTGGCATTGTCCACTACTTAGATGATTTTTTGTTTATAGGCAGTTTGGGTCAGGTATCTGCAACCATTTCCTGTGTCAATTTGAGCTGATGTCAGAGGACCTTGTGGTTCCCCTGGTTCCAGAGAAGACTGAGGGCCCCTCTCAGTAATTGAACTTTTTAGGTATAGAGATAGATATGGGGACGGATCAGGTTATTCAAGGATAGTGTAAGGCCACCCTTAGGGAGTTTCAGGTTCTCATAGGACACCTGAACTTCACCTGTAAGGTAGTTGCCCCCAGGAGGGCATTCCTCCACCGGTTGTGTGATGCAATTAAGGGGGTCCAGGTGCCTCATTACGAGATCTGTATTACATTTGAGATGCGTGAGGACCTTGGGGTCTGGCAGGATTTTTTGGACCACTTTAATGGCATATCATTCTGGCAGGAGGAAAAGAAACTTCAAGATGCCCTACAGATAGCCTCTGATACCATGGGATCCATTGGGTTGGGGTCTATTTCGGTGGACGCTGGTGTGCCAATAGATGGCCTCCCAATTGGGTTGGCTCAGATATTACTACGGAGCTCACATCCTTGGAGTTCGTTCCAATTGTAGTAGCCTCCATCATCTGGGCAAGAGAGTTATCAAATTCATCAGTGCATTTTTGATGTGACAATTTGGCAACAGTCCAGGTGACAAACACCCTTACCTCCAGATGCCTGTGTGTGATGAGGTTTGTACGGGCTTTGCACTGCAGTGCCTTAAACACAACATCTTGTTTGTTGCGCAGCATGTGGTGTGAGTTAACAATGAGATTACTGACACTCTTTCCCTCATGCAGATGGAGCGCTTCAGAGAGTTGGCTCCAGATGTGGCTCCTGAAGGTGACAGGATGCCAGTAGGCCTGTGGCAGCTTGGCAATCCAAAATTTGGAGGGCCCTAGGTATGTCAGTGGCATATAGTACGAAAAAGGAGTACGCTAAGGCAGTGCAGAATTTTTTTCATTGTAGGCAACAAGAAGGTTACCCACAGGGCGTGCCTGTTGCTGTGGTGCAGCTACTACAATTCTGTGTATGTTTACACCACAAGGGGTTTGCTCCCCAGTCTATCCGCAGTAGACTGTCAGCCATAGCATTTTGGTTTAAGGCCCAGGGAGCGGCGGATACTATGGGGGATTTCCACATTCGGAAGGCCCTGGAAGGATGGGCTAGGGAATGGGTCAGGAGGAATGATACTAGGGCCCCACTGATGCCCGATATTTTGAAGGGCTTATTTGGGTTGTGGGCTGATATTTGCATATTACCCTATGAGGCTCTACTGTTTCATGTGGCTGCCTTTATGGCATTTGTTGGCACACTGTGTTAGCGAGCCGGTTCAATCATCAAAATCTGATAATTCGGGCAGGGCTTTGGAATTGAGAGATGTCTCTGTGGGAGACCAAGTGGTCGCTTTCACATTGCATTTCTCCAAGACAGATCAGTTGGGGAAGGGAAAGCACTGGAAGTTGTTGAAGTGCAGTGATACTTATATCTGTCCAGTTTTGGCCTTACAGAGATATCTGCAGGCTTGGGGGAGGGGGTTGACAGGGCCTGTTGTTTGTACTTGCAGACTTTTCCCCTTTAACCAGATACCAATTTTGGACCATGACAGTCAAGGCATTGGACAAGATGAGCTTACCTCGCATGAGCTTTGGGACACATTCCTTCCATATAGGGGCTGCATCCACAGCAGCGGCAATGGGCATGCTGCTAGCTGGGATTCAGTGACTTGGGCAATGGAGATCCTCCTCATATAAATGATATGTCCAACCAGTCAGTTATTAATCTATTTTCCCTTTTTGTCTTCTAGGTTTTAGACTGCTGTAGGTGAGACGCCGGGTGCTGATCTACAGTCACTGTATGATCTATTGGGCAGCATGGCAGGCCCAGTTGTGCCATTTTGGACCTTACTTAAGTTTGGGAGACAGGGTGAACATAGAGTGGTTGGTGAAGAGGGATCTTCACTGCCATGGCCTTATGTCATTGCTATTTGGGGAGCACCCAGGGCCTTCACCACATGTGCTTATTCTCCACTTAAGTGGAAATTATTTGGGCCTTTTAAAAGGACAGGCACTGGTTATTCAGGTGACAGATGACATGGAGGTGATCAGGTCATGGTGTCCTGCAGTCACCAGCATGTGTTTGGCCATTTTGCACAGGCAACTGTGGCGTGGGGAAGGGGATCCTGTTTAATTGATAGGGCTGTCATCAGGTCAACAAATTCATATTTTTTGGACAAGGGAGGAGGACTTTATTTGCAACACTCAGCCATTGCATTCAAGAGACCCGAGCTCTACAGAGCAGATGGGGTTCATCTTTCAGCTTTGGCTGAAACACTAGCTGCGCCCTTTCCTGGAAGTAAGGGACCTCAAGACTGTGGTGCACACGCTGGTAACCTCTTGTCTAGATTTCTACAATGCACTCTACATGGGGCTACCCTCGTGCTTGGTCTGGAAACTTCAGTTGGTACAAAATATGGCAGCCAGAGTGGTCTCGGGAACATCTCAGACAGACCATATAACTCCAGTATTAAAATCTCTCCACTGGCTGCCTATCAGTTTCTGGGCCCAGTATAAGCTGTTAGTTATTACCTTTAAAGCCCTAAATGGCTTGGGTACAACTTACCTTCAGAACCGCCTCCTCCCATACAATCTTCCCCGTGCACTCTGGTCCTCTGGGAGGAATTCGCTTCAGCCACAAAAATCTAGGCTGTCTGCAAACTCCCAGAAGGCCTTTTTGGTAATCTCCCCCAAATTATGGAATGGCCTGCCGAACGAGGTCCATCAGATGACGAGCTTAAGTAGCTTTTAAAAAGCACTAAGGATGGATCTCTTTCAGCAGACCTTTCCTGATTAGATCCTGGCCTCAGGAGCTGCGTCTCCTGGCCTCTTTTAGTCCTTTACCCTGACTCGCTGGCTGCTGATTTCTGTATGTGTTTATTTATGTGATTTTAAGTTTAGGTAGATTTTAATTTGATACGAGTTTAATATCTTTTTATGGGGGAGGGTGGGGGTGGGTGGGGCTTAGGGATTTTAGTCTGTATTGTTGTATTTTAACTGTTGTAAGCCACCATGATTATTTTTAACAGAGGGGTGAGGTTATTATTGTCATTATTATTATTATTATTATTATTTCAGATGCTGGGAATCTTTTATATTTTGCTGATCTTCAGTGGGGGTTGAGGGACTCTTTGGACAAGCTAGTGGGGGATTAGGGACTAGGCTGATGCTTGCTCCTTAACTGTGGCCGGTAGGGGGGTGGCGTAGATTTCAGTGTGTACCTATGGCACTGATTTCAGTGAAGTGACGGTCTCTGAAAGGGTCATCTTAGGTCATACGACCTGGGAGAACAGAAGGAGACCTGCCTTGGGCTTGGCCTGAAAGATAATCCCCTCACTTTAGTCAATTTGGATTGGGTGAGGGACTTTCGGGTTGACCTTCCAGATATGAGCCGGATGGAGAGGAAACCCAGGCATTGGGGTGGCTCTACAGGGCTCAGGTGTTCACCCTGGGAAGCTGGGGGGTATAAGTCTTGGGGGGATGAACTGCCTCAGCTGCTCCCACAGTAGGTTGCCTCCCCCACTGAAGATTTAGAGGGTATTAAATAGGTAGGATTAAATAAAGACCCCTTTTATTTTACCCTATTTCCTGTGTGTGCTCTCTTTATTTCTCTGAGTCAGTCTATAAAACTTAGGCGTAGGTCTGCAGCCTTAGCTGACCTCTTCCTTGTCTCCTACTCACTTATTAAGTTTGGTTAAGTATGAAAAGACAAAGGAAATTGGCAGACTAGAAAATGGCAAGGGTAAAAACTGCCCCAGGCAAAGTACTTTCATACTTTTGAGAAGTTTAAAGGGAAACACTCCTGCCCCAGTATTTATTCTGAGGAAGTTACAGTTTTATAAAAGTAAGGTATTTTTTCTGAATACCTAAATGGTTTTAAAGTATCAACAAAACTATCAATAACCATAAAAGCTCAAAAGTTTACAAATAAGATGTTTAGAAGTCCCTTGTCCTCAAGATGGTGATTATAAGGGAAATGCAACACTACATTAACCAAATTGGTTTTAGCATCAATTCATCTTGAACCAGTTCGGTCTAGTGGTTTGAACATTAGACTATGGACTTTATCAGATGGGTCCTTAAAACCCGTCCCTGTTCCAGTACCCACCCACCCACCATCCTCCCGTCCCTGTAACTGAATTTTAAAAAAATGTTCACACACTTACCTAAATCCCAGAACAGAAACTGCTCTCCCTCCTCTGGCTGTCCAGGAAGGGGATGGAGCTCTCACAGAGCCCCCTCCCCTTACTGGAGACCAAAAACCCCTCCTCTTCCTGTAGACAAAATCACGTGGAGAATTTAAAAATAAAAAATCCCCCAAACCACAAAAAAGTGCACCAAGCAGCTAAACCCCCTTAAAAAAACCCCAAGTAACCCAGAGAGAGAACAAAAAAGGCTGTCACTTACCTCTTTGTCCAATCGAAGTAGGAAGTGTTTTGCAGGGACCTCCCAGGACCTTACAGGGAGCCCTGAATCATGTAGGGAATTTTTTAAAAACCATAACCGAGATATCAAAAAATTAAAGCAATCACTTAAACAGCCTTTAAAATAAACAAGTAAACAGGGGAGGGTACAAAAAAGTATGTCACTTACCTGGATGTCCAGATCACCACCAAAAGTGTTCTCTACTTACCTTCCAGGACCTTACAGAGGCAGGCAGCCAGGAGGAAATTTAAAAATAAAAATACAGGCAGACTTCTAAAAATTAAAAAAAGTGCCAAAACACTTTTAAAGCTTTAAAAGCAACATGGGGAGAGGCTGTCACTCACCTGGATCTCACGATCGTACCCGAAAGTGTTTTAACATTGTGCCAGCATAATGGCAAACCAGTTCACACACCTGTGATTCCGTTACAGAAACGGAATGGGAGATCTATTGACAACTTTTTCCCGTGAATAAAACAAAACGGAAATCACATGGGGTCAGAACGGGTGAGGAGGACATCATCTGAAAAAAAAAATCTTTAGCGATCCTGTGGCATTTCTGTTCCATTTCATTAAGCCTGTCTGATAAAGTCCTATGACTCTGAAGACCAGGCTTCAAAGCTGCACTCAGCCATGGAAACCCCACTGGGTGACCTTGGGAAGTCACTCTCTTTCAGTCTCAGACTGAAAGAGTGTGACTCCCCCAAATTAATCTTGCCAAGAAAATCCCATGATAGGTTTGCCTTTGGGTCTCTGTAAGTCAAAAATTACTTGAAGACACACCACCACCACCACCACCACATGTTGATGCACAAGATTCCCTCTTTCTCCCTCCAACTTGAAACTTGAACCCATGAGAGAAGAAATAGGTTTGCTATCAAGGTTCTTGAGAACCTTTATTTGTATACAATTCTATCTGGATTTTCAGATTAACAATTTCATTTCATGGCTTCTTCTGTGTTTTGCTTCTTCTGTTTTAATTATCACTTAAGGAAATGAACTGAACGTATGCTTATCAACTCTTCATTTCCCTTGTGGACAACACTGTGGGGCATAAGATGGAATTTCCATTTTATCTCTGATAGCCTAAATAAGATTCAAGTGGGAAAAGGCTGGTTACTTAATTCAATGGAAAAAAATGTTGACATAGCATAGACATCAGAGGGACAGAATAGCTGGTAATTTCTGAAAATACCCAGATTGGCTGGTAATTTCTGAAAATTCAATGTATAAGAATACATAAGAAGATTAATAACAATGTAATAATAATATTAGTAATATTTAAAATATTCATCATCAAAGTGAATAGGAACATTTGTTTTCTGGAGCAGTTTTTAGTAATGTCTGAATTCACCAAATACAGAACAACCACATATGCAATATGACTATGATGTGCATGTTCTTGGCAGAGAACAATGTTGAGTTTTAGAAGGAAGATTACAATAAGGAAATGGATTTTAGAAGCACAGTTGTGGTTGCAGGAAGGATATACAGATAGAAAGGTGTGGAGTTTTTCCCCCCCAGAATCCTGGTCGTTAATCTCCACGGCTTAAATATCATAAAATCTTCATCTCTGAATTTATCTTTAAATCAGTGATCTGTGGATCCATGGCAAACTCTTCACTGCTAATCCATGGAAGCATACATACCATCCCAATGAAAACTTGCCATAAGCAATGAAAGCAAACCTGTGATTTGAGGCTGAAGCTACACAGGCTAAGTAATGTGCCCTTACCTCAGTCTCAGCCCTGCTGAAACACATGACATGCCTGTCCTTCCAGTATGAAAACGCTTCTTTGTGGTGCCTAAGGGCTTTAAGGTGATTAAAAAAACCACCCTGTATTTTACTCCACTGTTTTGAGAAGAACTGGGTTTTTAAAAACCAGATTGTGATTGTGGTGGAATTGGGAGTGGGGGGAGTAGGGGGGGACTAGGTTATTGGGTGGTCAGCTAGGTCACCTGATCATTGCTGCTATAGAAGGGCAGCTCCCTTGTTTGTCTCTGCATCTCAAAAAAAAATGTGGTGTTTCCTTTTTTTCTTTTTCCTTTTTGACTTTGTGCTTGTATGCATACATTCACAGGTCAACATTTCAACTCCCCCTTCTCTATTGACTTCACTTTATATAAGCACAGGTGGGCAATCAGAATGAAGGGGAAACAAAGACTATTTGATTAAGCAAATATGAAAATGTGTTGCGGGAAACCAAAAACCCTGCAGTAGTTGTAATCATGTGACCAGACATAAACAGATAAGGTGAACATGTGCACATAGTAGAAATACCCCCTTGCGGCTACATAATGGGGGCTCTGTTTGGCTTTCCAAACTGATTTCAGTTTGGATTAAAAGAGGTGTGTGTGGCAGTAAAGGGGGAGGGGAGGATTCTATGCAGTGTAGCTGGGATACAGCCCTTTCAGCCTGACATATATAGCAAGAAGTACCATAAAAACAACATCCAAAATTAATTTCAGAGCTTGAAAGGGGGAAAATGGACTATAGTTCCCCAAATTTCCCAGCCAGCCCTGGGGATTAGCTATATGGACTGGTAGATTCTGGGAGTTTTAGTCCAAAGAAGTAATTTTTCCAAGATCTGAAATGGCCAAGCCACAACACACGGATTAAGCTAGTCTCTAGAATGCACTGTAGTGTATTTCTCTGTGTGCTGTTCAGAGAACTACAACACAAGTGTCATTGTTACTGCACATCAAATTGAAAGCAGTTTAACACATTGCAAGGATTTTAAAATTAACGTACAATATTTAAGTACAAGAATCAACTGTTGCTCTAAATATTTCAAAACCATTTCATAAAGATTCTGTATGGGGTTTATGAAGACATCTACAACAATGGGGCTCCACTCCTTGTTTTCTTCTGCTGTTTTGTAGCAATGTTTCTAATGTATGTCCTATCCTGTGATTTCAGCGAGATTGCAATAGCTGTGCTAAATCCCTATAACAGAGCCTTCCGAAAGACCCAAACTGATCTGACAGTATTTGCCACCTTCACTTATTGTAACTCCCTTCCCCTCTTCTTTTATGAAAAAAACAAATGACTTCCAGTATGAGAAACAAGATCACTTCCATCTACGAATCAGATTCTAGTGTCGTCGACAACATATATTTGGGAATGGTACAAACAGCTGCACCTGCTGTTCATAGTTTTCTTCCAAAAAGAGTATTTCCTCCCCTCTAGTTTTGGACTAGGTTTGTCATGTTATTCAATTAGCTTAGATTAATCCTAGATCCACCTCCCCCTATGATTGCTTCAACAGTCAAATATTGTGGAACCACTTCCTGATCTTTCCATTCCCATGCCTTGCCTCCATCCACTCTCTTCATTTTGTTATGCTTTCTTCCTATTTTAGGGTGTTACAGGGTAGAGGGCACCTTGAGGGCTTCCAGACTTTCTCAGCTGTGTTTTTTCCCCAGCCCCAAATCTACCTGTTCTTACATGGCTTAATGGGTCTAATTTCAGCTAGAGGAGCAAATCAGTGGGGAAAGCTGATATCCTTTACCTTTCTCTCTCCCCATGTGTGGCGCATGTCCCCACTCCAGTCTATATGGGAAAAGTTGTGTTCTTCTCCAGGTTTGCCTCTGATTTGGGTGCTTTAAACTCTGACTCCTCTTCCCCTATCTTGTTTTAATTCTGTCTGTGCATCTGTGTTTCCCTTTCATTTGCTACTTTGATCTGCTGTGTTTGGAAGATCTAACTAACTAACTAAATATATGTATGGCATTTTATATGTGTAGACTTAAAGGAAAGTAGCTGCCACTGGAGATGCAAGGGAGTTAGGAAGGGGGGGGGTGTTGTGCCAGATTTTCCTTTTAAGTATTGTTTATGCTGTGACTCTTATGCATGGAAGAGAGAGTAGAAGAGAGTATAATTTGTGTTAGTTTGGGTTCTTAACTCAAGAATATTTTGATCAATCAAAGGTCAATGTGATGTGCAGGATGCTTTTTTCCAAATGTTTTCCTCCCAGTACTAGAGTGAATAGGTAGATTAGTTGCTGGAACAAAAGTAGAATGGTGCTGTTTTCCTGTTTCCCCTTTGACAAATTTTACATTGTAAACTCCTTGGGGATGGGGACATGTCATGTTCCACTTGGAAAAAAAACCCCGTTCAGACAGGTGGTACATTACAGTACTATTATTTATCATCATCATCAACAACAACAACATTACGCTGAACAAAATACAAGAAAAAATATGATGGAGTAGATGTGTCCTTATAGTATAGTAACAAACCCACTGGAAATGAGGGGAAATAAAGTTTCTCATAATCGCTCCAATTTTAGGAATATTTTTAATGAATTATTTATTTAATTTTTATCCTCCTTTCTTCTATACAGGACCCATGGGGTTTTGTTTTATCCCCCTACTCATCCAACCTGCATTTTTTCCCAGTAAAGAGAAAGTCAAAATTAAAATATGACAAAACCATCCAGGAATTTCTTCCTTGGAAGACACATTGCAATGGGAAATACAAAAATATTCATGTGAACAGCACTCTTATTCTCTTCAGTGTAGCTTGTGGCAAGCCCTTCCCAGGGAATAGTGCCCCTAACCTTCAGATGTATTGATTTGTGAATATCAATTAAGATATTCTGTTTGGTAACCAACACTGATCAATGCACTCATCCTGTCTTATAGGCACATAAAAGAGAATGGAATAATAATAATTAGTATGTATATCTGAGTTAATTACAAGTAAAAAAAAAGTTCATGATTGCAATTTGCTCTAAATAATAGAAATAATATACTGCATAGCATCATGCCAAGCACCTAGATGTTGATCCTGAAAGCTCCACACCAACAAAAGTCAAGTAGAATTAGCTTTCAGGCCCATATTGCTCCTGGCTTTTATGTATAAGTACTTCCCATTTCTTTAATTAATGTCATCAAAAGAAATTTTTAGCAAGAGCCACATGCTGGGTTCTTTTGAGGATAAAATGCAGCACTTCTGATGCAGTATTTAAAATAAGCCAGACTTTAAAACACACCACTATTCATATGTAAATGTAATTATGTTCTTTTAGCTACTGTTACAATTGGCCACTGAATTTTATTGGCATGATTAACTGATTAATATTTTGTTGATAAGAGAATCAAAATAGAGGTCAGATAGAACCATAGAGCTGGTTAATTTCTCCTTCTAAAAACCAACTGTGGCTGTCTTCGAACACGCCAATGCTTGATATCTCTTCAAGAATTATTGCTGTAACACACAGGAATGTGAAATATAAAGTACAGAGTATTATTTACTATAGTGGGTCCACCGTATATGTGGCTCACAATCTGTGGATTCAATCCACTACAGATTCAAATGTACATAATACATTTGAATCCGTGGTGGGGAACATGCCACCTGCTGCCTCTGCTGCTGCACTACACCACTTTTAATAGGGATTTATAAGTCTCACCTCACATTCTCTCTGCCAGCCTCACCTAGCATCTCTTTGCAAACCTTGTGAGGCTTGCAGAGAGACTGCAAACATGAAGCGAGGTTTTAAAGTCCCTATTAAAAATGGTGTAGGGCAGAAGTAGAGGTGGCCATTAGGCACACATTCTTTAGGGTCCCCTGTCAACTGCCCACTTCTACCTTCAAACAGCTTCTGCAGGGACATGGTGATTGGTGGTGGTGATGCTGGCGCTACTGCTTGTTCGTTCATGCATGAACAAGTAGGAGTGCTGCCACCACCACTCACCATGTCTCTGTGGAAGCTGCTTGTCACCCTGTGATTGGCAGCAGTGGTAGGAATGCTCCGGCTTGGTCACTCATGAATGAGTGCTGTCATTGCTGCCAATCACCATGTCCCTGTGGAAGCTGCTTGAAGGCAGAAGCAGGTAGCTGGTGGGCTCCCCAAAAGTGGGACAGCCCAAAGAATGTACACTTGCCTATGTACCTGGCAGCTGGGGCCTGCTGCCACCTCTGCTTCTGCCCAAGACTATTTTTAATAAGGACATGCGCATATGCATTTTTTTGGTATCTGTGGGAGATCCTGGAACCAATCCTCCATGGATACCAAGGGCCCACTGTACAGTGTACAGAGTAATAGGATTTCCAAATGCAGCTGAAAACTGTGGCAACATTTTATTTCCCTGAAATGCTAATTATAAGGTTCTACAAAGATAAATCTGTTCCATCTGGTTTGTACCAACATGCCTTCATGCAGTCATGAGTATCCATGTAAATAAGGAGGGGATGTTGTAATGTCCATTGCTGAGAAGAACATAAACTGGTATATAAAAGAAAAACTGCTTTTTCTTAAAAGCAATACTAATGCCATCGCTAAACCTTCAATAGAGCCTACACTTCTGGGCTTTCTTTCTTCAGTAGACCCGAGTACAAAACTTGACAACAGGGAGAACAAGTGAGGGGAAAATGTTGGAAATATGATATTCTTGTCATAAAAGGATTTAAATCCCCAGGGTGTGATACTGGTGGTAGAAACTCCTACGGATATGAAAGAATCCATTCATTGTCAGTTCCTATAAACTTATGAAGACTTCTCCAAGAAAAGCATAATTGTAGATGTTAGTAAAGGTGTAAAATGTCATTTCATTCTACATACCACTTCCATTTAAAAAATCCAATGAAATTATTCTAATCAGTGTAATTATTACTTAGATGAAGGGGGGGAAATCACCTGATGGAAGGACTCAAGAAAAAGAGCCTCTACAGACTTTTATTGTACCAATCATAAATGTAGAAGGTATTCTGCACTAAAATTGGATTAGGTGTCTAATAATACATATTGCCCTGGGGAGAAAATTAGTTTTGCAACACAATGTTTTAATTTCAAAAATCCACTACAGGCCAATGAAAAGGAGTAGAAGTGCAATAGGAATTACATCTTAATATAGGCTGAAAAAGTGAAGAGTATCAAGGGAACGTTACTAATGTATTCTAAATTGTGAAGGGCAACTGGTCAGTGCCATTGCTTCATTCTGTCTCATAATACAGAAGCAGAGAGAGAGGTACTTAATACATTTAAAAGCCAGTAAATTCCGAGCCAATTCCCAAACCAAGAATGAATGCTAAACTGGAGTTAGATTTGCTCAGGCCACCAAGCTTGTTAGTTGTAAAAGAATCTCTTCTCTGCTAAATGTATGGAGTTCCAAGTTTGGATGTCTGAGTATATAAAGTAGCTGTTAAGAATGAGATGGCAGTTAAAGAAATGTCGGCTGCTTCTGCCTGAGGTGCTCAAAGTGCATCACATACAAAGGCTTCAAAAACTCTTAACAATGCTAATTCTGTCCTGTATTCCCCATACATTTGGGACAAGAAGTATGGAAAGGGGGAAGAGAGTGAGAGTCATGATATCTTATACAGAATGTCAATGCAACACCGAATTTTATCTAAGGATTAAACTGAACAGTCAGGCAAAGTGGGTTAATTGATAATTTCATCATAAAAGTAACAGAAAATAAACACAGGAAACTTTGGTTGTAATTCTTAACGGTAATTGTAATTCTTAACAGTTTATGAACTGAATGGCTAATGGTTTCTTGAAAAGCCATTGCTTTCCCACTCTCTCCTTTGAAGCACTTGGTTGGTCTTCCACTTTTCTGCAGCATTGTGGTACAGACACTCATGTGCTGCATAGTTATACAGTAGCTCCACCATATCCACTGATTCGCCAACTGAGGATTCAATTATCCATAGTTGCCGATGGAGGGATGGGGCAGGAGGGATTTTGCCTCCCCCTCCTTTCTCCTGGGATGGCTCTGTTTATGGTGAGGCCATGGTGGGGGCAAAGAAGGAAAGGAGGGGGAAGGAGTGATCATGCCTGCCACCTCACTCTTCCCAGGAGACCTCTGTTCATGGTGGGGCCATGGCGGGATGAAGGAGGAAGAGAGGAGGAAGAAAAGATTAAGCAGCGGTGGCAGGATGGTGGTGGTTGATGGCATTCGCTATTATCCATGGAATTCACCATCCACAGGTGTCCCCAGGACCAATCCCCCATGGATACGGGGGTGCTACTGTATTATGTTTGTTTGTGGGATCATGACTGCCAAACATAACCTCCATCATGCCAGACCTCCACATGTTGGAGGTCACATATGCACAGGAGCCTAATCATTTACAAATCATCATATGCAGGGCCCTGAACACACCATCCTTGTCAACTGTTTTTCAATGTTGTGGGGTATTTATGCAAATTCTATTAGCCTTGGTGTGTTTATGCATGGGACTCTGTAAAGATTTCACCTCTAATACTTAAAGGTGAGACACTGAAAAGTGGAAGGGCCCTCACATATGAACTATTGCCCACATAAATCTGTACATGGAATGGGTTTTTGAACAGCATTTTGTATAGCATACAAGCACCTGCTGCCTCTGCTGCTGCATGTACCACAGAGGATAGAGACTGATGTACCACAGAGGATAGAGATATACTGTTTTCTGTTCAGAAATTGTCTCTAGGTCAAATATGATCAAATGGAGCAGACCTTATAAAACGGTAGCAGTTGCTAGTCAAAGCATTCCCCTCTCTCTCACACACATACCCTGTACTGTGGAAAAGGAGATACTACCTGTCCTAGGCTGAATCCATACATGGGCTATATCCTAGCTCCAGTCTGCAGTATCCTGCTCCAGTTTGACCCTGTTACTGCCACACAGTAACACAGGTAAGCCACACAGAAAGTCATACAGTTACTCCATCCTGAAGTCATCATAGTGCAAAAGGGCATTTCTACCATGGTCACATGTTTATAGAATCATAGTTGGAAGAGACCATGAGGGCCATCCAGTCCAACTTCCTGCCTTGTAGGAATATATAATCAGAGTACTCCTGACAAAGTACTCCATCTGGCCATCCAGCCTCTTTTTAAAAACCTCCAAAGAAGGAAACTTCATCACACTCTGAGGCAGTGCATTCCACTGTTAAACAGCTCTTACCATTAGGAAGTTCTTCCTAATACTTAGGTGAAATCTTTTTTCCTTTAGTTTGAATCCATTGCTCTGTGTCCTAGTCTCTGGAGCAGTTGAAAACAAGTTTGCTCCCTCTTCAATATGACATCCTTTCAAATATTTAAACATGGCAATTCTTTCACCTCTTAACTTTCTCTTCTCAAGTCTAAATATACTCAGCTCTCTAAGCTGCTCCTCATAGGGCATGGGTTCCAGACCTTTCACCATTGTTCATTGTATCAGATTATTTTAGATAACACAACCACAGTAGCTGGATTTTTTTTTCTTCCTAGAAGCCTGTGGATATAGATATGTTCACATATCCATATAAACCAACAGCCTTTCTTGTTTTCCTGGCATTCTTACTGCACACATGCCCTCTCACTGGATGGCTTGTATATGGCTCCCTTGTCCCACTTTCCTTTTCTTCTATGTGCCTGTCTGTCTCTGTGTGTTGCTGTCAAGGGAATTAAATGTCTGCTCATTTAGTTTAGGCCACAACATTTAAAGTTCCCCACATCATCTTTCCTCAAGATTAACATGATTTAAAAAAAAATCTTACAGAACAGATCAGCCGTTTTGTAAACAAATCAGCCCAATTCCAGCAAATATTACATCCCGATCCTCCACATATTTCTTTGAATCTATTTTGTGCTGGGTTCAAAGGAATTCATACTCCAATAAAGTTGTAATCCTCTGCTCTGTTACCAGGGAGTAAGTTGCACTGTACTAAATTGGACTTACTTCTATGTAGAAATGTACAAAATTGCACTGTTAATGAACAGTGGTGCAGATGTGTTGTCGGGGGTGCTTGAGGGTCCTTCAGGGGGTGGAGGGGATCAATCCCTGATTGTTCACAACTTCAGCCTGGTGGGTGGGAGATGGGCAAAGTTCAAGACAGGAAGGGTCCCAAAGGGGTTTATTTTGGCATCCATGTCTGGCAAGCGTGGTGTCAACTTTTCTTTTTTGTTTAGTTCAGTGTATGTATTTATACAGACATCCACATCTCTGAATATCTGAAGGCTCACAGGGTTTCTGAAATGGAGGTGTCCCTTTGTATATTCAAATACGTGGATATCTGCATACATACATACAGGGAACTACAGTTGTCCCTTCTTATTTGCTGGGGTTTGGTTTCAGGATCACCCGTGGATACCCAAATCTGTGAATACTCAAGTCCCATTATATGCAATGGCATAGCAAAATGGTGTCCCTTACATAAGATGGCAAAATCAAGGTTTGCTTTTTGGATTATTATTTTTTAAAGAATATTTTCAAGCCATAAATACTTAAATCCTTGGATATGGAGGGACAACTGTACAAAAATAAAAGGTGACACCACACTTGACAGACTTAGGTAACTACCCGTCCCCCTCTCCTGCCCTCCAACCATGCCACTCCGATTCCACCCTGATCCTAGTTTAGGACACAGGGCACACATTTTTAAAAAGCCAGTTTTCCCTAGAAACTGTAGAGTAAAACGTTTTTGGCGTTTAAAAAAATTGCATTAAAGCTCTCAAGGGTCTAAAAGAAGTGCTTTTGCTTTAAAACTGGAGGAACGTTGTGTATTCAAACAGGATTGAGCTAAAGATGAATTATTTTGCAGGTGTGCATTCAGCCCTAGATTTTATTTGCATTAGGAAGTGGCTATATCATAATTAGCCCTGCGCAACTAAGGTACTCACTCAGATTTTCCTTAGCCCTTCGATAGGGCCTCCATCTTATTTGTCCCTTTCCTGTAGGCTTCAAATTTTATTGAGTTAGTAACATTCAGACCTTACTGAGGACTAGGACCTTTCTCACAGTTTCCCCATGTCCCTCATTGCCGGATTTTAGGATAATTATCTCTACAAATTTACCAGATTAAGTCCCATCCTTTAGCTCCACAAGAATTCATGTGACTTTCAGTTGGGCCTATTCAATTTCATGCATGCCTACAATCTTTGGTGTCATGCAATGGCATTCTTTTGCCTCCCTCACAATAATAAATAAGCAGCATACTTTAGTGAGTCGCTCTTTTTAAGAGAAGAAAACCCTGCTTATACAGTAAGAGTATCATGAAAATAGTCTTGTCTTATCTAGCAAGATCCAAAGATGAAAATATAGATTTGTGCTTATTCATTGACATTTTTTGATGAATAATGAGTATAGTTATAGCCTTTAAGTGTGTCTTGCAATAAACATATATTGATTTTTTTTCTTAAAGGCAGACTGTTTCAAAATAGGTATTTATCAATAATTGCTTTTGAATTACATATAGCGCTGTTGTTTTACACAGGTAACATGAAACTAGAAAAAAATAATAATTAGGGCTTTAACTATTTCTACATCAGTATATTTACTTTACCAGCACCACTGAATTCTCTAAGAAATACAATCTGATTTGAGCATATCATAGTTATGAATTCTGGTGCCTGCACATTATGGAAGAATACAGTTAATCACCAAACACTATGAATAGATGAAAAAAATGTTTGATGAACAATTTAATGTGAATACAGTGGGCCCCCGGTTTCCAGAGGGGGTTGGTTCCAGGATACCAAAAGACACTCATTCCCTATTAAAAATTATGTAGGGCAGCATCAAAGGTGGGGGCAAGCCCTACCAGCTGCCCATTTCTGCCTTGCAAAGGAACCCTGTCACCCTGAAGGCAGAAGTGGGCAACTGGTGAGCTCTCCACCATGGATTCAAAGGTATTGTATTGTATACATTGGAATCCATGCTGGGTTGAATCTGTGGATCATAGACCTGTGGATACAGTGGGCCCATTGTGGTACTAAATTTCTACTTCTCAAATCTGAGTGCAAATGGCAAAATTTAGGTATTTGCCCACCAAGTCAGAATAGAGACACACACACACACAATGAAGATTATCAGACGACCCATTTTAAAACATTCTTTTGTGGGCATAAAATAAACCATTTCTATGCCAGCAAAAGAATGCTTCCCCCACACTTACCTTCCTCTCCTGGCAAAAGCTCTCCATCAATAAAGAGGAAGTGAACAAAGCTCCTTTCACTTCCTCACTCAAAACCCCATGATACTTTGTCACATGGGAAATTTAAAAACAAAAACAGAAAAAAAAGGACATTTAAAGTATCAAAAAACACCTAAACACACTTTAAGGTCCCAAGTAACCTGGGGAGGGTACAAAAAAAGAGGATAGCTTACCTGGATGTCCCGATCTTACCCGGACGTGTTCTGGCAGGACTGCCCATTGATGCTGGAATCTCACCAGCAAAATGGCACACAGGCAAATCAGGAACAGAAACAGAATGGGAGATCAATTTCTGGCTTCTCCCCATCAATTAATAATAATAATAATAATAATAATAATTATTATTATTATTATTTATACCCCGCCCCTCTGCTAAAAACAATCGGGGTGGCTAATAAAGAAGAATGGTCTCAGAATGGCAGTGGAACGCATGGGAGACGATGGGGGACAATGACATCATTTGATAATTAAGCGCTTTTGCAATCTCATGGTGTTCTTATAACACCATTTTTGATGCATCTGATAATCTCCAAAATGTATTAATAAACTAAGGGCCATTTTATTAACTATTTAATTATGATCCGCAGCAGGGCTGCTTAGTGTGGTATATGCTGAAGCAGGTGTAATCTTATTTCATGTCAAGGTTGAGCCACCTCTGGCCACAGAGGCAAGCTAATCCATCTAGGAAGCCTGAACATGTTGGCCTTCCCCTCAATTTCTGAGCCATCAAGATGAAAGCCAATCAAGTCCAGTCCCAAAGGCTGTTACCTTTTCCATTTCTGAGTCCCATGACCCAATGGGGAACTCCAGAGAACTCACTTTCACAAAAACATGCCTATGGGTGCTCACCAGTTATTGACTCAGATTTCACTTTCCTGAACTGACCTGCCTCTGTTTAGTTCCTTTTGCCCATAAGGCCACTTAATATGACCTTCAATCCCTGCTGCAGATCTCTAAAAATAATACATTATCCTTAACTGATAAGTGACTACCATGTTCTCTGAAAAGTTCTTCTTTCTCACAAAGACTAGAGGGATGTGTCAAGTAATGTCCTAAATCTGCTGTCATAGCTTTATGTATTTTTCACTTTAGTTTTTGTCTAACTAAACATTTAGTTTTTGTCTAACTAAACAATCTCTCCGAATGCATACAAAAAAAGAGCCCGGTATGTTTTGAACAATATGCTATAGAATTATTATTTTTTAAAGTGCAATCTGATGTGGAAACTGGATAGAACAAACTTAGCATTGCAAAATAGAGAAGCTGGGTTAACAGAGTTTGAGATATTTTCTATCCCTTGTCACAGTGTAAAGTTGTGCTTTAGTTTCAAAATGCACATGGATGAAACTGAAAAAAGTTGCTTCTCCAAAGAGCAGATATGAAAGTTCTTTTCCTGTCCCCTTATGCTCTTTGAAACAGATTAGATAAGTTCAGATTCAAGCACTAGAACGGCTTTCAGCAGGCTAGCAGACAGTTTCTTGTTAATAATTGGGTGAAATCTACATTAAAAACCACCCAAACAGCTGTTTACTTGGCAGCATCAAATTTAACAGGACTGCCTTTGGAAGGTTGTCAGTGTAGTCAGTTTAAATGCAATTTACAAGGGCAAAGAGCTAGCTAACTGGCTCATCGTACCATAACATTTAAGGTACTGAGACATGAGGAAAATGTAAGCTGTCTTCTCTTAGCACCTGCACTGCCTTAAGGCTTGCACTACTTACACAGAATTATTCCTGTTTCATACTCCATTGAAAATCTTCATGTGCGAATGCCTGCAAATGTCTGTGAAGTTGGCACATACCTAAAAAAAAGGTCACCAAGTTCACAAGGAATAATTTATCTAATGAATTTAGCCTTTCTTTCTGTACATGCAAGCTGATTGCAGCAATCATTTATTTAATGAATTTAGTCTCTCTCTTTTTTTTTTCTGTATCTAGAAACTGATTAGAGCATAGATAATTTTAAGGGATTGCACTGTGATGGTAGCAATTCTTTTTTCTTTTCCACAACCATGCTTCTTGCAGTTAATGGGTTGCCATATGCACTGTGGACAAATGAATTCATTTGTGGTTAAAAATTATGGTGCTAGAAGATTCAGAATGCAGAACTCTAGAGGAGTTGACAAAAAGATAACAAAATATGGGTTTCTTTGTGGCAGTCCCAGAAAAATACATTCTCCCCAACATCCAGAAAGGCTACTGTTAGTAATCTGTCTTAGAGAATAATCTTGAGGATGTGGATAATTCAAGTCTTACCAAATAGATCTCACTTCTAGACTCCCTGATACATACAGTAGCATAAGTGTGAACAAATGCACATCTCCCAATGCATATACATAAACTGGAACCTCTACACATTCTGATATCAGGAGGTCTTAGACACATGCCTTCTAAATAATTACGGACTTTATCAGATGAACCTCCATAAACGTTTCTTTCCCACCATATTTTGCTGTGTTTTTATACCAGCAAAAGAACCCCCTTTATCAGACCTACCGGTAATAGCGTCAATAAGCAGCCCAGGCATTACCAGAGCATGAACGGAACTCTGTTTATTTCTGCATTTGTGATCTTGTCAGTTCTCACAAGAAGACGTGAGCATGGGTTAAATTAAAAATACAGAAAAACAAAAACAAAAAGTACACACAAGTAGAGAAACATACCCACAAAATCCCAAGTAAACCGGGAGGTTTATAAAAAGAGTGTCCCCTACCTGGCATTCTCAATCTCAGCCAGAAATGTTCTGTCATTGACACTGTAATCATGAGAGGACAATGGCACATGGTTTCAAACGCTGGAAATACCAGCAAAAAAAGCGCCATGGGACATCTATTGACAGCTTGGCCCGTCAATACAAAAGTATGCCTTATTCCCTACACATGATTATGAAAGCACTACATCATCTGATATGTGCGCCTTTTCACATTCATTAGGTGTTGTTATGATGCCATATTTGCCAGATCTGATAAAGTCCTACAGCGTGTCATCCCATTGGTCAAAGCTAATGCCAGAAATGCCATTATAATTTGAAAACAGGTTTTTGCTGGTCCCACAATTCGAAGCCTGTTTTCAAGCAGTGGTCTGAATTGCACAAGCTTTTCAGCCTCAAGGCTGCATGTGGTGATGGCTGTGGTGTTAGGACCATACACTTGCACCAATAGAGAGAGAGAGAGAGTGCAATCCTCTTTCTTCACTGGGATGGAGGTGGCAGTGCAGAGAAGTCTTCTCATCCCTTCACTCAGTGATCCTGATACAGAATATTTTGTTCTTGCTGTTAGCTAGAGGAAAGCAATGCACTGCTAGCAATGCACTTTGGTCAAAGCATTTTTCTCCATGCATTTTATGCTCAATGTATAGTCTCACCTTGGATGACAAGTAGACGAAAGATCAACTAATTGAAAGTCATCACTGTTCTGTTGCTGGCTAATTGCATTTTGCTTTCACTTAAATAGACGGTACAGGTTAGGTATGGGACAAGCTCAAATAAGTTCCAAAGGCCTTGCACAGTGCAGATAATGAGCCACCATTCTAGCACATCGAAAATTTAGTAGAGGGCAAAACCTAATCTGGATCTAATTTAAGATGCACAACACAAAAGCATTGCCTATCCAGTCAGCTGACACCACTAAATAAATAAGACTCCTTCCCTTCTTAGCACTTAGCCACACCATGCAGGTGGTGATGGGATATAACAGCACTGGGGAAAAACATGGATTGCTGAAAGCCTTCACTGAAAAGGAAGGAAGGAAGGAAGGAAGGAAGGAAGGAAGGAAGGAAGGAAGGACAAAGGCCTGCAGGAAAGATGACAGGACACTTGAAAAGATTTGATTGCTCATAAAGACAGTGGCTATCCAAAGTGATAAAGTCTGAATATAACTGATAGATATTGCTAGTGGCTCCAAAGGAGACCTTCTGTCCAGCATGATGCATTTTAGTATTGGCAACCCATTCCATCCAGCCAGTTTTACATGTTTTTTATTGTCTGGGCTGATTCTGCATGAAGTCTTGTGAAAGCATGGACTCCAAAAGAGTACTGCTTTCCCCCCCAAAGATATGGCTCAATATGGAAGATAACCCATTATAAACCTCCACCACATATGGTGATTCTGCTGTCATTTCAACTCTCGCAGAATACCATCTGGTATCAAAAGCCCTGGCCTCTGGTGTGCCGCAAAATAATAAGGCAAACAAGAAAATAATGAAGAAAAATAAGAGGAAAAGGCACTTAGAGACTAGAAGGAAAAAAAAAAAGAAGAAGAGCCTCTAGTGGAATGCTATTTCCTCACCTTGCAATAGTTCAATCAATATTTTTTTCCCCAAATGGTTTATATTTTATTTTTTTCAAAATGAAAAATATGCAAATCTAGACAACTCTAAATTTAGTGCTACTTTGTGGATTTTCAGTTTTGGGGGTGTTATTTTTTTGTTGCTATTGTTGTTGTTGCTGCTGTTCACAGATCAGTCAGTACCTAAGAGTCTAGAAGGGCAAAAGTTAGATTCATTTAAGATTTATTCTGCTGCACTCCAAGAGGTGAGAAAAAGGTGAAGACAAGACAAGAAAAGGGAATGTGTATAGCAAACACATTATCACAAGGGTTGGAAAATATTACAGCACATTTGCCTTTCTGTACAGGGAGTCTCATGGGGGGGAAAGGAATGGCCTATAGCAGGATTAGACAAGAAAATAAAGGATAGCTGTTGAAGATTACAAGGGCTTTAGATATCGAAAACACACACACTTTTACAATAATGCCTCTTCTAAACGTATGCAGAAGAAAATTAATTTCTTTTAAGATTTAACATCAGAACAACTTGGTGTGAGGCAAGTTTTAAACTGATATATTTAATTTGTATTTTTTTTTCACTTATTTTTAACATTCTTGAAGAGGGCAAAAGTTATTAATTTCATTAGAAGTGCAACAACGCTTAACCTTGAAGAGTCATTAGTAATGGGGTGAGATACAGTAGGCTCATTGTATCCATGGGCTCAGGATCTGCAGATTCAACCCACCATGGATTCAAACTACAGTACTGTACACAACACAAAACGCAAGACCTGTACTTTACACAACACATTTATGAGGTTGGAGAGGCTGCAGAGAGATATGAATGTGAAGCTAAAGAGAGATGCGGATGTGAGGCTGCAAATACTGTAAGACATTCACGTTCAAATATTGTAAGACATTCACTTTTCCAGCCAAGGCAGCCAGGACCTTCTGCTGCAGGAAGCCATAAAAATAATGAAGAAAGAGCTGCTGCCACCACTGTGTCCCCAGCAGCTCCCCACTTGGTGGCATCATGTCCCAGTTCTTCCTCCTGAAGAGCAAGAAGGCTCACAGCTAACACCAGGCTCTAGGCTCCTGATGGCAAGTACAGCCTCAGCCTGAAAAGCATCCTGGCTCAGATTTACACAGGTAAGAGACCTAAGTTGCCCACACTCATACATCCCCATGGTGTTTTTCTCTTGCTCTGGCTGGCGATGCAGATGAGGCTGAAGAGAAATGCCAGCAGGGAAGATGACATATTGGTGGAGCATGGGATCTGTTCTTCCTCTTCTTCCTCCTCCTGCATATTGTGCATGTCTCTTTTGCCTGGGCTGTGGTGCACAAGGCAGAATTTTTGGGAAATAGTAATGAAGGAAATAAGTGAAATACTGGAGATAAATATACCTTTAAGCCCTGAAATAGCATTACTATCATACTGTGAAAAAATACAAGAATCTCAAATTGTTAAGGATTTACTAACAAATCTGCTGGCAGCAGCAAGGTTAATAATAGCAAAGAAATGGAAAATACAAGGAGAATACAAAATAGAAGAATGGTATGATGAAGTATGGAATATAGCTATAAATGAGAAATTAACAAATATGGTTAAGAGAAAAAAAGGAGGGATAAATAAGAATGTCTTTGGTGAAAAATGGAGTAAATTTTTAGAATTTGTATTAATAAAGGGGAGAGGAAGCAAATCTGAGATGGAGACAATGGTTTTTTGGAAAGAGGGATGAATGTAAAGGGAAGTCCCTCGGTGGAGGGAATCACTGTTATATATGTTATATATGTTTGTTAAGTTTTATGTAGAAATTGTATGTCTTTTAATTTTAAAAATTAATAAAAATTATTTTTAAAAATGATAGTTACCTACAAGGAGATTATCACACGGGCAAAACATCCCAGGACACGGACAACAGGAAATCGCTATCAGGCTCCCTTTTCAGATGATGTCACCCCCTCTTGTGATGCTCCCATTCTGCTCCTGTCCCCCCCCCCCCGCTTCCTCCTATTCTCAGGGAAAATCCATCAATAAGAAGCCCGTTCCATTATAATAAACGGAATGACGGGTGAGTGAACAGATGCCCCATTCTGCTGTCGAGATAACATTGCAATGTGACGTCAGCGGGAGGTCCATGCTGAAGACTTCCAGGTTCGATCGGGACATCCAAGTAAGTGACACTCTTCCCCTCCTCCCCAGGTTACTTGGGGTTTTATTTTTCTGTTTTGGTGCTTGGTTTTCTTTTTTGACATTTGGTTGGGGTTTTAATTTTACATTTCCCACGCAATCATTCTCTTGGGAAGACGGGTGGGATTTGGCTTCACTGTAATAAAAGTAGCTATACAACAGCTGCATTTACTGGATGGAAGCCAAGGAGAGGGGGAGCCATTTCTCTCCCACTTTAAGGTAAGTGTTTGAAAAGGGTTTTTTTTTTTTTTACTGTTACAGGGATGGGAGTGGGGTGGGTGGGGGGTTAGCAGGAAAGGCACAATTTTAGGGACCCATGTGATAATCTCCTAAGTCTGAAAGTGCCACAATACAATTCCCAGAGATGTCTCAGAAAACAATATAGAAAAGCCTTGAGCAGATTTCTTTTCTGTCTTTTTGGTATATTTTCAAGGAATATAAGTAAGAAGAAATACCTTTATTGTATAATACTTAGCAGACACACTCTCCAAAGTAAACTATTTGAATATAAGCTCATGTAATAAAATGGTATTCTTAGTTGAGTTAGTTATTTTTGCTCTTATCTACACTATTGACATAGTAAAACAACAAACAATTACTGCAGGGAACACAAAAAGTAGAACACATCTACTAATACCCTATAATAATCAAAATAAGAGTGATTTAACAACTCCACAGGACTGGGGCTTATGTCTCACTTGGAAATTTCCAAGCATAGCAGCGGTACAAACCCATACTCTTACTCTGCAGAAACCCATGTGTTTATTATATATTGAACCCAATAGTATTAGTGGTTTGCTTGTTTATCAGGTTGCCAGGTTGTCTTTGTAATTTTGAGTTTATATGATATGGAGTTTTAGACTGATCCTATTTAAAAGGGTATATATCAAATTGGAAGAAGATAAAAAACATTCTCTATTGATATACAATTTAGATCCACTGAAAACATTTCTAGAATTATTTTCTGTGCCTAGTGTTTTGAGACAAAGAATGGAAGTAACTGACATAAAAAATAATTAAAAAGTAGTAGTCATATAATCATATAATGGCTGTTCTCAGCTTTCACTTTCCCAGGAACAATGGTATAGCGACAGTGATACTGATTTCTCATGGGTTTCAAGATAAAGATATACATACAAACAGGCAAACATACTTTCCATCAAGTTTCACCTGCATCTGTGGCTGGCATCTTAAGAGAAGAAAGATCACACATTCTCTGAAGATGCCAGCCACAGATGTAGGCGAAATGTCAGAAGTAAACTCTTCCAGAACATGGCCTCACACCTTGGAAAAAAACCAAGGAAAATCTATGGATGCTGGCCATGAAAGTCTTTGACTTCACATACTTTCCATAATTAGCATGGAGGCAATGAACAACTTGTAGGTTTTTGTTTTAACAAATAAAATAAAACAAATAAACTCTTTAAAAATAGGTTTTGGTATTTGACAGATGAAGAGTTTTTGGGAGGACAACACTGGAGTACTGAAGGATTAAACCAAATTTCCCCACATGGCTGGTTTCTAATCTGAATTGGGAACCAGGTGTTTATTTTTTTTGTAAATCTAAATAGAGTTGCATACCATTAATTAACTGAGTTCCAGCAGCTCAGTTTTTCTCATTCTAAAGATTCAGTTAAATGAACTAATGTGATCAGATCACCTGAGGTTCTTGTACTTAGTGAAGACAGCTGTGCCTATCTCTCAATCCTCATTCAAATCTTGGCATTGCCATAGTGAATAATAAGACAATTCTTGTTTACATACTCTTTTCGATAGACTAATTTTATGTGCTGCTTTATCCCTTTCCTGGTGCCTACCTAGTTGCAGTCTTGAAACTGGTTTTCTTAAGCCGTTTGGGTAGGTGGGTGGGGAGACTGTCACACTAGTTCTTGACCCTGATTTCTACAAATGGCATCCTTGTGCTTGAACCACTTCAAATATCTTCAAATATTAGGATTTCAAGTGTCCTATGGGCCATGTATTTCCACTTCAGCTTTGATCCTTAAAAGATTTGCATGGGCCCAGCCTATTTCTGTCATTTACAAATTAGCCACAATACTTTCAGTCAAGAAGACTTTTTTTTGCTCAAATTTTGATCCCATTACCATGTGCCATGTACATGAGTACAGCAATATCATGGATGCTATATAAAATATAATTTGATAGATTCAACAAATTAAAACACAGGCTGCTGCCACATTGCATAAATAATGCAGTTTGACACCACCTTAACTATCCTGACTCCATCCTATGGAATCCTGGGATTTGACGCAGAGCCCACGTTATCTTTCCACGCCGGAAGCATGGCCAGAAGTCCCTGCCAATCGGGGCGAGGTGAGCTCACCTTCATTGGCCTCATGTTTCGCACCCTTCCTCTGGGCTGCAAAGTGCGCTGGGAAGAAGAGGCAGCCTCGGGGCCACCAACAGACCGTGGGACGCTGGCCAGGCCACAAATAGGCCCATCAGACAAGCTGGTAAGCCCCGTTATGTCCTTTTGAAAAGCATACATCTCACTTTCCATGCAGATAATGTCAATATAGTGCAATAGGATTACTATTCATTTCTTAACCATGTTTGTAATCAATACGTTAAAAGGGGTAATTAATAATGATAATTGAATGTCAAGGTGAGAAATGGTCCCCCTCCCCTCACCCTTACCCCAATAAGACACAGACACAGTGATACTTTCAGAACTATATTGTAACATAAGATTATATATATCTATCTATATCTATCTATCTATCTATCTATCTATCTATCTATATTGGCTGTAAATGGCCACGACTTTCTTTGATGACAGTTGCTTAGATTGGCACATAGGCTTGGGTTCGAATCCTAGTCATCGACCAACCCACCTGTCTGGTCGATGAATCCTCTGTTGGTCCACCTGCCGACAGCCATCTGCCACACCAGGGACGAGTCCTTGTAGGCTTACCATTCACCTGCCCACCTCCGTTCCAACCCTGTGGGCCACTATAACCTGTGATCCAACATTTCCTGGAAAAGGGGAGGGGGACTTCAGGACAAAAGCCCCCAAACAGTGTGCATATCCTGGACCCCTCCCCCAGGGTCTCTGTGAACTTGAAATTGGCTTAGAACTTAAATTTGGCCTAGAATTTAAAGTTGAAGGAGACCCCTGCAACCTCTGAGTTTGGATCAGAACCCCATGCCAACCGCCACAAAAACGAGCCTTCCCCATGCTCGTCTTCCACTAACCCTGCAGCTGCCATCAAAGAGGCCTGTCAACTGAGTGAAGAGGCACCCCAAAACCTGACCAAAGTAACAGGAATGTTGAGTTCCGGGCAAATATAAGCAGTGTATGCCCTGGACCGCTACCTGCCCAGCCTTTGTATGGTCTGAGCTGCCAGACCCTCTGCTGCTGCTGTTGTTGCTATGCTAATTCTAAAATTGTGTCTGCCATACTCATTCGCTGGCAAGGCCAGCTGCCGCAACGCAGCCTGTATCACGCTTACAAGTTGGTAACATGTTAATGGAGATGCATCTTTGTGGATGAACAATGCGCCAGGCACATCCAGGCAGTTTAGCAGGAATTGGCACATGAGGATCACCAGGCATGGAGCAGATGGGCTTAAGCTCTGCAGCCACAGAGTTGCCCCCTTTCTGAGCTGATCACTCTTGGAGCAACACACCCATACGCAAAGGACCTGCTCCTTCAATGAGATGTCCCTCAGTCGGAGTGCTTGTCCAGACCCATTGGTTCTAAAGTTGTACACCAGCTCGCTGATGGACAGGGCAGTAGAGACAGAGGTGGTGAAAGCTGTGTAGAAAAAGAGTGCCTCATACTTGGTTTGGCAGAATCTCTCCCTCTATTCCCTCAACTTTCTCTCTAGTTGAAGTTCCAGTTCTCTTAATTCCTTCTTATGTTGCAGTTTTGTTTCTCTTAATTTTCTCTCATGTTCTTCCTGAAATTCTTGGTGTCTTAATTCCCTTTCCTGTCTTTCCTTTCTTATCGTAGCCAATTAGTTAAGTAGTTCTCTTTCTCTTAATTCCTATTGTATCTCTAAATTTTCTGCATTTTTAGAGGTACCTGTACTAGATTCTAAGCATTCAGCTCTGGACATAACTTCCTCAGTTTCCTCTTCTCTTTCAGCCATAATAATAATAAGAATAAGAAGAGTAAGAATAAGAAATATTTTTCCATATCATGCCTAATAGTCTATTATATAAGTTTCAGTTCTAGTTCAAGATGAAACAAATTTTGCAAAATTAAACTAAAAATAAGTCTCAGTGAAGATATGTAATAAATCATGGCAGGGACTTGCTTCAACACTATGCAAAATGTATATCCATTGCAGAAGAACATTCCACGGTGCAAATTGTCTCATTCTGGCTGAAAATGAGGACAAACATGGAATATTTTATATACTGGAGTTTAAACTTTTTGTAAATTATTCTGGAAAGTCAGGCAGTTCAATTCCTCTCATTTCAGTATGGGTGGCACTGTTGCAAATTGTGACAGAGTCTTTTATTTTCAGGAGGAGTGAGTAAAATATTTAAGGAATATTTTGCATATTCTTTGGGGGAAAACCCCTACCAACTATATAAGTCTTCATAATGTACCAAAAAGCTTTTTATCATATTCTCCCAGGCCTGTTATTAGCAATGCCTCTGCTGCTTATTCCATTGTCACAAAGCAAGCTCTCTTTGTAAGAAAGTAAGAACGGACTATTTTCTAAAGCCAGACTAATCTAGACCTACCTTTACATTTTCTTAAAGAAAAATTCTGAAGGGAAGCTGCTTTTGAAGTACTGTTTGCTTAGACTATTGACTATACAAACTACACCATTGCACAACTGTGAACAATACTCAAATAAATAGGAAATAACTTCTCTTCTAGTGCTAATGTGTGATTCTTTGGGCAATAAATTTCATTTTGAAATACAGCATCACTACTTCTATAATTGATTTATAACCATACAGCCAGAAGATCACGCAGGATCAAAACCTATATTGACTGTGAAGGGAAGAGAATGAAACTGATAGCTTTGTCCATCCAGGGCCAGGGCTATGTTTGCTTAAATTCAGACTTTAAATCTATGTGTTATCAGATGCTCTAAAAAAGCTCCTGTGGAAATCAGGGAGGAGGAAGCCACTGTCCCGCTTCCAGTGGTCACTTCTGCATGCCACCGCTTTTCATTGACTGAAGTTTCTATTTGTAGATATTTTATGCAGTCTTATTGAAGGGTTTACATATCCCCTCACTTGGAAGTGCTAAGCTTATGCAGAATGTTATGACTTACTCAATTAATACAGCAGGTTGGCATAGCCGTGGCTCCATGTGTTCTGACAGTGAATAGGACCTCCAGTCTGTCTCCTTGTACTGTCTAAAGATTCTTAAAGATTTTATTTTATTACCAAGGAACTAGATGGCTTTGAAGCCTATAACACAATAGGGTTCCCAGCGTGGTTGTGACTGCACTGTAGGAACCCCTTTTGAGGGAGCTCAGGATGGAGGCCTGTAACTTTGCCTCAGCCCCTCTGCTGTTGCCAGGAGAGCAGAGGGCAGGGCTAGAAGGGATTTAAGCTGAATCCCTGTCATGATGGCCTGCCCAGACATCATGGAGACTTCATCTACAAACTCTATAGTTCACAGCAGTGGAAAATTCCATTCACTGGTACCCATACCATCAGGTATGGCTAAGGGGGTGGGAACCTCATTTCCTAAATATGTCATCACATCATCTGACTGGAGAGCCAATCATAGTTGGCAATGCAAAACCAATCAGAGATGACCACAAAGACCTTTAAAGTTTTCTGAATCCCTTTGTTCTATTCCACATGGTTGAGACTCTTGCTAACTAGCAAGATGCTAAACTGTGATAACAGAGGTTGGGGGAAGCCAATCTCACTCTCATGGGCTTGATAACATCAAAAAAGCTCCAAAATTATATCTGAACCCTCAGGAGGAGGCTTCTATCCAAAAGGACTCAGAATTCCATCTCCAGAGACTAAAAAGGGGCCGGCTAGGGTGAGCCTGGCCCAGCCATCCCATTGGGACGTAATTGATGATGATGGACACCATAAATTGTAAGTCACTATTATTCTTAGCTTAGGGACCGTCTAGATAGTTGTGTTAGTTTTTATGATTTCATTTTAGTACTCTGGACTGAATGTATCTCTTCTTATAAACTCAAACTAAATCCTGGGGGGCATGTTGTCCTCCAAGTAGCCTTAAGCCTGTGGAACTAAAATAAAGCTTTTTCTGTTATTTCCTAACCTCCATGGTCACATGCCTTTTTCTTGGTCAGCTATCAGAACTTCTCTGGGATAGAGAAAAGGTCCTTGTTGATATTTTAACACAACCTGTCTGGCTTCTCGCTGCGCTATACAAAAAGGAAAGGGTTAACTCTGTGAGTGGTGGTGGCATTACCTTAGAAGGGAATTTCTAGACTAGAGGGACCCTTGAGAGTGTGTTTTCAGATTGTACAAATAAGCTGGAAGCCTTCTCTTTCCACTTGAAGAGAGGGCCAGCTTACCACAACCCCCCTTTGCCTCCCCCTTTTTTTTTCTAGGTTCTCCAAGGTGACTGTATGGTATTTTAAACTGGAGGTCCCATTATTTTCAATGGCATTCACTATTATCCACAGATTTCATTATCCACAGTGGGCCCTGGGACCAATTCCCCTTGGATACGGGGGTCCTACTGTAATTATTTAAGAAGCCTGCTCTTCATAGGGCTGATGGGATTTTTCTGTTTGATGTAGGGCATTTAATTTTCTGGGAGATCTGCGACGGGAATTTGAGGTCCCTATTGGACAATCTGGTGGGGGAAAGGGGTTAAGCATAGAAGCTATTTTCTATGGCAGGTAAAGGGGGAGATTTTGGTAGTTCAGTGAGCACCTTTGGCACCTCCCCTTTTGGAGGTGAGGGGGGAGCTGGAACTGCCCCTTTAGTTCCTGTGAATTGAGGGGTGGGGAAAGTGACCTCCTTTGGGGCTGGCCTGAGGGATAAACCCCTCCCTTTAATTTATGGAAATTGAGGGAGGGACTTTTGGTTTGGCCTTCCAGATATGGACTGGACTGACTGGGAAGCAACCCAGCTTATAGGTTCTCCCTGGGGTTCAGGTGCTTTTGACCAAGGGAATTTGGGGAGGGGTTCTTGGAGTTGTCCTCCTGCCCTAACAATTCCCACACTAGGTTGCTCCCCCATTGCAGACGTCTCAGAATGGAGTTTAATAGGTTATAGCTAAATAAAAGTGGGCCTTTAAATCCCAGCTATATGTGTGGTCTCTTTATTTGTGTCTGGCCTCCTTATTCCTGCATCTACCATCAAAGACTTTTCTCCACCCAGTGTTATCAATGTATCACAATGGTCAAATTTTGCTTTACAGCCTTAGAGAATGGAGGAACAGCACAGTGCATATGGGATAGATTTTTGCAACCTACTTCTTTACGTATCTATTTGCTCATACCTGCTGGACAAGCAGTATGGATTGATTAAAACATTCTGGAGGGTACTTCCTTTCTTCTTTGTGAAATAGATCACAGTTTGAAAACTTACCAGTATATATAAGGTGGCCTTTCACCAGAAGCACATGATTTGGTGTATTTTCCCCATATATATATATATATATATATATACCGAGCTGAAAAGTGGTGGCTGGTGGGATGTTGTGTGTGTGTGTGTGTATAGTGTTATGTTTTATTGTCTTTGAAGGTTATCACACACTGAAGTAAAGCAGCAGGGCAGCCAGAAGATTCTATTTTCCATGCTGCCTTACCACATGAAGTCATCATTCTTGCAGTGTTTTACCATTCCAGGAGATGGAAGTAAAATCATGTCTTTATACAAAGAGCCTTACCGCACTCTGATGAGATTTTCAGATGGGCTATTTATTCCTTGGGACACACAGAACAGGGTCGGAAAAAAGTCTTCCTTTCAGAAGACATCGACCCTTTTTTGTGTCTCCCCTATTCTCATTCCTCATTTCCCTGTGATATTTTCATCACGGGGAAACATCATTTTTGGACCACCCATTCCATTGTAGTAATGGAATCACAGCTGGTCTGAAAGGTGTCCCATTTCTCTCCTGCAGTGACAGCTGTGGAAGGGAGGTCTGTTCTGGATACTTCCGGGCACGAACGGGACACCCAGAAAAGTGGCACCCTTCCCCCTCTCCTGGTTACTTGTGTGTGTGTGTGCTTTGTGTATTATTTTGACAGCTGGGATATTTTTAAAATTCCCGCGCGGCTGTTCTCTTATGAGAATGAGCAGGATTTCAGTTGCTGGTTGTAAAGGCAGCCTTATGATGGCTGCATTTATGACTGGCCAGCTTGGACAGAGGGAGGACATTCCTGCCACGGAATGAAGGTAAGTGTTTGAACATTTCCCCTTTATTCCACGGCAGGAACGGGATTGGGGCTTGCGAGGCAGGAACAGGGCATTTGGCCCCATCTGAAAAAGTCCAGAGGAAAAGTGGCAATGTAGCAGGAACATTCTGTCTTTCCTGCTGCCTTCCCATATGGCATCGTTTTTTCATTTAGATCCTTTAAGGAACTGAAGTAAGACTGTGCTTTTTTACTAACCAGAAAAACCTGTTTGCAAAAAAGCACGGTTTTAGATTGGCCCCCCACAGGACCATAATGAAAGGACTCCAGAAGGATGCCAACATCATGTGGGAAGGTCGCAGGAAAGATGGAACATTCCTGCCACTTTGCCACTTTTTCTTAGAGTGTGGTAAGGCTCTAACAGATTTTTCCAGTTAGAAAAAAGACATGTTCTGTCTTTAATGCAACCAGAACAGCAGAACACCAGAAGAATGACATCATGTGATAAGGTAGCATGGAAAGCACAACCTTCCAGCTTCCTTGCTGCTTTACTTCAGTATGCAAGTCTTTGATTATATATGTTTGATGCTTTGACCTTTGGTAGAAAGGGTGTTATAAACGTTGTTGTTGTTGTTGTTATCTGGCTTTTGGACTGTGATGGCTACTTTATTTTTTCTCTAGCCATGAGTAATGTAGAGCGGGCAAATTAATGAGCTGAAAGGACAAGCATATTCTGGCCCAGGAAGCATTCATATTCTTGCATCTAAAAAAGGAAGCAAAACAAAAGGCACCCCTCTCTCACTGTACCAAAACAGATGCCATGTTTGGAAGTTTGCTGGCTCATAATAATAAAGTTGGAGACCTATCATGAGCGCTCTCAACCAGAATAAGGCTTTAAAGAATACCTGCAAATTACTTTATTTTTGATTAAGAAAGGGTATCTCTGTAGGTACCTCACTGAGAAAATGCAGTGCTTTTAACATTATGTGCATTTTGGACTTCTCCCTCCACCCTGATTTGTTTGTGCAGAAAAACACCATGATTTTTTTGCACAGAAAATCTCCTCACCACAAAAAAGCAGTGTGTTTTGCACTAAATATACTCATTCCTAAGTAAAAATGCTGCTTTTGGCTCAGAAAAACTCATGTTTTTTTTCAAAACAAAACAAAAGCCAGATATATCTGTGCCAAATAATTCTGTGGGAAAGTCCCAAAGTTTGAATAGCCATAAAAAATACATAGAAATATTCATATTCTCATGCCGCAGGGAGAAAACTGTTGAAATTATTTATTCTTGCATATTTGAACAAAATAAGTTAAGAGTTACCTCTGTGGCTTAAAATAGGGATCAAAACTGGTAATACCAAGGAATTCAACAGGGGGATGTGGGTACTGATGCACTCATCCACATCATGGCAATCATATTTGAACAGCATTTTCAAACTACAAAGAAGGGCACATTATTTCGATGCATGACATGACTGAACCCACACTATTCCAACAAAACTACACACACACACACACACACACACACACACACACTGGAAACCAGCAGCAAGATCAAACTGTGCATCCACATTAGTCTATACTAGTTCCAGAAATCCAAGCTAGAAGAATGGTAAAAAGTAAATGTATCAGTTCTGTTCCATGACCTTGGCAAAGCAAATTAGAATCAATAAATCTGGGAAAGGAGAAATTTTGAGAGGAGGAATTTAGGGAGCACTCCCACCTACTCTTATTCAAAAATAAAATTGCTCTGGCAGTGATGTTTTTTTTATTGCTTGACAATATAATGTGATTCACAGTTAGAATAAATTTTTTTGCTTAAAATTGACCTGCCCTAAATTGTAAATGATTACATGAGCAGTCAAACAATTTTTCTTGGCACAGACAAGAATAGACAGTGACTAGAAATATCTCCTTTAAAGTTTCAGACTGCATAATAACTCTTCTATCTTGCAACACTCACACCTGTCACATTAGTAATATATCAGCCGCCTCTACTACAAAGGACTGCTAAACATGCACATTGCTTAACTTTATTTTTTAGAAACTGAAACACTGATTCTAACCATCCCAGACACTTTGCTTCAGTAAAAGTTTGTACATGATTCTTTTGTTAATTCATTTTAACACAAAACCTCCAGAGCTAAGCCTGTGGAAAATTGTGAATTTTGAACGAATAGACACAGAAAATGGTAGGTCTGGGGGAAAAAAATCCTACTTACAGCTACTTACACAGAGAGCAAATATCATCACCTGTACATGTGCTAAAAATGAAAAGCCCCAGAATGCTGTCTGATTAGATCTTATCTGATTGGTCAATCATGGCCCCTTTCAGAAGACAACGTAGATGTGATAGGATATTTTCCTTTCTCTTGTCATTTAGGAATATGTCTGCTACTCACCTTCAAGACATCTCCATGCTGTTTGCATTTCAACCAGAGAGACTTTTTGTGTAAGTTACTGAACCTACCACAGTGACACTATTTAGTTAGAGATGATATATGTCAGTAGTTAGAGGATATACAGTATCTGCTAGCAAGGTTGTTTCAGTACAGATTATATATGTCAGCAGGGCTTTTAACAGCAGGGTGTCTTGGAAGTTTCTCATTTATCAGGGTACCATAAACTGAAGTCATGTTGATGGCAATTAACAACAACAACAACAACAACAACAACAACAAATATTTTTCATCCGTGATTTCTGATTTCTTCCAGTCTCTGTTAGTCATTTTTAAACAGACCTTTTTGATTTGAATCCTTTGGTTGACTGCATACTTGGCTAGTTCCACAAATCGGTCTCACTTGCTGTGCAACTACCACAGGTACTTGGCTAACCATGTCTAGCTACCCAAATGAGAGTTAAAAGAAGCCTGCTCCAAGCTCTGTCCTTTATGCGTAAGTAAATATGACAGATCTGATTGTCCATGTGTTCAGACTCCAGGGACTAACATGGATGGTGACAGCTCCACTTTTTAGTAATTAACATACAAGGCGTCATCTGCAATCATATCCTGCCTTGTGAGGAAGGTGGCAGCATGTGTCCCTTTGTCACAGATGGCCACACTAATGTGTAGAGCACAGGGGCCAGAAGCAGAAGGCCCTCAATCCCTTTCAAAATTGTTTGTGCAAGTTTTGCACAAAAGCAGTTAGATATTTCATTAAGCTGCCCTAGGTCTAGGCAATTAAGTATATGATTTTTAATATATTTTAAAGAAATTAATGGATATGAGAAGAAAGAACAAATATCCTTTCCCACACTGTTCTACTGACATTATAAAAATACTGTGTTTATGAGAATGTTTTTATTTTCCTCACAGGATCAGCAAAATATTTGTGAAAGGCCTGAGTTTTAAAGGTCAGCATGTATTCTGTTTAGAAAGGGGTGTAGTTTGATTTTAATTCTTGTACACAATCACCACTATCAACATTGGCAAATTCAGCAGTAATGCTACAAAAGCTGTATGTGGTTGAGACAACTCTGTAATTCTATGATTCTATGATTCTATGTGAATACTACAAAGCACCTGAGAAATAATAAAGTTCAGGATTTCAATTAGAGGTGGGTGAACTTGCTTATCTAAAATAAAAAGCAGCATGAACATCTGGCCAGTCTCTTGAAATGAAGTTAAGTATGCCTTTATTTGACAGGAGAGGAGAGGATCAGACCTCTATCAGGTTAGAGCCTATATTTTTATTTCAGGGCAAATCATATTTGGGCTCCTAGTTCAGACTGTTAACTGAAATTTCAAAAGCACTAAAGGAAACTTGCAACTTTATTTTCTTGTAATCTATTTCAGCCTGCAGCCCCCTTTGCCTAATGGTGATGGAAGGAAACTTGAAAAAAGGATATTTCTTACCATTTTAAATCATTGGCACAGATAAAATGGCAGGCAAATAATCATGTACAGTATAGCATGCTTCACAATTCTTCCATTTTTATAGATATTGAAGATATTGGCCATGTTGCAATGCACCTCTTTAGATGGCCCATTAATTTGAACACAGTGGGGCTCCTCATTTTTTTATAACTTTGCACTAATCTCTAGATGAGGGTGTAAGAAGACAGGGCTGGCTGGTGGATCCATTGCCATGTGGGCAATTAATCCACTTTGGGTTTTATGGTTGTTCCTCCATGGCAGCTCCAAGTTGTGAGGGAAATACCTTGATGCTGGACCCTTTCCCTTTAGATGTTCAGCAACAAGAGAGCATCTCTACCACCTACAGCATTTCAGAGAGGAGTGGCTGGAAAATCAAAACCTGATTCATGTTCCCTTAGCAAAACTGCATTCCATTTTGCCCCACCCTCACCCCTGTAGAAGCCTTGTCTCTATACTAAAATTAAAAACAGAAATTACTGTGGCATTCTGGTATCACTCTATTGCATAGTAAATTTGATAAAAGATTTATTAGGTTTTATCCCATTAAAGGTAGAATGTAAAATAAAAACACAACAGAAGTAGAACAATTCTTTCTCAAAGACACACATAACCCTGGCCGGCCCAGGATCTTCATCTTGCCTGACATACTTTACCAAGATTATCAATATTTTGGCCTTTCTTGTAATTCCATAGCTGTTGTTCCTTCTGGTCAATTTTCTTCTCTTTCAATTTTCTCTTTCAATATTTCATTGACAACACTTGTAAAATTCAGAGAAGTAAAGACAACTCAGCAGCATGCAACACTGATTGATGAGAGTACCTGTCAAGAGGGCTCTAAACCTGGATATCTGCATCCATATAGCATTCCTATTCATTTAGAACATAGCAGCAAAAGAAATAGCTTCAGGGAAGGTTGTTGTTGTTGTGTGCCTTCAAATCATTTCCAACTTATGGCAACCCTAAGGCAAACCTATCACAGGGTTTTCTTGACAAGATATGTTCAAAGGGGGTTTGCCTTTGGCTTTCTCTGAGGCTGAGAGAGTTTGACTTGCCCAAGCATTTTCATGCAGGAATTAATATTTCTGCATTGAAATATTATTTTCCACTCAGACAAGGCTGTTTCCTACACAGAAAATGTTGATTTCTGCACAAAACAACCATATGCGAATTTTGCATGGAATGAGTCCTGAACTGCAAAGCTTCTTGTCAGCCCAGGATTCTTCTTGTCAGTTTTCTCAACACTTGATAAACATATTTTTGGCCATTTGGGGGAAATATTTTTCAATATTCTTTCCATTACTATAAGTTATAAATACCTGGAATTGTTGCATCTATCCATGTGCAAGATGTGTGGGACTCCAGTTAATAACACCAACACACCCACACCTGTATTTTTGCAACTTCTGAAGCTTCTCTATGGAATCAAAAGGAAACTCTGCAGTGGTGATTCAGGGATTCTGACCTGTATCAACATCAGTACAATGTTGTGTTGTATCATTGTTCTATGCACAGGCAGATTGTCATTATGCATTTATTTTAAAACATTTTGTCCATAACCATCCAACTGATCTTCAGTGTGTCCTATATGTAGTAATAATACAAAAATATAGTTCAAGCCTGTAATATTTCCTTCAGACAAGGTTGGGGTAAATGTAGCTAGGTAAATTGTATTGCTACCATTTACATTATTTTTAATCTTGAATGCTGTCTTGAGAAGAATTGACTCTTAAAAGCATTCTGAAGATATTTTGAAAAGGAAGGGAGGGTGGAAGGGAGGGAAGAAGGAAGATCCTTTTAAAATGGAGGAAATGGTTTGGTGGAAGTGGCTTTAAAGAGTCCCATCAGGCTTCAGAGTATAAAATGTCGTAAGATTTAAAGGCAAGGAGGGGAAAACCAAGGCAGACGTCTGCCTTATGAGACCTCTGCCAACTTTAAGTGCAATTCCTAAACACCAGATGCTGTATCATTGCAAGGTGGGGGCTGTGTCTTATTAATATGCTGCAGATGGGTAGATGAGACAGCTAGAGTGGTTTCTTAAGAACACCTAATGAGTTCATGGCTGAACAGAAATCTGAACTATGAATTTCATGGTTCAGTCACAGCTCATGGTGTTAGCAGCTTCCCCTATACTTGCTCTCTTAAGAAAGGCCAAACTCAAGGAATATTTTCAGCAGATTTCTCAAGGTTAACTTTTTTTTCCGACCTAATTATCAAACAATAATGAAAAACTCAAGTAGTGTTCAGTCTGTATATCCTCAGATCTTCTTTGAGATTGCAACAAAATCCAGTTTTAAAGTGGCTGTTGAAATGTTCTTTTCTGCAATTATGGTTTCAGTACAGTGCTTAAATAATAAAAGTGAAACTTCACTTTAGTCAAGGACATGGTTCTCTCTCTGTAAAAACAAGAGGAAGTAGAAATTCTTTTGGCATTTCATAAGAAGGTCCCTTGCATGTTGATTGTGGTACTTCACTGAAATAAAAAGTAAACAATAGTGAACATAATTGAGATTTCCATTGTGGGCTAATGTATATCACTACCTGAAGCACTTAATTGTAAGGACAACTCTAATGTCCCCATACTCGTTGAACACTTTACAAGTGGCATCAGGTGCCAAAGCTTGGGAAAGTTGTTGTTTTGGGCTACATCTCCCAGAATCTCCCAGACAACAATGTCAGTAGCCATGCTAGCTGTGGAATTCTGGGAATTTGGTGCAAAAAGGTAAGTTTTCTTATCTTTGCAGGGCACACACTAATAAATGTAATACAGAAAATTCAGGAAAATATAATAGAAGTGGGAAAAATCCAGAATAATACAAACAAGACATTACATGTTCACACATCCGTTTTATAATTCATGTGGGAGGTAAAGCAAAGAAGTGACAATTAGAGATATATGCCCACTCCTTCCTACCATGCATTTCACTAAGCTTACTAAAATACTTGTAGCTGTGTCCATAATCACCTGGATGTTTCTTTTGAGCATAAGCCTAAAAACCTGGCTTATATTTTACTTCTGTGAAAAATCTAGTTTTGTCACATTGAGTGCTACTACAAAAGTATTGGACCTATTTATATAGTTCTTTTTTTATTAAGGACTGGGATATCAAGGAATAAACTAGGGAAAGGGGGGAAATGTGTGTGTTTCACTCAAGATACATGTATGTTGTCTATTTTTTAACCAATAATGTAGTTTAGTCCCATAAGTCCCAATGGAAAGTGATAATGGTGTATTCATGGATACCAGTGTACCACCCATGGACATTCACCACAAGCACAGCAGCTCTATCTCATAAAATACCTGGCATGGCTATTACGCAATGCCTTGCTCTTACCTTGTTCTCAGTACTGACGATTTAAATAGCACAGTTCACAGTTCAATACAGTACATAAAATTTCTGATCATACAGAATGTGTATACTTTCTGCTCATACTTTCTGCCTCTGCTGTTCCAGCTTTTCATATGAGAAAAGTTCTAGTCCAATTACATTACAAAAGGGAGTTATTTAACTCACTGAATTTCCCAAATGACTCTCAGGAGTAATGATCATATGGCACTTGAAAATACACCAAATACTCCTGGCAATTTCAGCTGCATTAATATTCTTCCTCACATGCTGTCCTCAACTCTTGTGTGGTCCTACTGTGGGCAATTAAAAACTTGTCATGTTCTACCCTCGAGATCCATGTTTTTTAAGAGTAATAATGAAATGTATTTATTTATCCAATATTCTTTGGCAAGCATTTTCAATTCTATGTATAAAATACTTTCTAGATAGCACAGGTGCCATTTTCCTCATTTTATAGAGAGGAATAAATGTTTGAGCTACATACAGCAAATTCCCCAATATGAAAACACATAAGCAGTAAAATGAAGACAAAAATCTGTATATTTAGTAGGCCAAAATCCAAAGATCCTCTTGTGATTGCTAACTACTGCTCACTTAAGAGCTGTTTTCCACATGTTAACAGCTTTTGGTAGAAATTTGTACAAATGCAAATAAAGCTATATCAAGATATGTTATTTCAACTGCTAAGAATCTTCCATGAACTAAGTGGCAGATCACATTATTCCCACATAGAACTATACAATGTTACTATTTCTTTCCAACTGAAGCCTTGGAATCCCTAATTTTTAAGATCAGTTGATCCAGGAATGGCATTCTATAGCTCATTCTGCTGTCAGAACTCACATTTAACACCTCTCCTTCTTTTTAATGTTGGGTTATTCCTCTTTCGTGTTACCAACTACACTTTTATAATGCAGCTTCTCCAAGTAACTATATGTGCAAAGTAAATGTGCAGATAGAAGATATAGCTCCCTTATTGAAACAGCTACACTAGTTACTTGTTCGTTTCTGGGCACAAAATGATGTTTATGACCTATATTGCTCTACATAGCTCAAGTCCAGACCATCTGAAAGATCCTGTATCTCCATATGAAGTCAAAGGCTTTATCTGAAGATGCCAGCCACAGATGCAGGTGAAACATCAGAAAGAAACTATTCCAGAATACGGCCTCACAGCCCAGAAAAAAACCAAGGAAAATCTCTATATGAGCCTTACAGAGTCTTAAGACCCTTAGAGGAGGGCTTTCTCTTGGTTCCACCACCACCATCATAGGCACCATCCAGTGAGAACTTGGTAGAAGACCTTCCTGGAGGTTGCTGTCCAGCCATGGAATTCCCTTCCATGGGAATCTTGGCTGGCCCCCTCTCTGATCTTCTTTCTCTAACAGGCAAAAGAACTTTTATTCAAACAGTCATTCAATGATTAATTGGTTGAAGAAAGTCTTTTTATGAGGTATGTATTTTGTATTTTTAACTTTATTGTTACGTTTTAAAGTAATTTTACACTTTTTAAAATTCAATGGTGTTTTAATACGATAACTTGTCTAATTATGTTTTAACATTTTTTAAAAAAATTATCAGACTTTTAGCTTATCTACATGCATGCAGTAACATGGTAGTTGGGCTACACCATCCTTCTGCTGTGTACTGACATTGTGCAGCTGATTGGGTATCTGCCGATCAGCCTGCTTAGTGTCACATTGTGCAATGGGACATGCAAAGTAGCCCCTTCTACAATTATAGCCAATAAAGTGTTACATTGAAGGTATTGACAAACAATTGCTCATTATCCAAGGATGTGCAATTGTATTGCTGGAATCCCACTGGTAAATTCCAACCAGAGTGGATCCATTCAATCATTTGTTGAATGATGAATAAACACAGAAGTAAATCTAATTGATCCAATGACTCAACTCTAGTTGACACTATGAATGGGATTTAGGCCCCCTACAAAATGGTGACACAGCCAACAGGATTCCAGCCAAATAGTCAGGATGGATAGAGCTGGAACTTGTAAAAGATAATCAAAAGCAGAAGAAAACAAAACTTTCTAGTCCTCATATTGGTTTTGTTGCTAGGTATTTTAATGTAGTTTGTTATCTGCCCAGAAATATGCATTTAATGATAGGAGGAACATAAATATAATAATACGTAGTTAAATAAATAAATGTATTTTCAGGGTAAGACAGATTCTTAAGTTAAATACAATACTTGGCACATATAATCAACACTTATATTAGTGGAGGAGACAAGTATACAAAAAGGTTGTCTTTCACAGGTCAGCAAAACGTCTTAATACAAAGAAATGTGTTAGTTTTTGAAAGAGACGTTTATGACATTCTAAAAAAAAATCCCTTTGTGTTCACATTTAAAGAATACAACAGCATTATGTACAGAAACATTTTTGGAGTCGCCCCCCCCAACTTTTACAGGGGGTGTGGGGTTAGGGGCACAAGATCCCCATGAAAGTGGGAAAACCATGAATATAGGATTCTATTTTTTTTTTTTTTACCCTGAAAGAACACTTATCTAGACATTTCTAGGTCCTACAGTGTGATTCTCTGGTCAGCTTCCACTGGTGGAAGCTGACCACAGAATCACACTGGAAGACCTAGAAAGAACATATTTTTTTTTTCAATTGTGTATAGGGCAGCAGTGGAGGCGGCAGCAAATACAATAATCTGCAAATAATAAAATCTGAGAATGCTTAACCCACAAACATGGAGAGATTACTCTAATTTGTTTTGCTTTTATTTTAGTTTTGGAATATTTATTGCATTAGACCTTGACCCTTAGCAGGTTAAAATCAGATAAGAAGATTCCCATGATAACAGTGAATTGTTGAAATTAGTAAAATTACTTATAAAACATGCACTTTTACTAGTTTGTGACTTTTACTACAAAGACAGCAACCTTCCAATTGACATATTGATTAGTTGCTTTAAGCAAATCAGAAAAACAAAACAAAAAAACTAAAACCAATGTCAACTTTGCACCCCAGATCTCCATTAAAAAAAGAAATGAAATCTAAATAGCATTCTCTAATGTCCATATATAGTTGCCGTTCAAGGATGTAATGTGCTAGGTACTTCACAACTGGTTTCCCACAGACACTTCGTCTTTCTTGGATGGGAATGATATGAAACGTGTCAAACCGCATCATAGAACCTATTTATTCAAAGCACAGGCATGTGAAAGCCTTACAATATGCCATTGTCATGGGGAACAGAAGATAACCTTCACATTAGTGCTGTTCTTTGGTAGATGCCAACCACCTTGATGCTCTGGATGACATGAGTATAGCTATGTCAGACTGAGCATTAACATCCAGAACTCTTTGTTTGAAATTATTTCTTATTGTATTTCCCGATGGGTTTAAAGTACATAGGGGAAAACAAATTTGAGTAGTTGCTTTGAAAATTTTTGTATGCAAGATTTTCTTATGCTACTTGTTATCTATTTCTCAAGACAGATCTCAAGACAGTCGGTCTTCTATCAGCTGATTTATTTTTTCCTCAGTACTTCCAATAATTTACCATCTTGCCGTAAGTTTGAACAGAAATCATTTTCTTATCCATCCCTGCTCAGAATGGGTGGATTTTGCCACCGTTAATATCTTGTGCAGAAAATTTGGCTAGATCATATCATGTTATAACATAACATATCGTGACATATCATGATATGATAGACTAAATGAATTTAAATCTGTTAGTTTAATTACGAGGAACCTTAACTAAATTAGTGCTAGTAAACATGATAGGGGAAAGCCTTATTTTAGATCAAATTTGCAAAATTTGTGACAGAATTTCTTGCACATTCGTATTTTGATTTAGAAAAGCTTCCATTCCAATAAGACTACTCAGAGCCAGGTTAGCTTCTGCAGTCCGTGAGAGAATTAAACATCACCCAGACTTGACAAGGCCTTACAAAGAGTAAACTCATCATAGAAGCTAAATCTTTCACTATGAGTGTCTTCACACTGCACAGCTATAGCCCTTTACCTATCATGGTTCTAGCCAAAGAATCATGGGATTTGAAATCCATTGTTGTACTCAATTATGTACTAGAGAGCATTAATGCTTTTCTCTGAACTATAACACTAGAGTCTTTGGCAGAGAATTCTAAGTACGTCATCAAATTACCTGTCATAGGATTCCATAAGGGGAAGCCTGTGCAATTGAAGCAGTCTCACACTGCTATAAATATGTAGTGTAGATACACTCTCAAACACTCTCTGCAGCTCAATAAACCTACTGTCTAGCCCCATAACAAATCATTCTCACTACTCCCAACATGGACTTTTAGATTTTGCTCATTACTATCTCTTCCTCTCCCTTGTCTATCTTAAGGAAACCTTTTACTAAACCAGCTATTACAGGTTGGGCATGCTGCTCATCCCTAATACCCCACCCTCACCAATTTCCAGAATGCTCTGTAGTTCACCTTCAGGTGGATCAACATTCAGAATTATAACACCAGAGTCTCTACCTCTACTCCCATACACAATCCCGCTGAAAATTGAGTGATCTGCTTACTCTTTTTCCATAGCTTAATTTTGTAATGGGGGAGGGAAATATAATCCATCAAAGTCCAATTCAGCTGTTAACCATAAGGGAGGAGTGCAGAATTTGGTGCTATGAAATGAATATTCAAACAACTTTACTCTTTCTCACTGATGGGCTGAAAAGTATTCCCAATGGCTTTACACCCACATCAGTACAATTTCCTTCAAACACTATATCCTATATGCATAATCAGGGGATTAAAAGAGAAGACCTCTCTTCTATCTTCCAGAACACAGCAGGCACTCAGAAGGTCACTTGTCTCAGAATGACAGGAGGTAGCACTTCCAGGCAGGGACAGGTATGAGGTGATATATGCTTAAAATCTTTTAGCATTTATACTTCCTGACCTGTTGACCTGTTGCCATGCATAGACTATTCCTGCCTGGGGCATCAGCAATCTGCCCTGGGGGTTAGGTCTGGATCTACCATTTGATGTCACATGTGCTCCTTTGACAGTATTATTTTGCATCCATTTCAGGAGGAATAGTTAAAAAATTCAAATTTTCTTCTCTATGAAGCTGAGTGACAGATATTTAATAATTTATTTTCCTCCAGAATTATGGCATAGAAACTATTAAAACAGAAATGAGAAAGATAAGCACAATCTGAACATAGGACCAGTATCATTTAGTGTAAACTGTTAAAATTAGAGTGTTTTGTGATCAATCTATTTTTAAAAAAAAGTAATAAGGGAAACCAAATATCATTGTCAGTTATACACAAAAAGGGGTAAGGCAATAACAGTTTAGATTTTAAGATAGCAAAACCATTAACAAGTATTGAAATGCAACAGTACATTTTTTAAAAGTGACATATGGGTCCTTTTGGCTATGACACCTATGTTTTATGCTCTTACTATATAGCTGAAATAGATGTGTTTAAGTCATATGCTACAGGAATATTAATGGTGAAATAGTTAATACATTACTTAATACTCGGTGGAATGAAATGCAATTTCAAGCAATGGACAAGTACTTTACTTTAAAACAGAAAAGCACAGAATGAGGAAGTGAGAACCCCAGATTACCCATTCATGTATATATATCCATATTTTTCTCAGCATATTTCAAAGGAATGGGAACTATAGCCTCCTGGCAATTGCTAATGTATTGTTTGTCTTCTAAGTTGAAATTATCCACTAGGGTGCTGCACTGAAGCTGTCTACGCTATTCTGACACGGCAACCAGATGCTCCAATTTTGCTTGACTGACTCTAAGCTGAGCCAGAATGCCTTAAAGCAACACTGAAAGGTGCTGAGTCCCATGAACAATTAAAGCACTCTGGTGTCAAAAGAAGTGTTTCAAACACCTACTATTGGTACTGAAATGACTCAGGTGGCCTTTCACTGACACTCTGAAAGTTAAGATTTAATGCAAGAGACAGGTAGCTTGCCTCATACAAGAGTTGCCTCTATTTCATAACTATGAAATACAATACGGAAGTGACATTGGCATGCAACATAAACTTAACCAAACAGTCTCTTGTACATATGCCTAGATACAGATATTGATCTGCTTCTTTAAAATTATCTATCTGTATAGAAATTAACAATAGTGAAATAAGGAATATGGGCAAGTGAAGGAACTTTGTTGGTACTGGGCTCTGCATTAAATATCCTTCACTGACTACAGTATGAACTTATTTATGAAAAACAGTGAGAATCTCTTGAAATGAGTGAGACAAAACAGTACTGATGCAGAGTCATGAGTTGGTAACAGACAAAGGACTTTATCTGATGTGGAAAATATGGCATCATAAGGATGCCTAATGACTGCAAAAGGTGCAAAAGGCATACCAGACGATGTCAGCCTTTCACAATCATGTAAAGTTTAAAACCTGTTCCTTTTTATTGATGGCCAAGCTGTCAATAGATCTACCATGGTGCTTTGTTGCCGGCATTGCCAGCATTTGAATCCTCACACCATTGTGCTCACATGAATACAGCGTTAATTGTCAGAACACTTCTGAGTGAGATCATTACAGCCAGGTAGGGGACACTCTTTTTATAACCTCCCCCCCACCCCATGTACTTGGGATGTTTTTGTGCTTTGCTGTACATTCTATGTCTTTGTTTTACTTTTATTTTTGAATTTGCCATGCCAGCGTCTTCTGAGAATCAGCAAGATCTGGAACCCAGAAGTAAATGGAGTTCTGTTTGTACTCTTTTCCTGCCAGGGAGGCCTCATTGATGCTGCTAAAGGTAGGTCTGGTAGGGGAGGTTCTTTTGCTGGCATAAAAACATTTTAAAATATACCAGCAAAAGAACATTAACAGGGGTGGTGGTCTGATAAAATCCTAATTTTTTTCCTATTACTTGGTGTGATGCATGTTTGGTAATCTATCTACAATAGTCTTCACCGGCCTGCTTACCTGCCCTCTATAAAGAAGCATTGACAGCTTGGAGGGCAGACAGGTAGCAGCATGAATTGAAGCAAGTGGGGGGGGGGCAGGAGAGCTTTGAAGGTGCAGCTGCAGTGGCAAGAGAGGGAAGCATGACATGACAGAAGGTGCAAGAGAGAGAGAGGAATAGTGCCACAAGGTCTAGCAAGGAGGGAAGGGGTGGGTGGGAGATGCAAGTGGCAGAGTGCAAGAAACCAATAAAGAGGCATGACAAAAGTGCATGGTGAAGTATGAAAGAGAGGGGAGTGCAGCTGTGGAGAAAGTGAGGGTGGGCTTGTGAGGGCATAAGGTAAGGCAATATAGAGGAAAAGAGGGAAGAAAGGGTGAGAGGTGTGGTGGGAGGATGCAAGAGATAGTGCAAGGGCAGGTGCTCTGGTTTGTAAATATAATTTGTTTATTTTTCTCTGCATTTTCACTTGTGAATCAGATGGTTGTCACTCAGACAGCCCCCCCCCCCAAAAAAAACTGATAAAAAACTTGCACTGATCTGCAAATTGTTGCTGTTATCACACCAAAAATGTACTCGCCCACTTCTCATAGTTCCTCTCTTGCTATTAATCCCCACAAGAACTGTGTAAGGTAGGTATCTGGAGAGGTAGCAACAGACCAAGTTCACAGGATGAATTCCATGTCCAAGCAAAGATTTTAATTTCGATCTCTCTGTTTCAAGTCCAGAAATTTAAATCTTATTCTATACTAGTTCTCTCAGAAGAATAGTTACTCTAAAAATAGTACCAATGCTGAAAAATAGTGGTAGGAAAAATGAAGCTAGTAATGTGCTCAATTTTCATAATTAGAATGCAGATAAATAATATGTGTAATTATAGAAATTTGCATAATATGCAAATTAGATACCTAGAATTGGGGAGTTGGAATATGGTAACTCTTAAGGGTAATTTAAGCAATGCCATCTCCAAGAAAGCTTGGATGTTTGCAGATGAACAACTTAGGCAGATATTTCTAGGCCTATTTTGATCAAGTGATCAGAATAAATAGGCCCCTGGGGAGAGTGATGGTCAAACTGTCCTAAAGCAGAAAGAAGTCTTAATTAAATAAAATAAATAAATACAAATTAAAAATTTTTAATGTATAGTATATAAAAAGACAACACCATTTACAAGATGTGAGAGATATATGCACATACTACCTGGAATACCTCTCCATTCATTAGGGTTAATAGTATAGGTAGCAATTTAAAAACACATTCCTCAGTCAGCTTATACTATTCTTCTAAGTACTATTAAATCCCACTGATTATTATGACATTCACTAGGAATTAACGAATTGTTTCACTCTGTCATAGATTCATCTTCTTTCTAATTGCTAGAGCCAGGTATTATCACAGACTTCTATCTTTCAGTCTCTTTTATGTTAAGATATAACTCATTCAGCTCAAGAGTACAGGAAAGAAGAAATAGAACTGCTGCCATGGTATGTTGCTTTGGGGATTAAAAGTCACTCTTGGCTTGGGGTCACAATACATAGACCACTTGTCTCAACATGTACCTGGCCTCTACTAAGACTTTCCAAATGGTGTCACCTTTTGGGTGCCCCTATCATCAGAGAAATAGCGAAATGTATTGCTTCAATTTTGTAAGAGTTCAAGTTTCTGCTTTTACATTCCTTTCACCTTCTTTTCACTCCTCCACCCCCATTAATATCCTGTTTTACTGCTTTAAAGTATCTTTCATCCAATGGCCATGATATATCCATATTCCATCCTATGTTTATTCTGTTTTCTTTATACTCTCACTGCTGTTATCAGTCTCCACCTGGACAACTGAGGGAAAGCTACCTTCTCTCAGGGTGCGGCTATACGATCATAAAAAAATCCGTATTGGGGCAAAAAATACGAACAGTCTGTCGTTCGTATGCATACGAACCGGCTATACGATTTTTAAGCCCCCTAAACTCCGTATGACTCCCTCTTCCCAAAGCTGGCTGGAGCGAGCAAGCCAAGCGGCAGTTTTAAATCTCCCGCAGCTTTTTTTAAAAAAAAGGTTCCTGGTTTGCGGACATTCGGGTTTTCCGTATTTACAATATAAAATAAAAATAAATAAACATATAAATTCATGGACTTACCAGACGCTCGCTAGCCAGGAAACCAACATGGCGGCTGCTCCCAATTCCCCTCCATGCTAGCCCCGCCCCCTCTATTCGGCCAGCCAATCAGATTACCCTTCCTGTTCATATGTGTGCGAACAGACTGTACAGACCCATCAGCCATCCGAACGGCATACGGATTTCTCTTCGTGATCCGCTTTCCTTCCCGAATGCCGCGTGTGCGTATTTCAGGGTGGAAAACCGGGGCCCCCCTCTTTTGCATTCGGGCGCATCCAAATGGCCGTTTGTATGGAAGTGCGAACTTTCGCACGCCGTACGTATTATTTAAATCGTGTAGATGGGACCTTAGTATATTCTGATGATCGAATGGGTTGCAAGGTGGATTACTGTTGGAATCTCACATTTAGTTTGTTGGGTAAAATATTACCTAAGTGCAGTAGTGTGGGATCTTTAAAGGCTTCTTGACAATAATGAACAATCCATAATCACTATGCTAACATCCACAGAATCCAAACTAGGTGAGGCCATAGTTTAATAATTCAGATTTATACTTGCATGTACAATTTTGAATCAGAATGGAACTTGGGATATGTTTCAGGTTTTCAAGACACTGTTTTTAAAGATCTTTACTAGCCACCTTAAATGCTTTTTATTGTGGAAAGTTGTGATTAAGACACAGACAAAAAAGAAATGATATTTGTAATTAGAAAATAGCTAGAATGCAAGAAAACAGAGAAATTATGCTGTACAGATGTCCTGTACACATCAAAACACTGAAAGGCTTCATGTATGGAACTAATGCACAAAGTAAAAATCTGGCCAATGTGAGACAACAACAACAACAACAACAAAAATAAGTAGATGTTGGAGCCGAAGTCTAGACATCCTAAAGATGTAAGCAAAGCCTGTGAAAATTTCTCAGGGTTGACTTACTATATTTATTCTCATATATTTCCTCTATATAAGCAAACCAAATAATATTTCCTTAGGAAAAGCTGCAATGACCAAACCAATATAAAATAGCCTACTTCAGATACTATTTGGGAGTGGGGGATAGAACAATGAAGGACTAGAACTCTATTGCAGTGCTGTTCAGCTAATTATGATACACAAGTAGGGGAAATCACTTCCCTTTTAATTGCAGTCGCACATGACAAGCAAGGCAGAAGAAGAGCAAGGCAAAGGGCAGCTGCAGTGATGTGCTGGCATGCCGGAATGGGCTCCTGTGGTCACATGGGTTCCGATCAATTTTTTACCATCTGGAGCAGATTTAAACAAGTATTTTTTTTAAAAAAATAGTGCAATGGGCCTTAGTCAGTCTTCCTCCAGCTTTGCCCCAGTGGTCATGAGGATTGCCCAGGGGCAAAATGGGGCAAAAGCCCTGTGTCATCTAGACTGCAGGGCTTTAAGATGGGGGCAAGAAGGGGTAAATTTCCTATCTAGGCAATCCTTAGGTGCATAATAAACCTGCATAGGACCTTAGTGCCTGAGTTATAAACAAAGATCCATAAAAGTGGGGTCCAGGAGCTTCATGTTTCCCACACATCCTAGATATTCCTAGCCAAAGCTTTCAAATGATCTGTCATAACAATGATTTTCTAGAACACATGGCTCTAGAAAAGGTTTTGGTGCCAAGAGCTTCAGTCCCAATTCAGCAAACTTGCTTTCATTAAGAGCACTCAAAATTAACACAGTGAGAGGAAGGAAACAACACAACTCACTCAAATGGGATTTTGACATGAAAACAGATTACATACAGCTTTCTACATCAGACTTACAACAGGTGCAGTGCAGCTAAAATCATGCAGGTTATGTTCCATCTCCTGTTGACTGAAAGCTTACCAAACAGAGTCCAGGGACTCAGATTTGATCGCTGTTGTAGAACTCCCCAACTCTAAACAAAATGCACATACAGGCTCTGATGCACCTGCTTCCTATTGTCTTAATGAGTCTGGAAGTGCTCTGCATGTACAATGGGGAATATCCCTATGCGTTCACACTTCACAGAGTGTTTCCCATCACAGAAGAAAACCACTGCACACTGGGGCTCTGAAAGTGTATCAAAGCCACTATGGATCTTTCATTACACAGTGTAACTTCTGACTAACTCCCATTTTCCTCTTTAAAAAGCCACAGGCAATTACCATGCACATTTCTCCTAAAGCCAAACATTTATGTGCTGAGGCTGAAGTTTTCTGCACTAATTGTCATCTGCAAACATTAGAATTCAGATAAAATTCACAAAATTAAATTAGCAAGCCATTACTTTCCCTTTTCTTTTCATAATACAGTGCATGAACAACTATGAGTTTGAAAGGAGGGAAGAGGTCAAGGAGAATCTGGTTGTGATGTTTCTTCCTGCCCTCATGTGTTCGCATTTAATTCCATAGTAAGGTCTGAAAATTGTAATAGTCCAGTCTGTAGAACGCTTCATGAATGTTGAGAATTAAAAGGCAAATAGAGAAGAGAACATGTATTATCTCCTGAATGTGTAGCGAAACATTCTGACTATAACAAAGAAAGGCATAACATAACCAGGAGAGTATATAGAAGTAACAAATGCACATTCTGTGCCAAGTGAAAAGAAATCAAAACTCTGTTTAAGAAAGGTCATGATGTCACTCAAAACTGAGAGATAAGAACAATCCTATATTCAAGTTTTGTGTTTTTTTTTAAAAAGACTTATTTTCTTATAAAATTAGTAAATGAAAATGTTGTAGTGTAACGTCATTGGCAGTTTTCTAGTGGGCAGACTTTTTCTCAGCATTCCCAAAGTTTTTATAGGAAATAATATGTGAGAAAACTTTTGACTACTGCTAAGCCTAGATAATGAAGCTCAATTGTCAGAGAAGGATAAACAAAGAAGGAGGGAAAGAGGCAGTCTGCTAGGGAGGCAAATCCTAAATGATCTTCAGGAGAAAACAAACAAACTGATAAACAATAAAATGATATGTAGGATAACTAATTATTTAATTGATTTAAACTAAATTTGATTGATTTGATTGCAAATAAGCTGAAAACACAAACAGCAACAGGGACCTGAACCTTTCTGTGTAATTTACTGTTACAGTTATATGACACAGAACTGTTGCAGGATCTCAGATAAGAAAACTACAGTTGTCTGTTCACATTTGTGGGGGTTAGGGGGAGAGCACCACCGCAAATGTGAAAAAAACTGCAAATAAGTTAAGCCCCACCGCCAACATACAGTATTGTAGACTCCCTTTTCCGCCAACAGGACTGCCAATATCTGCCACCAGGGTAGCAACACCTGCCCCCAGGCACACAAACCAGGCCCCTCACAGTCGCCATTCCACCAGCTCTCCCTCCCTCTGCCCTGCCAACAACACAACTCCATCTTGCTTTCTTATCTTGCACCAAAACAGTGCTGCCCATTTAAAACAGTAAGGTTTAAAGTAATGGGCCATGCTGTTTTGGTGCACGGTAAGAAAGCAAGATGGAGTGTTTTGTTTTCAGGACAGAGGGAGGGAGAGCTGGGGGAGAGGTGAGTGTGGGTGAGTGGCATGATTTGTGCATCCGGGGGTGTGTGTGTGAGTGTTGCTACGGTTGCAACTTTTAGCTTTAGTTTGGGAAAGGAGCAACCTTACTATTTTAAACAGGCAGTGCTGTTTTGGTGCAAGGTAAGAAAGCAAGATGGAGTTGTGCAGTTGGCAGGACAGGAGGAGAGGGGAGGAGGGTGGGGTCTTGGGTTTGAGCTAGTTGAGCAGCAGCTACAAACCACAAATATGCAAAACTGCGAATGTGAAACACGTGAATGTGAATGGACAACTGTAGATGCAGACACATTTGATGTTGCTACAGTGGAGCAAAAAAGTTCTATCTTTTACATTAAAGAGACCTGGATTATATATAATGGGCAAACCATGATTTGGCTATCATGAAGAGGTTTTGTGCTTGTGCATTCTCTCATTCTTCATTGTACTCACTTGTCCTGATTTGAAGCGGATAGCTGATTGGTTGGATTTGCATGGATGTGGGGTGGGATGGAGCTTGCTATCAAGGCAGTGCCCAGAACTGCCAGAACCGCCATACTGGATTTCCACAGTAGCAATCATGCACCCAGACAGCAAAACTGCCTCTATTTTTTTTTTCTTTAAGCAGAAGAGCATTTACCTCACCTTGGATTTAGGTTTTTTTTTTTTTTAAAGTACTGTTCGGCAGGGCAGGTTGAAAAGAATAAAAATGTGAGTAATTCACTTGCATCCACCATCCTGATGCACTGTCATACTTCCGTGTGAACAGCAAACATGGATAGCTTCTCATACCAGCGATCTTGCAAAAAAAAAAACTGTGGAGACAAATGGATGCTGCTGCGAATTGGCGTTACTGTGCACCAATCCACATTTTATTCCTTTGTATAGACTGACCCTAAATCCTACTTCCACTGAAATCAAAACAAAACATCTATCACTGATTCCTTTAAAACAGGTTTTTGTTTAAGTCCTCAATAAAATGAAAGAAGACTGTTTTAAGACAATGAAAATGGCAGATCCTGTTCATGTTGTACACTCAACAAATGACACTGAGTATCTCCACTTACTGATGCTTATCTGCTAAAGGAACACAAGACATAGAAAAGTGTGGCCAGTTCCACTTGCAAGAACTTATTCCAGGAGCAATGAAATACAGAGACTGTTATTAGTAAACACATGCAACACAAAGCTACATTTAAATTGTGAGTGCTGATGCCTAAGAGGGTGGACTAATTTATATAGAAGATCAAAGTAAGTAAGTTGTTTCTGGGTTATTGGCCTCTTAATCTTGTATATTAATTCAGGTAATGTACCACTACCACTATCTTCTATTTAATTATTTTTATTTATGTACCATTAAGCTCAGTTTTCATTACTTTTATTGTGGAAAGGAGATGAGTCCATTGTATTGGTGCAGCACTGTCATCTCATTTGCAATCCTCAAAAGAACCCTTTTCGTCCAGGAGAAATCAAATGACATTCTTTAGAAACCTTCTTTTTTATTTCTTTAATTAGGAGTTTTCACTAGGACCTCCTCCTTGAACTCTTAACATTTTAATACACTTCTGCCTCACTAACCTGGCTGATTGTTTCAGTTTGTGCAGCACACATTCCTGATCAGCTAGAAAGCTGCTTTCTTCAAGGCTTTTCATATTCTGCCCTAATCCCTTGGTAATTACAAAGGCTCTCTCTGCAACAATAAGCAAGTCTGAGAGGAATTTCTGCGGCTGTGCTTCTCAGAGAAAAACTCTACTTGAGCATCTCAGCTAAATTTTCTTCCCAGGAGCCTCGCACATGGAATACAAGCCTGCAAAATGCCAAAACAGAGGCACTCAAAGGTTATTGTAGAAACTTGGGTTATAACAAAACACTGGTTAAAGAGGAATGAGAAAGCAATGTCGTCTGACAAAAGTGTTCATTTAGTACAGGTTGAATCTCAATTATAAAAGCTACACACACAGATGACAGAACTTCAAAACATTTATTTAATGGCTGACAGCCATTTATCACCTTCACTTATAACCTCCTTCCCCATGGGATCTTTTCAGGTTTCTTTTGTAACCTTTTCTGTAATTATTTATATACTGTCATGTTACCTGGTACATGCACGTCTGTTCCTTTTTTCTCATTAGACACAGCCACAGGCAGCTGTCCTACCACAGAAGTGACCTGGCTGTATTGTCTGAGACATCCTACTTCAAAATCTCTTCCTCTCCATCCCTCCCCCTCTGTGTGTGTGTGAGAGAGAGAGAAAGAAAGAGAGAGAGACCACCATAAGCATTTGATGAAAGTAAAAGTGTGCTTTTATATCAGGGATGTGTGATCCTCCTGGTGTTGGTGGATTGTATTTCCCATCATTCCAATTGGGGGGAGCTGCAGTCTAGCAACATCTGGAGGCCCCCATCCTGCTCTATATGGAGATGGAAGCACTGTTGTACATATAAAATGAAAATCACTGGCACAGACCCATTTTATCTATGTTCAAGTATGTGTCTTCAAATAAATTGTGGAAGGTATTTTTGGTTACTTTCAGACACAGAAGGAATAACATGTTTTTTCCCCTGAGAACCAGCTCCTTTCTCCTGTGTTAATCCTTCTTGGATATCTGTCTGCAGTACCTATCTGGAAGCATCTGAGTGTGGGTTTTCCCATTATTCTGTTATCTTAAAACTAAAAACTTCTTGTTTTACCAAGGTTTTCACACTGGAGGGTATTATTATCTTTCACTGTCCAGTATCACAGAATTTTATAATAGTTAAAAGACTTAAAATACAGTTACGTCATTAGGCATGGCCCACTGAATAGGTAACCATTTCCTCCCAGCTACCAAGTATGCTTGAATTCAACCAAACCTTCCTTAAAAATGGAATCAATATTTAATCTTGGAATTCAACCAACCTGAGAACATATTTCTTTAACATCTGCGGCCTTGTTGGTGGTGAGAGGGGGTTAAAAGGTCAGACTTCTTTAACTGTATACAGTTATATTAAGAATTACAAAATAACTACACACATACACTACACACCATACTTACAACACACAAATAATTGCTTCTGCCCTATGCAACCAATTACAAATATACAGAACTCAAGATAAAATAGCATACAAATTGCCAAATCACTCACTTTCTCTTATGGTGACTACGCTGCTTCTTCTAATTTGCTGTGCTCTTGTGAAGAAGGAATCTGAAACCTTTGGGGAAAAAAGAAAACATACAAATGCTATTACAGTACACATTTCTAAGCAGCAGGAAGTCTGTACTAAGTGTCAGATTGATCAGGATTTTATTCTCTATATAAACAACTGCTATCAAGTGTGCCATGGCGAAAGGTCAGGCATGCTTCAATGCTGTAATTTTTTAAACCAATTTAGACTTCAAGAAAAGGCTTGATGGGGAATATATTACTGAAAACTTTAAATGTGAACCACAAAATGTAGCTTTAAAAGCCAAGCTACTTATACATCCTTCCCAAGGAACTGAATTTGCCAATGAACATTAAAATACGATGGTTATGCCTGAAAAAGACATTTGGAAAAATATATTAGCAGCATATTATCTTACAAATTTCAATAAGCAAAACACACACATACACAAAATAATACACATGTATGTAAGTGGGTAGAAAATTATCATGAATCCGATATGAATGAAGTGCAGCTCTTCCGTTTAATTTGTCAGAAGATCATAAAGATGAAAGATACCGAAGCTCCTCTTGTCTCACTTCTTGTTTGGAAGTGTGACTACATATCCATCAGGCCCTCGCAGATCCACCCACACAGTTTGTACCATTGCATACTACAAGCAAAATGTTGGTGTGCTGTTGAAAATCAGTTTCGAAACTGCACACTAAACAGGGAAGGAAAAGATTGGCAACCACGTGAAAGAAGCTGGACTTAACTTAGCAAGAGTATCTGTAACAGGAGCATGGAAGTGACGGTTTCCATACCATGAAGCTGAAAGGTTTAACAATGCAGAATATCACACTTCCAATATGGAATCATGCCATCTTATATAGTGATGTAGTTACTGTAGCATTAAATGGCCCTATTGTATGGTAATCTCTCAGTAACACCATTTATAGAACATTGTAATTATTCAGAGTAGTAAATGACATTGATACATCTTAAGAACCCACAAAATGAGCATGATACATTAAATCCATTATAATCTTCACACATTAAGGTCCTTTAAGCCCTGTATATCATTTACACGAACTCATTTAAATACTTTGAAAATACAGGAATGCAAATTGTACATGTTCCAACAATTACTGTGAAATCAGCTTCTACATATTACTGATACAAAAACTTGCCTTTTCAAAATGAAATGTAAAATGCAAAGTATCTGGGTGCTTACTCAATATTTATACATTCACACTTCTCAAATTTTAAAAAGAATGATAAGCCATGAACCACAACATGCAATATCTTTTTCAGCCTGGTGTATCTAGTCATGATTCAGTCAGCCTGGACTTTGGCCATCAAGGAGGACAAATAGAGAAATTTAGCTTCTATTTGCAGCCATGAAAAGTTTTGGAATGAGGGAGGGGATGTCTCTGCTACTATTATTTTGTTTGATACAAGCCATCTTGGCATGGTGAGACAGCCTGCCAAGGATTTACCAACCCTAATCACCTCTGCTCCAAGAAACTGATACTAACTGGTTTTCTTTTTTGCATTCCTTGCATTCTTTAATTTCTTTTTTTTAATGTACCTGAGTAAAGTTATTTATTTATCCATTCATCTCGCCTTTTTCCAAGTCCTGGAACTCCAGGAAGCTTACAAAGTTAAAACAGGTACATCATAAGTCACATAATGAAAACATACAAGAAATAAAAGACAATTAAAATATAAATAAATGTGCAAAGTGCACTTGTGAAAATGAGCAACATCTCTCCAGGAGCATCCATGTACAAGGTGCTTCACAAAGAACCAAAAAACAACAGTCTTTCACCCACCAAGGAACTTATAATCAAAAATTCCATGCCACAGAAGCAAGAAGAAGAGGAAGATGTGGAGACAAGGGTTAAACAGGAAAAGACTATGTGATCATTTCAGTAACATGTGCTTAGGCTTAGTTACCAGTTCAGTTACAGCACAGCATGGGTACAAGATAGTCAAGCCAAAGTCTTCCTGGCTAAGTAGGGTCTCAAGGAGAGATACAAACAGAGCTTGGAACATTGCTGCAAATACTTGTACATGTTGCTCTCATTGTGAAGCAGACCATTCCCTGTTCTCTTGCTTCCCATTGGCATATAGTGCATTTTCTTATATTTTTTCACTGTGCTGTGCCACTACATCCTGCTTTGAAAGCTCTTCAAGAAAACCTTCATCGGAGCACAACATGGGTCATAGTTGCTCCCCTCCACTATTGCCCTGGATGACCTTTTCGTCCTTGGAAAAAATAAAATAAAATTGAAGCTCTGCATAATCCATGTGGTTTTCCTACAAGTGTAACAGTGTTTAAGGAAGCCAGTTGGATGTGCCAATGGTGCAGTTTCCAAGAATACATGTCCTTAGAGTATAGCACCTAAACGTTGGAGCACAAGATCCTTTCTATTTAATATTTGTTTGGCAGAATTAATGTTGCCTAATTAGGATACTAGAAATTTTAAATGTGTAGACTCCTTTGCATATTCATATTCTACATGAACACTGTACTCCATATGGGTATTTTAAGGCTTTGCATTTGCAATGCTAAGAACTGTATGGATATATTGTATGCCATGTATCTCTCTCTCTCTCTCTCTGGCTTTTCCTCGCAAACGAAGACTCAGGAATGACTCATCCTGCGTTTTCTGCAAGCGCGCTGATGACTAAAAAGGCCAATCTGAGATAGAGAAGTCCGGTTGCAGAAAGCACAGCAGAAGGCTTCCTTGGGTGATGTTTCCGCGATGTGTTTCTTTCTGCGTTGTCGTTTCTCTTCGAGACTTGTTCGGCGTGAGTTCTCAAATAAGGCGGCAGCATTGTGGATACTGTGTCTCCATGCCTCCCAATGTGAGGCCAGGGTGGACCATTGTTGGTGATCAATTTGGCTGAGCTTGAGATATTGTTTCAGGGAGTCCTTGTATCACTTTTTTGGAACACCCCTCTTCCGCTGACCCAAGGCGAGTTCACCATAGAGTACTAGCAAGCAGGGATCACCAGCATTGAGGCCATGATATTGAGAACACAGCTGCGCTGGGCAGGTCACGTTTCTAGGATGGAGGACCATCGCCTCCCAAAAATACTACTCTACGGTGAACTCGCCACGGGTCAGCGTAAGAGGGGCGCTCCAAAAAAGCGATACAAAGACTCCCTGAAACAACATCTCAGGCTTGGCCAAATTGATCACCAACAGTGGTCCGCCCTGGCCTCACATTGGGAGGCATGGAGACGCACTATCCCCAATGGTGCAGCCTTATTTGAGAACTCACGACAAACAAGTCTTGAAGAGAAACGACAACGCAGAAAGAATCACAACTCAAAAACATAACCCAAGGAGACCTTCTGCTGTGCTTTTTGCAACCGGACTTGTTTATCTCAGATTGGCCTTTTTAGTCATCAGCGCGCTTGCAGAAAGCGTGGGATAAGTCCTTCCTGAATCTTTGTTTGCGAAGAAAAGAGAGACTATTTTGGGGAGGCGATGGTCCTCCATCCTAGAAACATGCCGTGCCCAGCGCAGCTGTGTTCTCAATATCATGGCCTCAATGCTGGTCATGCCTGCTTGCTCAAGGACAGCAACATTCGTCACATAGTCAGTCCAGTGTATATTTAGGATTGTGCGTAGACAGCGCTGATGGAAGCGTTCGAGGAGTCGTAAGTGTTGGCGATAGGTGACCCATGTTTCAGACCCATAAAGGAGAATAGACAGTACAATGGCTCTATACACACTGGTTTTTGTGCTTCGCCTCAGGTGTTTGTTACTCCAGACTCTTTTGTAAAGTCTTCCAAATGCACTATATGCCTTTGCTAATCTGTGATCGATCTCTTTGTCAATTTTTGTATATATATATATGTGTGTGTGTGTGTATATATATATATATACACACACACACACACACACACACGATATATATATATTGTATATATGCTTGCAAGGCCACACTTGCAAGGCCACAGCAGATGAATCTCTGGTTTAAAGGGTGAGGCCAGTTCTGTGCACGCTGCGCTCCACCAGAAAAATCCATTGCACAGGCTCGAAGGACAAATCCAGCTCCAAAAAAGCCCTGTAGCGACTGGCGAGGGACGAAACTGGCAGGTGTAAAGATGCACTGGAAGCCGCAGCCCCAACCCTGCATGCAGGCAGTTCAGGACATTGGTCGCTCGAGGCTGACCCGGGAGATGACAGTCTTGTTCGGCAGCATCCTGAATGACCAAGCAGCCTTTTTTAAGGAGAGCACTGCTTGCTCCATATGGAGAGGGGCCTAGAAAAGGTGGCCTAACGAAAGCTTATCCCCAACTACCTGGTTGGCTAGCCGTGGCCAACGGGAATCTTCTGATGCGGTCAAACCAAGGCAAAGAAACAAAGGCACACACCGGCCTCCAAAGGTGTAAATAAACTGACACTTGCATGCTGGAACATCAGAACCATGCAAGACTCTGAAGATAGTGGACAGCCTGAGCGTCGTTCTGCCCTAATAGCCCTTGAACTATCACGGCTTAATATTGACATCGCTGCTCTTAGTGAAGTTCGCTTCCATGAGGAAGGCAGCCTTAAAGAACATGGCACCGGCTACACACTTTACTGGTCTGGCAAACCCAAAACCGAAAAACATCTTTCAGGAGTAGGCTTTATGATTAAAAACTCCATTGCCTCCAAACTTGAAACCTTGCCAACAGGACACTCTGATCGCGTTATTTCCTTACGCCTCCCACATGTTGTTCTCTTTAGTATATATGCCCCAACTATGCAAGCCGACCCTGTAGAGAAAGACAAATTCTACACAGACCTACGCCAACTCATACAAAAAGTCCCTGTAGAAGATAAAATTATTATCCTTGGTGACTTCAATGCCAGAGTAGGAAAGAACTCCGAAGCCTGGAAAGGTGTCTTAGGCAAGCATGGTCTTGGAAATTGCAATGATAACGGACGCCTCCTGCTAGAGTTCTGTGCAGAACAACAGCTGACTATTACAAACACAATCTTTCAGCAGAAAGATAGCTTGAAGACAACCTGGATGCATCCCCGATCCAAACATTGGCACCTCATTGACTATGTTCTAGTCCGTCAGAGAGACATTCGTTACGTCCGTCATACCCGAGTGATGCCCAGTGCAGAATGCCAAACAGATCATCGCCTTGTCAGATGTAAACTAAATCTTCATCTTAAGTTCAAACCTAAGAGGGGTGGCATCTTAAAGAAGAGGCTCCAAGTCAACAATCTTCAACAAGCTACCATGAGAGACAACTTCCAGGCAAACCTACAAACGAAACTTGAATATTGTATATATATATATGTGTGTGTGTGTGTTTGTGTGTGTGTATCTCTCTCTCTCTCTCTCTCTCTCTCTCTCTCTGGCTTTTCTTCACAAATGAAGATTCAGGAAGGACTCTTCCCGTGCTTTCTGCAAGTGTGCTGATGACTGAAAAGGCCAATCTGAGATAAACATGTCCGGTTGCAGAAAGCACAGCAGAAGGTTTTCTTGGGTGATGATTCCAGGTTGTGATTCTTTCTGCGTTGTCGTTTCTCTTCAAGACTTGCTCAGTGTGAGCTCTCAAATAAGGCTGCAGCATAGTGGATAGTGCGTCTCCAAGCCTCCTGATGTGAGGCCATGGTGGACCATTGTTGGTGATCAATTTGGCTGAGCCTGAGATGTTGTTTCAGGGAGTCCTTGTATCACTTTTTTGGAGCACCCCTCTTACGCTGACCTGTGGCAAGTTCACTGTAGAGTAGTATTTTTGGGAGGTGATGGTCCTCCATCCTAGACATGTGCCCTGCCCAGCGCAGCTGTGTTCTCAATATCATGGCCTCAATGGTGGTGATCCCTGCTTGCTCAAGGACAGCAACATTTGTCACATAGTCAGTCTAGTGTATATTTAGGATTGTGCATGTATATACATATATTTAGGATTGTGCATATATATATATATATATATATATGTATATATATGTATATACTGTATGCCATGGTAGGGACATATACTGCAGGGGTTGTGGAGGATTTAGGGGGCTTTATTTTTTAAAAACACTGGGACCTCTCAGTGCCATAAAAATTGTTCAAAATGCCAAAGGATGGGAACAATAAAAGAAGACCAACAGTGACCAGAAGTCCATTTTGCCCACCCCTACTTTAACAGAATAGCTCTAGGGGTGCATACTAAGATACTAAACCATTAGAATTTCTGGGACACTTCCTAGAACAATGTTACAATGGTAAATAAACCACACAAGTGACACATAGTTTGGATTTTGTATTTTAAAAAGAGCTGGAAGGAAGAGTTAAGGTTGCTTAAATGGAACAGGACTATTGTGCATGGTGAAGAACCCACCCAGAATATGCATGGATAGTATTTGTTTTTAAAGAAAGGGGTTAGTGGAGGATAGGGGGTGGCTGCAGCCTCCATAAAGTATAACAAAGAAAACCTCTGCTCTTGTGTTGTGGGGACTTGTTTCCTCTGTCTGAAAAGTCCTGGTGTTTGCTCTCATTACTTCAAAAAAGGAACCAATTATACAGTAGGTTATCATTACTCTGTAACAGGAGGCCTCCAAGCTCTGGATTCAAAACCACAACACTGGTGATTCACTTTAAGTAGGTAACCTTTGGTACAGAATGCTTAGACCAGTGGAGAAACTGAAGGATAAATATAATGAAGATAGAGCAAATTTCTCAAATATTTTCCTACTGGTATGCAAGTAGTAGAGATACTTTTTAAGTCTGTAACATGAAATTAAAAGCATTTCCAAGGTTTTTGGACAATCTTATTCAGAATTAGCAGTATATATTCTTTTCATGCTACAATTGAATCTCAGATTAGCCATTTAGAAAGGCTGAAGCAAGTAAATGAAGGTAGGAAAATCTAATTGCAAATCCGCTGCCTTTGAGTATAGTGATTCCAATTTTTGATGGGTCCCATCCTCCTTGAGGGTAGCCTGATTCAGCCTGTGGCAAGTAAGAGAGTGAAAGAGAAGGCTCGGTAAGTGGTTATGGCTGTTTTACAGTTCCACAGTGAAAGTGTGGTTGAAGCACTGAGCCCTGTTTTCATATTATATCTGACATAAGCACGTTAGATTGTGCTGATTCATTTAAAGCAGGGCTGGGAATCATGTGCCCTGTTGGCTGTATAGAGCTTATGGGTCTCCTTTGTAGCCCCCAAGAAGCTCTAGATTCACCCAGAATTTCCCAAAGTTCTTAGTCAAAAAACATTTTCAACTTCAAAAAGACAATTTTCAGCCAATAAGACATCTTCAATGCATAATTAGGCCACATATTACTGTTTCAGGTGGGGAAAGCCTGAAACAGCCCTAAAAGATATAAAAATAGTGACTGGAAGGGAACTTCTATTTTCAGTACAGAAATCCCCTACTTTTCAACAACTTGTTTTTTGATGTTCAGCTGTTTTGATAGATCTAAATTATAGCCATGTACCACACTTTCGACCCCTGGGATGCTCTTCCAATCTCAGTCCATTTCGCATGCTGGTCTTTTTCTTCTCAGTCTACTGGGTGCCATCTAGTATTCAGTCTTGCATTTGCAAGCGAAACATAAAACTGCTTTCCACTTTTCAAGGGATTCCTCTGACAGGGCCACAGACCCTAACCCGTCAGATTAGCAGGGGCTTCCTGTATGTGGCCCCTATGCGGTCAAAAAAAGCTGCAAATGGCCTTCTGAATTGCTTGACTCTGGATAAGCACATACAGTATATACATACAGTTCTTAGCATTGCAAATGCAAAGCCTAAAAATACCCAGATGGAGTACAGTGTTCATGTAGAATATGAATATGCAAAGGAGTCTACACATTTAAAATTTCTAGTATCTTAATTAGGCAACATTAATTCTGCCAAACAAATATTAAATAGAAAGGTCATAAGAATAATAGGGGTCTTTGCCTGAAGCACGTTCCTAACTTGGATTAAGAAAGAATACATTGCTATGCTTTGAATATTTCATGTGTGTGTGTGCGTGTGTGTGTGTCTAGTTTATCAGAACAAAGACTTCAACTTCTGTTCTAGAATTACTGAGGCGCAAGATAAGACCAGGAAAGTTCACCCGGCCATGTATATTTTACTGCAAACATGTCATTTTAGACATATTTCAAAGCTATATGTGAATATGAAAAGCAATCCTACTGAGGTATTCTTTGCAACTTCTCATTGACATATTCATGCAATGTAAAATCAATCAAAAACCAAGGAAGCATTTTACGGCGAGGTGTGTGTGTGTGTGTAGGATGGAGGTAGACTCAACAACTACAACAAAAGCCACCTTCAGGTTTTAATTTGTATTAAAATCTGGCTTCTTTTCCTTTATGCGTTGAAGAAATTCTGAATAAATGAACAAAATATATGGTTTTCCCACAGTTAGAAATTACTGTGTTATTCCTAGAATATCTCCCATGTGGTAATGACTGATTAGAATTCATGGACCATTTTTTCTAAATTATATCAGATAAGGACATACAGTTGTCCATCCACATTCACAGATTTGACATTCACGGTTTTAAGTATTCACAGCTTGAAAATATTCTTTAAAAAATAATAATCCAAAAAGCAAACCTTGCTTTTGCCATCTTAAATAAGGTACAACATTTTACTATGCCATTGCACATAATGGGACTTGAGTATTCATGGATTTGGGTATTCACAGGGGGTCCTGGAACCAAACCCCAGTGAATGTGAAGGGACGACTGTAGTTTTTCAGCTTTGTTAGAAAGGATTCAATCTAATCTTGGATAAGCAATGAATAAAATGGAGAATTCCTGACATGGAAAAGTACTGATCTGTCAAAATCTTATTCCATACTTCTAGCCTAGCCTTCTTACAAGTAAATTGTGTGAGAGTTTTGCACTCAGGCCATGCTTCTAATATGAGGCTATATTCAAAAGAGTGACTTCTCCCCAGTTCACAAAAGGGATTTCTCAGGTGCTTCACATTCTGCTTTGTAATGTGGAAAAATCTCAACAATAGTAACACTTGCACATTTATAGAATAGAGAAGAATCATCACTTTTCCTTCATAAATATGAATGTTAATTCTGATATTCTGACCAACAAACATATTCCAGTTACACACCTAGGGGCACAGAGGGTACTTTCCTGAGGAGGTAGTCCATGCTATAAGGGAAGGGGAGGGTGTGGAAATCCAATGGGCATGGCTGAATATGTGTTTGTGTGTGTGTTTGCAAACTAACTGACACCCTCCCTCACAGCAGGGTTCAGATAAATCCTAACCTTGCCTACAACATTAGAATATGCACCAGACCCTCCAACATTTTATGTATGAAAATTGGGACATGTAGGGCCAAGCAACATCAGAGTGTGGTAAATATGGCAAAAAATATTAATGAGGGAGAACACATAAGTTCAGACAGGCTGCAACAGTTTACTTTTGCCTGAGCCTAATGGGAAGGACTCTGCTGCCTACTGCCCTTTTCCCTCAGTCCATTCAGTTAATTGAGTGCAAACTATTTTTGCAATTTGCACTCATTTTGCAGCAATTGAAGTAAGCTGAGGAGAGAAAAACTGGGACATTTTAAAAGCAGCCAGAAAAGTGGGATGGCAAAAGATTAATTAGGATTGTTCCTGCCAAATTGGGACAGGTGGAAGGTATGATGCACTCGTGTCAGCTTTTCCCTCCCTCGGTTTTTAATTGATGGTATAAGTTGCACCAGATGTTTCTTGGGTTAGAAATCATTATCATCATCTTCTCTTTAATTTAAAATATCCAGAGTTTTTGTGAATCTGCTTTGTCTCTTGTATATTTTAATGTATATGTTCTTTCTTTGATGACAATAAAATAATATAAATACATATAAATATCCAGAGTGCATTACAAAAATATCTTAACCCCCATAACATAATCAGTAAGAATGCAAGTAAAAAAATTAAATTAAATTAAACACTGAAGACAAACTACAATACAATAAAAACTTCCAGCAAACTATAACTTCATGGCTGTAGGATTAAAAAACTGCACCTGCTGAAATTAGCAACAATAAAACTAGATCTTAAAGTCTTTAATATGTAACATCTAATTGCATTCTTGCTAAGCGTATGCCATATTAGTGTGTCTTTTTCTGGCACTTGAACACACTGCCATTTTGATTTAATGGTCCTGCAAAATTAGATGTTTTCAGAATGAACACCAAGCAATGATATTACAGTAGGACCCCCGTATCCGCTGATTCATTATCCACTGATTCAGTTATCTGCTGTTTCAGTTTCAGCACAGCTGCCATAGAGTCTTCCTAGAAATGTGTCCTCTTTAGCCATTTTCTAGGTCTTCTGAAGCAACTCTATGGTATTTTAAACTAGAAGTCCCATTATTTTCAAGGGTGTTAGCTATTATCCATGGTTTCTGGTATCCATGGGCCCCCCTTAAACCAATCCCCTGCAGATACAGGGGTCCTACTGTATATATAAATATGAAAATAAAACACTTCTTCACTGTGTGGGATCTCACCAAAAGCTTATGGAGATGTGGATGTGGGTGTGCAGTGGGGAAGTGTTATTACTTGTGAGAATTAATAGATTTAGGACTGAAGAGTGCTAAGAAAAGTGCTATTAAAAGAGGCACAGTTTGCTCCCCTTATCCACGGACCTGATATCCATCGTTTCACTTAATCATGCTCAAAACAATATCCCCCCTTCCAGAAATGTTTGTGGGCCTTTCTAGGTCCTCCAGTGAAATTTTATGGTATGCTTCCAGCCCAAGCATAGCCAAAATATAGGCTTCACTATTATCTGTAGTTTCAGGTATCCATGGGTGTGTGTGTCTTAGAACGTATTGATTGTATAAAAATTCTTCACAGTTGTCTTTTTAAACCTGCACATTTTCACACTGTCTTAAATATTTGGGAAGTTATCAAATTAATTTATCATATAATGGATACAGTATTTTACAGTCCTTTTATGTAATAGGGCTTATTTTCTAAAGTGTTTACTGAGCTGTAGCATTTTAGGTATGTAATAAGACATGATTTTTTTTTTAAAAAAAGTTTTGTCTCCTCTTGTATTCTGCATAGGTGTGGAAACATGCATAACAAACTTTATAGCAAAAGTTTATCAAACTTTACTTTCTTAAGCATTTACTACTGTATCAGATCTAGCAATATTTTGGCAGCCTAAAATTACACTATTCTGACCTTGACATTAGTATTCAACAGCACTGATGGAAGAGTGACAGCTTCTCCATCCTAGTGGGTGATTTTGCAAGCTTTTACCTTCATGACTATGGAGTTTCTGTCAAACGTGCTTCCAGCTGAATGATCACATTCTTTTGAATTATGAAGTGGCTGCAAACTGTGCTAATTGGGTCCATATTGATGTCACTCATAAGGATTAAACAGCCTTAATAGCCTTAAAAGTTATACAAATATGTCTAATCTTAATACACAGTTATCTCTAGATTGCATTCTATTTAGGACAACCAATTAAGAAGCTCAGAAAATATATGCTCAAAGCTTTAAATTGCAACTCTTCTTCCTTCCTTCCTTCTTTCTTCTTCTTCTTCTTCTTCTTCTTCTTCTTCTTCTTCTTCTTTTTTTTTTTTGGCTATTAGTGAAGAAAATGGAGATTAAAAAAAGAAAAAGAAGAAATATGGCTACATAACAAATAGTAGTTTTCATTCAAAGTTAATAATAAAAGTTTAAACAGATTAGAGAGTGGAAGCTATTGTACCAAGTCGACTATGGAGATTTTCAGACCCTCTAAATATGGTGTGACAAGGATGCCAGGAGACCACAAAAGGGCTTGCATTTCAGATGACGTCGTTACCCCCTTGCCATGCTCCCATACTGCTGCCGTTCCACAAGTGCTGCTTTTTATTGATGGGCTAAGCCTCAATATATCTTCCGTTTTGTTTCTGTCATGGAATGACGTGTGAGTGAAACTGTGCCCCGTTATGCTGGTCCGATGCTAGCATTACTGGGAGGCCCATGCCAGAACACTTCTGGGTGCAATTGGGACATCGAGGTAAGTGACATACATTTTTTTTTGTACCCTCCCTGGGTTACTTTTTTAAAAGTGTGTTTTTGTGCTTGCTATCAGTTTTGGATGTTTATTTTGCTTTTTATTTTTTAATTTCCCGCACGCTCATCCTCTTGCAAGAGCGGCCAGGATTTCAAACCAGGAAGTGAATGGGGCTCCCTTCAAGCTCCATCCACTCCTGGGTTATTGGGCGAGTGAGAAAGAGGTAGGTCTAAAACTTGGGGTTATCATGCCAGGACAGGGACAGGAGAGGGGCAGGAAAGGAGATTGTGGGACAGGAACGCTTTTTTTTCATTCCTGTCTGATAATCTCCTATGACATAGAGATATGATCAATTTCTCATTCATAAGGAAGAATTCCAGGAATGAAATAGCTATTAATTTATTTATTGATACTAAAAGTAGACTATAGAGAGAAAGGTGCCTGGAATGATATCAAATTAGTGCTATCCTACATTTTCATGGGATTTAATATTTAAATTTAGACAATTCCACTCTCCCCCATCTACCACTGTAGAGCCTGTCCTACTCCCTGCTGAGTGACCACAGGGGCTTTGTGGGAGGGGGGACATAGGGAGCTTCAGATAGGATGAGGAGACATGAAAGTGACCTTTCATAATTACCTCCTTGAAGCAAATTTGAGGATCCAACACCTGATCAATTTTTGCTTTTTTACTATACACACATATATTTAACACATATATTTACTTCAGATAATTATTTTCATGGTATGATCCTAGACAATAAGGGACCACATAGTTAAAAGAAATATGATGATATTGTGGCTTCACATACCCAGTCACATTGGGTATATAACAACATACTTGACGCTGAGAAAGACCAGAGTTGGACAGAAGGTAGACTGGAATTGATTGATTAATTCATTCATTTTATAATCCGCTTTCCTTTCAATTCTGGGACCCAATCACTATATATATATATATATATAAAGATTCCCAAATAGAACTAAAAAGTTATAATATTAAAACACAATTAAAGAAGTTATTGTATTTTTAAGACAACTGAATTAAAAGGAAAAACCCTAAATTTAAAAGAAAAAAAAACACATTGAGAAAGGAATAGAAAAAGTATAGCACCTATCCATTAAAAGCTGCTTCCTTAGTGCCTAGTCTTCAAACCTGCTTGGAAAAGCTAGCTGTGGTGTGGTGGGATGGGGTGGAAGCATCTTAGGACTTTATCATACCACCCCCCATAAACGTTCTTTTACCAGCACATTTTTAAAGATTTTTATGATGGCCAAAGGACCCCCCCCCCACTGGACTTACCTTGAGTCACATCAGAAAGGTGGCCCCAGCAGAAACAGAGCTCAAACAGCTCAGTTTACTTCCAGGTTCCAAATCTTGCTGGCAAATTCAAAAATACATTTTTTAAAAAACCACAAAAAGTACACACAAGCACAAAAACACACTCATAAAGTCCCAAGTACACTGGGGAGGTAAACTAAAAAAAAGAGTGTTCCATACCTGGGTATCCTGATTTCACCTGGAAGTCTTTTGACAATTGACACTGTATTTACTGAGCACAATGGTGCAAGGTTTCAAACACCAGCAATTGCAGCTAGAAAGCACCATGGGAGATCAATTGATGGCTTGGTCCATCAATAAAAAGGAACAGGTTTTGGACAGGACACTAATGCAAAAGGACAACATCATTTGATATGTGTGCCCTTTTGCATTAATTTAGCATTGTTATGATGCCATATTTGTCTGGTCTGATAAAGTCCTTAGCCAACTGGCAGAAGGACAACATGGAAGGAGCTACCTTAGCCTCTTCTGGAAGGGAGGTCCACAACCTGGGAGCAGCCACTGGTCGATCTGAAACAGGCTAGCATTTTTTTACACCCAGTTACTTAACAATAGCAGCAACAAAACTACTATTCCCCACTATTAAATAACTGAAATCAAGAAAGTTTGTGTTAACATGGGGCCCGTCTAAACGGTGAAAATACCCCTCATGGAATTTGCTGGGAATCCAACTTGTCTAAACAGGATCCTGCACCAATCCATACTATTTGGATGGAGGGGGGGGGCAAAACAGCAAAAAAAAAGAGTAAAAGCTTTTGCAGATTTCCCTGTACTTTTTCACAAACTGTGAGGCGTGTGCACATTTTTGCTTGTTTGGATTATAGAACAATAAAAACAACTCAAAGGGAAGCACAAAGCTAATTGGCTTGGCAAGAGTGGGGGCAGTGCTTGCTAGCAGGGCACGTGCCTGCTGCCACCATGTTGGATTTTCACCTTAGCAATCACTCGCTAAGGCGATAAAAAGGATCAAGATTTTCTGTTTTGCTTTCTTATAAAATTGGAGAATTGCTCTATCACACCCTGGGATGACTTTAAAAAAAAACATGGCAGTGGTGAAGAACTAACACGTATAAATCACTCACAGCCACCATCAGGAACGTGAGGCTTATGGGGGTTTCCAAGGCCAGAAAAACTGTTTAGACATGTCTCTGCTGATGCGAGATGCCAATAATATGAGCTATTTTAGATTTTTTCCTGTCGTGTAGATGGGCCCTATGAGTGGTTTTTGTGTGAAAGGACTGTGAGTGCTGCTTAGTTCTGGTAAACATTATTTAATTTCAAGACACATTAACTTCTACATCCTTGCATCTGGATGTTTTGTGTTCTTTTTTGTTTTGAGATTCTAGTTTTTTTTAAAAAAACACCTCTAAATGAAAAAAGATTCCACTCACAACTATGTTTATGTTTTTACTCACAACTATGTTTATGTGTGCTCATTCACAAATCTGTTCCCACAGACATACTTCTAGCACTACTCATAGCTTTTCCTTTAATTTATGTTACTGATGTAGGGAGGAAAAACCCCTCAATGGCATAATACTTGAGGAAATCCTGTAAAATGGTCATCTAAAAGTAACTTCTGAAAGTAATTAAAACTGTTAGTCATTTCAGTATATATTTAAAATATATAAAAAGTAACTTTTCTCTTACTCAGCTATACATTACAGTTTCAATGTAGCTTCAGTACACCCTCCTAAATCCCCATTAACTAGTTACAAGTTACTGCATTACTTGAAACTCCTTACTTCCAAGCTCTAGCTGTTAACCTAAAACATTTTATTTTATTTTATTTTTTGAAATAACAGGGGCGTAAAGATAGTCTTTTATGGAGTAACAAAACAATCACTAACACCATTCATTTTTTGGTGCAGAGTACCATTTACTTATTATCTCCAAAATACTGGAGTAGGTCATTTTGGCACGCTTCACTGTTATAGTGCGTTTATTCTACTTTAATTGCTGCGGCTGCCTCCTGTGGAATTGTGGGGTTTGTAGTTTTGTGAGGCCTAAGAACTTTGGATGAGAATTCTCAATGCCCCCCCCCAAACTGCAAATCTCAGGATTCCACAGGAGGCAGCCATAGCAGTTAAAGTGGAATAGTTGTGCTATAATAGCGTAGTGTGATATTGTCTGAGTAAAATCAATTTAACTTCACCAAAAAAAAAAAAAAATCTAAAAGTTTGTTGTAAGTCACCCTCTAGATAGTTGTATGCAGGATTCTGCTTGCAAAAAAATAAAAATAAAAAATGCAACTTTGAAACTATTGTTAGTTTGTGTTTGCTGTTGGATAGGATCAGATATTAAACCATCACCACAAATAATTTAGCACAGTTGGTAGTTCACAGCTGAAAGGGATAAGAATATATACTGTATTTTTCACAATGTAAAGAGAAGCCAAGGCCAATATTATCCCAACAAATGTTTATCACTCAGACACAGGGAGCAGGGCAAAGCAGCAGTCACAGGCTTTAAAGGTTGAAGTATGCTTTATTTAGAGCAAAGGGTGTCTAATCATTCCTCATCAGTTGGTTTATAATCTATCTGGTTGAACAAATGATCAAGTGCTATAGTGGCTCCAGATGGGAGTAATGATGGGTGCGGAAATGTTCACATCCTTTCTTCAGTAATAAAAGATGCTCTGCATAGTCAGATCATTACATCTCAGATTCTGGAGAACATCAACACAATGGTTTCCACTAATGTGTCAAATGGCAAACAGTTTCAGAAAATTCATTAAAACCATTATAGCATTTATAAATTATAATGCAAAAGTCACTTTATGTAATGTTTTCAGAGATTGGAATGTTATCTTAAAATGTTGGTTGCTTAGTAATTTTTTTTTTAAATGTAGCACTTCATTTAGCTGATAAAGTAGCTGATTATTTTATGGGTAACACAGCAATAACACATTGCTATTATATTAATTTTCAATTTAATGGTTAATTCTTAAATCTCTCTGGCTTTTCTTCACAAACGAAGATTCAGGAAGGACTCATCCCACGCTTTCTGCAAGTGCGCTGATGACTAGAAAGGCCAATCCAAGATAAACAAGTCCGTTTGCAGAAAGCACAGCAGAAGGTCTCCTTGGGTGATGTTTCCGGGTTGTGATTCTTTCTGCGTTGTTGTTTCTCTTCAAGACTTGTTCAGCGTGAGTTCTCAAATAAGGCTGCAGCATTGTGGATAGTGCGTCTCCATGCCTCCCGATGTGAGGCCAAGGTGGACCATTGTTGGTGATCAATTTGGCCGAGCCTGAGATGTTGTTTCAGGGAGTCCTTGTATCGCTTCTTTGGAGTGCCCCTCTTATGCTGACCCATGGCGAGTTCATTGTAGAGTACTATTTTTGGGAGGCGATGGTCCTCCATCCTAGAAACGTGCCCTGCCCAGCGCAGCTGTGTTCTCAATATCATGGCCTCAATGCTGGTGATCCCTGTTTGCTCAAGGACAGCAACATTTGTCACATAGTCAGTCCAGTGTATATTTAGGATTGGGCATAAACAGCACTGACGGAAGCGTTCGAGGAGTCGCAAGTGTTGGCGATAGGTGACCCATGTTTCAGATCCATAAAGGAGAATAGACAGTACAATGGCTCTATACACACTGATTTTTGTGCTTCGCCTCAGGTGTTTCTTACTCCAGACTCTTTTGTGAAGTCTTCCAAATGCGCTATATGCCTTTGCTAATCTGTGATCGATCTCTTTGTCAATCTTGGCATCTGAGGAGACGATGCTTCCCAAGTAGGTGAACTGCTGAATGGACTTGAGCACAGATTTGCCGACGGTAATGTGGGGATGGTGGTGTTCATCCTGTGGTGCAGGCTGGTAAAGAACTTCCGTTTTCTTCAGGTTGACTTCCAGCCCAAACAGCTCTGCAGCTGTTGCGAAGCAGGATGTTAGGCGCTGCAGAGCTGCTTCTGTGTGGGCAACAAGGGCAGCATCATAATCCTTAATGAAAAAAATGACTGATAAATCCTCCAAAATGCCCCGTTGCAATGTTTTTTTAAGTAGTAGGAAATGTTGCCTCTTATGAAATCATGATGCCACCAGTCATTATGTTATTTTATAGAAAAAGGCCTTACTTAAAAAAAAATGTTTTGTTACAATTTTAATGTGTCACCTGCAAGCTCTCACCTTTTCACCTCAAAAATTACTAACATGAACATCAATAATGTAGAGAATGGATGTTATATTTAGACAAGTTTCACCCCTGTTTATCTCACTGTTCTGGAGCAATCCATTACATCAGAAGTATCTTCAAAATACTTCATTAGCTACATTCTGGAATGCATATTGCTTGTATAGACAGCTGCACAGAAATAGCTTTTTTTCATATTTCTACAGGCCTATGGAACAACCTAAGTTTCAGTATTTTTCACAGGCTGTGCTCAGATAATCATTTCAGCAGAACAAGCCGAACAACTTTCCCCCATACTGCTACTTGATCCAGGATTGATTGCTTGATACAAGTAAAATGGAAGAAAAGGTGGTGGTGGTGGTGGGGAATCACTGTGGACAGAAATGGCCCATTTGCTTCTCTTTCCTAAAAGCTTTTCAGATGTGAAACACAGTTGTAAAAGCTTTTTAAAAGATGTGCCTTGACTGTCATGCTGTATCCAGAGAAAGTGGAGACCAACCACAAGAAGGGACTCTGTTCCAGAATAGGGGATGATATAGGAGAAAGACCTCCCTGGCATTGGCCTGGGCAAATGAAGATTTATCCTGAAATCTTAATAACTGACCATGTTGTTAATGAGACAGGCAGTCCCTTAAACAGCTGGGCCTTAAACCATTTAGAGTATTTCACACTCAAGCTAATAATGTAAATTGAGCCTGTGAAACAACAGGCAACCAGCCAGATCTTTCGGTATTGGAGTATTCATAACAGAGTATAGAATTTCTATGTTCCAGTTCTGAAAATCCAATATATAAATGAATTTCAAGCTAATTTCTATATTTTTTCAAACAGATTGTGCAAATTAAGAACATTAATTGTTGATGCTTTCCCTCTACCGCTATGTTTGAGCCTTAATGCTATTTTTATAGTAACCATTCTTCTGAAAGAGCCAGTATAGTGCAATGTTTAAAATGCTTAACTTCAATGAAGAATGCCAAGTTCAAATCTCTGCTTTGGGTCATGGATTTCACCAGGTAACCATTTGTCATCACTACCTCTAAGCAAACCTACCTTACAAACTTCTAGACAACATTAATTGGGAGAATTGGGAGAATTGGGAGAACTGGGAGAACCAGGAAAAGTGGCTGGTAAGGTACAAATAAATCAACAACATCAGCAAAAGTGATGGCAGAAGTGTAGACATCCATGATAGTATCATAGGAAGCCCCTGAAAGTGACTGCCGTAAGATTCATAGAGAAAGATGCAAAAGAAAGTAAAGGGAGAAACTATGGGGAGAAAGCAAGGTGTGATTTCCTTTGGATATGGATTTTTTTAAAAATAATCAGAAAATAGCTTAGTTTAACTTGCTTTGTCATGTTAAACTATTAAAAAGAAAAAGAACTGGGATGTAATCCATAACTGATTTTCTTCTTTAAGGAAGCAACAACGAATTTTAGCAATTTACTTCCCCAATGAGAAGCCTTATTCAAACTCTATTCATAATTTGGAACATATTGATGGCAGATGCAGGACTAAGGAGACCAAACACAAATAAAGAGACCACACATGTAGCTGGGATATAAAGGGCCACTTTTATTTAGCTATAACCTATTTAACCCCTTTCTGAGAGATCTGCAATGGGGAGCAACCTAATGGGGGAATTGTTGTGGCAGGAGGTCAATTCCAAAAACCCCTCCCCAACTTCCCTTGGGTAAAATACTTGAACCCCAGGGAGAACCCATAAACTGGGTTGTATCCCAGTCAGCTTACATCTGGAAGGCAAACCCAAAAGTTGCTATTCTTTAAGGTACAGCTAAACTCTTGGGGTTTTAAAGACTCACACTGCTTTCCCTTGTAAACTTTGAAAGGCATTACTTTGTGTGACATGCCACACGTGCACACACGCACACACACACAAACAAACAAAGTAAAATGCCTCAATTCATTGAAACATATCTGTTTTCCCCATCAAACATTCCCCTCCCAGATTCTATTTCCAATTCTCTTCAATAAACTTTCTACATTCTCACCCATAGCTGCTGTTTATTTCCCTGTTATAACTGACAATTCAGAAGGTAATGATCTTCCTCATAAATTCAACCCACTACACCATCCTGGTTCTACATGTATCTTACACATAGTAACAGTGTTTTAAATTTGTATTTATGTTGAAAACTAAGGTTTGAACCCCTGTTTGATCATGCAAAGCCACAGGGTGATGTTCAACAAGTCACACTCTCTTAGCCCCAGAGGAATGGCAAATCCCATTAGAACAAATATTGCTGAGAAAACTCTGTGATAGGCTTGCCTTAGGTTCACTAAAGATGGAAATGACTTGAAGACATACAACAACATGACCCATTTAACTTCGTAGGACATAATGTGAATGCTGTGAATAAGCAGTTCAAAAGTTGATGCGATATTCTCAAGACAAATAAATGTAAAGCTGGTCCTTCCAAAAGGGTTTTAGGTTTTCTTTATCATTGTTAGAATCCATGTTCCAATGGCAATGCATAATACTGCCTTAACAAAATCGAACTGGACAGATGCAGACATCTTCAGTCTAGATTTATCTAAGATCTCAACTGATAAAAGATGCCTCACATTTTCATTGCTTTTACATAGAAAAACAGGGGAGAGATATTTCTTTCAAGACCTGTTTATGGACTTACTGAACATCTGGCTAGATATCTGCTAGCCACTGTCAAGGGGAAAAATATTCTGAATTAGATTAAACTTCTTAGTGGGAGTATTAGAGAGCTAGAGAGCAGTTAGAAAGGACACCACTTTAATATCTTTGCTATGTGATTTGACTGTTGAATTTGACAGGAGAGTGTTGAAATTGTGTTTCCAGGATATAGAAAATGATAGGCAGAAGCATGAATTAGTTTTTATGGAAGGATATAATGAGCTTCTGCAAAGTGTAGACCACTGTATAAAATGTACCAGACAGTCTATACATTGATTTAGCCCAATAATAGGTGGAGCTGCAATTATCTTTACCTGGCCAGTTTTTGATCAGCCTTCAGAATACTATGATCAGTGTGTATCTGCATTATGGGACATAAAATGTTTGCTCTTATAGGAATATATATATATATATATATATATATATATATATATATATGGTTATTGAACATCTGATGTAGACATGAAATATGAAATAAAGGAATATATAAGGTTATTGAACATCTGCTATATGGGTCCCACTGCCTACACTCTTCATCAATTAAGAAACAATAAACATAATTAATTCATCAGCTACTCATTTTCTAACATTTGCTTTAAGTGATTGGAAACAGTACCTTGTTAGTCCCTAGTGGTGCTATAGTTCTAAAGGTTAACTCTGCAAGATTCACTTAAATTAACAGGATATTCCTTACATCATATTAGTCTCTCTCTTTCAATTTCAATAATCAGCACTGAGTTTTTCACTTATTAGCACAATGAAATAGCTTGATAACTGGATAATTTGTTAATGACATAATTGCATCTTATACAATCTATCAAATCTCCAAACCCATAATTGACAATTTTCTCCAGCTGATTTTGAAAGTGTGGCTCTTAAGAGATTATATTGATTATGGAGTCAGTGCTCCTAGGAACTGTAGATGTGAAAGTAAACCAGTTAATAGGAACCTTAATCATTGAATAAAAATGGGCCTGAAATTTCCCAAATACTAAAATGCTTTGTATAACATGCACTTCTACATAGAGGGACTCCTCTCACGTGACCACAGGCCTAAATCCAGTTGCTAGTCCCAACTAGAGTAGACCCATTTGAATCAATTTTTGACTGGTGAGTCAACTCTATGTATTGAACTATTGATTCAATGGGAATATTCTGCTTGGGACAGCAATGACTGTAATAATAATAATAATATTAATAATAATAATAATAATAATAATAATAAATAAAATTTTATTTCTATCCCGCCCCTATGCAACGCAATCGGGGTGGCTTACAATATAAAAACTCCATAATCACTGTAAACCTTAGATTTTTGATTTAGGACTTGTCTAGATGGGCAATATACCCCATCTTGTCTGTGTCTTAGAACCCTGCAGTCCTGACAATGCAGGTCATTTGCCTTGTTCAACCCCCAGGCAGTCCTCACCACCCCAGGGCAGATACCAGGCTGAGACTGGAGGAAGGTAGGGCAGAGCTCTTTACTGGGTTTTTCAAAATACCTTTTAATCCATTGCCACCAGGAGGGAACGGATCAGGCCCCACAGGATGCTGTCATGGCAGGATAGTCCTCACTGTAGTTCCTGGTCTGCCTTGCTCTCCTAGAAGGCAGGAGAAAGTCCCACAGGTTGGTCATATGCAGGGGGCCTTATTCACATGTTGCAGGCTGGCTTCCTGCCTTGTGAAACAGCAAGGGAGTTGGCAGCAGCTGCAGCAATAGGTCAGTGTGCCCATCTGGACTCCAGACCATTTGGAGGCAGTAATGGGGGAACAAAAGGCCTATTGTTAATATCAAATATTTTTGATATTAATGAGTGGTGGTTGATACAGAGGCTCCATGCACAAAAGCATGGATGGATAAAATGCAGCCTTCTAGAAAACCTTTCACCTCTAAGTACTGGTCATGCTGACTGGGCTTTATGAGAATGGAGACAATGCCATCTGAAGGACCTGCCAAACCTAGAATGAAAAGGTAATTGTAAGAGCATAAAAACATGGTCTGAGAGGTGTGTTGTACATGGGATACAGCACACGGCTAGGTGTGATTTTGCTATTTTTAAAAATGTCAATATATTGCAAATTACCTGTCTCATTCTACTCTGGAGGGCCCTCATAAGCAAAAATGTCTGTGCCGCAAAGTGAGATGAGTAGTGATTAAGACTAAGTAGATCTTGTTAATTCAGCAACACTTTACAATAATTGAACATGAACAAAATGGTAACATTAAAATGTACTTTTTGCGGAAGCACATTCAAAATCCACATTAACAGTGCATTACGTTCATCATGACTAACATTATTACAATTAATACAAAATGATAAAATAATGACTGGCTGCTCATAATTGTGTTGTTATTATTTCCAATCTTGCTACTGAAAATTAAAATAAAAAGATTTGGGGGGAAAAAACAGTGAGAGTGTTTCCTTTACCAGTAGTCAATTTTTTATGAACCTGCCCGAGTATTAAGATCTCCACCAGAGGCCCTGTAAAGTATGTTCCCATCAAGATGTAAAGAACACAGAAAAGAAAAAAAAATACTGATGAAACACTCATCCTCAGTAAATTTCTATTTCTGAACATGATGAGGCACCTCACCAAGGAAAGCTGACCCTTTTGACAGTGACCATCGCAGGAGTAAGAACGGAAACACTTTGGACCTGTCTATATGAGGGGGGAAAATGTGGATTGATGCACACTAACATAAATTCGAAGCAGCTTCTATCTGTCTTAATGGTTTTCTGACAAAATTTTGCAAAATTGCAAAATTGTCTACAATGGACAGACCTGCAAATCAAGATGGCAGGCATGAGTGAATTACTCACGTTTTTATTGTCACTGGTTGCTGTCGCTGGTGAACAGTATTTTTTTTTTAAAAAAAGCATATCTAATGTGCTAAATCTTAATATTCAACCTAAATACATTTTAAAAAGAAAAGAAAAAGGCTGTTTTGTTGCCTGAGCACTCACTCGCTAAAGCAAAAATCCAAGATGGTGGTTCTGGGAACTTGCCTTGTTAGCAAGCTCCACCCCTTGTCCACATCTGACCAATCAGCTTCCACTTTTGCTTTTATCACAAATGCGATTGAATGTGAATCCAATTGTCCAAAAGAGCAACAACGCACGTCCTTCCCTGAGCTTTTTTAAAAATATAGGAAATGCACAGAGGCTTTCCTCATGGAGTTTATGGTGGATTTGGCCCCCCTCCTTCCACATACTGTGATCTGATGCAGAATGCCATTAAGACAGGTAGGATTCCAAGCAAATTTTATTATTATTATTTTGACCGTGAAGACAAGCCCAAGGTTCCCCCCCACAACAATCTGCATAGACTAAGGGGAGGTCTGTGCAGAGTTCCATATAATCTGTGAAAACCTATGTAATCTATGGTGATTTTAGACACTTGCCATGATTGGTACTGTACTTTCTATGCCTAATTTGCAGTAGAATATGCAGAAAAAGACATGTCTTTGGTAAAGGCATGTGTTCGTACAGTATTTTTTGTTCACCTTGTACAACCTGATTTTCTATTTTTTTTAAAAAAAACCATCTCACCTTGAATTACCCAGAGAACAAATAAATGGATTATTTATTTCAATTTCTGTCAAGAATAAATGGGAAACATTTAATTCTCTAGTATCCACCTTATGGAAAAGGGATTTTCCTGGTTTTGGTGCCCCACAAGTTTTCCATCCCTTGTCGATTAGTCTAGCACTGTTTCTAATGACTTTCATATACAGGTCGTCCCCTGTATCCATGGATTCTGTATCCATAGTTTCACTTATTCACATCTGAAAAAGTATGCTCTCTCTAGGCATTTCTAGGTCCACTGATGCAATTCTATGGTCAACTTCTGGCATTCGTCTAATTGAAAATAATAGGGTTCCCTATTATCCACTGTTTCAGGTATCCACAGGGGGCTGGAACATATCTCTCATGGATATGGGGGTCGACATGCAACAACTGCAAACATTAAAAGAAATTTAAAATCAATGGCCTAAATTCAATGGTAGTTCTACCTAGAATAGATCTACTGAAATGAATGGGGCTTGTTATTCATACTAAATTTTCCATTATTTTGTAGATGTCCTCAAGATAGAACCAGCAATGGAGTGTGTTCATTTACTAAATTTTCTATTGCTTTTTTAAAGGGGGGGGGACTTTTGAAGCCATCTTAAAAGAATGGTAAGAATAATTCTAAATTTGCTTTGTTGTTGCAAAAAGAATTTTTTTTAGGTTGGATGTTTTCTGTATTGTTCTTTTTAATGAAGTTGTAGGCCATGTCGCAAACTATTGGAAGGTGAGGAATACTAAATAACAGTGTCTGCAGTCACAGAAGCATGAATACATGTGCATGCACATGTATGCACACACACTGCCACAACCACCAGATAAATTTATCACATTCACCAGGAAAATGGAGAGAGATCAAAGTAGGAGAAGAGTGAGGCCTGAAGATGAACTCAATCTGGAAAAGATGGGCCACATCTTAAATAAACTTTCAAACTCTTTCCCTAAAAGTTCAGCTCCCCACTGAACTAAGAATACAAAGCAATTTCATAGCATGCATGTGAAATGACATTCTTTGCAGTCAGCAGCAAATTCAGAGCTCAAACAAGTATAATATACCTTCTTCCGTTTATTCTTGTCAGACCACAAAATTTTTATACTAGCTGGAGCTAGAATAAGGCAACCTCAAGGGCAGCCCCACATGGAGATAATTGCATTAGTCTATCTAGGACATTATGAGTGCATGAATGATGGCAGAGACTCATATGATTGCATTAGTGTCTATTTAAAAAGTACTTTTTCTGTACTTTCTACCTCTCACTCTGGGAGTGATTTCAGTTCTAGAATTACATTAAGAATGTGCATACCTCTGAAGTAATATAAATAGAAATTGGAAAAAATGGAATTGTGCTGCCCAAGGTTTTTCTTAGCATACAGAAACCTACGGAACAGCAAATCTTTGTAGCTACTGCCTATAGCATACACAAAAAACTACCCTCTTTGGATCCTAGATACAGAGGAATTGCCTTGCTTTACATCACCTGCAGGTTCTTTTAAATCCCATCATGTTTTGATTCTGCAGTACACTCACAGATGATTACAGTTGATTCTACACCACACTCCTGTTGATTACAGTTGATTCTGCACTACAGGAAGGAGTATGACTTTCTTCAAAATGGGGGAGGGAAGACTATCCCATTTATGAACAATACAATAAGCTCTGTTCTGATGTGAAGCAGAAGCACATGGGTCTCTGGGCAGCAACTAGCCCCAAGGGAACAACTGCTCTGATGAGGTTGGGCTTCTAGGTAAGGATTGATGGCATGAGCTCCATGACAGGGAAACTTTAAGCACCAAAATAGCAGCTAGGAGGCAAGCTCCTAGCCAGTGAAAACTCGCTCAGGACAAGGAGAGAGTGTGGAATTACCCACTCATGCTCCAATTGCTCCTCACTAGGAGACCATGGAAACTTCTGCAGTTGGGAAACAGGTTGAGTAGTGGTGGGACCTAAGGATTAATTAACAGCAGGCTCAAACCGCATAAGTAAGCTTTTAATGGACACTGGACCAGAGAAAACCCTCACTTTCTTAATTACATTTTAACTACTAATTTACAATTGAACAGACATCTTTCAAAAGACAGTGATATCAAAGCCTCAGTGAGTTGCCTTCTTTCTGTAACTAAGAAGCAAGAAAATAAAGACTATTCACAAGATTTTGGTTTAAAAGCAAAAAGCTTAGCAAGAGCATGGCTCAACATAGTTGCAAATGAATAATATGAACAAACATTTTTAAAAAAACAGAAGATTCCCCCTGCCATTTTGTGAATATTGAAGTTGATTAGACAAAGAGAGCAGGCCTCTGTGAGAATGTGGGTTGTTTATTTTTTAAAAAGGATAAGACTGAGAACAGCCAGATGGTGTTACTGGAGCTACAGAGACTGTGCATTAGGACTAAAATGTTAATTTTTTAAAATGAGATGCTTTCTTTTTATTTTTAACCCTGTAATGGCTGGATGTTTACTTTGGATTCACTGAATATGACACCCACTAGAAAAATGATAACAGTGAATGAATCAGATATTATAAAGAAGTTGTTTGAAGAAATCAGGCATGATATGGTAAAAATCAAAGATTTGGTAAAGGTGAAGAAGGAGTTGAAGGATGATATTAAAAAAGAGTAAACGCAATGGAGCAACTGGTTGGAGATGTGAAACAACTTAATGATAGAGTGGAAATTTTGAAGAGTAACACTGAGGTCATTGCTAAAGAGATGGGAAAATATCTGGACAATTTCCCATTGCTGGATTTGAGAAGGGGAGAATTTTTTCTGGGTTTCGGAGTGATTTTGGAAGACCCTGGTGAAGATATTAGGCAAAAGTTTGGAGATGAAGATGATATACGTATAGAAGACCAACTTGAGTTGATGAGCAAAACTGTTTTTAAAAATTGAGAAGAAAGTTAAATATTTAAAGAATATGTTAAGATAAAGAGAACTAAATTTGTTAGTATTGGGCAACATTTCAGTTGCAAAAATGAATGTCTTGCTTAGAATGATGCTTTTATTTCAGACAACAGCTGTTTTGACAACTGATTTAACATTTGAGCAATGGGGAAAACAAATGTTTAAGATTGTATGGCAAGGCAAACAACCATGAGTTAAATACAAAATACTATAATAAGCCAAGGGAAAGAGGAGGATTTGGCTTATTTGAAGTCTGTTATTTGGTTTGGATCTTTAAGAAAGATGGTTAAGGCATTAAGACCCCCTGGAGATATGTCAAATAGAATATAAAATTAAATCAAGAGAGTAATTAGTAATAGAGGGATATAGTTTTCAATTATTTTCTTACTTATAGTTATTGAAAAGATATAAAATGGATAAAAAGATTTATGGGCATCAATAAAATGAATTGGAATTGGAGAAGAATTATGTACAGACAATGAATAGGCAATTGCAAAAATATATAAACTTTCATTGACATTTGAAATGAAAGAATGGGTTAAAGAAAATATGTGATTTAAGGGGTTGAAATGTATAAGATAAAAGAATTTAACATTACCTACCATGGAAGAATGGCTGTTGAGATTATTAGGTTGTTACTGACATTTCTCAAAGCCTTGAAACCTCTTACAGACTTTTTTGTGGGGGAAAAATTAAATGGGTATCCTTTGGTTTTGATGAGTAGAAAGAATAAACAATTGAAAGAAGAGAATATGCTGTAATTTGTTAGAGAGTGATATATGAATAACTAGAGTAAGACCCTTGTTAAGCAGACATTTGCCCCTTTTCTATGGCAGGTAGAGGGGGAAATTTTGGTAGTTCAGTGAGCACCTTTCACACCTCCCCCTTTTGGTGGTAAATGCAGAATCTGGAACTGTCCCTTTAGTTCCTGCAAACTGAGGGTGGGTAAAGTGACCTCCTTTGGGGCTGGCCTGAGGGATAAACCCTCTCTTAAGTCCTGTGATTGGAGAGGGACTTTTGGATTGGCCTCCAGATGTAGACTGACTGGAGAGCAACCCAGCTTATGGGTTCTCCCTGGGGTTCAAGTGTTTTCACCCAAGGGAAATTGGGGAGGGGGTCTTGGGGTTAACCTCCTGCCTCAACAATTCCCACACTAGGTTGCTCCCCCACTGCATACCTCTCAGAATGGGGTTGAATAGGTTATAGCTAAATAAAAGAGGCCCTTTATATCCCAGCTATATGTGTGGTCTCTTTATTTGTGTCTGGTCTCCTTATTCCTGCGTCTTCCATCAAAAGAAAAATGAACTGGTATCCTTTGGTTTTGATGACTAGAAAGAATAAGCCATTACAAGAAGAGAATATGCTGTAATTTGTTAGAGAGTGATGTATGAATAACTACAGTATGACCTTCGTATCCATGGAGGATACATTCCTGGACTTACTGTGAATCCTAGAAACTGCAGATAATAGTGAACCCTATTAAAATGATTGACTTCAGGACCAAGCATAGAGTTGTGTTGGAGGACCTAGAATATGCCTAGAGAGAACACCTCTTTAGACATCTTCTAGGTCCTCCAGTGCTAATTTATGGTCAGCTTCCGGCAGAAGCATACCACAGAGTTGTGCTGGAGGACCTAGAAGATACCTAGAGAGACCATATTTTTTCAGATGCAGGAAATCTGTGGCTATGGGTCCCATGATACAGGGTTCATACTATATATGCATATATAATGACCAAAAGGAAGATTGGGGGTCATTCCTTTTCTACTTTGCGTTTTCTTCTTTTACTCCTTTTCTTTTCTTAATTTCTGTAATTTTTAATGTACTCTAAAACTTTCAATAAAATATTCCACCCCCTGCAAACAACAACAACAAACCTCTTGCTCTGATGAAGTTTGAACTCAGACTGAAGCATTTTTTGCTTCATAAAGAAGCCCTCTCCTTGCAGAATGGAAAGTCTTTAAAGGATTCCTTGCATTCCTCTGTGTTTCCATGTGGCAATTCTGGGTGCATTGCCAGTATTGCCACACAGGGAGCCCTGGTGGTGCAGTAGTTAAATGCCAGTACTGCAAGCCACAAGGGTATTAGTTCAATCCTAGAGTGCTCCAAGGTTGTTGGGGGCAATTAGCTAAAAAACAAGGTAAACCGCTTAGGGAGTGCTTTGGCACTGATATGTGGTATATAAATATCAATGCCATTGCCATTGCTAGTTGTATGAATTACAGAGCTCTTAGAGAGGAGTGTGCCAGCTCGTGCTAGACACACCAAGGGCACAGATGTTAGTTCAGTTGTTTGGTCAAGATGTGTGGTATTCAGCATTTCAGGATATTGGGCTGAGGAGTCTCTTTTGCCCCCAGTAGTGCTTGAGCTCCATTTATCTGGAGATTATCAGACGCTCTAAATATGGCATGATAACAATGCCAGGAGATCACTAAAGGTCTTGCATTTCAGATGACGTTGTTCCCGTCTCCTTATGCTCCCGTTCGGCTGTCGTTACACAGGTGCTTCTTTTTATTGACAGGCTAAGCCATCAATGGAGCCCCCATTCCATTTCTGTAACGGAAGGTCATGCAACTGAAAAGGTGCCCCATTATGCTGGTGCTATGCCAGCATCAATGGGAGGTCTGTGCCAGAACACTCTGTGTGCGATCGGTACATAGAGGTAAGTGACACACTTTTTTGTACCCTCCCTGGCTTACTTGTAAAGTTTAAAGTGTGTTTAGGTGCTTACTGTAACTTTTGGGGGTTCATTTTGCTTTTTATTTTTGAATTTCCCATGCTCTCATCTTCTCGCGAGAGCAATCAGGATTTCAATACAGGAAGTGAATGGAGCTCTGATAATCTCCCTAGTGGTTCCATAACATATGAGTCCACTTTAGGGTTATAATACAATTATAAGTTATTCAATTATCCAATGTTAATTTATTCCTTATCTGAAGGAAAAGGTTTGCTGGGGGGGGGGAAGGAGGAAATAATGTCTAGTAGGTGTGGTTGTAACTGCTTATAACAGCCTCTAAGACAGTGATGGACTAAAGCTTATAGAAGTGAAAATTGTAAAAACAAATCAAAAAACGTCCCCTATACTAATCTGATGTGAGATATACACATATTTTTCTGTTAAAAGATATTCATGGCTTATATGAATGCCTGTACTTTACGAGTCGTAATTGATGGCAGATATATTGAGACCAGTCCATTGTGTTTTTTTTAAAGGGGGGGCATTTTACATGGCTTCTTTATGACACCCCAAGCCTATATGCATTTACTTAGAAGGAAGTGTGCTCAGGAACTGCTAAAAAGATCACTTGGGTATTGCAGAATAGCTAATGATGGAGATTCACAGCTTCTTTGTGTGAGATTTTTCCTCATCTGACTTATTTGGGTCAAGAGCACTGAGATCTAAAGTTCAAATACAGGTCAACACTGTTTGGTAAATCCTGGAAACTGACATAACCTATTCTATCACTTTAACCTCTAAGACTTCTGTCTTGGCATATATAGTAATACGTTGTGTATGGTATTAACAGGGTGTTTGACCCATGCTCTCAAAGCTGGACACTTTCAGGTGTCTTTGGCCTTGTCTTCATCATTAGTTTACACAGGTCATTGCTGAACCAAAACTGATTTAACCTTCAGTTGGCCTCTGGTATCTATTGTGAAAATGTTTGCGACTGGATGGAGACACCCACTGGAAGCTGTGTTGAGTTGCACCATGTTGAAGAGGGCCAGTCTCTTCAGTAAAATGTCTAGAGGCAGATATCTATTTTACAGTGTAATGTTATACACTGTATAACATCCTACTGATTTCAGTGGGGCTTATTCCCATATATTATTAGATGGAGGCATGGCCTCTGTGTGTGTGTGTGTGTGTGTGTTGTATGTGTGTATTGTATGTGCACCAGATTGCTTTCCTTTGACTTCCCAGGCTCTCTCTTGCCCTATGCTCTGATATTTTTGGTCCATTCCTCTAGGGCATCAGCTATCAGGCCAGTTGAATTTTAGTTTGGTTTTGATCTTTCTTGGTAGGGATGAGGGAGCAGAATGCTAAATATCACACAGCACTTCCCATATTTGACAGCTGATCCATGTTATTTCTGCTTTTTAAAAAAACAAAAACAAAACAGGGCTATGCGTGTATAGCACAACTACTGAATCAGCCTGAGAAGGAGCTGCTGTGTGACAACCATTTCTATGTGTTATTCTGTATTCACACAGGCAGGGTATATGTATACAACTCAGGTGGCCATACTAGTCTGCTCTTCACAGAATTTTAACTCACTGTTTATTTTTAATCCATTTTCTAATGCATTCTTCCATGCACTTCAAAATGCTCTTTGAAAAACAAAGCTACATTCTTTGTTACTCCCACAGGGTTTTGTGCCCTCCACCCCTCCATTTCTTACCACACCCATCTCTGTATTTTTGAACCCATTTTTCCCCTTTATTATTTTTTCCCAGCAAGCCCACTTCTCCTCTTGGTGCCACAATATATGTCTCAACTCCTTATGTACCTATGTTTTTTTCTTTTATTTCTGTAGCCCTTCTGTTACTGTTTTCCCATTAGTTGCATCTGTGCATCCCATTTGTTCCAACTTCATCTTTCCTCCAGTTTACAGATATTGGTATGCTCTCTCATATCTTAAACAAATTTCTTTCTCTTCTATGGAACTACCTAAATTTCATGTTTCCTCTTTACCTCACAGAGTTTTCTCCTTTTGGGAGGGGCTATTTTCTATTGGTGCAAGAGGGGAGAAAAACAATTGTGTTTAGTCAATACATTTTCACATGTCCAGTCTGAAGGGTCATGTACTGGAGTAACAGTGAGCCTGGAAACAGGACATGACAACATCCCTGATCACTCAAACCATATGGGTGGAGGCATAAAAAACAGAAGCTATGAACCTAAGATGGACAATAGAACAGCAGAGGTGGAAAAAAGACCAGAATTATAGTGCATCCGACTTTGGAAATAACATTTAAATTAGTAGCACAGGAAAACTAAAAACTATTTTTTTTACTGCTAATTATGTAATGCAAAAGTTATTTCATACTGCTTATATATTTTTCATGTTGTAAACAGGTACATTTGGTTTCTAGATGCCAACTCTGAAATTAACATCTAGAATCCAAATGTACCTGTTTACAACATGAAAAAGCCACACTGAATTAAACAACTATCTGTTGAGTATCCTGTGCCCACAAGAAACTAAAATAATACAAGTGTTAGATAATTTAACAATATGATATGAAGGGCAAGGCAGAAAAATCAGAAGCCAGGGTGCATTCTTGGAATTTAAAAAAGGAATTAATTGTGAATTAAAACTGTTTTGGTCTTAAAAGTGATCTTTAAGCGATCTTAAAAGAAATAAAACTACTACAAAAACCATTAAAATAAGAAACAACAATTAAAATAGAAAGGCAACTATATTATGCTAGACAAAAATATTTCGAACAAGCCAACAAAACTAGGAAGTGGTTAGCTTGGAAACTGAAAAGAGAAAGAGAGAGGAAACAAAGGAAATTCTACAGCTAAGAGATGGAGAACAAAGCTACATGAATCAGAATAAAATCATAGAGATTTTGTTTAAAAATTATCTAGATACACAAAATATAAAGAAATTGTTGAAAGAAGAAAATGAGCTATGTAACTGAGCAATTACAAAAACAGAAATAATGGACGCAATCAAAAGATCAAAATCTGCCAAGGCCCTGATGGATTCATGGCCAGATTCTACAAACTCTTTGAAGAAGAATTACTGATCCAGTTTCAGAAAATGATGAATGAAATTTTAGAGAAAGGCAAGCCAGAATCTTTGAAGTCTTTAAATAATTCTTTAATTCCAAAAGAGGGTAAAGATGCTACTGACATAAAAAATTACAGGCCAATTGTCCTACTAAATCAGGACTACAAAATCTTTACATCTATATTGGCAGAAAGGCTGAAGAGAATTTTGAAGGAAATAATACATACTGATCAAAATGGGTTTTTGCCTAAAAGGAATTTGAAAGACAACATAAGAACGGTCAAAGATATAAGTGAGCTTTATGAAAAGCATCATGAAGAAAAGCTAGCAGTGTTGTCGATTCTGAGAAGGCATTTGAGAATGTTAAATGGGACTTCCTGATTTAAAAACTTAAAAGAATGAACATTGGCAAAACCTTTATTAGATGGACAGAAAGTATTTATTTTTTTAAAATATATTTTTATTAATTTTATAATCATACATTATATTATCCAATCAATACTTAGTTAGTATAATAAATAAAATTACTATAAACATCACAATTTTTCTATTAACGAATTTCAAAAGTTAACATAGATCATTTACTATAATTCTATTCAAAAATATTAATTCCCCTACCCCCCCCCCACCTCAGTGCTCCCCTTCACCGGAGCCGTTATCCCTTACCTAATCTTTCCAGAATCTCATTTCTTCTCATGGAGGTAACCTCCCATCTTTTGTCTGTAATACTTTTTTAACAAATACTTTCCAAATTTTATCAAAATCACTTTCTTTCCAACTTTCTCTTTTTACTTTAATTCTACATGTTAACTTATCATTTATTGCCATCTTCCAAACTTCTTTATACCACTCCTCCACTTGTACATTTATTTGCATTTTCCAATGTCTTGCTATAATTAATCTTGCTGCTGATCATTAACCATCACTATAGCTGTGTTATGGGAATACAATTGATCTATTAATCCTCTTCCCCATTCCAAATTCTTTCAATATTATTTTTAATGTTGGCCATTCCACACAGTCAAATGCTTTAAATATATCTAATGCTAATATCCCTGCTTTTACTTTTGTTTTGCCAATAATATGTATTTTATTTAACACCCTTCTTATTAAATTTGATATTTGTCTTCCTTTCACAAATCTACATTGGTCCTTCAATATATATTTATACATACAGCTATTCATTCTCTTTGCCATTATTGCTGATAATAACTTTGCATCTTGATTTATCAATGATATAGGCCTGTATGCTCCAGGGTCCAACAAATCCTTATCTGGTTTGGTATCAATATTATCAATGATTGTTGCCATGATGGAGGGACTTTGTCTCCCATTATTATATTATCATATAATTCTAATAATTTAGGTATCAACTTCTTTTTAAATACTTTATAATAATCTGGTCCTAACCCATCCATTCCCGGAGTTTTCCCACTTTTTACATTGTTTATTTCTTCCTCTACTTCCATTTTCGTAATTGGTTTTTCTACTAAATCCCTATCTTCCTCTTCTATTTTAATCTTCCAATTGTCCCCTACATATTTTTCTATTTGTTCCACTAGTTTATTCCCTGACTGGTACAGGTCTTTATAAAACTCCTCAAAAATTGTTAGTTTTTCCTTCATTGTTCTACACATTTTACCTGTTTTATCTCTAATCCCATTTATCATATTTTCCATTTTCTTCTTCTGTGTGGATCTAGCCAACATTTTTGAATTTTTATTACTAAATTCAAAATACTCCTTTCTTAAATAAATTAAATTTTCCTGTACTTCATCTACTTCCATTTTATCCAATTCCTCCCTCTTTGCTCGTAACTCAATGTAAGTTTATTTTTCCTTTTTAATACATATTTATTTTCCAATAATTCTATTTCCCTTTCTAATTTCCCTTTTCTTTCTTCTTGCCTTTTTTTAAAGTTAAAGGTTTCTTTTATGCATATCCCCCTTGTCACAGCTTTCATAGTATCCCACAAAATTCCTTTTGATACTTCTTTATCATTTAATTCCCATAATTCTTGCCATCCATGCTCAATTTTTTCTACTATTTTGCTATAATTTAAAATCTTTGTATTCAACCTCCACCTTTTCACCTGTTCATAATCTCTCTTCATTATAATCTCCACATTGATCAAGGCATGGTCTGTTACTTTTATATTTTCTATCTCTGAATTTATAATTTTATCAATCAAAAGACAGAAAGTATTTATAAAGACCAAAAAACACAAATAATAGTAAATGGGAAGAAAACAGATTGAATTAGCATATATAAAGGGACGAGACAAGGGTGTCTCCTCTCCATTCTCTTGTTTATAATTATTATGGAAGTTCTAAACACAAATATAAGGGAGAATCCTAATATATTAAGGCCATGTGATAAATGAAACAACTTTAAACTAAAAGCCTTTTCCAATGATATGGTAATATTTTTGGATAATCCATTAAGTTGTGTGGAAGAAGTGTTTGAAACTATGAATTTGGAGAACTCTCAGGATTCATAGTAAATAAAGATAAAACTGCAATTATAACAAATAACATGTATAAAGCAAAAGTAATTGAACTAGAAAAAAATAACCAGCTCTAAAGTAAATAAAAAGGTGAAATATCTTGGGATCTGGCTTCCTAAAAGAAACACTGATTTATTTCACAACAACTATAAAAAAACCCCTCTGTCATGAAGTTGACTGTTGATACAAAATAAATAAATAAATAAATAAATAAAAATGGAAAGGTGACATTAAAACTTCTTTGGTAAAATTCAGTGATAGTCAAACAAGTATAGGAAGTTATTTAAAATATAGTCACCTTGGGTGGAATGATATAAAGGTATCAAAGCTAAAATATGCTAATGATTCTCGAAACTACTTTAAATTTTGTATTAAGACACTAATACTGTATATGGAAATTTTACTACAACAAGCAACTCTGTAATATTTTATTTTATTTTTATTATGTGTAAGCATGTCAACAAGCTTCCATATTTCTATGTATTAAGAAATTATATATATATATATATATATATATACACACACACACACAAAACAACAACAACCCTGTTTTGGTTAGAGAAAGAAACAGAGAAATGAATTCAAATTCACACTTTACATAAAAAGCTCACAATCAGCTATTAGGAGCACAAACTTTTGCTGGGTTTTCACTGTGCTCCAATAATAAATGTAAAGGTTCCTGATATCAGTTTCAAATTCCAGTCTAGATAGCAGAGAGCTTTGGATCCTATCCCACAAAACATCCAGGAGGTGAAGCGGAATATGAGAGAAGGAGAGGCAAAACCAGAGGCAAACTGCCCTGGATGCAAGACTCCTACTTATCAAAAGCGTGCTCAGTATTTAAGCTTTAGTACACTTGGGGCCATGGCAGTTCACGTGAAAAAACATACAAACCCCATCTCTCCCCCAGCATATATGTTGGATCATGGATGACTACAGGTGATCCACATAAATATTTGACTGCACAGGTACTGGCAAATGTGAACTTTGTGTGTGTGTCTATGGAGGGGAGGGTTACTGGAAATCAGGAATCCGCCCAATCTGGCACCCATATGGAGTACCCAGACCACATACCTCTCTCTCTCTCTCTCTCTCTCTCTCTCTCTGTGTGTGTGTGTGTGTGTGTCAGATTAAAGAGAGGAAAAGGGAGAATTTAATATTCTTCTTGGTGTACCCTAACAAAAACAACCTCCTTGAAGATGCTATCTGCTGAGGATTTTAGTACCAATCTGTTTTCTGTATTATTCTGGTCAAATCACATGCTCTCTACCAGCACTTTTGCAGAAATGTGTGAATTTGCCATAAAACCTAGTTTCAGCTAGCTTTAAAAGTTAAAGTGAGTCCTGAAAGGAACAATTAAAGACTATAGCTTCTTTGGTTAGTGTGCATTAGTATTATTTATAGCACCCTTTCTGTACATATTGGTTTATGAGGAAAAGGTATAAGAGGAGAACATGTGATGATCTCACCATGGTAATCACCTGGTTCACTTCCATCAGTGGCAATCTTGCTTCAAAATCCTCACTCTCTTTCTGGGGGGGTATGCTTCCCCTAGGATCCTACATGGGATTGCCTTCTTCCACATTCTTCCACCTTCTTCCCTAAAAAATGCTGTTCTTTTAGTTATTAGGTTACAACCCTTCTAGAACAATGGCATTGTGAGCAGGTATGCTGAACAAATAAAAAACAATTTACTATGTTTATAGATCTTTTCTTTAATAATTATAAAGCAAGTATAGTCATGGTGAGTTCATCATGATCTTTCTTTCTTTCTTTCTTTCTTTCTTTCTTTCTTCTTTATTTGACAATGCACACAGTCTACCTACACAAAGTGGATGGATTCTCTCAGGATATATGCACTGCTTGCCTTCAAATACTTACACATATTCTTCCCTTTAACCCAATAATAATAATAATAATAATAATAATAATAGAAAAATTATTTGTATCCCACCCCACTACAAAATGCAATTGGGGCGGCTTCTCTCTCTCTGGCTTTTCTTCGCAAACGAAGATTCAGGAAGGACTCATCCTGTGTTTTCTGCAAGCGCGCTGATGACTAAAAAGGCCAATCCGGGATAGACAAGTCTGGTTACAGAAAGCACAGCAGAAGGTTTCCTCGGGTGATGCTACTGGGTTGTGATTCTTTCTGCGTTGCCATTTCTCTTCAAGACCTGTTCGGCATGAGTTCCCAAATAAGGCTGCAGCATTGTGGAGAGTGTATCTCCATGCATCCCGATGTGAGGCCAGGGCAGACCATTGTTGGTGATCAATTCGGCCAAGCCTGAGATGTTGTTTCAGGGAGTCCTTGTATCACTTTTTTGGAGTGCCCCTCTTACTCTGACCTGTGGTGAGGTTGCCGTAGAGTACTATTTTGGGGAGGCGATGGTCCTCCATCCTAGACACAGTGCAGCTGTGTTCTCAATATCATGGCCTCAATGCTGGTGATCCTTGCTTGCTCAAGGACAGCAACATTCGTCACATAGTCAGTCCAGTGTATATTTAGGATTGTGCGTAAACAGCACCGGTGGAAGCATTCGAGGAGTCGTAAGTGGTGGTGATAGGTGACCCATGCTTCAGATCCATAAAGGAGAATAGACAGCACAATAGCTCTATACACACTGATCTTTGTGTTTCGCCTCAGGTGTTTATTACTCCAGACTCTTTTGTGAAGTCTTCCAAATGGGCTCTGTGCCTTTGCTAATCTGTGATCGATCTCTTTGTCAATCTTGGCATCTGAGGAGATGATGCTTCCCAGGTAGGTGAACTGCTGAACGGACTTAAGCACAGAATTGCCGACAGCAATGTGGGGATGGTGGTGTTCATCCTGTGGTGCAGGCTGGTAAAGAACTTCTGTTTTCTTCAGGTTGACTTCCAGCCCAAACAGCTCTGCAGCTGTTGCAAAGCAGGATGTTAGGTGCTGCAGAGCTGCTTCTCTGTGGGCAACAAGGGCAGCATCATCAGCAAAGAGCAGCTCATGGACTAGATAGTTTAGAGTCTTAGTGCGAGCCCTCAGACGGCTTAAGTTAAACAAGCTACCATCAGTACGGTAACGTATATAGATGCCGTCGTCCTCTTCGAGCTCTGCCGTAGCCCTTTGGAGCATCATGCTGAAGAAGATTGTAAATAAAGTTGGTGCAAGAACACAACCTTGCTTCACTCCATTAGTTATTAGAAAGGGCTCTGAAAGAGCATCGCCATATCTGGCTTGACCACACTGGCCCTCGTGTAGCAAGATAATCATTTTAAGGAATTTGGGGGGACATCCTAGTCTTTCCAGGATCTGCCACAGACCTTTCCTACTCACGGAAAGGTCTTACATCATTAAAATATACATACAGACCCCTCCATCTCACCCACCTCTTAAAGTACAATTAAATAATGAAACATTTAAAACATACTAAAAATACTAAAAACAACACAATGAAAAGCTGGATGGGATCGGATTATTAAGATTTTGTCTCTCTGATGGCCAGGTATCTATTCAGGAAAGGCCTGCCAGAAGAGATCCGTCTTAAGAGCTTTTTAAAAACTGTTTAAGGTAGTAATGTGACAGATCTCATCTGGAAGGCTGTTCGGTAATATAATATAGATTTATATTAAATTGCCCTAGCTATTTACATTTGTGTACTAGAAAGTTTTGTCCATTCGCACAACAAATTGTTATGGTCTCTAACTGATGTGGATCACTTCATAATGGGAGTCGCTGTAGTAGTTCTATCTTGCCACATCCCGCCCCCTTTTTCTCTAGGTTTATTTATCCTTTCATGTTGTCACAGAATCTTGCAAACATTGAACAATGGCACATTATCATCACCAAGTGGACTAGCACATTTTCATGCACTCTGCAGGTATTATTCCAAAATGAGTTATTCTATCCGGCTGAGTAACTGAACATGGCTTCTATGGAATGCAGTGACTGAAACCACACCTTCTGTTTTCTTTTTTGGAAAAAAAAATTACACTTGTTGAAAAGACAGGTTGTCTTCAGTCATTTAGAGTTGTATAGTGCCCTCAGACATCATGCAGCATCAGAAGCTGTGCTCCTACCCAAAACATCCTCTATGAGCCTAGGAAAGCATGCCACAAAGTAAAGTGGTAAATTTTATGAAGAGGGGAAGAGGTTCTCAGTTGCAACCTTGATAAGTTGATGGGTGCCACCTTTGGGTGAAAAAAGATATAACAAGTTGTGATATGCTAATGAAGCTTGTGCATTAATGTAGGAAAGGGAAGTAATAACAGGGTGCCCATTTTTGAGCAAGCCAGGTTTAAAACTTTAGAACACAGATTTCTAAACTCCAACCCCACAAAACCAGATGGAGTACACATACATGCTTTTGGATGCCATTAGCACATGGCAGCATACTGTGAACAATGTTAGTCAACTCTGTTGGGTCCTTATAGAAAAACATAAGATTGTGTCCATATTTTGGACTTTAAACTGAGTCATATGGGGGAGGGAGACAGTATTCTGGAAGGCAAAAGAGCTGGAGAAAATAGTCAAGCTGTCATAGAGGGAACAAGGCAGACAGCGGAAGGACCCAACAGTGGGAGGCAAAAAAACTTGCACAGGCAACAAGTAAAGGGAACACATGGTCTTAGATGTCTCTACACTAATGCACAGAGCATGGGAAATAAGCAAGGTGAACTTGAACTCCTAGCACTACAAAACAAATATGATATAATAGGCATTACTGAAACCTGGTGGGATGAGTCTCATGATTGGAATGTAGGAATAGAGGGGTATAACCTTTTTAAGAGAAACAGGCCAAACAGGAAAGGAGGAGGAAAAGCATTATATGTCAAGGATATTTACACCAGTGAAGAGATCCATGACATCAATACTGGAAGCCAGGTGGAGAGCATCTGGATAAAAATTAAAGGGGAGGGAAACAACACGGATGTTATTGTGGGACTCTACTACAGACTCCCAAGTCAGACGGAGGAATTAGATGATGCATTTCTAGAACAGATGAACACACACGCAGAAAGGAGAGATGTAGTAGTGATGGGTGACTTCAACTATCCTGATATTTGCTGGCAATCTAACTCAACCAAAACTTCAAGGTCTAGCAAATTCCTTACTTGCCTGGAAGACAATTTCATGGTCCAAAAGGTGGAAGAGGCAACAAGGGGGTCAGCTATTTTAGATCTGATCCTAACCAACAGGGATGACCTGGTTAATGGGGTGCAAGTGGTGGGATCCTTAGGTGAGGGTGATCATGTTCTCCTGGAGTTTGCTATACAATGGAAAGGAGAAGCCAGGCATAGTCAGACATGCATTCTTGACTTTAGGAGAGCTGATTTCAATAAACTCAGGGAAATACTGGGAGTGATCCCATGGTCAGGAATACTAAAAGAGAAGAGACCTCAAGATGGATGGGACTTTCTCAAAAGGGAGATACTGAAGGCACAATTTCAAACAGCACCATTGAGGAAGAAAAATGGGAGGTGTCTCAAGAAACCAGGATGGATGACTAAAGAAATATCAACAGAGCTAAGTTTTAAACGGAACATGTATAAGAAATGGAAAAAGGGGGAAATCACCAAAGAAGAATTCAAACAGATAGCAAACACATGTAGGAGTAAAGTCAGAAAAGCTAAAGCACAGAATGAGCTGAGGCTTGCTAGAGAGGTTAAGAAAAATAAAAAGGGTTTTTTGGGGTATGTCCGCAGCAAAAGGAGGAAGAAGGAAATGGAAGGGCCACTACGTGGAGAAGATGGCAAAATGCTAACAGGGGACAGAGAAAAGGAGAATTACTCAACACCTTCTTTGCCTCAGTGTTTTCAGAAAAGGTAAAGGAGGACCAACCTGAGGATAAAAGTACAGAAGACACAACAGGGGAAATCCAGCACAGAATAAGCAAAGAGGTAGTACCGGAATACCTTCTTAATCTAAATGAATTTAACTCTCCAGGACCAGATGAACTACATCCAAGAGTATTAAAAGAGCTGGCAAATATAATCTCAGAGCCATTGGCAATAATCTTTGAGAACTCCTGGAGAACAGGAGAAGTCCCAGAAGACTGGAGGAGGGCAAACGTTGTCCCCATCTTCAAAAAGGGAAAAAAAAAAGAGGATTCCAACAATTATCGTCCAGTTAGTCTGACATCAATACCAGGGAAGATTCTAGAGCAGATCATTAAACAGAGAGTCTGTGAACATCTAGAAGGCAATGCCATAATCACAAAAAGTCAACATGGGTTTCAGAGTAACAAGTCACGCCAGACTAATCTGATCTCTTTTTTTGATAAAATTACCAGCTTGGTAGATGAAGGGAACGCTGTGGACATCGCATACCTTGATTTCAGTAAGGCCTTTGACAAGGTTCCCCATGACATTTCTTGTAAACAAGCTTGTAAAATGTGGGCTAGACAAGTTACAGATCAATGGATTTGTAATTGGTTGACCGGCCGGCTCCTCTTCATCTTGGAAAGATGTGACCAGTGGGGTGCCACAGGGTTCTGTCCTGGGCCCCGTGCTATTCAACATCTTTATCAATGACTTGGATGAGGGAATTAGGGGCATACTTACCAAATTTGCAGATGACACCAAATTAGGAGGAGTAGCTAATACCCTGGAGGAACAGAATCAAAATTCAAGATGACCTGGATCAACTGGAGAGCTGGGCCAAAAATAACAAAATGAAATTCAATATGGAGAAATGTAAGGTACTGCACTTAGGGCGAAAAAATGAAATGCATAGATATAGGATGGGGGAGACCTGGCTGAATGAGACTACGTGCGAAAGGGATCTAGGAGTCCTAGTAGACCACAAGTTGAACATGAGTCAACAGTGTGATGCGGCAGCTAAAAAGGCCAATGCGATTTTGGGTTGCATCAATAGAAGTATAGTGTCCAGATCAAGGGAAGTAATAGTGCTGCTCTATTCTGCCTTGGTCAGACCTCACCTAGAATACTGTGTCCAGTTCTGGGCAGCACAATTCAAAAAGGATATTGACAACTTGGAGCGTGTCCAGAGGAGGGCAACTAAAATGGTGAAAGGTCTGGAAACCATGCCTTATGAGGAGAGACTTAGGGAACTGGGTATGTTTAGCCTGGAAAAAAGATGGTTAAGAGGCGATATGATAGCCCTGTTTAAGTATTTGAAGGGATGTCACGTTGAGGATGGAGCAAGCTTGTTTTCTGCTGCTCCAGAGATTGGAACACGGAGCAATGGATGCAAGCTCCAGGAACAGAGAGATTCCACCTCAACATTAGGAGGCACTTTTTTGGCAGTAAGAGCTGTTCAGCAGTGGAACACACTCCCTCCGAGCGTGGTGGGGTCTCCTTCCTTGGAAGTCTTTAAACAGGCTGGATGGCCATCTGTCGGGGATGCTTTGATTGTGATTTCCTGCATGGCAGGAGGTTGGACTGGATGGCCCTCGTGGTCTCTTCCAACTCTGCAATTCTATGATTCTATGATTTGCTTTCTGACATGGTCTACTGTATGTAGGTACTGTTTGTTGCTTGTCTTCTGAAAGTGATGGGGTATGTTATTGCAGTCTACAGAGACATCCTTTGCAGCAATGGCTGTGGACATTTTTAGCCAGAAGACCAGAAGTCATCTAACAGAGATAGTGGCAGGAGGACTTTGCAAATGAGTTGAAATCTATGGAGACATCATATCACCATGGGGGAGGGTGTGTTTAGAAGCAAGAGAGTGCATGTTTGTGGTACTGTGAAACACATGGAAATGAATATGCAACTGTAGTTGACCATTTATGTTATCAGTTTTATCACGAAAAGGAAAATGTAGTGGTGATGCCAGGAATGATTGATGGTTTGTTTGGATGTGCATGATGATCATAAGAAGGAGGGAAGAGTTGTATGTAACAAGGCACTAAAAATGTAATATTTTGCCCTGCATCCACCCACAGTCTCAGCCCTCCTCTGTCTAGTTTCGTCCAAACCGAAATATTATCTGAGTCTGCTCTTTTTCACTCTTACCACATCATTTTGACAGCACCTTCCATTCCTATTGCCTCCACAAATCACTGTATACAGTGGGCCCTTGGTAGCTGCTGGGGTTGCTTCCAGGACCCCATGGATAGCAAAATCTGTAGATTCTCAAGTCCCATTACCTACAATTGCATAGTAAAATGGTGTGTCTTATATAAAATGGCAAACAGCAAGGTTTTTTTAAAAATATATATTTTTCAATCTGTGGATGGTGGAATCTGTTGATACCAAATCCATAGATAAAGTGGGCTGACTCTACTCCATCCAATATTCTACATCTGCTATTCAAGCTTCACACACCATTCTGACCACATTAATCAACTTGTACTACAATAACGATATACAATGTAAGAAAACAGACTATGTTTACAATTTATGTAATACTGTAAATCGTCTGCATAGGTGGTGCTGAAAGCTGCAACAAGTGATCAGGCTATTCAGGAACAAAACACAGAAAGGACTGTTAGAGGGCCAGGTACAGAGTAGTAAGAGGTCAGAGAGTAGTTAAAACAGAATAGTAAGAGGTCAGAGAGGAAAGAGGAAGTCAATTAGAGAAAGCTAATTGATTCATAGAATCACAGAATCATAGAGCTGGGAGGGACTGCAGGGCTATATACTCCAACCACTATGCAGAAATCCATAGCTAAAGCATTCTTGAGAGGTGGACATCCAATCTTGGTTTAAAGACCTAAAAAAAAAGTGAGTCCACCACCCTCTGAGGCAATCCATTCCACTGTTAAACACCTCTTGTAGTCAGGAAGCCCTTCCTAAAGTTTGTCTGTAATCTTCTTTGCTTGTAATTAAGTAATGGAAAGAAAGGGATGCAGAAACTGGGATGAATGGATTCTTAGTAATGATGAAGGACATAAAATGATGAGCAGAGATAGAGAAAAATTCCACAGCAGAGAATTAAAACATAAAGCAGTCATTGCTGAAGAAGCATATTATGATATGGCTTTAAAAGCACTGTGATAAATTCAAAATGACGCCTACTTAGAATATACTCACTGTAATCAATGGGACTTATTACAACCAAAGTAAGTCCTGTCAGTTTCACTGGGTGTTCTCAGGGTAGAATTAATGTTAGATTTAGCCCACTGTAACCAATTCAGAACCTTCCAAATAAATACATCTGCAATAAATAAATACTTTAGGAATGATTAAAATAAGTAATCAGCTTCACAGCTGTGAAAGTGACATCAATGACTAATTTGCAAAGATTATAACATTACTTGTACATAATTTTGAATCACTGTTAGCAATTCGAAAACCAGTGAGAGGCTGCCAAAGTGAAGACTTTTAGCTTGGGCACTGAATTAGCAAATTAGGTGACCCAAATGCAACATCTGGGTTAAGAGTGACAAATGTAATGATTCCCAGGGTTCTTAAATGTCAACATGATTCTTGGCAGTTATGTTTGAATTGATCTTTGAAGAGGCTGACCTTGTGTGTGTGGGGGGGGGAGCAGGCATTTTAGAAAGTGAAACACAATCTTCTATTGCCTAAGCAGGGATTTGCTGCTATAGTAAATGGGTAACAATGAAAGGATACAAAGCCTACAATGATAATTATTCCCTTATCATCACATGGCGCCATCCAGAGCTTTGAATTATATATAAGAAGAGGAAGGGAAAGAACATGACATCTGTGGGGGATGGTAAAAAGTGATGCCGTGTACCATGCAGCAATGAAGATGAAGTCTGCTATGATCAAAGCAGAGAAGTTACAACCCCGCTCCATTCCTACCATCTCTCCAGCGTAATTGCAATCATCTCACATCACTGCCACTTTGCATTTCTCTGTATTTGGTATGCAACGCTGAATGATCAGTGAATCAGTGTCCAATGGTTTTGGCATTTGGGTTTTTTTTTAGTGGCTGATTTATTTAAATGTATCAAGCTCTTTAATGTCCATCTAGCAGCAATGGCAATAAGCTCTTTATGCATGTTACTTTCCTTGCTCATAACTATAAGAGGACTCCACACAAAGAATAACAAAACTACAAGCAATGAAAAGGATTAGGAGAACCCTATGTCAAAACGGACAAAGAAAAGCTGGTATTATGCTATAAAAATAATGGCTTTTCTCTTCTTGGGCAGGGAGAAATAACTTTTCCGCCACATAATAAATTTATTAACCTTGCCGACCTCATCATTCCCACCTTAACTGAGACACAGCATCAAAGACAAGAACATCTGTTTGACAGCAGCATTTTCAAATCTATTCAGCTTGTTAACAGGCTGGATAGCTATGGACACTGTCAAAGTTGTTGCATCAGCACCACCTTGTGGCAGCTTTTTAAAACTGTTAACTCTAATGTACCTCTCAGTGATTGCTGAATGCTAATACCTGTATGTTTTTCCCCCTTCCCTAAATGTATCAGCACTGAACAAATCAATGTTTTTTGAGCTCACCTATGTAATGCTACTTAAACATACACACATGTAGAATGTTAGCCGGTATTCAATCGATAATTATATGCATGCAACCTCATTCATCAGCTTCCTTAGTATCACTGATTATCATATGATTTTACCCTTTTAAATTTTTTATGCATGTATAATAAGACAAGACTACCCAAAGTTGGAGTCAGTGAGATGGCACACAACAGCAACAATAACAAATAAGAAGAGCATGGAGTCATGAATACGAGCGTTTCCTCGTTTAATTCAAGCCAAGGTTGACCCAGCCCAACATTCTGTCTGCTACAGTGGACTAATCCAGGCTGCTGCCACACTGTAGAAATAATCCAGTTTGACACCACTTTAACTGCCATGGCTCAATGCAATGGAATTCTGGGATTTGGAGTTATGTGAGATATTTAGCCTTCTCTGTCACAGAGTTCTGGTGCCACAACAAACTACCAATCACAGGATGGAGCCATGATAGTTAAACCAGTGTCAGACTGTTTTATTTTTGCAGTGTGGCAGCTGCCCCAGTGACTCTAGCTCCTTACATCAGTGACATGATGGCAATCTTTCTCTTCTTTTCTTCTGTGTAAGAGAGTGACATAGCTGTAATGGCTGGCATCTGTTAATAGTTCTTATGCTTGTGGAACCTGTCTAACCCAAACATCTGTCTGTTATGTTTTCTAATCTGTTTCCTTTCAGATTTGTTTGTTTTTGTTTGTTTGTTAATAGTTCTCCTAAGCCAGCTACATCTTGGCTGCTGTCAGAGTTCAGTTTAGGAAGGTTGGCAACATTAGGAAAAGTGGGTCCAAATGCTGAGGGAAGTAAAGGCCTTGAAGCAGTTGTGTACTTCTCCCAGATCCCATCATTTCCCCCCAGAATCTGTAATCTCTGTCACACAGTTAGAAGGACATGCTGCAGAAGGCTGGGAAACCCACTGGTATGGGTATTGTGTACCCAGAGGGCAGAAACATAAGGGCATTGGATATGAGAGCCCACACTAGATCTTGACCTAAGGCTCCATACAAGTGCTGTGGCTGTGAAGAAAGTAAAGTATGGGACAAACTGTTGTTGTTGATAATGATGATGATGATTAGTGAATTTAATTCACAAAATGAATTTAAACCATTTAAAATAATTCAAAAAGTAAAATAGTAAAATATCATTTACAGTATAACCAAATTAAACCAAGCTAAAATAGTAAAAACTATGTGCACGCAGAAATTGGATAAAATCATTAGATCGCAAAGGCTGTAATAAAATAATGTGCTTTCACTTGGCACCCAAACAAAGCTAACATCTGCATCAGTCAAACATGTAAATGGGAAGCTGGGAAGAGAAGATGGAATCCTGTGGCATCTCACAGCTTAATGGCCATGGGGCTGAACAGGAGTCCTCAAAAGTCACCCTCTGTCCCTGTAGATAGGAGCAGAACAACCATAACACACCCACATGACTCCAGTAGAATACCATGATCAGGGTTATCAAAACTGTTAAGAGGTCCAAGAAGATAGACAGGATAGCATTCTCCTAGAGTGTGTTGTCAGGAAATAATCCTGTTTTGGGACCAAGGCTATCCTGAAACCAAATCAAGACCAAAAGCTGAGACAGTAGGACTCAAGGAAAGGATGGAAAGGGTCACTGTGAATGTGATGTGAAGGGAAAGGGGAAAGTCTGAGAGGCTCTAGTTGGGGAGCCTAGCAGAAAGAAATCTCTGTGACAGATGGAATGGAATGGAGGAAAAACAGGTAATGGTCTGAGAAGAAGCCATCCCAGGCAGAAACTAGAGAGAAGATGGGTTTCCATATGACTGGCAGAGAAGTCAACAAGCAAAAAACATTAGACAACCAGTAAGAGATTGGGTGTGTGTGTCCTAAATCCACATGGTGATTTCAGTTCTAGCAAGCTTTATTTAAAGCTAAGCAATCATTTGTTCTGGATATTCCAGTTCAATATACACTGTATTATTTCATAAACAATACTATGACATGTTGTAGCTACATGTTACTTACAGTGTTTGTACATTGTATAAATATTTTAAAATAGCTATAATTACTTAACTGTTTACTCGGATTTTTCAAATACTGCAAACACATTCTCTCTCTCTCTTTCGTGGTCTCTCTCTTTCTCTCCCTTCTTATGCTTATACTAGAAGGAGTAAAAGGCCAGTGTTATTTACTTTTTAGGAGATTGGTCAATTATCGGTATTATGAGTTTGCTAAGATATAGGTTGTTTATAGATAGTTATTTAACTGAAACCAGAGTATGAACAAAATTGGTCAATGTGGTTCTTTACAGTTCCTCTCATCGATGTGACTGATTATTCCTTTCTAATAGTTTTTACTTGGTTTATAGCAAATCAGTCTGCTCTTCCTTTGTGAGCTTTCCAAATCAAGCACCAAAAAATGGACACTACAAAACATAAAATCCACTGAATGCTTGGAAAGGAAGACTGAGATGTTATCAACAAGTACAATTATAACCACAAAATCAGTCCATCCAAACTTTCTAAATTCTCTTTCACCAGCCTCGTGTGTGTGTGTGTGTGTGTGTGTGCGTGCAGATATGGACAAAGCTTGCCAAAATCCAGTCTGCCATGAAGTATGGAAACTGCAAGTTCTAAAGTCAGAGAATACTTTTTTTAAAAAAATCTGTTTGGAATCTGCTTTCTATTTAAAACTGGATATGAAAAAGGAAAGATTAAGATAACATTTATTCTGGTTTTGAATTGTGGAAGAGAAGTGGTCTCATAGACAACCAAGTTATAGACACAAGGTTTGCTGGACATGAAACAGCTGTTTTTACAGGAAAATGCAGGGGAGTGATGTGTGTGTATGTATGTTTTAACAGCTTTTGGACATTAAGAAAATATTATTCATTCAAAGAGAGAAAGGTAGGTATATTAAAATCTCACTAAAATTATTTCCAGAGATTTGGAGAACATTTTATCGGTCACAATCCTCTATAACTGGGTGTATTTAAATTCCATTGATTCTCATGGGATGAAAACAACTCTTTCATTGGAATATGCTATGATATCAATATCTTTAAAAAACACAGTTGAAGAGCTCACAGAAATCACACCACTGCATACAGTAAAAATATTGTAAAGAATGCAACCCATTCCTTGGCTGACCTGACTGCTGGCCAACTGAAACCCATTAACCTACCTCACCTGCAGGGTAACACTGGATGACAGATGTCAGAATCCACTCAGGTGGATGCTACTGTGTGGTTCAACTGACTGTTGGCATGATGAGTCAAGCAGCTTAAATGGGCCCTGAGAGGACTTGACTGAAGACTTCACTTGATTCTGAGCCCTTCCTCTTGCCAGCCAACCATTCCAGAACCTGGAAATGGTATGGGCCTCTCAGAAACAGCCCCAACACTTGAAGTTTGGCACCCACCCCACTTTGCCTGAAGCCAAAATCCAAAAAACTGGTACTCCTGATGGGCAAGCAAACAAATTTATGGTAATTTTCTATTTGATTGCTTCTCCACATGTACTGTCTTCCTGCATCACATAGCATGAAGACATTTTCTTTTTCCTGTCTTTCCTCTGTTAGACCATATGTTTGATTAGGCACACTTAATCCGTTAATTGAAACTATATATAAAGAAGACTAACCTTGATTCTTTCTGTGCTACATTGTGTGTGTATGTGTGGTGTGGGGGAACATGGGACTAGTTGTTCATCTTCTGCCTTGCTAATACAATTACTGTGCTTGAGAGCAATCTCACATTTTCCAACATTGACAATTGTGCAGCTCCACCACACATGCCTGTAGAAACACATTCCATTTATTTATTGGATTTATATCTTGCCTTTTTCCCAAGATGGAATTCAAGCACAGACTGATCCTAAACCCTTAATTCTAGAAATCTGAAGTGGTTATTTGTACCATTTATGTAATAGTTTTAATGAATTTCCTGAATATAAGCTGTGACAGGTCAAAATGGTTTTGGGGACCAAACTTTGGCCCAGGTACTATTTTATTTGAATGTAAACCTCAGCGAGAGCCAATTTCATGCTATTCATTCCCCCCTCCTTTTCTTTGTTGCTATATTAATTGATGAGATGGGAGGGGCAATGGGGAAAGGGTATATTTCATTGTTGTTCTTGTATGGTGTAATTTTAAAAAACTCAACAAATGAAAGAGTTAATTTATTTAAGTTCATTGATAGTGAATATGTGCTTAACTCTTCTGTTGTGCTGTGACCTTATATTTGAACTAATTTGGCCATGGTTTCCTAAACAGGATTTTCAACAAGCTATGTTCTTATGCCACTGGGTAGCAGGTACATTACAAAAGGAAATACAGTTGTTCCTCTGTATCCATGGATTGTGCATCCAACCACGGCTTGAAAATATTGAGGGGGATAGGAATCCAAAAAGCAAAACTTACTGTTCACCATTTTATATGAGTGCCATTTGACTACACCATTGTAGTTTGAGCATTCACAGATTTTGATATCCACGGGAGGTCCTAGAACCAAACCCTGGGCTGATACTAATGGCCCAGTAGTATTGCTACTGGCTTACTAAAAGTTTCATAGAGAAATCAGTGATTTGTCAGTCTGCTATTCTAAAGCAGATTAAAGACATCATCTACAATGTTATTTTTTTAAAAAGCACTTGCCATTAGGTGGTTTCAGAAACAACTGAAATTAGTTGTGGTGCAGGGGGGACAAAGAATATACTGTGAATTTTAGATTGGTCATCAAACAATAGCTCAAGTGCAAACTCATGAAAAAGGACTTTGCATTTTATATTCATTCTGCTTAATTTTTGAACCTTTATTCCACATGGACAGATTAGTTCTTTTCTAAAGCATTTCCCTAAGCTATTTAGGCTCTTAAACAAATCAAGTCATAAAAATACTGATCAGCTTCTTTGTTTAAAGTTTGTTTCAAATACTTACCAAGCATAAAAAAAGCTTGCAATAAAGAGTTTCTCATGGTGAAATAACATTGTTTCCCCTAGAGCAGTTGCATCTTAGAAAAAATATTTTGTGAGACAAAAGTGCCATTTTAGAGTGTAAGGGCCAACCTCGGCTGTATTCACTGCAATTCTCTTATTTTGCTGAAGCAAGACCATGTCATTAAAAAGGTGCATGGAAATGTTTTTTGTTCACAGAGAGGCAGCACGCCATCTACCAGTTTTCAGGTGTTAAGAGTATTTCTCTCTGGCTTTTCTTCGCAAACAAAGATTCAGGAAGGACTCCTCCCGCGCTTTCTGCAAGCACGCTGATGACTAAAAAGGCCAATCTGAGATAAACAATTCCGGATGCAGAAAGCACAGCAGAAGGTCTCCTTGGGTGATGATTTCGGGTTGTGATTCTTTCTGCATTGTCGTTTCTCTTCAAGACTTACTCGGCGTGAGTTCTCAAATAAGGCTGCAGCATTGTGAATAGTGTGTCTCCATGCCTCCCGATGTGAGGCCATGGTGGACCACTGTTGGTGATCAATTTGGCCGAGCCTGAGATGTTGCTTCAGGGACATCGGTTTTTTGGAGCTCCCCTCTTACGCTGACCTGTGGCGAGTTCATTGTAGAGTACTATTTTGGGGAGGTGATGGTCCTCCATGCTAGAAACGTGCCATGCCAAGCGCAGCTCTGTTCTCAGTATCATGGCCTCAATGCTGGTGATCCCTACTTGCTCAAGGACAGCAACATTCATCACATAGCCAGTCCAGTGTATATTTAGGATTATGCGTATACAGCGCTGATGAAATAGTTCGAGGAGTCGTAAGTGGTGGTGATAGGCGACCCATCTTTCAGACCCATATAGGAGAATAGACAATACAATGGCTCTATACACACTGATTTTTGTGCTTCGCCTCAGGTGTTTATTACTCCAGACTCTTTTGTAAAGTCTTCCAAATGTGCTATATGCCTTTGCTAATCTGTGATTGATCTCTTTGTCAAGATTAAGAGTATTACAAAGATTACTTACTCCTCAAAATTAAGAGTGTTACAAAGCAGTTAATCACATCTCATTTATATAAATCCTGGCCCATATGTACTCTCTCTCTCTCTCTCTATATATATATATATATATGTATATATATGTATATATATGTATATATATATATATACAACTGTAATGACTATCTCATGAAAGTTCTGTGCATCTTTATTATCTTTTCTGACTTCACATTTATTGTGAAGGTCAGCAATTAGTTGCACTTATGGGGGCCGGTTCCACGACAAGAAAAAGTTCGCAAGATTCCAGATTACTGTTCTTTCGCATCAGGAGCGCATAAATCACACGAATCCTGGCATATTCGGAAGATGTAGCCAGATGCAGCCACTTTCAGTTTTCCTTAGTTCACACAGGCAACGGTGTGGGGGGGGAATCGCCTTCAGATGATTAAAGTAAGGCAGGAGGTGGGGAGGGAGCAAGGAGGGGGTCATGGAGACCATAAATAATGAGAGGAAAGAAAAGGACAAACAAACAAGAGATCGAAAGAGCGATCTGACAACTTCCCGGTCTTCCCCAGCCCCGAAAGGCTTCTATAAAGAAAGGAGTGAATGAAAGCACGAACAAGCAAAAGCATGGTGGAGTGATCGCCTTCCCTTCCCTTCCTTTCCCTTCCCTTCCCGCATGCACACACAAACACACACCACAGAAGCAGGGGGCTAGCCTCATTTCTGATTGTTTTCCCTGCCTCCGAGCCTTGAATAAAGGCAAGTGATGGGAAGGATAAACAAACAAAAGGACAAACATGTGATCAGCTGTTTCCCCACACATACAAATGCACACACACACACACTCACCAGCAAAGCAGGTGCTAGTCCCGATCATCTTCCCAACCCCCAAAGCCTTCCTTTGAAACAGACAGGAAGGGCTCAGAGCAGATTTTCCAAAGTGGGCTGCAAGCAGAAGAAGGGTGAATTTCTTCTCTCCAACCCCTCAGTCTATTCGGATAAAGCACAATGGTCACGCAAACCAATCAGGATTCAGCTCTGCTCACAGTAATTCAAAAAGGTCGATGCCAGTTTACACGATGGTTAGTTCCCATGACCAATTATGTGCATTTTCATGAACTTAATCCAAAAAGTCTGGAAAACTAGCGAAAGTTGATACTGCACAACTTATGGGTTTTTTGCACCCCCTCCTTCTGAAAAGGGCACTGTTGCTTCGAAATGCATGGGAACTATCAGGCTTCTTGTTGCATTCTTTGAGGATTTATTTTGCCGTGTAAACGACTCCATGGATATTGTCTGCCTAGACTACCCTGTATTTTTGAGTCAGAGTGAGAGTCATAGCTTATTTGTTTGCTGCCTTATGTGAGAGCTGGACAAACACTCCACCACCTTCTCATTGATCACCCCATTCTCACCTCAGCAAAAGCAATGGTGCCAGCCAGGCTCTTGCAGGGAGCTTCTTAGTCAGTGAGGCAATTGTGGTAGTGGCTCCAAATAAGGTGCATCCTCTTCCCTCTGCTGATCAGGGTAAGGGAGATGGCACCTTGTTTGCATATGGAAAACTGAACTGTTCTGAATTGAACCTGATCCAGCTATCCTGACAGCAAAAGAACCAGAGGCACTCCAGAATTTCCTGGAAATTCCAGAGTTTCCTGTGGTTTCTCTTAAGACGGATTAATGGCTTAATAAAGCAGATTTGCTGTGTGCATCATCTGGACAATTGCACCTGGTGTATCATCTGGACATTTGCACCCGAGGATAAATTTGGATTATTTCCTTAGTGTTGGCAAGACCTTGGCCTGCCAAAATACCTTGAAATCTTTAGTAATATCAATACCTTGATTCTGCCATATGAATCAATGCTGACCTGCTGGTGACATCATAAATGCTGGGTAGCAAAATTGCAGATAAATCTCTATAGAATGAATCAACATACACAGAAGATAATATGCATTTAGTTGTATATCAGGAAACAGTCTAAATTACTAAAAGAAAAATGTATCTGGGGACCATAGGGCAAATTTTGCTGATGCCTTCAGCAATATGTGATTTCTAAGTCTTGGTGGAATGCAGGGTTCATTGGGGGCTAGAAGAAATGAAGATAACATCTGTTGTATTGCTGACCCACCATGGGAATGGAGAGACAACACACACACAAAAATGGATTGAATAAGGGCCACTCTATTATTCTATAATCTAACTGTATTAAAGTCCTGTGAGGTGCAAGATGGAGGAACAACCTGGTGAGGGAAGAGCTGAGGCCAGGGGACACCCCCAGACCCCCTTCTCATCTTCTCCTGGGCAAATATCTGAGCTGTGAGGAAAAAAATAATAGCTGTGTTTCTCCGAACTGGTTCACTGATGGCAAACATGGGGAATCCTTCCTTCAAGACCCATGACTTAAAGTGAGGGGGTAGCTCCTAGGCCACCCCTAAAGGTAGTCTATTTCTACAACCCCAGGCCCTGTGACCTAAAGAGGTGCAACACACCCTCAAGTTATAATATATAATTATTCATTAATAAAGCATTGAAAGATTGGTATCTTTTTTCTCTTGCCAAATGCTACTGATTGATTTGTAAATCCTACATCAAGCTGTAAACAGCAAAGAATGGATAAGTGCACGATATACAAAAATTGCTTAAAGTTACTCTGTAATCTAACAAATGTATTCACTTATAATGCAGCCCTTATGCTGTTATAGTTTATTAGGTTTTAAGGTACAGAATCCCAATTATATTATTTCTAGGCAGGTAAGTGCCAAATAATTTTTTGTGCGAATCTAACCTGTCTTTCTATTCATTTTATATAACAATTTCATAAAAATAAATGTTCTTGTCAAATAAGTGTCAAAAGAAAATTTCTCAAAATAGGTCTATCTATTCATACATTCTTCATATGCTTTTTTTTAAAAAAATGAAGAAAATTAACAATTACATACTGTCTTGAATGTTAAACACACATTAAATGTCTTAGATACATTTATTAAACCACACGTTTTATTATTCTAAAATTCAGTAAGGATTACAGAATCCAATTTTCCACAAATACCATTTGTTCTCAGTCTCTTTGTCAAGTTGTTTTCACTCTGAGTTCATGAAAACTGCCACCACCTATGTAAGAGAACAGTGGCACCATATGAAAGCAGGGAGATGTAAGATTGAATCCAGAGCTGGAGCAAATCTGCCCAGGACCACAGGAGGGCTAGTCTGGGAGTAGTAGTTCAAATCAAGAACTTTTCTGAGTTCAGAATCAGGTAAAGTGACAGCAATAGCAATAGCATTTACATTTCTATACTGCTTTATAGTGCTAAGCATTCTCTAAGCAGTTTACAATGTGTTAGCTAATTGCCCCCAGCAGGCTGGGTACTCATTTTACCAACCTATGGAGGGATGGAAGGCTGAGTCAACCTGGAGCCCTGCAGGATCAAACTCACAACATTGAGGGTACAGTACCAGCATTTAACCACTGCACCACCAGGGCTCTTTTTTGTGATATTTTGGATTTCAACACCTAGAAATTCCCAGCGAGCATGGCCACTGCCCAATGATCACTATGAGGATTTCCCATGGAACTAATTAAAAAAATTGGTTGTAGTTGCACACATTCACCTAAATATAATGATTTTGGACATGAGTGGAGAACATTTGCTCCCTGTCTCCAATCAATATCTTCCAGACAAACTCATAACTGGGGATGATAGGAGTTGTAAGCCATATGGTTTTTGTTCCATGGGGTTTTCTTCTGCCAAAGAAAAACCAGTGCCAAGCAGCCATTTTCCACATTACTCATCAAAAACAAAACAAAAAAGTAATAACAAATATTAAAGTCCAATAACTTACAAAAAATGTTCAGGAGCCCAAAGGAAGGCATGTAAGAAACATCCATGATTTTCATTTTTAAGAATGAACAGCTTTGCCATTTTGAATAAGTAGTCTAAATGCAACACCACATTATATTGAATTGTAACTTTTCTAAAAGGCTGCGTGTAGTACAAGCCACTGTGCACATTGTAAATAGTAAGCCAGCCTGTAATTTAAACAAATAGCTTGTTTAGCTATACAACTGCAAATTAACAAGGGGAAAGGGGAAGAATGGACAGAGTTGTGTCTAGGTTAAAAAATAAATAACAAAAACAGAAAATAGCACAAGCAAATCGTTGCTTAAGTCCGTTCAGCAGTTCACCTACCTGGGAAGCATCATCTCCTCAGATGCCAAAATTGACAAAGAGATCGATCACAGATTAGCAAAGGCACATAGTGCATTTGGAAGATTTTACAATAGAGTCTGGAGTAATAAACACCTGAGGCGAAGCACAAAAATCAATGTGTATAGAGCCATTGTACTGTCTATTCTCCTTTACGGGTCTGGAACATGGGTCACCTATCGCCACCACTTACAACTACTTGAACGCTTTCATCAGTGCTGTATATGCACAATCCTAAATATACACTGGACTGACTATGTGACGGATGTTGCTGTCCTTGAGTAAGCAGGGATCACCAGCATTGAGGCCATGATACTGAGAACACAGCTGTGCTGGGCAGGACACGTTTCTAAGATGGAGGACCATCGCCTCCCAAAAATAGTACTCTACGGTGAACTCGCCATGGGTCAGCATAAGAGGGGTGCTCCAAAAAAGTGATACAAAGACTCCCTGAAACAACATCTCAGGCTTGGCCAAATTGATCACCAACAATGGTCCGCCCTGGCCTCACATCAGGAGGCATGGAGATGCACTATCCACAATGCCGCAGCCTTATTTGAGAACTCACACCGAACAAGTCTTGAAGAGAAACGACAACGCAGAATCACAACTCGGAAACATCACCCAAGGAGACCTTCTGCTGTGCTTTCTGCAACTGGACTTGTTTATCTCGGATTGGCCTTTTTAGTCATCAGCATGCTTGCAGAAAGCGCGAGATGAGACCTTCCTGAATCTTCATTTGTGAAGAAAAGCCAGTGAGAGAGAGAGACCTGCTCAACAGTAAGGCAGGACAAGAAAGGCTCAAGTAAGCCAGTTCTCCATGTGTTTGATAGAGAACAATGTACAATAATCAGGGTAGCCCTACTGTTAAGCAAAGTGAGGTGGCCACCTCAAGAATCAGATTTTGAATGCCACCGAAAGACCAACAAATAGCTCTGTTGGTATTGTCCCTATGCAGCTTTCTGCCTCCATTGCCAAAATAACATGGGTGACTTTTGATACCATGCATCTTCATTTGGGAATTCCTTTTGGGTTTTTCATGGTGTGTGCAACATTTATTGTGCTTTCTCAGTCAAGGAAATATCTTGGGACAGCTCTAACAGTAGTGTTAAAGGTCCAAACTCACACCAGCAATTCATACTTATGCTTTATGCAGACACAAATCCAAACCATGCAATGTCAACCCTCCCAAAGAGAGAACTAAATAAGGAATATCATTAATGAAAAACAATTGTACATTGTGATTGAAAGCTATTCACAAGCATTGTCATTTACTTCCACTGAAGCCAGTTGGATTTTTTGAGTACTATAAGAGAAACATAAATAATTGGACTTTAGAAACAAATAGTGCCTTATTTGAGTCAGTGGCAATACTATGTCTAACACACCTGTAAGAAAGTCTTTAGGTCCTAAACAGCCAGAAACATACAAGCTCTAAATTAAGAGCTGTCTACATTTACTTGTGAGAAAACCCCAATGAATTCAACAAATGTACTTAGAAGAGTTCAATAAAACGATTTCCACACAAATTCCTATGATTTCTGAGGACAGTTCCCACTCCAAAAAGAAAAAAAAAATCACAAGTAGAAGAAATGCACATTTTAGCAGCGTAACCTTGCACACAAGTGTACAAAGGTGAATGAAAGGACAACACTGAAAAGGCATTAAGATTTCTTTCAAGAAATATGCTAGGAATCTAGAGGTGAAAAACACAAAGGACACAATTATCTACTGCAACTGACTGATGTGCTTTTTCTTACTTGACATCCAAAATTAATGACCTTAATTTTGAGTTTCAAGATTGGGAGAAGGGAAAGTGACAGAAATGTAAGGATTATTAGGTGCCTTCAAAATGAACTTATACAGCCCTAGAAAGATTCTTTTTATTACTTTCTCTAACCCTCAGAAGAACATTCTTGATAGAAGAAGCTGTGATAAGGACTGAATTCTTTTGGAAAACTTTGATTTTTCCCTCCAGATTTGGCAGTGTCACAACACTGTGCCCTTTCATAAGTGGCCTCTCTAATTTTTCACAGAAACAGTCACACAGGACTTCTGTGGAAAGATTCACTCTTAAGATTAAGATTCCTATCTTTAATCCAACTCTAGGTGGCCTATGTATTAGAGAAGCCCCTGTGTACTGTGTCTGTGTTGAAAAGGTAGCATATCTAATTTATCTAAGATGTCTCTGGATAAAATGTAGCCAGTGGTGTGGAAATTCTTCATTCAACCTTGTCTATCCCATCATCCAATGCCACCAACTTATTTCTGCCTCATGCTTTCTTTCCTGTTCTTGTGCACTCCTCAAGCCTTGCTTTGTCCTCACTCATGACATTCATATAGGGATTACATTTTGGTAAATGAAATTTGTTGTATGCAGGGATGTTCCTAATTTTGCAACAGGATAAGTACAATAAGGCAATGATGTTTGCTTTTTTAAAGCACCCAAGTGGAGAAAGGTACATTTAATAGTCTGATCTGAAAACCTGCCAAGCACTTTAAAATGTGAACTAGATAAGGTGCAGCAAGATGTCAGATTTCTGTGTAGGGATGGAATAAATATTCAAAAACGTTTGAATTTTTTTTTAGTGTCGAAAGAATATATTTTTTTAGTGACAAGAATATTTTTGTCACTAAAGAATATTTTTTTAGAATATTTTTTTAGAAAGAATATTTTTTAGTGACAAGAATATTTCTGGATTCATAAGAATCTTCACAGTTCAAGACTCGTAATATCTTATAATGGGCAAAGTTCATATGCTGTTGTTTTGCACAGAAAACAGCATTTTCTCCACAGGGAACATAATATTTCAACATAGAAATATTAACTCCTATGCAGAAAATATTAGTTTTTGCACAGAAAAAAAGCTGTCATTGGGAATTTGTTCTGTGTAAAATTCAAACATGGCTGATTTGCAAAGAAAACAGCATTATTATTTTTCATGCAGAAAATGCTCTTTCCTGTGCAGAAAATGTGCAGAATGTGTAAATTTTGTGCAGAACAAATCCCCAATTACACTTTTTTTTATTTGTCTGTACAACCCCCCAACAATTTCTGTGCAGGAATTAATATTTCTGCATTGAAATACTATTTTCCATGCAGAAAATGCCATTTTCTGCATAGAAAAATGCTGGTTTTTGTACAAATCACCCACATGCAAATTTTGCCAAGAATAAGTCCTGATCTGTGAATAGCCTTTGAAAATTGTGTGATTTTTGAAGACTTTCTCACAGAGGGAAGAAAATTGCTGAAATTACTTGTTGCTACCTTCAAGAAGAAACTTAGTGAAGAATTACATCCCTACCTCTGTGTAGTAAACAGGAAATAGCTAAGTAGAGAATTTCTGTGCTCCTCACTTTTTGCCTGGACATACATTTGGAGAAGGTGAGCAAACAGGTAACAATAGAAAGGATAGAAGGGGACAGCAATTTGGCTCTGCAAGGTGTAACCAAAATTGATCTGGCTTGTCCCACCTTGTTTGTGAAAGTAGGACTTAAATCCTATTTGTGGGGGTTCCAATATATACCCAAGTGATAAGCTATGAACAGAGGAAAAGATCAAAGGAAGTATATGAAGAAAGATAAACTGTAACTTGAAACATCAAAGTAGGTCAGATTCTAAGACGTGGAGGAAGTCAGTAGGTTATTAGGCAAATGTGAGAAACCAGAACATTCTCTTTGAAAGAAGCTATGGCAGTATGAAGGGACGGACAGTTAGAATGCCCTCCAGACTATGAGAATAACAATTCACCAAGTAAGAATGAGCTTTTCTCTCTTCATGTACATTCATTTTGTGATATTAGGAGAAGGAGATGATGGTAGAACCCAAATATTCTGACAGGAAATACTCAAATATCTTGATTGCATGGAAGTTTTCCATTGGAGCACTCTTTGAAGAACATTACTGCAAAATAACGAAGAAGCAGTGTCTCCCAGAGTGTGCAGTGACAGGAACATACACACTTTATGAGACACATTCCAGGAAACCCTCTCCAAGCCATCTAGCCAAAGTAGCTGTGGAAATCCAAGGAATTGGCATGAAATGAAACAAATGCACTCCCATGATGACATAAGGCAGAGCTGGAGAACCTGTCCTCCATCAGGTATAGTTGGGTTATAACTGCATGCCACCATCTCTGTAACTTGGCCATTCTGGCTGATGTCAATAAGAATTTTTTTCCAACATAACTGAAAGGCCAAAGGTCCCCACTCTCACAGATAAAAAGGCTAGTAGAAAAGGGTTTACATGTTGATTTAACCATTAATGAGCAAAGAGATATAATTCAATTGTATTTAAATTATAACAGGGGAATTTTTTTACCATTAAGTTAATGCTAAATTACCTTCTGCTACTTTCTCTTTCTCTCACTTTATTATTTTATTTCCTTATCATCCCTCTGATTTACATGTGGATCTCAGTATAAGTCTCAGGGTCAACAGCATCAAAAATTAGTTTCGGGGGGCGGGGATAGGATCTTCTAGTGTCCAGTATACTACACAGGACAACTTGAGTACAAAGAAGCCCACCCCTTTCAATCTGTGCTTACTGCTTAATGATGAAATTATTGACAGATAATATCAATATTGATATTGAAAGATTGATAGACTCTTCAGTGAAAAGCATTGTTGCACTTCTGACAAATATAACTCAATCCAATTCAATTAAAATATATATTTAAGTAAATTCCTCCTTCATTAGAAAAATTCTAACATATTTTATAACTTAATAGATTTCAATTGGTTGTTTTCAATGCCTACACCTGAAATAAGGCCTAGTACAATCTGCCTAAAACTTGACAATCCAGTGGCCATTCAGTTTCTACCACTTTTGCTCAGTTTTAAAGTGGGGGAAGGAACAGCAGTATTTGCTTCTGGTCTAATGACAAGTTATTTTGAGAATCAAAGACCAGCTTGGAGAATAACTTTATCCAAGCAAAAACACTGTGCTTTTAGACCATGAAAAAACATGGGGTCAGGTACACTGTGCCAAAGGTTATGACCTCTACGATCAATAATGTTTTGGTGAGGAAAATCTTCAGAAAACCAGCAAGAAGTACCTCATAATAGATGATGCAGGGGTGATCACAGTATCTCGTTAAGGCGTGGTGACCGCACATGTCAAAGGACAAACAAGTGGGATTCAAAATATCATATAGAAAGGCCTTAAAAGTGATAATGGCTTAATGACCTCCTTGGACCTTCGAAAGAGAGCAGAGATTAGCTTTCTCAGTATATCAGTTGATGGCCTGATCCCAAACTGTTTTGGAAAAAGAGAACTACACCATTAGCCAAAGAGGATTTCCCTGAACAGTCATAATGAGAGACATCTCCCCCAAAAAAGTCTCTGTTTTCACTGCAATTTCCATGTGGAATCATGGAAAGCATTATGTTGTCACAGAGGGCCTACATGATGCCAAGAAAGGAAAAATCTATGTTTTCTATCTAGTCCAGCTTCCTGTTTCTCATGCTGGTCAACGAGAGGCCCATAAGCAGAAAAACAGGGCAACAGCATTCTCTTAGTGTTGCTTCCCAACAGCTGGTATTTAGAAGCATGGTTGTACCAAAACTGGAAGATGCATATATCCATCATGACTTATAACCATTGCAAACTAGTGATGTGACAATTAGTGAATAGCAGTGACTTATTGTCACATCCCTAATTTGAGATTATGAATTATCGATACATTTACATTTGTCATTACGAACTGAAAAATTTGCCAGTAGCATGCCCAGGTGTTAGAGTTTTCACATAGTGCACTCACAAAAGAAGTAATGAGGTGAGCACTAAAATTAGATGTTCAGGATATTTTTATTGCTTAAGTAATAAAAGAAGCAATGCTTCAGCCATGTATTTTTAATTATGTGAATTTCAGTCAAGGCAATTTGAATTACTCTGCTGTGGGTAAAGATTAACACAGGCCATTCTTTCTTAGACACTGTGGAAGTGAAAGACAGCTAAATGTTTTATGGACTTCTACAGTCTCTACTAAAAGAGATGGTGGAGGGTTAGGTAGATTGTGTGAAAACTGTCAGGATAGCTATCTGCTTTCCCCCTTTTCCTCCTGTTTTGCTCTTCACACATGCTCTGATTCCAGAGGGAGCTGTTTACCTTGCCCATTGTACATGAGCATACATAGCTACAGTAGGATCACCTAGATAACTCACTATTTCCCATTTTAATTCTGTGAGTCTTAGTCAAGTCAATTTGAATTACTCCACTTGACTACAGGTGGGGAAAGAGGAGAGGAAGGAATTCCATTCTAATCACAGTCCATCCTCTGTGAACAGAGTTTTATGATTCACATTGCTAACTGCAAGAAGAGATAAGGAGGGAAAGACAGCTGACTGTTTTATGGCACTCATTCTTCAGGAATTTGTCAGTAATGGTTTGACTTCTTTGTGAGAAGTCAGTCAGTTGAAATATCTCACACTTCAAACAAAGCAAAAAGAGTACAGTAATATAATTTCCCCCTTCAGGGATAGGAAGAATAAAAAGATAAATTTACATCACTAATTGATAACCTTATACTCCATTAATTTGCCTAATTCATCTAAAACTATCTAAGATGTTACCATATCCCTTGAAAGTGAATTTCATACTTAGAAATAAATGCATATAGAATCTCCATTGCACTTCATATAAAATGAAACAACCTATCCATTGATACATCTCTGTTACTTTTATTCATTATCTATAGCCTAGCCTGAAAGCTCTTGTCAGTAGCAGGCCAAAACACAGGGAATGTATTCAGGATAATGAATATGCAGATTCATAAGCTATTATCCCAGTGCATTCAAACTGATCCATTTGATTTTCTGTGTACAATACAATGCTGAGAAAAATGACAGCACTAATCATTTTACTATAATTCATATATGTGAGAAATAAGGTAGAACCCAAATGTGTCATGGTAATATGCCCCCACCTCAGTTTATCTTGCTAACATGGGTCTTTGGGGAGAATCAACTTGAAATATCCAGAGATGAAGGAGCAAACTTTTGGAAAGTGATATGACAGTTAAAGATTGGCAGAACAAAGCAATTCAGCATCATCTGTCTTGTGTCAAGGAAATTAACACACAAAGCCCCTGACAGTTCAGTCTGTACCTTGTAACATATAGGAAACAATCTATTTTCCTGCACTGTGAAAATGAGTGGTGACTAACCCTGTGAAATAATTTTTTATTCCTTCAGAGGCAGAAGTAGAAATGGTAACCATATTTCCTCAGTTGGAGTGATTCCTGCAGGAACTACCCTCGGAACAAGGTGATTTTCAGCATCAACAAATTCTCCCTACTTACAAAAACAGTAATATCCAAAAATTAGTCACCATTAGGGCAAACGTAACAGGGCAGCTGCTGTACTCCATGCTGTTAGCAGGTATTAGTCCTGCTGAGAAAAGGTTAAGTGGATTCTGTTGACTCACTGAAGCAGGTAGATTTGTATGTCCCTGGGATACCAGGATAGTCAATTGGTCTAGCACACAACCAAGCTTTAAGCCAAACATCACTAAAGTAGAATGGTTCGAGCCATTGGTTCAAAGGTTGCAGAGGTGAATTATAGCTATTCTCTTCATTAAGCTTTGTGACAAATGAATCAAGGAGAATGTTCAGGGGATCAGGCTGCTTTGTGCATCTTCGTACCAGCCTATCACTCCAAAAACAACTGATCTTGTCTGATTTGGGAAGCAAAGCAAAGTCAGGCCTGATAAGTACTTGACCAGGAGACCTAAGGTGATAACAGAGATCTGTAGGTAGGGCAATTAAAGAATCCTGCCTGAAAACCTGGAAGTTGCTGCCAAGTAGAACTGGTGATATGGGGCTAGAATGATCAGTGATCTGACTCAATATAAGGGAGTTTCTTAGGCTGATCTTTCCTACTTTTGCTCGAGTGTTCTGTGAGTGGGATATCTTTTTGTTAATGGTAGCTAAGGGCTCATCTACACCAGCTGGGATAACCTGGGGGAAGCCCAGAGTATTCTGGCCCTGGAGCTACCCCAGATTTGCCCTGTTACCAGAGCACTCCTCATTTAGAATAAGCAGCTGTCTTTACATGTGTCCTGCTGTATCACTTGGCGCTGCCACCACTGCTGGTGCATGGCACATTCTCTGAGGCCATAAACAAGGTGCTCAGCATTGATCACTTGCTGGGGGACTCATTGTGACCTCAGAGGAAGCAATGCATGACAGCAGCAGTGGTGGCACCAGCACTGGAGATACAGCAGGATACACGTGAAGACAGCAACCTGTTCTCAGCATGGAATGCTCCAGATATTCCTGTAAGAACCAGAGTAAATCAGGAATTTTTTAAAAGTGTTTTAAGGGGGGGTTTAAAACCATTTTGGGGACTGAATTAGCTGAACATTGTGAGGACAGTTTGGTCCAGAGTTGGGGTTTTGGACCAATGTCATTTGGACAGATTGCCCCCCCCCCCCCAGGATGGCCCCAAAACATTTTATCTGGCTTGTGTAGATGACCCCCAGTTTGGGTAATACTGTTTCTGCAAGAAAGGGGAAGTTATTGATGTTGAAAATCACTTTGAACATTCAAACTTAAAGTTACCTTTGCTACTTATACCTCAAAAGGAATCCAATTTTGCACAGTGCAGAAAAATAAATTGTTTCCTATTTGTCTCAATATAAACCATTAAGTGGGTTGTGTAATACAAGTATAACATTGGTATTACTGGTATTTGATAGTATTGACTAAATTGTTGGCATACGGTGGTCCTATAAATTAACTGTACTAGAGTTAATGAGATGAAACATTACAGTAGGACCCCCGTATCCTCTGGGGATTGATTCGGGGGGGGGCGGGCGGGCGTTGATATGGAAAACTTTGGATAATAGTGAACACCATTGAAAATTATGGGACTTCTAGTTTAAAATACCACAAAGTTGCCTTGGAAGACCTAGAAAATGGCTAGAGAGGACACATTTTCTAGGAAGAATTTATGGTAGGTGTGCTGTTTTGCGTCCTGTGGATAATTGAATCAGTGGATAATGAATCAGTGGATACGGGGGTCCTACTGCATAATTCTAATTATTGTTTTGTAATCCCCATTAGCCCTATTCAGCATGGGACAGGGCTCTGATATCTTGGGAAGTGGTAGTCCAAAATCTCTGGAAAGCACACGGTAGGAGACATCTTTCCCTACATGCTTCATCAGAGTGCAACCGTACTAGAAATACTAGGAATAGATTCTAGAAGCATTTGAATACAAATCACCTGCGACACTACTGAGCTATGGAACTTCCTTGAATATTGCTCAAATCCCCACTCAACCATGGAAACCTACTGAGTGATCACACTCTCTCATCCTCAGAGGAAGGCAAAGGCAAACCCTCTCTGAACAAATCTTACCAAGAAAAGTCTGTGATAAGGTTGTCTTAGGGTCATCATAAGTTGAAAACAATTTGTAGGCACACAACAACAGCAGAGGGTTTTTTAAAAAACAGGAAGTGAACACGATGACTTTTGCTCATTCCCTGTTATAAAGAAAGGTCTCTCCTGGGCTTGAAATGGCTGAGGATATCCTACAAATATGCTGAAAATGTCACCATGCCCCATAGAGGGTGTTTGGGGGCAAAATCTTTTCAGATTTTTTTTTGCAGAGGTGCATCCATCCAATGTCTCCTGGTCGGCTAATGTGTCCTCCTAGCCTCCCACAGTTGCCCACTCCTGTTATAGACCAATATCTGGAGAGCTGGACTTTGCCTGTCCCCACTTTATTAGACAGCTTGCCACCCTCTCAAAATGTATGCATACTAACATAATTGTCGTTTTTATATTTGTAATTTTAAAAATGATGCTTCCTGAAACTAAGAAAAAGATAAATAAGAAATATTTTCAGTGTCTTCAAACTTGCTTAAAAGCTCTAAGAGCAAAAATAAAAATGAGCCTAATATTGGCTTAGAACATTACTTGGTGAACAACAGCACATAGGAATCAGACCTCTGGATCAGATCAGCTTGCAATTAACTTAGGAGTTTGCTTCTGTGATGCTCATAAATAATAAGAACAATATATTTTCTTCATACTCAGTAATGAAAAGTGTATAAACTATATCTTAAAAACAGTAAATTCATTAATACTCTAATACTCATTAATACTCTACAGTTGTTAATTCACTGAACAAACTAATATATACTGATCTTTAAATTGGACTACCATATTGACAGGTACATGTTTAAATTTCAGGCAAGCTCATGATGCATAGCTGTGTAGATTTTTATTGCCTTCATTCCAATACTTAGTGCATAAACAATGTATCAAAAGGTTTTTCTTAATTAATGCCCAATGATATTTGCCCTCATCAAGCTTATTTTCTTAATTTTCCACCCCTTGTGATTTTTCTTGGTAATAATTTACAGTTCTAATTTAAATAGCATTACAAATTCATCACATACATTCTTTGTGGCACTTTTTCTCACCTTACTTTTAAAACTTCTAATGAATTCTCCCAACATGCAATTTTATGCTCTCTATCATGATTTAAATTAAATATTATTGAAGGTGTTCATTATTGGATATGAAATATAATTAAAGTGATGGGCAACATTAGCTATCATAGTAGACAGCCAATTCTCATGAAATTCTTAATTTCCAGTCCTGTGCAAAAATGGTATTATGAAACCCCTCCATAAAGGGTATAGGTAAAATAAGTACTGCTGGTTCTAGTACAAAGAACTAAGGCTATTCGATTAACTATTTTTTAAACATAACAGTCTGTATAGTCAAATCAGCCAAGGGAAATTCTATTGCCAGATCTTTGGAAAAGCTACAAAAGGTAGATATATTGTAAATATCTGAGTCTTCATATCTCAAAGGAAAATTACATATACACTACTGTGGATAAGACTTTAAGATTTTAAGGGATAATAGTTGGTTCCACGATAAAAAAAGCAATTTTGTTTGTGTGCAAACACTCACTCACACCTTTGCAATGAACACTCAGGTTGCTGTTATTGGTTAAGAGTGCATTTTTAACTAAAAAAAAGAACCAGCATCATGTAGTGGTTTGAGCACTGGACTATGTATGACTCTGCAGACCAGGGTTCAAATCCCCACTGGAACATGAAACTCACTTGGTGACCTTGAGCAAGTCACATTCTCTCAGCCTCAGAGGAAAGGAATGACAAATCCCTCTGAATAATGGCTTTTTTACTTTACAATTTTGCTTATTCTCACTGTCTGATTTACATTAGAGAAAAATGGACAAGGTTCTTTTTAATACAGTTGAGGTTTAGAAAATTAAATACTCACTGAAGCATGCTTTGATTTACACAATTGTTAGGGCAGAGTTGTGAAACAATTGCTGGTATGTAAAAGCACCAGATCCTGTCTGATCTTGGAAGCTAAGCAGAGTCAGCCCTGGTTAGTACTTGGATGGGAGATGATCAATGAATACCAGGTGCTCTAGGCTATATTTCAGAGAAGGAACTGGCAAAACCACCTCCAAGTATTCCTTGCCTAAGAAAACCTTATGAAATTCATGGGGTCACCATAAGTCAACAGGCAACTTGAAGACACACATACCCACACACACCCCAACATTTACCAAGACAGAAATATATTATGCAGATCTCAGCTCTGCAGGATTGGTCTAATAGAACCCGCTACCCCTTACTCTATTCCTCTATCCAAATATTTCCTACTATTTTGATAGCCTTGTGTGAGTGTCTGAAGCCTGAGTGTGTGCGTGAATGCTGTTGATATTAATTTCCACTGAAAATCATATAATTGTAACTTTTGGCTTAGAGTCTCCTTCTTGGTACCAGTATACATAGGTTAAAAGATCCCACTGTTTCCCACCCTCTCACTGCCATAACTGAGCTAATTAAATATTCCCCATTTTAATATTAGGACATTAGAGGCTTCCCACGGACCTCACACAATTTGGGTAACAATTATCTCTATTTTAATGCATAGTGTAAAATCCAATCACAGTATATTGCATTGCTTATCTCCTTAGGCATTCTCCTAGTGTGGAAGAGGCCTTCTAATGTTTACTCCAAAGTTCCCCTGCCCAGTTTACTGCACATGTAACTCTGTCTGTACCACTGAGTGGTGGGCAACTACAACTCTGGCCCTGTATATACGACTAAAAAAAATCCGTTTGGGGGGTAAAAAATACGAACAGGCAATCATTTGAATATGTACAATCTGCCTACATGATTTTTTACCCTCCAAAACTGTGTATGACCCGCCCCCCTTGCTCAGATGGCTGTAGCGAGCAATCCAAGTGGCGGTTTTAAATCTCCCACCACTTTTTAAAATTATTTTTTAAAGGGCCTATTATGCGGACATTCAGTTTTCCATATTTACAAAATAAAATAAAAGGGAATAAATGTAAAATTCATGGACTTACCAGACTCTCGCTTAGCCGACAATCCAACATGGCAGACACTCCCAATTCCCCTCTTTGTTAGCCCCACCCCCTGCACTCGGCCAGCCAATCAGATTACACTGCCTGTTTGTGTGTGTGCAAATGAGGGGTACAGATGATCAACCATTCAAACAGCTGTACAGATTTTAGCTCGAGATCCGCTAATCCTTCCGAATGCTGATTCCATGTAGTTTACAGGGGATTTGCTAGCCCCCCTTCCGAATGACACATATGCATCTGAACAGCCGTGTGTACAGATGATCAATCTTTCGAATGCCATACTTTTTTCCCCCCATATAGACACCCCCTCTGTTTCTGTTAATGGATACACACTGCAGCATACATGTATTGAGAGGGGAGGGAGGGCAGGGTTCGACTGAACAAAGGGCCAGATCAACTTCAGCTATATGGGTATGACTCATTCTTTGTGTCTATTCTGCAAAGAAAATCTCCTTCTTCTGAATTCTATATTGTGCACTTCCTGCAACAATAAGAAAAGGAAAATTCCCCAACCATTTTAATGTGTTTGAGGAAATGATTCTTCAGAGGCTTTAAATTTCTCCATGGGATACTTCTACACATCCATGTGAGGAGATATTTCATGAAAGATAATAGGGCTAATCAGTAAAAAGACCGTGCTGGTAAGCAAGCTTGTATAATTGCATTCTAAGGTGAAATTTGTACTTACATTTTCAAAATAAATGCACTGCCAATACACAAGGGAAACAAAATGATGAATATGAACTAAAATCTTTATTGGAAAGAATCTTCTGCTGTAAAAGATAGTTTTTTGCTTAGACAGTTTATTACAAAAAGGACATAAATAAAACTGTTTCAAATTTAAATGAAAGAAGAATGTTTCTAACAATAATTAGTACTGAAATCAAATGGTATTGTTTCTGGTTGGTTCAGCTCTGCAAATATATATGACCTGCACATATCCTGGGAGAATCTTCTGATTGTCTGCCCCAGGGTGTCTATTGAAAACCCCATAAAATGAAGATGCTCACAACCTTATAGTCCAGACTTTTAAAATCTTATAAGCACATTATGATTCTTTCGCTAGTCAGTAATTATAAAAGCTAGTGGCTCCTATCTACCATTTCTGCCACTTTCAATAAGCAGTTATTTTTATCCAAAAACTGATTACTATTATCCCTGTGTGTCCATTTGGTTATTTATGCCAACTGATGAGCAAATATGGTTTCCCTGGAAAGCAATTAAGACCAAATGTCTAGATTTATAGGAGTGTAATTTTATGCATGTTTGTTGAGATATGTGTGTAGGATTGTAATCTCGATGTGTTATGTTATTCTTTGTTACTCAAAGCTAATAATCTCCTTGAAAAAAGTAATTGATTGTTTACACATCACCATGGAAAGCCTTCAGTAGGCATGGAATTGCATTTTGCACCAATGTATTATTACTTATGATTGAAAATGAAAGGATAAAATAATTCATGTGGTGCAAATATTAAATATTAGTGTCAGAATTGGACATTCAAATAGGTATTTGAGGATTAATGTTCTACAATTTGATCTAAGGAAATATTTTCACTGTCTGCAGAAGAAATCATGACCTTTGGTTGCTTCTGTTGCAATAGCCTATCAACATAATAACCTCTATATAAGGAGCGCTTTGACTACTGGTTTAAATCCTGATCCTAATTTTATTTTAATGGTTTAGAAATAATGTGAAAACTTACATTGGACTAGTATGTCTTAATTTCAACAGTAGATAGCATGGAATAATGCTTGCAAGGATTATAAATTGTCAATAAGTCGGATTTAGATTATTTGCACAGAGTCAATGGGGAAATCTAGAAAACAATCATTAATGTACTTAATGCTACTTTGTTCAAGTTCTGTGGAAGAAATCATTCTGAAGATAACATGGTAGAATCTTCTATGAAGCATATACTATCCTATGGCCAACATCCAAAACTCATAGGTAATGTGAGGCAATTCTCCAATTGTAACAGAGAAAATAACAAATAGAAAATAATAATGGTTTTCACAGAAATTTCAGTGTCTCATATTCTGAAAATGGAAACTTGCTTATAGCTGATAGCACAACACTTCAAGTATATCTAGGCTGAAATAATATCACTCACTCTAAAAAAAAAAGAAAAAAAGGAGAAAGCCCTATTTTTAAGACTCTCTTAGTTAGGAGAGTATAACGAGCAAATGTGAAAAAACTGAGCCAGATATTTGCAATAAAATGTGCACAGATTTTCCTTTGGTTTTTTTCCAGGCTGTGCAGCTGTGTTCTGGAAGAATTTACGTCTGATGTTTCTCCTCCTTCTGTGGCTGGCATCTTCAGAGAATGGTTGGGTAGGAGTGTGTGTGGAGTTTATATGCTGTGAAACTGTTGGGGAGTATATGTAAATTTGTGTATTTGAATGGTTAGTTTCTGGGTATAGAAATGCAAGGAGGTTTAGTGTCTGTTTGGTTAATGGTTGGTTGATGGCCCATTATCTGCTGGAAATCCTCCGGTCCCTGGGTGGAATTCCTTTGTAAGTGTTGAGTTTTGATTCTATAGTTTTTCAAAACTGGAAGCCAGATTTTGTTTACTTTTAGGGTTTCTTCTTTCCTGTTGAAGTTGTCCAGGTGTTTACAAAGGAATTCCATCCAGGGACAGGAGGATTTCCAGCAGATAATGGGCCATCAACCAACCATTAGCCAATCAGACACTAATCCTCCTTGCATTTCTATACCCAGAAACTAACCATTCAAATACACAAATTTACATATCCTCCCCAACAGGGGTTTACAGCATATAAACTCCACACACACTCCTACCCAACCATTGTCTGAAGATGCCAGCCACAGATGCAGGTGAAACGTCAGAAGTAAACTCTTCCAGAAAAAAAAAACAAGGAAAATCTATGGATGCTGGCTGTGAAAGCCTTCAACTTCACACAAAATGTGCACAGCTAGACAAAATTGATACATAAAGTTTTGAAGACAAAATATGCTGGTGAAATTCTGCTGACATCCTGGTAGAATAGTGTACAGGTAAAGATATACTAAAATGGGATGGACATGTAGCAGGAATGAAGGAGGAATAGCCTCACTCTATACCTGGTTAGTTTTTAATGTGATTCATGCCACTTGAATTAAGAGCTGTCAATAGAAATAGAGGTGGAGCAAGAAATTTCCTTCCCACAAAATTAAATGATAAGGGAGATATGTTAGAAATAGCTGGTTGTCCTCACTTACAATCCCATTCATTAGGGTGCCATGGAAGAGTTCACAGTGTGATGTGATTCATCACCCATTCATAGAACACAATCACTGGTGTATAAATACTCAAATCATGAGGGGTATGGGACTGTCTCTCTCTAATGTCATGCCATGCACACTTAGGATTTTACCAGATTTGGCAAATATGGTGTCATAATGATGCCTAATGAATGTGAAAGGGTGCACATACCAGATATCATCCTTTCATGATAGTGTCTTGAAAATAAGGTGTTCTTTTTTATTGATGGGCCAAGCCATCAATAGATCTCCCATGGCACTTTTTTGCCAGTATTGCCAGCATTTGAAACCTCACGCCATTGTCCTCTCATGATTTCAACATCAATACCAGAACATTTCCAGGTGATAACACGAAAGCCAGGTAGAGGACACTTTTTATGAACCTCCCCAGTTTACTTTTAAGTTTTAAAGTGTGTTTCTGTGATTGTGTGAATGTTTTTTTGTTTTTTGTTTTTGGTCTTTCTTTTGGTGTATTTTTTAATTTTACCATGCTTTTCCAAGAATAGGTAAGATCACGAACATGGAAGTAAACAGAGCTCTTGTTCATGCTCTTTCAATGCTAGAGTTGCCTTTTAACACTCACAGAAGGTAAGTTGTCATAGAGTTATTTTGCTGGGACAATTATATTTGAAAACTATTTTTGGAAATAAACGTTAATAGTGGTTAATCTGATAAAGTCCTTACAGAAATTAGGGTATTTTCCCAAACAAAACAGTCATGCTCCTGAAGTCCAACTGTCCTCAGAATTCACATATGAATTTGAGCACATTGCAAAACTGTGATATAACATGGTCTTGCACTGGGACTGGTGAGTTTCCACTCAGTGCCTGAATATCATTGGAGAGTCAGGCCAGTGACTCTCTCTCCCTAACTTATCACATAGGCTTGTTGTAAGGATAAAGGGGGAGAAGGAGCAGTATGCAGTTTGTTCAACTAGCATTATGACTGATCTAGAACATTTTTATATATTATTTATTTATTAATTTTAACATAGACAGTATAATTCACAACCAAAATAGAGAAAAGAACAAAACCAAGACAAAAAGGGGGGAAAGAAAAGGGACAATACATTTATAAAGATATATACATATATGAAAACATAAACTAAAACGAATCTAAAAGTAAATGCAATATCAACACCTAAACTAAAACAATAAACAGAACCTAACTAAACACTAACCAAAACACAAAAGAGCTCTTATCCCCGCAATCCAAACTGTAATGAAAAAGGAAAAACCTAGGGTTATCTAGACAAGTGGCTAGAGCCACCATTGTTGATTTTCAGGGATGCACTCATGCACTATTTTTGAGTGGCGGAGCAAAAAAAAAAAATCAGCAGAGGATCTCTCTTCTGCATCTCTGATTTAACAAGGAGGGGGAGGGAAATGGAGGGTGTTGTGGAGAATAATAATGTGAATAATTCACTCGCAGCCCCCATCTTTACTCCTGGGTATGCTCCATGTGAACTTCAAACATGGATAGATTCCCATGCCAGTGATCTTACAAATGCATCGTGGAGACAAATGAATACTGCTGCAATGGTGAGTTAACGAGCAACTTTCTGCAATTAATTCTCCCATCTAGCTGAGCCCTTAGAGAAAAAATATATAATTTTACTATTACAGATCCAACTAACTAAACCCATTAGTAAGCATAGCCAAAAATTGTAACATTGTTAGATTTCCGATTGCTCAAAAAGTCCATAAATGGTTACCAATCTTTCAAAATATCCTCAATTCATTTATTCTTCAAAACCCACATTAGTTTGGCAACTTGGGCCAATTCAGCAACTTTAAGAATCCATTCTTTCATTGTCAGTGCTTTTGTCCACTTCCAAGTTTGAGCAAACAATGTTATGGCTGCTGCTGTCATATATCAGAGAAATAGCTGATATAGATATGGACTGATCTAGAATTTTTGAAAAAGCAACCTCACTTCTCTCCATGAATTCCCTAATAATATTAATCATTGGGGACCTATTTCTAAGCCAAACGTCTTTATCATTAGTTGGTTTTAGATGCTGCAGTAATCTAAATTCCAAAGTGGTCCGGCACTGCTGAATGGACTTCATGTCACATATGATTAGTGTAATACCTTGTTCTTTTCCTTTTCTTGGAATAACCTTGAACACAAATGGAAACTGCTGAGTGCTGCAATGGAATGTGATGGTGAAATACTTGAGAAAGGAAAACTAGCTGTAACTGTTGGCACGTAACTGGTATCGTGCAATTTATTTTCTTCCCTAGAAGAAGGCACAAATAAGTTGTATTGCAACTATAACTCCACAAGGGATAGCTTTTGTGAATAACTATAACTGTTTTATTAGTTTTATAGTTTTACAGCAGGTGGCTTCACTAAATGTTAATGGGAGGAATAGCATTAGAATCAAAGGCTGGTGAGTGTTGCTGGCTCATACTTTCCTGAAGGTATTGAGCTGATTAGATGGAGAAAAGTTTGTTTTATACTGTAGACCAGCCTTTCTCAACCTTTTTACCCTGGTGGAACCCTTGAAACAATTTTCAGGTCTCAGGGACCCCCTGCCTAAAAATTATTATATCAACAGTTAAAAAAAATGTTTATTTTTTTTTCAATTTCAATATCTCGTGGAACCCCTAGCAACCTCTTGTGAAACCCTAAGGTTCCAGGGAACCGTGGTTGAGAACCCCTGCTATAGACAAATGGCTTGTAGCATTCAGGTTAGGTAAAGGGAGAATATTCTTTAAAAATGGCTGAAAAACATGATTCTTGCATGTTGTGAAACCCTGATCAGAGGAATTCTGGACTAGTATCTTCACAGTTTGGCACTTGTTCTATACAAAATTTACACATGGTAGTGTTGTGCAGAAAACAGCATTTTCTGCACAGAAAATAGAAAATGCTGTGTTCTGTGCAAAATCACTAAGTGCAAATTTTGTGCAGAATAAGTCTCAAACGTTGAATAATCTTTGAAAACTGCTCTGTTTTCAAGGATTTTTTCACAGGAGAAAATTGTTTAAAAATATTTTTTGCTTCCTATGAGAAGAAAATTAGTGAAGAATTACATCCCTAATTCAGATGTGCTCTTTAAAGGAACTAAACCCATCTTTTTTATTCACTTTTGAAAACTGGGAGTGATGTTAAAATGTAACTAATAGTATATAACTTCTTTTGGGGCCTTGGAAGTAGGCTTTGCAAGTGCTACACAATGTGGAATGTTAGTGGGCCAAATCCAAAATTGCAAGACGGGGCTCAACAGAACTTCCTCCTCTCTCTCCCCTGCTGCCCAAAATAGAGCTCTGGATGTTTTCCAAGCTGGGGGTTAGGGTCAGATGAGCAATTGTGCACATCCTGGGGCTCAGCTACATGGCAATTTTAGTCTGAGATGATATGAGACATTAGGTGAACTTGATTCTGTCACGATTTGTCATGGGGAGTAAAGTCTCGGATTTTTTGTTCACACAGAAGGGGGGATTGGAAAGAAGGAAGGGGGTGAAAGATTGTTGGAGTGGACTCCAAACCAGTTGGGTGGCACAGGCGGTTTGTTTTGCCTGGCCATGGGGCTGCCTCCAAGGCCACCCCTTCCTCCTCCTGGATTTTTTGGGGCTGCTGGCTGCCAGAGAAAGGCCTGGGGAAGGGAAGAGAAGGCATGCGAACTACCTCCCACTTTGTTGGACATGTCTCCCTGCTGACAGGCTCAGTTGGAGCCCCCTCTGCTGCCGTCCCTCTTCCCATCACCACCCCTGAGGCTGGAGGGCTCTTTGCTCCACCACCAAAGCTGGAACACCACAAGGCGGCCTTGGAGGCAGCCCCATCACCCCCCCCCAAAAAAAATCCCACAGACTGTTACAGCCACTGCCTCACTCACTTGCCTCTCTGCTCCCGGTCATTCTGTGCCTTGGAAGTCAGCCCCAGCCGGGCAGGGCAGCACTCCTGCTGAGGAGGAGGAGGAGGAAGTGGAAGGAAGGGGTGCTTAAGGGTTCTACTGGTTTCCCTCCCTTCTACCCCCTGCCATTGGGAAGAAGAGAGCCATGGCTGGGCAGGCTCTTCCTCCGTGACTGTCTTTGGCTGCAGGAGCCTTTTATGCCCTGTGTGGGGGAGCAGTTGCGGACCCAACGCAGGACAATTCAGAAATGGCGGATCCTGAATTGCAAGGCTACCCTTGCAAGCTTGGCCCCTCCACAGTCCAACCAATCATAATCCAGCTATGCTTTGTGCCCCATATCCCAGGATGGTTGCTGATTTAACAGACAACCAATAGTGTGGTTTTTCCTGGACTTTTCAAGAAAGTCCAAGGAAAATAGAGGGGTGGACGGTCATGGTTTCCTGGGCTTTTTTGATACCTCCCCTTCTGATTAGCACGTGTTTGTCCTGATGAGTGTGGGGACCAATAGGATTTGTCCTGATTTTTTCCCAGCTTTTTTTTTTTTTTGCCATGTGTGTGGACCAATAGGGTTTGTCCCAGTTTTTTCATGGTTATTTTTTGCCATGTAGCTGGCCCCCTGGTTTTGCTGGATTCTGCCAGTCCATCAGCAAAGATTTACTGTTGAATCCTACCTAATAGCTAGGAAACCTACAGCATAATCCTTTATCCAGACCACAAAAATGGTTTCACTTGACATTTAATCTATTTTCATATTGATGTGTCACTGGGTATTGAGGAGCTTCTTGATTCTCAGTAACATAATGTTATGTAAACTTGTGGTAGCCTGACAGGATAACTGATTTTTCAATTGCTATTTCTGGAGCCATTTCTGTTCTTCTGTCTTTCTCTCTGGATTAAGAATTGATTAATTTACTTGCTGTTATTTGTTGCTTCCTGTGTGTATGATATGACTTATATGACAATTTAAAAGGACATAAATCATTTTTAAAAAGACACAATTAGATGCACCCTTCTGTCTGGCTGCCCAAAATAAGAACTAAAGGGTTGCACATTCATAGATGTGGAATATCACAAAGCCTCACACCACAGGATCTTGTAATTGTTTTCTTCAAGTTTAATGTTTCTCCACTGAAAGAAAACAAGGCATGGTTTTGCCACTCAGAATTGTTAGGACTGCAGTTCTGACTTCCAGGAGGTATATATTTGGGTCACTTTGACTGCCAGACACTAGAATTAATTGCAGTATAGGCAGACTCTGTCAGTGATGTAACACAGTGCTGTTTTTATGATTAGATATTTGCAGTCCTGATTTCTTCAGGATGCAGCATGCTTGTCAGCAGGGCCAATAACTCCCTTCATGCCTAGGATAATTTTGAGTACATCATGATGTGATAGACCCCTATCTTCTTAGACAGTGCCTGTCTCAGGAGCTAAGTTCTTATCACATCACCTTGTATGTTCAACTGCTTTTTTCTCTGAATCCTATGAACTTCTTGAAACACTAGAAACCTGCCTGGCCAGTTCAGTACAAGGTCCTCACATGGACTCTAGAGGTAAAGCAATTTCTAGTGAAAATCTAGATTCATTATGAATCAATGAACAGTTTCATTATTACTATCCTTGTTACTACTCTTTTTGAAATATTTATATTTCCTCTGTATGTAGTATATGTACATATATACATTTCTGCTCATACAACTTCTAAAACAAGTTCTTCTTATACCTAGCTTATGGCACCGAGGCAAATGTTTAGCATCTTGTGGCCCTCACTCCCTCTTTAAATCTTTTTTTCCTTTTCTATTTCTTTTCCCAATCATACTCCTCTGAGTAGGCAAGCAGGTATCACTCCTTCTCTGTGCTCAAGGTTCCCACAATAAAACATTGATTGCTTAGTTAATTGGAAGGCTTGTGGTAAATTATGTCCTAAGTTTTGAGTACAGACAACACACTTGCCATATACCTGGTTATGTAAGACTATATTCTTCCCAGAGTAAGTGGTCAATAGTGCAGAACCAAAGCCATTAATCACAAGTAATTAATGAACATATACATTGAAATCAGTACTTACATTTGTACACCCTCCAAGTTAATGCACAATGTGTTTGTGTGTTTCATTTTTACTTAGCAGCAGGCAGACTTACATAGGATTCAGCAGTGCTTGGCATGTGTGGAAAAGGAAAGGACAGAGAGTCAATAACATGATTAACAATAACTGCTAAAGACTTTCTATGCTGTGTTGGTAAAGCTTTCAGGAACAGAACAGCAGGGGAATCTATTTAGGTGTGGGTAGACTACAGGATGTTACATTAGTACTGATTTACAGGAATATAAACTGTCTCTTTGTGTATCTTTCCCCCAGAATATAGTGCCTTCACGGCTACATAGAACTGTGGTATTGAGGTGTCCCTTGAGGTGAGTCTGACACTGCAAGGCATAGCTTTATCAGCAATGAATCAGTGTTGAATGTTTCTCATACTGACTGCCTTGAGTCCTGCCAGTTTGACTAGGGGAATTCTTTTTTAAAAACCTTCAGCCTATACTCTATGATGTTATAAATGATTAACTAATAAGTGAAACACATACACACCTCCAAAGACTGTTTTTTGGGCCCTCTAATTGGCCCAAAATTGGCATTTTATTGACGCAAAATATGGATCGGCTACATATGTTGCAGCACGTGAGCTGTTCGGCCACCATAATTTTTTAGGTGATGAGAGTTAAAATGCATGAGATGGATCAACAGAAATTAATTAAGATTCAAAGGGATTTTTCTGAGGCTGCTAAGTTTCCATATGTGATAGAGCTTATAAACTGAGCATGTGCACTCATAATTATACAAGTCTGTTCACCAACTCTGTACTATGTTGGGGGGGGGGATCCACTCCCTTGAAGCCATTTTATGTGCTGTCCAAGGATCCAAATCCACATTTCCCCAGTGTTGTGTATTCTACAGCAGTAGCCAGATAATCAGGGTGGATTTTCAAGTTTGGTATGTGAGAGTTTGAGCATTGGGCTATGACTATGGAAACTAGGGTTTGAATCCCCGCTTGGCCATGGAAACCCACTGTGTAACCTTGGGCAAGTCACACTCTCTCAGCCTCTGAGGAAGGCAAAGCACACAACCCCTGAACAAACCTTGCCAAGAATATCCCATGAAGGTTCACCATAGGGTTGCCATAAATCAGAAATGACTTGGCACACAACAAGTAAGAACTGGTCTATTTCTGGTCCATCCCATTTTTGCAATTTTTTTTACATCTAATGACACCATTTTAAATAAATCACTCAAAACATGTGTTTAAATACATGCTTAACTAGTAATTGACTATATTTAAATATCTGTTTAAATGTATTTTAAATAGATATAAACTATAAATAACTGTATTGAAATATTCAGCAAAAGTGCTAAATCTATTTGGGAGCTATGATCTAATCCACACATTAGCTAAAGCAGCAAAGATAGGGGCATTTTGTGTAGGAATTGGGAAAGAGAGTTCTTCAAGGATCCTTTGTCCTACTTTAGGTGAGTGGAATGTAAGCAGACATTTGGTATTAGGGGTAGGGAAAATATTTGCTGCTGTTTCTTTCCTGGCTGAAAAATAGGTTTCTTCACACTTGGGAAACCCAGAAGGAACCACAGCAAGAATTTTGCAGTTTTCATTTGCTATTCATACTTTTTTTTGGAAATTATTCAGTGCACAAAGAAATATTTTTCTGTAAAATTGGTGTTTTTATGCAATTACACACACACACACTTTTCTGAAAACAGATTTTTTGCATTAAAATTGTGTTTTTCTGGAAAAAAATATTTTTCACACACAGAAAACGTTGTATAAAAACCATATGTGTTCATAGAATGCCTGACATTTGAAGGAAAAATTGCTGCTATACCCAACTTATAATATCTAACTTATTATACAAACTATTCTATACTATATTATACTATACTATATTATGCTATACTGACTTTTCAGATTAATTCAGATTAGTTTATAATTTGTGTCCTCAAAAGGGTCTTCTCCTCAGTTAGTATCCATCTTTTGATGAAGCCATTACATGGAGAGAGCTTGCAGAACTGGTGCTTTATTGGCCTAGTGTAATATTAAATCACCTTTTCTCCCCCCCAACCCCAATTCATCCAATTGATTTTGACCTGATGAGATTCTCTTCTGATAGGCAGTTTTATGTTGGAAATGATCATCTGAAAATGATTTGTTAGATGATATAAATGATTTGTGTTGGATGCCAGCCCTCAGTATTTCTCACAATGTGCCTATCTCATACAGAGTTTGAGAGCCAGCTCTTTAGCCCCAGAAAAAGAGTAGAAAAACAACAACAGAGCCCGCCATGACATGTGTCATATTTTTAGATATTGAGATAGACACAGTTGGCCAGTCTTGCTACAGTGTATTCCTCACATAAGCTACAGTGAGACCACAAAATTTAGGACTTTATCAAACTAAGAGACTGCTGTATCTTATTCAAAAGCTTTATCTTAATACCAGCTGCCAGGTTCGCTATGGTGCTCAAGGGGAACTAACAAATGAGAACAACAGATACTTCTACTATCGCTTCTTCTGTAGGTTTGGCATATGGAAATAACCTACATTTAAGGCCTGTATCATACCTTAGCTAGGTTTTGCTGTGTTTTTCCCCTCTGGGACTCTGCTTATGGTTCAGGAGTTAAGGTTTTTGTTCAGGTTCTTACTGTAGGCATTCATTCAATCATCTTCTGGGCTCACAGACGAGCAAACAGTTACAAAATGGGCACCCAGCTTGGTTTACAAAGTCTGGACTATATTGACTAGTTGGGGAAGAAGGACATGTACTTGGAACATCATCACCCCCTATTACAACATTATTTGAGCACAGCTCTCTTTACCATGTTCTTATTATTCCTTTGTGTGATAATAACCTTGGGAAGCTTCACTTTATCATGTCTGGTGATGGTTTTTTTCAAAGATCCTATTTGTTCTTACATCTTGCATACACTGGTCTGAAATGGTGCAGTGGAAAATTTGGAAATGGGACATTTGCTACAAGAAGTGAGACAAGGCACACTAGCACATGAACTGTAAGACTATGGGGACCATATAGTGATCACAGGGTAATTCGACTTCCTAGTGAATATCTTTGAGGCATCCATTGGTGAAGGATTTGTCTACTTCATGGCATCCTCATAGCTTTCTGGAGAGATACTCTCATTTGGGGCATGCATTTTTGGGAACAGACAGGTCTAGCCAAACCAACTGAGGGATTTAGTTATGGCAGGACAAAAAGAGGCATTGCATCATATGTGTCTCTTTGCTGAGGGATTTCACTCTCAGGGTTCATCTACACAGGCTAGATACACAATCTTGCCCCTGTCTTAGAGTGCTGCAGTGCATATAATGGAGGGTATTTTCCCCATTCTGCCCGTGGGCAGTTCACTACCCCAAGGGCATATGGGACTAAGATGGGGGCAAGCCAGGGTAGGGCTCATTAAAGCATTTTTTAAAATACCCAGTTTACTCCATTATAGGCAGCCAAAACTTGGATCAGGCCCCAGTGTCCACAGGAGCCCATCTGGCACACTGCCCCTCGCTGCTTCTGCCATCTCCCTGGCTCTCCTGGAAGCTAGGTAAGACCTGCCCTGAAGGTACGTGCAGAATATTGATATGCAAATTGTGCTGAATTTCCAAGATTAAGATGGGGGAAAGACCACAGTATTGCATTACTGCCTGCAATTCTGCTCTGGAAACTAGTGATTAATATTTTCCAGTGTAATAAAGTTGATGTCTATGCACTAGAGCTATGAAAGATACTACAAACTAGTGAAGACAAGTAGTATGTCCAAAGGCTTATGTAGTGCTATGGACTTTACAGTTATAATTCTATAATATATAATCATTCTAGAATCAGTATTATATATTATTTTAATATAGAGTCATAACAGTATCTATATAAAATTAGTTATATAGAATTATAACATATAGTCCAGAGAATTCCAGGACCATTGAACAATGCAATAGTAATGTAACTAAATGAGCTGTTGTACAATTGGCTTAGAAAGAAACCAGCATGATTTCATAAGCGGAAAGCAAGTTTCTACATAACAGTTTGAAAGTATATGTATATTAATGAATAAAGGAAATGATCACAAAAAAACCCCCCACAACATTTAAAACCTACTCAGTGATTAATAAGTAGACTGGCCCCACCCATATAAACCCATGTAAGAAAAATCTTTTGTAGCTTACAAATACCATTACAATATTTTGATTGCCTTAAAATCTGAATCCACATTGGAACCAGGTATTATAGCACTCTGTGACAGCTTAAGGACTAAATAAAGCACTCTCCTTCTATTTCTTAGCCAGATAACTAGTTAATACTGTATCATGAAAACAAGAATGACAGAGTCTTGTTTGCTATGGTCTTTAAGAGGCCTTTGCTCCTTTGTGTTGTTGAGCTGGTCATTTTCTTGATGTGTGTCTTCCTCAAAAAAGAGAAAAGCAAGAAAGAAAAGAATGCAGTGGCTTCAGCCATTAGCTCTAATCTACAAATATACCCTTGCAACATACCATTTTGCATCAATAAAACTGGCCTACAAGGTCAGACACGATTAAAAGCTTTACCTTCCAATAAATACTAGGAAAGAATATAATCTCATGGATGGTCACACTTTTGATCACAAGCACAAAGTGCAGCCAGTTGGCAAAGGGCAGAAGAAAACTCCTTAAAAACTGTCAGACAAAACAAAACAAAGCCACCAGCAATCGAAGGCAGACATTTGAATCAGGTGCCAAGGTCTAGAAACAGCAGCATACTTGTTAATAATGGAAGTTTAAAATGAGTCAAACAGAAACAGAATGCTGAACAATTAAGATTCTTCTCATAAGCCCATCTCTATCGTTTTATTAAAGGCATCTGGGAACAGCCTTACTGAATTAGTAATTCTAAATTATATTTGAAGAAAACAAATTAATGCAGTAATTTTCTTTTTGAAATTAATTTAAATCTCAGAGGATCCTACAACACATTTTGTCTATACTATGCAAGGGGAAAAAAGTTATGAAAAGCCTTACCATGCTACTTTATGCAAAGATTCATTGTAGTGCAGTCTATTATTCCCAAGAAACCAACTTGAGTGTAAATACAAGACACACATTTTTGCTTCTCCATTTATGTCACCATGAGAAACAACTGCTTCTCTGATTTGGTTGATTTTTAAAGTGATTATTCTTTTTCTGTCATCCATCTGCCAAAAGTCCGATTTTACATAGTTGGTCACATGCTGTTTGCAAGGCATATGGAATATCTGTTTTACATGAAAAAATATTTACATAATATTGAATAAATAAATCCCATTTCTTAACAGTTGGTTTTCCATATTTGTCCATGCATATTTTTACATGTTTGAACAATAAAAGGGGCTGTATTTTCTGTCCTGGACAGCTTTTGGTGGTGGTGGTAAACAATAGTATTCCAAGGTACACATCATATATATTTCCATATTATAAATGGAGGAACCGAAGGTGGTGAGCAGGAGTATCAGAAGCAATCTCAGCTGAATCAGCTTGTTTCCCAAAGTGCTGAAGCAGGGTCAAACCTTGTGGCCAATGCATACCCTTAGTGCTGGCATTACCAACTGTATGTGAGTCAGGGACCAATTTTTCCCCTCTGACATTCCCATTGGCCATATGCTAAATCACATTGATCACAATACCTCTATTTGTTTTAGTCTTTCTAAAAATCATGACCAGAAGTGATGCCATGTCACTTCTTGTCGGCATTTTGAGAAAAAATCCAATGAAAACAGGGGCATTTGGGGGAGCTGGGCAGTTCTTAGTGAATTTCTATCAGGGTGATTTATATTTGGTGAGGTCTCCATGTTTTTAGGTGAAAAGTGTCCAAAACTTGTACCACTTTTTTTTAAACACTGGGGAAGGTTGGAGGTTTTGGGGAGACTGGTTTCAGGGGGCACAAAAGTAGTGTGCAGAAGCCACATATAGCCCATAGGCTTCATTTTATCAGACACACCAAATACGGTGTCATAATGACACCACATAACCACAAAAGGGCGCACATATCAGATGACATCACCCTTTCACAGTTATGTCTCTGCCAAAACCTGTACTTTTTAATTGACAGCTTAAGCCGTCAATTGATCCCCCTGCTGTTTTTTTGTTGCCATAGCAGGCATGTGAAGCCTCGTGTCCTTTCCTCCCCCATACTTACCCCATCAGTGACAATTCCGGTGCAAACACTTCCGGGTGAGATTGTGACATCCAGGTAAGTGACACACTTTTTCTGACCCTCCCCAGGTTACTTCAAAGCTTTTAAGTGTGTTTTTGTGCTTTTTAAAAACTTTTTTTTGTTTTTGTTTTGTTTTTTTGTTTTGTTTTGTTTTTAATTTCCCGCCTGATGAAGCCTCACAATATTTGGTGGGATTTCAAAGAAGGAAGTGAATGGACCTCTGTTCACTTCCTCTTTCATTGCTGGAGCTGCCTTTGCTGGGAGATTAGAGATAAGCGTGAGGGGGATTTCTTTTGCTGGCATAAAAATGGATTTTTTTTATGCCTGCAAAAAAAATGTTTTAAAGGGAACGAACGTCTGATAAAGTCCTAAGTCAAACCCCAGTCCAAGGAAGGGACAAGGGGAAACTTTGACATAAAAGTAGCAACTGTGGAACTGCTGTCTCCAAAGATATTTATTTGGTGATAACGTAAGTGACGATGCGGCCAGGCTGAACAGTGACATAAATTTGGCTGGTGTGCCTGCATGCCAGAAGTTGCTTGCCACCAGTGATGCAGGTTTTCTGGAAAGAACAGAACTGGAACAACTTAGAAAATATTAGAATTTTTAAAAAGAGATATGTGCCTGGCATGTCTTATATCAATCTCATGTATCTTACAGCAACAGTTTAACTTTCTTTTGCTGAGGTATAACTATAGTACCTTCAGCTTCACTCCCTTGCTCACTGTCTGCACTATTTATCAGCCCCATTTCAAGTGAAGAAAAAACTGATTCAGTATGACCAGTTGATTATTTTATTTCACTAATGGATATATGTGAACCTCTGCTCAAAAGCAACTTATCACATTTTGTCTTGTCACCTTGTACTTATAATTGATTGAGAAGAGATTTTGTAAAATAGAAACAAGCTTAGCAGTACATTCATTTGTTAGTCTATTCTTCTGAGGGTTTGTCAATTCTTGTCTCCTTAGAGGAATAACTGGAACTTTATAACCTATATTTAGCCCATCTAATATGATGGATTGCAGTACAACTCCCCAGAAAATTATGAATAAACAGTTTTTTCTGGGCAGAAAATTAAGGCATTAAAAAGGGATTAAATATTTGGTAGTTACAATCCTGAAGAACAATACAATAGCACCCTCAACAATCGCACCCCCAATGCTGATTCACTAACTGATGATTCAATTATCCACGGTTGGTGATGGTGGGGGGGAGGGAGGTGGATGTGGAATCTCACTTCCCCCAGGAGAGCTCTGGTCATGGTGGGGTACTGGTAATGGCAGGGGGAAGGGAGGGGAGGGTACAGGGACCCAACCTTCCCCTCCCTTCCCCCAGGAGAGCTCAGTTCATGGAAGGGTCAATGGTGATGGTGGGGGGAAGGGAGGGGGAGGTATTTCGCCTGCCCCTCCCTTCCACCAGGAGGGCTCCGGTCGTGGCCAGGGAAGTAGTGGTGGTGACAGTATGACTCAGCCTGAGCAAAAGCCCTCCACTTCTCCCACTTACTCTGCTTCACTGCCCCCCCCCAGTAGCACTGGCAGCAGGGAATGGGAGAGAGGAGGAGAGCTCACTTCCCTTCTCCCTTCACCCTCCTATGGTGGTGGGTGCTGGTGGTGTTCGCTATTATCTGCAGATTTCAGTATCTGCGGGGGTTAACCGGAACCAATCCCCTGTGGATACGGGGGTGCTACTGTAGTTTATTATTTCAAAACAACTATGAAAAAGTCTGGAAAGGAATTAAAAGAGACCTAGAAAAATGGGGAAAGTTAAATTAGGGCAGAACTGCAGCAATAAAAGTAAATGTTTTCCAAAGGCTTTTATTTCTCTTTCAAATGATCCCTGTTATAAGAAATGGAATACCTTTTGTGCAATGGCAGAAAGAGATTTCCAGATTTGCCTGGCAGCAAAGAAACTCAGAATAAAATTTAAAACACTGTATGATGCTAAGGAAAGAGGCCACTTGGAGATCCCTACTGTCAAATTGTATTATGAGGCCTGCTGTTTTGTATGGCTGAAGGAATGGATATTGCTTAGAGGTCTGAGACTCTTGGAACTTGAAGGTCATGGCTGAAGATTTGGTTGGCATGGTTGTGTTTGGGATGATAAAGTTAAGTCACATGCTGAATTTAAAAATAATTGTATTAGAAAGGCTCTCCTGAGTTTTGTGTAAGTATAAACTGAGACCTTTCCCCTAAGATAACATTAGCCACTTCACCACAGGAAGACTTTTTTTAAAGGAAAGAATGGGTTAAAATTGAAGATGTTGCTTTATGACTATCTTCTGTAGTATGAACAAGACCACTAGAAGTCTAAATCAAGAGGGATGATTCTTAAGGAAGATCTAATTTGTTTACTTATATGCAACTTATAGACAAATTTAATCAAGATAAGCCATAGAGGTTAGAGAAAATGTGTTTTATTTAGAGTTGTGTAATCATGTAATTTAAATTTTTTCACTGTAAAATATAGCATTGGGACTTTTTTTATTCCACGTCTCTGTTTCCAGATGTGTCTGGAGTCTTGGAAGCTTGACTACTCTATGTTTGCCTACAAATGGACCTTGAGCTTGTTTGGAGGTACTAGCAGGAGGCAACAACTATTTTATACACTTGACCAAAGAATAGAACACTGCTTCTATCTGGGATGGATAACGTCTTCCACAAAGAGTGCGGCTTTGGGAGGGACACACATGGATTAGTGAGGAAGGAAGGGAACATTTGCTTAGCCACTAGATCAGCCAAATCATCCCTGATGATCAACAGGATGACAGATGTCACAACCCCAGATTGCTTTCACATCCCCTAGGATTTTTTTTAAGACTGGATGTGCCTTTTTCACTACATTCCTGGTGAAACACCCTGATCCGTATCACAAATGTATTTGATTATAGAGCAGTAGTGAGGAATATATGGCCTAAATATAGCCCTCCTGGCAGTTTCTGCAGGCTCTGGAGCTTTCATTTCTGTGCTACCAAATTCCAGTGGATATCTTCCCCAATGTGTATGAGAAGCCATATGTCTTGTTTTCAAGGAGAATTCTGTCCCTACAAGCCTTGTTTTAGCATTAAAATCTCTCCTTTCTTCAACCAGAAGTGTAATTTCAGTTCTGGTTGCCTGACTTAATTTGCTTGTGGGATGAAGCACTGGTAGGATCTGGGAGGGATATTGCCCCCCCATACACCTAATGAAGTTGTCTACCTTGTTATAGAGAGATGAGTTCCTGCTGAATATATTTCCCACCCCCATTATGTTTTACACAAGTTTAGAAGAGAGATGAGGAAAATTATTGCAAAGATGCACATAGGATTGCATAGTGAGGTGATCTCAATTTTACTAATTAAAAGATCTATGGATGTGGAAGGTCCTACCCATTACTTAAAATAGAATCATTTGTAGATAATGGATCTTCTCCTGATGAAGGACAAGAAGTAAATCAAGTGCTTGAGATGCCCACAAGTGGACATATAAATAATCACCCAAGCATACCAGTTTACATGGCAGACTGGACTCACTTACAAACTATTCTTATTCTGCTCTTTGCAGAGAGAAGCTGAGTATCACAGAAAGCAGCTGCAAAACTTTCTGCCTAAAAGTAGGTATGCTTTTCCCTTTTGCTCCCACTAAATAAGTGGGTGATGTAAATATATCTATCTATAGTAAAATTATGATGTCCTAAGTAATCAAGACAAGGCAACCATCCTGATGAAATGAATGTATGAATAAACAAACAAGTAAACAAAGTGAATGGATGAAATACAGGAACCATCTAGTTTTAAATTTCTGGTTTAGCCCAAGGCTTTCTGCATGTCCCAAGGATATGCCATTTATCCTTAATTCCAAGAAACTCTGACTTCATTGTAAACAAAGGGAATAAAATATCTAATAGGCTATTATGTAACTGTCAGCCTCTGTACCTGAAAGCTGATAGGGCTGTCCCCTACATTTTCCTTGATTTCATATTTTGGAAAAATGGACTTCCTTTTTGCTGAGATAGTAACAGGTTCGGATTATGTGAACTCAACCAAAGTAGCCTGCAATACACCAGACTCAAGATACTACCCCACAACATACTTCTAATGACCTCCCCACAACTTAAAAAGCTGGCAGGCCAGTATCAAAGTATTTAAAATGAAAATGAGACTTCTCAGTGCTTTTAGATATGCTCATCAAGCTGAACATAGGTAGCTTGTGAATTGCTGCACACATGATGTTGCATTAACTAGGGACAAGAAAACCTGTCAGTTTCACTATCAGTTGCCTTTGATTTTTTTGGGGGGGGTGTTGCTGTCCCAAATATGCAATCTTCAAATTTTGACCAGTGTTTGTTTCAAAAATAAACAAGAATGAAATTCTGTTTCAACTGCACTGGCGAAATTGAGCAAGATGTATCTATTCCCAGTATGAAGAGGATCATATGTCATACATACCTGCCAATGCTAGGACAAAGAGGGAAAATGTGAGAATTTGTTAGATTCATATGAAAAATGAAGCAAAAATCTAATCCGTCCCTAGATTTAACTACTGGGAGAAGCCAAGACAAGAGTGGTTGTCACTGAAGAACAGTTATCAGCCAAAGAGAAAGTTTCCCCAGAACTTACTGGAGTGAGGGGTTGTAGAGGAAGAAGGTGAAGTGCTTACATGCTGCACCAAAATAGGGGAATCTGTGTCCTGTGCGACTTGGAGAAATTCAGAGAAAGAGGCCTACAGGCAGACCTTTTCAAGGAACAGCTTAGGAATGTTGTCAGAGAAGAAACCAGGCCAAGCCCATTTATTACCTTAGCTTAGGGAAGCACAGCTGAAGCAGTCCTATGGTTTTAGTCCAGTGAATCATAAATATGACCTTCGAGTAATTCAGAAGAGTGTCCTCTCAGCTTTGCTTTCTTTTTAATTTTGTTTTGTGTTTTGAAAAAGAAAACACTCATATTAAGAAAGAGGTGGCAACAAAATGGAAAGCATTATGCACTGGAATTTTCTATAATATATCATTCACCTGAGGATGTAAATGAAACACTGAACTAAATCAAAGGGTATTTGAAGTGATTATCCAGAATGCAATTAGTGCTGTTAATATTCTTCTATGTACAAAAATGTCATATCTACTTAGCTTCACATAAAGTCTTCTACTATTGCTAATATTAGCACTAGCTGTTTTTAAAATTATTCTAAGCAGGAATACATGCTGATCTTCATTCAGATTAAAAAATTGATAATGCCAATATGGGAAGTTCAAATAAAAATAAAATAACCTTTTGAAGATGAAGAGCTGCATTTTTGAGTTATAATAAGTTTTAGTTCAGACTGCAAGAAACCAAATATTGATAAAGATGAAAGCAATAATGGGCCCAAAATGCCCCTGCAGCTATACCTTTGCTCATTAGGCTCCTGTGGCCAATTGAGAATAAAGTCATATTCCTGATTGTAAACACATATGCAAAGAAAGATTAAGATAGGCGGGAGAGAGAGAGAGAGAGAGTGAGTAAAGAAGAAAAAGAGGAAAGTCAAATGATTGCTAAAAATGAACTAAATTTACTTCTATTCTTCCTGCCTCTTCATCCCGTAACTATGTGGTCATTTAATAATAGAATAATAGGTAGAAAGTAGAGTTCTGCAATATTCTCTGATTCAGTTTAGATTCCATTTTGACAATCTGGATCCAACCCCAATTTTATACAGATATAATCACACTTCATCCAAATGATACCCCTCACCTGACCTGAGATTGGGAAATATGGAATGCTGATCCTCTCACTGTTGTTTTATTTGGTGGCGGGGAGCTATAATTTCTTTTTTAAAAAATCATACATTGACACAGAGTTTAGAGACAGAACTGAAAAGAGAACTGAAAGAGAGTTGCAACCTGACAAATTGCCGATAGGTAGCTTCATGTCGTTTTATAGTAGGGTCTTTTAATTTTATTTTTCAAAATATAAATTGCATTTTTAAAAAGCATGTACACTTGATCTCTCAGCCTTGCCAGTTCTTTTATCTTCAAACTGTTCCTCCAATTCAGTGCATTTTCCTGCCTGCCACTGATCTTTAGGTCTTTTTCAGACCCACCCCCCTTGTAAAAGTTCTTTTGCCGGCATATTTTAAAGCATTTTTATGCCGACAAAAGAACCCCCCTACCAGACCTACCTTATTAGCAGTGTGAAAAGACATCCCCAGCAGTTATGGACCTTGAATAGAGCACTGTTTACTACTGGGATGGAGATCTCACTGATTCTCATGAGAAGATGTGAGCATGGGAAATTTTAAAATTATAGCAAAACAAACACACAAAACGTAGACACAAGAACAGAAACACATTTTAAAAGTCCCACGTACATGAGGGGGGGTCATAAAAAGAGTATCCCCTATGTGGCTGTCGCAAAATCAACCAGAAGTGTTTGCCCATTGACACTGTATTATCCCATATATTCTTTATTGATTGTATCCAACAACATCACAGAACCTTACTCATATTCACCTTCTTCAGTACAAAAGATTTTACAAATCCTCCAATCCATATTTTTCCCTTCTTCCCCAAATAAAATTATAGACTTCCCCATCCATCAAATCCCAGTTTTTTATAACAACATAGTTTCCTACCCTTGTAACACTTTAAATATAATTAATTTCCATTGTGTATTTTTACCACTGGCTTACAAACAAGTAATATACTTCTCTACGTATTATAACACATCTCTTGTTTTCTTTCGCCTTTAATTTTCATAAATAAAAGAGTAAATACATTATCTATGTTGCATTATCTTTACTTATTACCACTAATACACTTCCACACCATTTTCAAATTCCTTGTCCGCCCATAATCACGTCTTTTAACTCATTTGTGTGGGTGTTTATGTATAACTTTCCATACCCTTCTCTTATTTTTAAATCTTTCTTAACAAACCCACACAATCAACTTTTAAATCTGCATTTCTGAGCCCTTTTCCTTACACCATCTTCTTCCTCACATATTTTACCACCCTACTAGGTCTACTCATTTCTTTTTCAAATTTTAATTTCTCCCTTGTTGTAGATACTTTCACAGGGGGTCCCATGAATCTAAAAACAAATTATCTGTCTTGTTCTCTAGAAGGTAAGTCAGTTTGTCCATTTCAGCTACCTCTAATAACCTTTCCAACCATTCCGTCTCTGATGGGATCTCTTTCTTCCTCCAGTACCTAGCATAAACAATTCTGGCTGTGGTGCACATGTGCCAAAGTAGTCTTTTTATTTTCCCATTTTCATTTGAGAGGTTAGTATTTTCATAAATACCTAACAGGAAAACTTCTGGCATCAAATCTATTTTCTTTTTGAGAATCTTCTGAATTATTACTCGAATCATGAGCCAAAATTTCTTTGCCTTCTTACACCCCCACCATTGGTGAAAAAAGGTACCCTTTCCGTCCTGACATTTCCAACATTTATCAGAGGCACCTCCAACTATTTTAGCTATTCTTGCAGGGGGGAGATCCCACCTTAACATGATCTTTAAGGCATTCTCTTGCAAACTATAAGATCTAGTAAATTTGGCCACTCTAATCCAAGATGCTTCCCATCTTTCATATTCTATGTTCTGCCCAATATCTACGGCCCAATTCACCATACATTCTTTAATAGTCTCTGCTTCTGTCTCCATACTGAGCAGCAGATCATATAATCTAGATAATAAGTGCATATTCCCTTTATCCAAAATCTGTTCAAACTTAGATTTTGCAAGATCAATGCCACTTTCTACCATATCTCTTTTCAATCTCTCCTTTATTTGAAGGTACGGAAACCACTGTATATTTTTACCTTCCTGATTTAGCTGTAGATTGTCTTTTAGACTAAGATTTTATTTGCTCCACAAAAGCAAATCCTTATAAGTCAACCATTCTGTTTCTCTTCTTAAGCTCTTAATTGAAAATGCTTCCCCTGGTGAAACACAACTTGGTAATTTTGGAAATAGACATTTTTTATACTTAAGCCAAATTCTATACAATGGTTTTCGTACTGAATGGTTATTAAACTGTTTTTGGGCTTTCACTTTTTGATACCAGAGGAAGGAGTGCCACCCAAAATGGAGCTCGTGGCCTTCCAATAAAAGAAGTCTGGGATTTTCTAAGGTGAACCACAGTTTTACCCACATCAGGCAGCTCATCTCATAATAGATCTTCAAATCTGGGACACTCATTCCTCCTCTACTCACTGTATTCTCGTGAGCACAATGGCATGAGGATTCAAAGACGGGCAATGCCAGCAACAAAGCGCCAGACTTAGGCTATTGATAAAACAGAACATCTTTTGGCCTTGTCATGATCGTGAAAGGATGGTGTCATATGGTATGCACACCCTTTCATGGTCATTAGGCATCTTTATGACACCATATTTACTGCATCTGATAAAGTCCTTCAACTCAAATACAGCTTTCCTGATAAAAGAAACACCCTTCCTCCTACAACCACAATTCTGAGCCTTAAAAGTGTTACTTGGTAGTGATAGAAAGCCTGTCTGCCTTACTCTGGACCTAGAGGCCCCACATGCTTTCGTCTTACTATAGGCAAGAGCCCTCATGAATGATTAATGATCAGATGTAATGGTAATAATAATCAATAAAACTGTAAATAATAGATAAATGTAACCAGTAAGAAGATATAATGGCAATTAAATTATTAAATTTAGTCATTTGATTGCTTAATCAAGTTGAATGGGCAATAATATAAATGCTTGTTTCCCTTCACAACAACAACAACAATAATAAATGCATTGTGAATAAAATGGTTTGGTGGCAGAACAAATTAATACAAAATTGCACTCACACATACAATGAGAAGAACCAACGACCTTTTTAAAACAGATCATACTGAGAAAGCAAATGAGATATCTACAACTAGGGCCAAGTGGAAATTAAATTTCACTGTATAAAATGCCAGTGCATTATAGTGGTTTCAGTGCTGTACAAGGACTCCGGGAGACCAGGGTTCAAACCCCTGCTAAGCCATGAAAACTCATTGTGTGACCTTGAGTAAGTCATACTCTTCGCCCAGCCTCACAAGACAGCCATGGGAGGCTCCTTCTGAACAAATTTTACCAAGAAAACCCTGTGATAGATTCACCTTGGGGTCTCCATAAATTGGAAATGACATGAAGGCACACAGCAACAACAAATTTAAGAATACACACAGACAATAAAGAGCTTAGTACTCAATTCAACAAATTAACAAGTAAGCCATATATAAGATTAAGCTCACTGCTCAACAAGACAACAGGTTGGGAAATTAAAAACAAAGACTCTGGGAGACAAGTTTGGTAATCAAGGCCACCATCATATGACATGGTAAATTAAATACCTCCCAAGGTCTGGAGAGCACGAAATATGAATGTTATTGGTTTATTAAAAATGCTTCTGAAGGCACATCCTATGGCCTGGCACTTACTTTTTCCTACATCACTTTGGTAATAACTTTTAACCACCATGACCTTGTAACTAGTTTGAACATGTGTGCCTGAATATACATACACATAGAAGTTTTGAAATGAATTATCTCCACACTCAATTTTACAAGGAGCATGATTAAGGAATTCTTCCCAAGGTTGAAAATAGCTGTTACCAAGCGATCAAGGCAGTTAAATAAAGATATAGGAATAGCTATGGCTGTGTGTACAGAAATAGTCAAATAGGGTGGTCAACGCAGTGACAAATATATTAGCCTTCTCCAACTAAAGATGACACCCAAACATGAAACTTTTGTCACCATCAATCTTCATTGAAACTAAAGGATTGAGCAGTGTGAAGACAAAAGTCTTCCTGTTAATGAAATCCTTATTTCAATTTCCCAGTTCTATTTCAATTTTGGAAGTGAAATTGGGTAATTTTTGAAAAATGCCATGTACAACAATTTTACAAAAAATATTGCAATGATGTTATATCTAATGCTACATATCACATTATATCAATTTATATTGAACAACAATATTACATCAATCATTTTGTTGCAAAGCACACAATGATATAATTAGGTTAACTTAAATTCTGGATTTATTGGTGACATTATGATTCCCCCTTTCTTTAGTTAGATGATAATGTATATTACTTTACTTACGTCAAATTATGGGAGCCCTGTTGCATTTCTGATTCTTTGAGCCATAGATGTCTGCCCCAAAACTCTATCCAGGTGGCACCACTGAATGTAGAAACTGGTTTCCTATAGTACTTTTGCTGGGGGGAGATATTCATCTCACAAGGGAACCATATGAGGAGGAGTCCAGTGTGTCTTTTCAACATTGGGTCTAGTCTAATTGGTTTAGAAGTTTACTAAAGCACCACACACTAAAAAAGATGTCTTTCTCCATGTCCCTTTCATATACAAATGGTTGCTGTATAATTTTTGTTCATTAGATGTGTGCTATAAATGATTCAGCAAACTGAGAATTAAAAGAACATCTGTTTAGATTGGGAGATTGGACAAGCCTTCACTCAACTTTAAAAGTGGCTTAATTTAAGTTGTCACTCTACTACATCACTTTGAGGGAAAATAATAATTAATCCTGTATGGAGTCGCAAACATGGCAGTCTTTATGACCAAAAGGGACTATCTTATATTTTGAGATGGAGAAAGGTGACAAGTCAGTAGAGGCTTTTCTACAGGATAGCTTTTTAATGTTCTGTTTTAAATTAGATAGTAGATACAAAGGGATTTTTTAACCTTGACTTTCCATGTTAAAAATATTCACAATAGTTGTTTTATGCACCTGCACCATGCACCTTTATGCATGGAGGAAATAAAAGGTGTAATTATGAATATAAATATGGGGAAGCCCTAGGACCAGATCGTTTTCCTACTCAACATAAAGTGTCTGCCTGCCATTTAATTCCAGAACTATACTGTTGATATAAAAAGATTTGTTACTCTGGTTCTTTGCTCCCTTCACTATATAATGCTTACCTGGTCAAGACTACACCCAATGTGCAAACGATACACCTCTTTTTCTTACAAATGTGAGTGCTGTGAGGAGGTCAAGATTTTATTTTGTCAATAGATAACAAAATATAATTGTACACTTTGATGATGAGAGGAAATGTAAAATGCAACTTTTATAAGCTTATTCAGCTTGATGTGGAAGAAGACCCCCATACTCTGTAATCTTGAAAATTAAAATAAAAATATTTTAAAAAGCAAAAAATAAATGTGAGTGCTGAGATATTATATACTACAATGGGTATTACGTTTCAAGAGGTTATTACTTCCCTGGTTCATGTTGATCAGACAGGATTTCTCAAATATGTGCACAGAACTGATCTTAGGCCCCATCTACACGATGAAAAAAATCTATACGGTGTTCAAAAGATTGATAATGTGTACCTACGGCCATTTGGATACATTTATGTCTTTCAGAAGTGGGGCCAGTAAATCCCCTGTAAAGTCCGCGAATTCAGAGTTAAGGAGGAATAGCGGATCTCGGCAAATAATCCATACAACTGTTCGAATTTGCGATCGTTTGTACACCCCGTTCACATACATACGAACAGGCAGTGTAATCTGATTGGCTGGCCGAGCACAGAGGAAAGAGGGGAATTGGGAGCGGCCATCATGTTGGATTCCAGCTAAGCGAGAGTCTGGTAAGTCCATGAAATGGAGATTTTTACATTTATTCAATTTTATTTTATATTGTTTAAATTTGATTTTCCTCATAAGTTTCTGAATTGGTAAGCATACTCTAGTCATATCCCAGATCAGTTTTTCCTCCTGCACATCTGGATCCTTAGGAAACACACCAAGTAGAGATGTCAAATTTCCCTTTTGATTCATTCAATTAATTTTTGGAAACTTTGGCTTAAACTAGTAGACAAATTCATGGATTTGTTCATGATTCTTTCAAATATGAAATTACTCTTGATGCTGATGATCATTTATTGTTTAACCCTAACCAAATATTCTGTTCCAGCATAAATGAGGGTAACCAATGCTTTGTTTGAACTATCGAGCTGCACAGGCTGAATTTTCTCTATGGACATCATGCACTATTAAAAATACCCAAAAAGTTGTGATTTTGAAAATAGATATATCAGTGTTAAACAGAATGGGGGTATGTGAAATATATTATTTAAAAGATGAATTGCTGTTCTTGAAGACTTCAAGGAATATAGAAGGGTCAAGGATCACAAAAACACCCTAGATGGTGTTGCACGCAGCAAAAGGGACATACTTTGTACCCTCTGGATGAACTTCTCTCTGTCCCACCACCCTCACAGGTATGTTATGTTGGGAACGTGGGAGAGCACACTGTGGCTGCTCCCAAACTCTGGAACTCCCTTCCCAGAGAAGGGAAAGTAGCTTTCAAGGGGCTCCTCTTTAAATATCCTTCTGGCATATTCAAGAATGTAATACTGTGTTTTGGAAAGTTATTAGGGTTCCTCACAACCAAAGATTTCCTTAAATAGGACAGTCTCCATCAAATGTGGATGGATGTTGGTTTTCCAGGCCTCAGTCTTTGTCATTGGGTCTGTTTATTGATGAGTATTAAACACTGGGATTCTTCATCAATACTGAACCCTCCATCTTAGGCTAGGAGTGTTGGAATCTTCTTATCTGATGTCTATCTTTTAAAATAATCTTTATCTCCAACCCACCCACCAGTTTTAACATTTAGAGAACTTTGGTGTGCAGCATCGGAACACCTGTGATTTAAGCTGTTCCTCATGAAAAATTAATCTTATGAGGTTGTTACAGGCCATATGAATTTTCATTGCAACTCCTCAACCTGTGCATGCACCATTAAAATGTTTATATAGCATTATATGGGGGCATATGACATGGTCAAACCTATAAATGGTAAAATATAAACCCTAAGAATCATGACAGTGTCTTTCCATTTTTTGTCTTGTAATAAAAGAAAGTCAAATTCTTATTTCAATTTCAAGTCTTGGAAGAATGTCAGATGTTCCTTTAAAGAATGTAAATAAAAGAAATGCAAAGAATGACCTCAGGTCAGCCTGTGGGTTAGTACAATGGAGACTTCTGACAATAGGTAATAGAGTGTATGCTAAAAGTGGGGCGTACACTAGAATCAAGTGTACTGAACAAAAAGATAAGTTGTAAACCTCTGATATAATCAATATACTGAATGGACGTCAGAAGATAATAAAAGAGCTAAGTTAGAGCCACAGAATTAGGCATGCTTCCAACGCAAGGAAGATAAGCATTCCTAAGAAAAGTTTCTCATGAAGCCTGATATGCTGCCCTAAAATGCCAATTCTAGTATGGCTAGGAAATATATGCTTAGATGTGATTAATGCAGTTAAGACTCACTTAAGAAGTGCTTAAGGTTTAACCCTTGAATGCATGTGTTACACAGAAGACTGTTAAGAGTTGTAAAATTCCTCAAAGATGTGATTGGCATGGATAATTGGATAAGTGTAAAATGGTTCAGGATATGATAAGACACAAGATTGTGAATATGTACAAGCCTTTAGGAACTGTGTATAATGACTTAGCAGACACATGGAAAATGAAGTGATTAGAGATAACCTGATTATGATGATGTAAGGAGAATGTTACGTTTTACCTGATTTAGAAGGCTGGTGTTCTTACACATATTACTTATTTCCAAGCCTGCTAAAGAGCTGAATAGAGAGATAAACTCCTTATGAATGTCTTGAGGAATATGTTGTGATGGCTATATGACAATATAAGATGCCTTACATGTAATATAATGGAATAATAATGTCTTGCATATAATGTTATGGAATATAACTCTCCAATGCTCCAGTCAGCATGTGCCTCAGGAAACAAGTGGTTAGAATGCATGCAGTGCTAAGTTGTTGGTCCAGTCCAAGTCAGTCTCAGAGTATCCAGAAGACTAAAGTAAAGAGTAGTCATCAGTTGGTCCAAAAGTTGTGCAGCAAGGTAGTATTCCATGTAAGCAAAACCAGTCAATAGTAAATCACAGTTGTAAATTGTGCCATTCCAAGGGTCAAGGTAACAGGAACATCTAGAAGTGCTGCTATAAGTAGGAGAATTGAAAGCAACAAAAACTGCCTGGGCATGGATGTGAGATTTATAGGCAGCACAAAAGTGTCTACGTAGGTCAGTGTCTTGTACTTAATAGCTTCTGGGATCAGCATTTCTCTCTTTGGCATTCAGCAAAAGAGGGGGGGGAGTCTTTTGCATCTTCAATGTCTTCTAGCTTCGGCTGGGAAGGGGTGCCCTCACTGCCTCAGCCTCCAGTTCCCCAAAGAGACCCACATTATCAAGAGTACAGATTCCTGGCCATCCACCTCCTATTCCTCATCTGAATTGTCCAGCGGGTGAGTTACAACAATGATGAAGGAGAAGCGCCCAGACACTGCTACGTCTGTGATTCTCACTGAAGGGACTGTATATCTATTTGTATATCTTTCAATATGAATACTGTACTTATAATAAATATAAATAGCCTAAAAGAGTACCAAAAAAGACTTTTCCTTGCCATGTAAATATCCTGGAAGTTCAAGACTTGAAAATATTTGAGTGGAGTGTTGATGTTAATTTGCCCTGTCTGGTTTTACCACTATCGTAAGTTGGCAACTTTGGTGAGCAAAAGCTGATAAAGGTGATCCCAGACAAAACCCAGAATTACCTGAAAAGTGGCAAGGACCCTCAATCTCTCAATCTAAGAGATGGGGGTGTGACACCTGTTTCAAGGTAATCCAAATTTGAGAACTGTAAAGACTTTGAGCACTTGTGGGACAACAGAACAATTTTTACTTTGAATCTATTGATTGGTTTAGATGATAAGTTTCTCCCATGAAAGATGAGATTAAAGGTGAAACGTGATCTGCTGACTCTTGCTGGATGGCGTATCTTCAGTTACATCATATGTTGGTGTCTGGGTATGGATGTGAAGCTTTCAGTACTTCAGAGTCTCCTCTGAAATGCTCCTTAGGAAATGCTCATCTGAGTTTATGCCAAGTAATAATGATTAAGGATGGTGATGACAGGTGCTCTGGGAGCAATTCCAAATGGACTGACAGAACATCTGAATGAAATTCACCATAGATAGGATCACATTAGCACATACAAAAAGTGACACTGCTTAGAATGTGCCACATTATCCAATCCTACTTCACTGATTCCTAGATTTTTGAACAGAATCTGAATCACTGATCATCCCAAACTCCATTTGTTAGTACCAGGTAAACATCATTTTTTCCTGTATATTGGACTCTACAATGTTCATTTTGCAAAGGCTGAATATATCTTTTAACTGTTGGCACTGTAATTCTCATGTATCTCTTCAAGAAACTAGACTATGCCTAGTGACAGTTTCCTTTTGGGGAAAAGTTGCCAGTCAAACTGACTTTGTTTTGCATAAATCTTTCATTTTCTAGATTTGCCTGTCTTCTGGAATGATAAAGTGAAATCTTGGAAATTAACTTTTGGCCAATGGAAATGGATTCTCTATGCCCTTTCAGTGACTAAAAGATTCATATTGCAATGCAATACAGTACTGGAAAGACATGTGCCAACTCTTTCTTATTCTGTGTATTGAGGACCTCATAATTGTTGAACTGGAATGTGCATGTGTATTTAATGATGTACGTTTTAATTTTTTTTATTGTTTGATCTTGTTTTAACATTTGTTTCTAGTGGATTTTTAAGTCCCAATCTGGGGAAAAGGTGGGATAGAAACAACAACATAATCACAATAACAATAATAAACCCTTTAGCATTTGAACATACAGCATACAGACATCAAGTTCACTTGGAGACATATTTGGATAAGTTTATGCATGAACAGTTTCTCATTCATGCATTTTTAGTTAATTCTCTATTAGCTTATTATTTTTAATTCATTCATTTTGTTTTTGGATCTCTTTTTTCTTTGCTTCCCCCCCCCAATATAATGTTGGCATTATAATAAAGAATTTTTTTCATTATTAGAAATAATAACAACAGCTGAAATAATAACTAAAATTAGAATTAAAATGGTGTTTCAAAAATGAAGTCTTGCCATGTATGGCACAAAACTATCAACTTTCACCCCATCCCTTTCTCTGCTTCTGCACTCACTATTTACACCTGCCTACTGTATGGTGCATGATAGGACAGTGATACTTTGCAGCTGAAGAATTCAGTTTTATACCTAGCAACCAGTTTTACAATCTTCCTTACTTCACGTAAGGAAGAAAAGTCCTCATTAAGGTTTCAAGGGAAGATGCAAGAAATCTGAAATACACTTTTCCACATAATGTGTTTTTAAAAATTCATCACCTTTCCCTTCATACTTCTCATTTCCTTGCCACAGGGCATGTATCTCCAAGAGGGAACACAATGCTAAGACAGGAGCAGGGGGAAGCAGAATGCCCTGGCAATTACATTTTTATTTTAGCAAGATGCTTAATGGATTTATTTAAAAGTGTTTGTTATCTTTGTCATAGAAAAGAATATATATATTCAGAAAGCTAGTCTTTTCTATCCTAAAGGCTATACAGATGTTATCTTACTCACCTGGATTGAACTATATTTAGGCATTTCTAGGAAGGTAGCCATTTTACTATCTGAATAACACTTACTGTACTGTACACAATGTTAACATTAAATATTTATATGATGATAGCAGCTGTTCAATGGTGTACCTGCTAGGCATGTGTTCTTATAGGCATTTGACAAGCACCTTCATAGTAAGACATGCGCCTTGCTTTGAAAAGTCTAAACTATACAGATTTATGGTGCAAGCCATTCTGTCAAATTGAATAGAGAACCCATTTCCAGAATCACTTTTAACAAAATGGATGAAATTAACATAGCCATTATGATAAAGTAATTTAGTAGCTATTCAGCATGCAGCTAATTTGGTACTTCTTTACTTACTGTAAATTGGCTCAATCGGTGTTTTGAAGCCTTTTTCAAGACATCGTGCATCAGGAGCAACAACACGTAAGAGGACTTATAAGATGAAAACTATGTGCTGAAATCATGAAGAACCTCTCTCGTTTCCCTCTCTCCTTACCCTGAATATTCCTCAAACATATTCCTCCTTCCCTAAAAACCTGGTTTAGATTGTTCATCATGAAGAAAGAGAGATGAGGTGAACTTCTTGACATCACCAGACTGGTGACTGAACATGCCTTACGCATCACCATCCCATATATCCCATATATGACGTGATAAATAATTAAAAATAAAAGTCCAACACGACAAAATTTCCCTCAAAGTTCCAGCCACGTTAGCTTCAGTATTTTAAAAATGGTATCCATGCTTTGTAAGCAGCTTCATCAATGTAATGTAAACTCTTGTGAAATTCAACTAAATGACTACTGCAACAAAATCAGAACATTGTGAACAAGGACAGAGGATATCCAAATTATTCTTGTTTTCTAAAAATTAAGATTACAAGGGTAGAAAAAATAAAGAGTAGTCATACTGAGACCACCTGCAAGTCAGGACATTTGGCTTCTAGGCATAAGTCTTGTGAAATGCTTGATGAAATGTTCTTATTGGGTCAAATATGGTCCAACTGTTTATATCAGAACACACGATTTTCCATGTTAATTTTAGAAGTACATATTTATTTTTGCAGAATGATGCTTAATGATTTGCAATCATATCCACGTCAGCCACAATGTTTGGAACTTTTTAATAGCAGAACAGATGGTCCTAATTATTTAAGTAAAATGCAACAAACCAGTCAAAAAGAATTCAGGGTATTTTATTGTGAGCAAAATGAGACTTTTCTCATACTGTTTTCTGCATGATAAACCCTTCAGGCTTGAAGTGTATTGAATAGAGATGTCTTATGCGTTATGTATGAACAGATTGCAAAAATAATTTCTAAACCTTAGGAGGATTCACTATTGTAGAAATGTTCTTTCCGAGAATTGTCTCCTAGGACAAAGAAAGTACTCTTTCCACCAACTTATTTTCTGTTTTTGACGTTCTGGTAAATAGTCACATTTCACATATGAAATCTCATTTCCCTCTTTCATGAACAAAGGGTTCTTACAAAACATTATACTATTTGCTAAACTTAGATTCCTGACAGAATAACCTTTCCCGTTAATATCTGAGAGTGTAGATGGGTTAACCTAGGAATGAAAATATTAAGCAAACTCAATTTATTTTTTTAAAAACTGTTGACATGACCCATTGGTTATGTGGTGGGTGGTATGGGAATAGGCTCAAGCCTCTATGATGAACACATTCATCAAGTGTTCTGCACAGAGCCTATGTTTGTACAGTGTTATTGTATGAAACCTAGTAAGTATGAATATCAAACAAAGTGTACTAACAAAACCAATATTGTCTTCCTTTAGTGAATCAATTGAATTTGCATAACTCCTGACTTACCATTCAACAATCAATTCAACTTGTCTGCTCCATTTGGAACTACCAATAGGCCTTAAGGTATATAACAGGGCTAGGAATCATGCCTTCCTCCAGATATTGTGGGACTGCAAATCCAAGCATCCATAGCCAGCATTGTCAATGGTATTCAAACAACACTTGAGAACAATGGAGGATGTGTGTAAATGCTTTCTACCACTTCTATTTGTTATGCAATGAATGTATGCAGTTAAGTTGCAGACCTTACTTTGCTTGCAGGCCAAAGGTTCCTCAAACCAGCTTAATGGTTGTTGAAGCTTAGCTCTCAGAAGGAATAATCAACATGCTCACAATATATTTTGTGAAGATAAACCTTCTCCTCTCCCAGTGAAAAAGCCCTGAATCAAGTATTGCTGGGGGATTTATAATATAAAAGTTTCCCACTGGGGAAAAAAAGTATCCATTTTTAAACAAAAAGGTAATGGCAGGACCTATATGTCCCAAGGCAAGGAAATCTGGATTACAGATCAATACCTCTTGCATATAGCTCAAAACAAAGACACATCGATAAACCATTTTTGTACCTTAACCACCACCACCACCACCTCACTTGGGAGTAAATAGTCATATTTCTCATTCGGAAACAATTGAAGTTTTTCACATAATTTGTAATGGTAAAATATCACAGGCTGGGATACACCTATTGCATTTATCTTAGATATAATTTTAGCTGGAGGTGAGTATGATATGTGGCCCCAAAAATGTAATTATGTCTTTAAACCACTGCTCCTTTCTCTTTATGGTTTCAAAGATTGGCACAGGCCAGCTGCCAGACTTACATGGCAGCTGTTTTGCGGGGTCTGGAAGGTCCCCCCCCGATGATCACCCCGCATGGCTGGTTTCATGGGCGCTGCCATGCTGGGTCCCTCCTTCCCGGCCAGCCTTGCCTGGCCAGGAAGAGGGATCGTAAATCGCTCCCTCTCCATGATTGGCTGATTTAAACTTGCCACAGCCAATCAGGGGCAGGAATGGCCCTGGCCTTCTGATTGGCTTGGAGGGAAGGCCTGCTCAAGGTGGCAGGTTTTCCCTCTTGTCTGGCGGCTGGGTATTTAGGCCCAACCGCAGTGCCAGACCAGGCACTGGCTCACAGAGAGTCGAAGACCCACCCGCCCTCCCTCTATTCTGCTTTGTCTATTATATTTGTTATTGTTCTAATGTTTTGAATATTCTCATGTCACAACTTTCAGTGAGGTTGGCGGTTGGCATGGGGTTCTGATCCAAACTTGGGGGTTACAGGGGTCTCCGTCAAGTTCACACTCAAGGCCAAATTTAAGTTCTATGCCAAGTTCAAGTTCATGGAGATCCTGGGGGAGGGGGTCCAGGATACTCATGCCATTTTGGGGCAATTTGGCCCTGGAGTCCCTCCCCTTTCTGGGAAGTGTTGGATCACAGGTTTGGTGGCCCATAGGGGAGGAATGAAGGTAGGTAGGTGAATGGTAGGCCTGCAAGGACTCCTTCCCAGTGGAGCGGTTGACTGTTGGCAGGCGGGCCGAGAGAGGATTCATCGACCAGACAGGCGGGTTGGTAAATACACACACACACCATCTTATGATTACAATATATTTCTGAAAGCATCACTGTGTCTGTGTAAGGGTGAGGGAAGTGGGACCATTTCACACCTTGACATACAAGTCTCTTATGTCTATTTGGGTAAGAGTTATAGTAAAGAAGGCTTTGTCAAGGTGCTCATGTTTTGTGTTAGTATGGGCAAGAGTTGTATAGCAGTGCTACTTTCCTTGTTTTGTGGGTACAGTATATGCCTGTCTATACCTTTTGGCTTTAAATCCCACTCCCTCTTCCATCTGTATGAAATTTCTTCTTTCAAGAAAGAAAATCTCTCTGTACTGTACAACATCAGGTAGGGAAAAAATAACAAACTTCTCTTTCCTCCAAGAGTTCTGTATCTTGTTTATATGTGTGGCTCAAGCTTACAGCATGTATCATCCTTACTGGTAACTATTTAGTCTTCTTTCTCAACTAAAATAATCATGGTTTTCAGCTCCTCTCAATCAGAGAATATAGGAAAAACCCTTAGGTATTACTAATAAACCTGTCCCAACTGTATGTTGTTCAGTTTTCTCATTCTCTGGGTTGGTGAGAGGACAAATCCGGATCCATTTTACTTGGGTTCCCCCCACCACCACCCAGAGAAGAGGCAGGAAGAAAATTTGAATTAGACCTTGTGATAGCTAGAGAGGACTGCTGACTCCTCCCCCCTCCAGCCACCACAAGCTAAGTTCTTTTCTTCCTGCCATACCCAGAGCAGAGCAATTTTGGTTGCTTTGTGCAACTTCTCTATGTTCTTTGTTCTCAATTCTTTCCTAGCCTTCCTTCCAACTTAATTATTACCTTGTCTTTCTCAGTTCTCAAAAAAACCTTCCTTTTTCTTGTCTTCCTCCTGATTCCTATTCTCCCTCTCTGGAATGGCACCCACAAGCAATAAGAGGAAAGAGAAGTGCTCCCACATGGAGATGGGTGCGGGGGAGCACATGACCAGAGGTTCTCCACTGCTGGAGCCCCTCTAGCAGCTGTCTTTGGGAGCTGAAAATGACCCAGTCTCCACACCACTGAGCTCTGCTCCATGAGCGGGTAGAGACCAGGAGACTAGCAGCCAGGGAACAGTCCCTCTGCCACCGAGCCTTGCTCTGCGGGCAGGGAAGGACCAAGTCGCCACTAGCTTCAAAGAGAGACCCCACCACCACTAAGACAGGCCCTGCAGGTGAGCAAAGAGTGGTTGAGAGATCGCCACCCAGCAACATCCCCATCGTCCCTGACCAGAGAAGAACCCAGGAAATCATGGGTGCTGACGGACAGGGAAGTACCCGCGGCTGTTTCTTGGGCAGGGAAGGCATGCATGGGTGGGTCTCAGAGGCAGTCTTTTAATATCAACACCTATATATTATTGTATTTCACCCAAATCTTTAATTTGAAATTTTGTGCCAAGTTTTTCAGCAAATTCTGCCCTTGCTCCTGTGTTTTAGTGATCAGACATAGCTCATCCACAAATGCAATCAAAATTTTGTCGTCCTGATTCTTACCCCTTTATACATGCAAGGATCTGCTATGCTCTGTTTAAACCCAATATTTTACAACATATCTCTTAGGCATTCATACCAGTATCGGCCAGATTGCTTTAATCCATAGATAGATTTTAAAAATTTGTACACTTGATTTGGGTCATCATTTTGATATCCAGGTGCCTGCTGCATATAAATGGTTTCCTTCAAAAATGCATTTGAATATGTGTCCCAATATCAAAATGATGAACTCTGAAATTATGTAAAATAGCAATAGACAATGCAACGCTAATTGTCTGACCTCTGGCCGTGGGGACAAAAGTGTCATAGTAACTCTGGTGTTTCATTTGTGAAAACCCTTGTGCCACTAATCTTTCCTTGTATTTGGTTTCACCAGACTGCAACTTTTTTATTTTACACACCCATCCACATCCTACAGGTTTTTGCTCCTCTGGCAAGTTAGTCAATTCAAAAACACCATATTGATCCATAGAATCCATGTCATTAGTCATCACATTACACAATTTTACCTGCTCTTCCTGGGATAGTTGCAACATGTCTCTGAAATTGTTGGGTTCACATGTAACCTGACACACCCTAATTGTGTTTTGCACTGAAAATCTGTCCGGGGGAACTCCTCTGTTTTCCCGAAGAGATTGTCTGGGTGTAGGAGATTGTGTCTTATGAGTCTCATCAGTGCTCTCTGCTTGCTTGGACTGTGGCAGCATTGCAATTCAGCTTTAACTGGAACAGAGTCCTCAGCACTACCACCAGACAAAACTGATTCTGGCATTTGCTGATGATCCTGTGCATTTTTAGTCAAAGGCAGAAGCACTTCAGGATTTGAGTGAACTTGGCGCCAATTGCCATGTTACTCAAATTGAGCATTTCTGGAAATCAACACCTTACCATTTGGAAATGCAAACCTATAAGATTTGGAGCCTATTTGATAACCCAAAAATCTTAGTCTCTGTGCTTTAGGATCTCTCTTTCTTCTTGAAGTTTTGGGTATATTCACCCATGCAAAGCTTCCAAAAATTTTCAAATATTTAACAAAAGTTTTTTTCCCATATAACAAAAAATATGGAGTGTCCTGCACTACAGAACTTCACAATTGGTTAATCAAACAATTAGCAGTTAAAATGGCCTCGCCCCAATATTTCTGGTTTATTTTTGAATCAAACATCAAAGAATCCTTCATAGTTGGCAAAATGCTAAATCTGCATTCTGAAATGCCATTATATAAAGGGGGCAGAGCATCTGTGAAAAATACCTTTCTGCTTTAACCATTTCCAGAACTTGTCTGACATAAATTCTCCACCAGAATCACTTTGCAAAGAGCAAACCTTAACCTGGTGTTTTCTCTTAAAATAATTCACCCACTTTTGAGAAATTTCAAAGGCTTCAGATCTGTTTTTCAACAAGTAACAGAATCCAAACCTTGAAAAATCATCAAGAATTATCATCACATACTGTGGTTCCTCCCAAGGATGGAGTAAAGGAGTCAGCTAAATCAGTATGAACCAATTCAAAAATCCTCTTAGATTTTCTGTCACTGAATTGAGGAAATGGCAAAATCTTACTTTTACTCTGGTCGCAAATTGCAGCTTAAAAAATATCATAGTTGTTCACTTTTCGATCATAACACACATCAGGAATTTGTTTTAAAATTTTATAACTAGCATGACCTAGTGTTCTATGCAAAACATGAATGCATTGATCATGCATGGGATTATTTTTCATTACAGCCTGGGCTATACAAACCTTTGGGTCTATATAATACAGCTTCAAATTTCCCTCAGGAGATGTGTCATCCTGTGGGTGCCATTTGAGGTCAGGACTTCCATCCTCTATTGGACAAGAGTGATCAATCTGGCCAAGGGTTCCCCATGGACCTTGAAACCCCAGATTACATTGACCTTGGATGCCAGCCTCCTCAGTTAGGAGGGTGCACTGCTGGGGCTCAAGGCACCTGGCTCAAGGAATCTGGAGTGTAGCCAAGAAGTCTCAAAGCATAAACTGGCTTGAGCTAAAAGTGATTTGCCTTTCACTACTCCACTTCACAGACGAACTCAGAGAGAAGTATGTTCTGGTCCTCATGGACAACACCACCACCCACTCTTACAAAGTGAAACAAGGGAGAACGAGATCCCGTTCCCTCCAGAGAGAGGCATCTCTGCTCTTCCACTGGGTGGAGAAAACAGTGATGTCTATTTTGGCTCAGCACATCCAATGGTCCACCTATCTCCGAGTGGACTACTTAAGCAAACAGAGGTTCTTCCAGGGGAATGGTCTCTCCATCCCCAGGTGTTTACTCAGTTACAACAGAAATTAGATCAGATGACAGTTTGCCTCCCCCATGAACCAGAAGCTCTGCAGGTTCTTCATGAACTTCCATGAGCCCCAGGCAGAAGGAATTGACACTTAGGCAATCTCCCTGGCCAGAGGGACTTTTTCACCTCTTCCTGCTGATCCCACTGATCAACAAAGTAATCAAGAAGGTGAGAGAGGAGAGGGCTCAAGTGGTCCTCATTGCTCCCCACTGGCCAAGGAGAGCTTGGTTCTCAGATCTGAAGGATTTGTCCCTGGAAGGGCCTTGGATGCTCCTGCAGAGGGATGATCTATTATCTCAGGGTTCTCTTTTGCATCCCGAGGTGAGCTGGCTATGCTTAGCCACCTGGTGGTTGAGCAGTGAGTCCTCCAACTTTGCGGCTATGACAATGCAGTAATCTCTATGATGCTATCCTCTTGACAACATTCAACAACGAGGATTTACAAAGCCACATGGAAAGCCTTTTCCTGGTGGTGCACGTCAAATCGAGTTGATCAGACTAACACAACAGTTAAACCTGTCCTAGCTTTCTTGCAGAAGGGGTTGAATCTCGGCCTCAAGCCCTACCATGTTAGGGAGAAAACATACAGACAGACCATTGTGGGGTGGATTTGGGCCTGCATTCTGTTGACCTATGACTTGGTGAGACTACCTTGTCCCACCAGGGTGTTGGCCTACTCTACCAGAGCAGCGATGACATTGGCAGTGTTTTCTTCCAATACCCTGATTCTGGAGGTCTGTTGGGCGGCTATGTGGAGCACACCCTCCTCCTTCATCTGTCATTAAAAGATTGAGGCTCTAAACGATCATAAAAAAATCCGTATAGGGGGAAAAAATACGAACAGTCTGTCATTCGTATGCATACGAACCGGCTATACGATTTTTTAAACCCCCTAAACTCTGTATGACTCCCTCTTCCCAAAGCTGGCTGGAGCGAGCAAGCCAAGCAGCAGTTTTAAATCTCCCGCTACTTTTTTTTTTAAAGGTTCCTGGTTTGCGGACATTCGGTTTTCCGTATTAACAATATAAAATAAAAATAAATAAACATATAAATTCACGGACTTACCGGACGCTCGCTAGCCAGGAAACCAACATGGCAGCCACTCCCAATTTCCCTCCGTGCTAGCCCCGCCCCCTCTACTTGGCCAGCCAATCAGATTACACAGCCTGTTCGTATGTGTGCGAACGGACCGTACAGACCCGTCGGCCATCCGAACGGCATACGGATTTCTCTTCGTGATCCGCTTTCCCTCCTGAATGCAGCATGTGCGTATTTCAGGGTGGAAAACTGGGGCCCCCCTCTTTTGCATTCATGTGCATCCGAACGGCCATTTGTATGGAAGTGCGAACTTTCGCATGCCGTACGTATTATTTAAATCGTGTAGACAGGACCTCAGATGCATACTTGGGTTGAAGGGTTCTCCATGAGGTGGTCCAGGAATAGTTCTAGATACCAGCAGTCACCCCTCCCTGGTACAGAGGAAGCTTGGGTATGTCCCAAGTATAATGGATCTGGATTCTTCCTCTCACCAACGCAGAGAATGCCACATTGGTACTTACCATGAAGGTTCATTCTGAGGTTGGTAGAGAAGAGGAATCTACCCAACCCTAGTGACTGCCATTTATCAACTTAGGTGCAGTGGACTGGGTTTAGCTAATAATGGAACCGAGCTCGTGGTGGCTGGAGGAGGGAGGAGTCAATGGTCCTCTCCAGCTATCACACGATCTAATTCAAATTTTCTTTCTGCCTCCTCTCTGGGTGGTGAGGGGGGAAAAACCCAAGTATAATGGATCCAGATGCCTCCTTTCTACCAACCCCAGAATGCACCTTCACGGTAAGTACCCATGTGGCATTCTATAGCAGGAAATACAGTTCATGTAAAAGTGTTTCACTAAAAACTAGTATTATCTGGTTAATGGAAGGGTTAATTAGAAAATCCTGCTTTCATTCCATAATGTCTACTCTATATCTTTTACATATAGGCAAAAGCGTAAGTAGAGACTTAAAGCTTTCAAAGGGTTACAGGTCTGAGAGATGCAAATGCAGGATGAGCAACAGATTTTTTTAAAAAATGCCTCCCTAGGCTAAACCTATATCATCCACCATTCTTTTCTATGTGGGAGAAAACACGAACGGCTATCATCAACCATATCTGTATAGCAGCTAAGTCATTGTATAAATATGATTAAAAAGCTTGTTTTCTACTGTTCCAAGAACAAGAACTGAAGCAATGTGTTCAAATTACAAGGAAGGCTATTATAAGGAGTGCTGTGAGGGTAGGATCCAAGATGGTAGGAAAAATCTGAGCTCTATTCCCCCACTGCCAACAATTAAAATAATACCAACAAATCTTTAAATTACTAGATTCTTCCCATATGTATTTTAAAAATCCAATTATATATTAAAATTGAAAAAGTCATCTAAAAAATGTTGAAGTAAATAAATGTTCCTCAACTTATTAAAGCTTGGAAATAAACTTTAAGCATAGTGAAGAATATATTGTTGCCATGTGAGAAAGTTAGTTTTCACCTCAAGTGTAATAAAGGTTCAAAAAGGTCTCTAAATGGAATCTACTGACCTCTGTTCTCAAGTACAGACAATCAAAAATCTAATATTCTTTGCAAACTCCCAGCAGCCAAACCTCAAATTGAACAAGTCTGAAATTTAGCATAGAAAAATTTAAACAACAGTGTTAAATCTAGTTTCTTTCTAATCCCCTGGTTCTAGTCCAACAAGTGGTGGAAGCTGATGCAAGAGTCAAAAGGTGCAACCAACTATCTGTGACATTATATTGGTTTGAAAGCATATAATGGCTTTTCCTTCCTGCCTTACCATTGTGTGTGATTTGTATTTTCAACTAATTATCTTCAGGCAGTGGTTAAGAAACAGGCAAGAACAAACATACTTAAAGCTCTTCCCCTATCCAGTTATAACAATATAAATACCTAGAAGGTGAATAATAATTTTACATGGGAGAGGAATCAGGGCACTTTCTTCCAAAGTACTGATTTTTTTTGTATAAAGCCACTTAAAAAAGAAAAGAAAAGAGGATAAATTAAAAAAAAACTATTTGTCAAGCTTTGTCATGTATTACTTGACAAAAATCACTTTCCTCCCCTCTCTAGTAGGCAAGGCTTAGCACATATTGACACAGAATGAGCCTTTATATTGTTAGTTTAGGTATTAGTGGTATGTTGTAGATACCAAGAGTATAAAACAGATTTGAGTGATAGCTGCACAGCTAAGATTTTGAACGGTTATTTCTACCAGGACATATTTACTTTATCAAGATCCAGAGGTTATCCTCTCTCTCTGTCTCTTTCTCTATTCACCTACCTGGGAAGCATAATCTCCTCAGATGCCAAGATTGACAAAGAGATCGATCACAGATTAGCAAAGGCACATACCGCATTTGGAAGACTTCACAAAAGAGTCTGGAGTAATAAACACCTTAGGCGAAGCACAAAAATCAGTGTGTATAGAGCCATTGTATTCTCTATTCTCCTTTATGGATCTGAAATATGGGTCACCTATCGCCACCAGCTATGACTCCTTGAACGCTTTCCTCAGCGCTGTATACGCACAATCCTAAATATACACTGGATTGAGTATGTGACGAATGTTGCTGTCCTTGAGCAAGCAGGGATCACCAGCATTGAGGCCATGATATTGAGAACACAGCTGTGCTGGGCATGTTTCTAGGATGGAGGACCATTGCCTCCCAAAAATACTACTCTACGGTGAACTCGCCACAGGTCAGCGTAAGAGGGGTGCTCCAAAAAAACGATACAAGGACTCCCTGAAACAACATCTCAGGCTCAGCCAAATTGATCACCAAAAATGGTCTGCCCTGGCCTCACATCGAGAGGCATGGAGACGCACTATCCACAATGCTGCAGCCTTATTTGAGAACTCACGCCGAACAAGTCTTGAAGAGAAACGACAACGCAGAAAGAATCACAGCCCAGAAACATCACCCAAGGAGACCTTCTGCTGTGTTTTCTGCAACTGGACTTGTTTATCTCAGATTGGCCTTTTTAGTTATCAGCATGCTTGCAGAAAGCACAGGATGAGTCCTTCCTAAATCTTCGTTTGCGAAGAAAAGCCATATATATATATATATATATATATATATATGAACAAGGAATGCCAAGGTATTTCTGACAAGAAACCTTCCTATATTTGATGAGTGATGCCATAGTCCTATTATTGATTCAAGGGGCTGTAAACTGGATAGGATTGTAACCATGGTCCAAACTAAAGAAAATGCCAGAAATTCATCAATACATCATCTGCCATCTCTCCACCTCCATATTGTCTCTTCATTAATTAAACATGAGATCAGTTGTGGCAGCAATTTGGAAATGGAAAATTGGGGAGGGGATGACCATTTCCCTCGCAAGCTTGCAATGCTGGCTTTAGGAGCTTTCTATCAGGAGGAAGCCTCTCTCCCTTAACTGAATTTAGGAAGTGATAGGAAAGAGAACACAGCATGCATTGGGAGTTAGCTCTCAGAAAGATAGATGTCTAGAAAAGAGACTTCCAAGGAAGAATTAGTAAATCTGCACAAGCCATTGGCCTAATCATTCCTCCCCATGTCCTTTAGCAAAACTGTGTAGAGGGAGGAACTACAAGTAACAATATACTGGTAGTTAGAATTTAGTAAGCATGTTTACATTATGCAAAACAGCTCCCTGTGGTGATCCTCCATTCTCTTACCTTAACCCTTGTCCTTTAGGACTAGAAATGAACCAAGTGGGTATTATGAAATATCACTTGTGGGGGCATTCATTTTCCCAAATGTCTCTCCACAACAGCATCTTTTTGAACCTATTTATTGGATTAAGGAGTCTTAGACATGAAGGGAGTTCTTGACCCTGCCTGCCATGGTAACATGATGAAGCAGAGAGTAATGGAAATGCTGAAAAAAAGTGGTAGTGATGGATTCCATGCTCTGCTGTACTGTGGTGGTGGGAGGCTAGAACAATTAGAAATATTTATTTATTTGTTTCATTTGTATGCCACTTTTCTCTCAAGGTGGGAACCAAGGCAGGACCCAAGGCAGCTTCTATAAGACAACAGATTAAAAAATACAATATATACAATTAAAATATTAAAAAATCAGATTAAAACATATAAAATCTAAAACATACCAAATAAAACAAGCCTTGCTGCTTATACATTAAAAGCCTGCTTGAAAAGTCTTTGCCTACCGATGAAAAGAAATCAGGGAGGAGGCCAGCTAGCCTCCCATGGAAGGGCATTCCAGAGGGTGGGAGCTGCCAGTTTCAGCCACAATGCTAAATGCCCAGGTCATTTGTATATGGCAGAGTGGTATCTATCACACACCCTAACAGTTTCTCAGGGTAAATTGGTACTGGCCTGTTATTAGCTGTGGAAAGAGAGATTAAATTTTCACTTTGATGGCTAGTTTAGAGCTGGCTCCAGAGTGCAATGACATTAACTTGGTCCAATAATGTTAACTCTGGGGACCAGGAGTAAGGGCTAATGGTAAAACTTTACCTCACCCCATGCTGTAGCCCAAACTACACACCACGGACACTTTTAACAGGGATGGGAAAAGCGTGGCCCATGAGCTGCCTACATTCCAACCATGTTGGCCCTCCCCCAGACCTCCCCCCCACAACCTCTGCAAAACTCCAATACCTGTAAAAAGTTAACTTTGGGAGGGCAGAAAACAGCTCCCAAAGGGTGAATTGCAGCTCCTGTAAGCTTCCATAAGTGACAGATAATGCGCATTTACCTTCTCAAACCACAACAAAAGCATTCCAGTCACTTCCTAGTTATATTTATGGCTGAATTTCAGTCAATTTTAGAGTGGTACAACCTGCTGAGGAGGTGTGATGACTAAATCTGGGTTGCATTTCCACTCTAGTTACCTATTCCTGCTTTTAGAAATAAAATAATAATTTAAAAACCTGGGAGATGCCCTTTTGCATTTATGTACTGGCCAAACCCCATACTTTTTAATTGATGACTGAAACTGCCAATCAATCCCTATGGCACTTTCGTGCTGGTATTGCTGGTGTGTGAACCCTTACACCATTTTATTCATGTGAATGCAGCATGAATGGCTAGTCCAGTGAGAACACTTCTGGGTGAGATCATGACATCCAGATAAGTGATGCACTTTTTATGACCATTCCTGGGTTACTTGTAAGTTTTTATGTGTGTGTATGTGCTTTTAAAAAACTTTTTCTGTATTTTTTTTTTAATTTCCTGCACAAGAGTCTTCTCACGAGAATCCATGGGATTTTGAACAAGGAAGTGAATGATGCTCCATTCATTGGCAGGAAGCCTTTGCTGGGAAAGCAAGGTAGGGGGGCAGCATGGGAAGTTCTTTTGCCAGCATAAAAATGGAAAAGTTATGCCGGCAAAAGAACAGACTTTTGGGTGTGGTTGTGGACTATATCAGACTACATGTTTTAAAACATTATTTTGCCAGCATAGAAAAACACATTTCTATGCTGGCAAAAGAACATGCCCACCACACTTACCTCCTTTCCCAGCAAAGGCTCCCTGGCAATAAAGAGGAATGGAGCCCCATTCACTTCCTCACTTGAAATCTCGTGCGATTTCATCACACAGTAAATTCAAAAATAAAAACAAGAAAGCTACATTTAAAGTTGCACAAAGCACACACACATTTTAAAGTTCCCAAGTAACCCACGGAAGGTTAAAAAAAAAAGATTGGCACTTACCTGCATGTCCCAATCTGACCCGGAAGTGTTTGCACCAGAGAGTGCATTGTTAGGATAAGTACAAGATTTAAAAAGACAGAGGCATCACATGCTGGCAATGGCTGCAAAAAAGCAGCAGGAGGATCTATTGACTGCTTAAGCCGTCAATTAAAAATGATGGGTTTTGGTCTGTTTTTAACCACAAAAAGGGCGATGTTGTCTGATCAATGCACCCTTTCATTATTATGTGGCATCGTGATGTATTTTCCACATCTGATAAAGTCCACAGTGATACAGTTCATAGCGTCTCAGTATACCTATGAGCTTTAACCCCTTTTTCCAAAAGTAGCAATAAGTTATGGTTTCCATGGTCACATTCCGAGGAATTTACATAAGCAGTGTATGTTCGTCTACTAATTGCAAAGTATGAAATCTCTTCATAATACTCTTCTAACACTGAACTGCCAAGAGCAAAACAAACTACCAAGTAGAATCTCTGTACACTGTATTTTGAAATGTTCAAGAAACAAAAAGGTCAGTGTATTTTACTTCCTTGTGAAAATACTTAAAATTGCAGCCATTAATCATATAATGTATATAAGTAAAAGAACAACATTGTTCTCCCACCACAAATTAAGAAAGTGCTTATTCAGAAGCTGTACAACTGTTGTGACATTAATGAAGAACCTTCAGGTTATTTCTCTTTCATCTTCAGATTTACCAAGACATTCAGGACAAACAATTCATATCCCATGGTCACATTTCCCCCTTAGATTAGCTTCTAATTTTCAAGCAGAGATGTTGCCTATTTCTTATTATGGAAAACAATCAGGGGTTTTGATTACAAAGCAATGGTACAGCAATATTTCATACAAAGATCATTTTCTGCAGATGTTTTGGATTATTTTTCTGTTTACTCAGCCATAGCAATGAGTCCAGAGTTAGTAACATAATGTGATGCAAGTCAAGATCTCTTATGTGCAGCACAAATAATTTGCTGTGGTGTCAGAAAGAACTCAAGGTTAAATTTATAGTTGTATGAATGCCTGAGCCTCTTGCATTAAACAAAACAAAATCATTTATCTTTAGTTTTATTTGTTGTTTAATAAAATTGTATGTTCCTTGTTAGAATTACTATGTCTTGTACTAAATTACTGTTACAAGCTTTAAGCAATAATACAGTGACCTACTGCATTTTTATTACTGTTCCTATCATAACTTTTATTTATTTGTTTGTTTACAGGTATGGTCACCAAAAAAACAAACAAACAAACAAACCCACAAGCATACACTTGAATAAGTACATGAAAAATGCTTCACATTTACCTGTACAGGCACATTGTGTATATTTTCAATGTGCATGTACAAAGACTTTGTGTGCATGCAATGCATTTAATGTACATTAATGTGTCCGGCAACATATAAATGTATACATGTACATGGATTGCCTATGTGTCCTACAAACTCATTTCTCCATGTCAGTATTGACTACTTCTACTCCTTTCCTCATTCCGAAAAATATGTTCTTACTATTTTTTACAGTACCCATGAAAATCCAAGAAGGTAAGGAAAAACAAGAACTTTAAAACTTTTCTATCAAGTTTAAAGAAGCATAGTTTTGAATGGAATGAAGTGATATTACCTAAACCTGTAATATCAACAATAAAGGCTAATTTTTAAGCTTTCTCTTATTTGGTTAAATGTATTTGGTCTATTTATTTATTTTTTATTTGATTACTTTGCCTATGTGTCTTCTTTCTAAGACTTAGGACTTTTTCAGACGAACCTAAAATCCGGAAGAAGCCGTTGGGAGAGGAACGCAGCTGCTCCGCTGCAGGGGGCAGTTTCTAGCGACGCCATCATCTCTCGTTACCCTCCATGTTCCTTCCGTGTCGCATGGAAGGAAAAGGCACCACTTTTTATTCACGGAAGCTCTTCGTGAATAAAAAGTGGCGCCTTTTCCTTCCATGTGACACAGGAGGAACACGGAGGGCAACACGAGAGGGGCGGTGTCTTCAGAAACTGCCCCGTGCCGCGGAACAGCTGCGTTCCTCTCCTGACGGCTTCTTATGGATTTTAGGTTCGTCTGAAAAAGTCCTTAGATTTCCATTTCTACCTTTTTGTTCTATGCATTTTTCTACTCCCTTCGCTAACTATCTTATCCAGTATCATCTGTATGAAACTAAGTGAACATGGGATTGCCCCCACTTGGGTTTTAGATGCCTGATTTAAAAAAGGGATGCAAAACCTATTAATCTGTGATGGATTGTGGAACAACCTTAATTCTCCTGTCCTTTGAACAAGCATAATAGAAACTGTATACTGAGTAAACTAACACACATTAACTCATATTTAATGTATAATAATGGAAGAAAATGTGCATCCATGTTTGTGTCTATCTCCACTATAGCTCCCAAGCTATGAAACCTAGACACCTGAAATTAGGCAAGATTACCAAGAGATCCCAAGATTGTCTTTCTCAGGGTTTAAAAAATGAATTATTTTTTATTTATTGAGATCTGTCTTTAACCTACAGTACCATCTTCACTGTACAGCCAGCTTGATGTAGTGGTTTGGATGTTGGACTAGGGCTCTAGAGACCGAATACCGACTTGGACACTGGGCAAGTCACATTCTCTCAGCTTCAGAGGAAGGCAAGGGCAAACCTCCTCTGAAGAAATCTTGCCAAGAAAAGCCCATGATATGGTGATAGGATTGCCATAAATTGGAAATGACTTTGAGGCACACCACAACAACCATCTTCACAGGTGGCAGACTTCCCTAATGAAGAACAAAAATAGGAGAGAACAACATATTCTTCCTATATACAGCACCATGATATCTTTGTACTTGAAATTATTCCAGATATCCTACTTTGATTATTAGGGTGTACAATGCCAATAAAATATATATTACAACAATGTTTTGCTTCATGGTCAGCTCTAGGAAGCAGAGGATTGAGATGAGAGTGAGTATACATGGTGGTTGCTCAGCACAGCAAAACTGGAGCAAAAGAGTCAAATCCAAGTATTTATGATCATCTCTTCTTCATCTTCATCTTCTTCCTTTTTTAATGGTCTTGTACAATCAGTCACCTACAGCTGCCCTTATGATTCTATCAGGATGCTTTAAAACCTCATGCTTCAAGGCCATGTCAAACTTGACATAGGCTGGAAGTAGGATGCCTCAGGGTAGCCTGGAAGCAGAGAGAAGGTGGTAGCGGATACATGAATGAAAGCAGACAGGAAAACTAAACAGAGCTGAGTAGTATGTTGTAGGGAGCAAGGTGATTACTCAGTGCATCAGAGACAAAACATGTGAACAGGGGTGGAATTTGGACTTGCCTTAAGAAATATGTGGGCATATATACTCTGCCTGCCAAGAAAAAAAGACATGTTTCAGAAGAAGGTATTGCTGTGCACTCCAGTTAATAACACTGCAGGGCTGACCTAACGTATTTGGTGTTCTAGGCAAATTAACATTTGCTCTCTCCACCCGCCCCTACCATGTCTTACACATGGCAACTATTATTTTCTTGTTTTCAATTTAAATATCTGTCACTTTATTTACATTACCCCTTTTATAGCTGTGTCTATGCATAGGAAGCTGGTGGAGATCAGAAGATTATCAGTCATAGCTAAAAATTCAGCAGTATGATCTAGCAAAAAGCTGGGCATAGAAAATGGTCACTGGTGTGGAAAATAAGTCATATGATAAAAGATTGGAAGTTGAAAGAAGATTGAAGAGGGCCATGATGCTCCAAATACTTGAAGGGGGTTATCCCGCAGAAGAAAATGATGACTTGTTCTATGCTAGATCTAAAGGAGATTGCAATTTGGGTATCAGGAGAAGCATCTTAATGGCAAGTGCACTTTAAAAAAGGAACTGAAGTGCATTCTTCCTAGTTGGAAGTTTTGAAGCAGATGGACAGATTTCTGTTGGAGATGGGCTAGAACAGAATTTCCTACATCAAGCAGAAGACTGGACTAGATAGGAGCAGATTGTACATAGCAAAATAACTTAGTTTAGAATTTTGGATAGAACACCACTTGATAAACATCGCACTTTGGTTCAGGTCTAAAGTGAATCTTTGCTTTGGCTTGTTTTCTAAACTTTCTAACATCTCCCCATTGACTATCAATCAACAGCTGTTTATAGCTCTTATATTTGTCAGAACTGGATAACAAATTGAGGCACAGCAACCCTTTCTGAAGAAATGAAGCTTGACAAATTTCAGACAATGGCTACGGGGTTTGTTTTTGTGTAACAAAGGCTATTTTACCACATTTTTGTCTATTCTCTACTCTTTTTGTGTAGAAAATTTGGTCTATTTTGCAAAAGAATAGACAAAATTGCTGCACAAAATTATCTTCTAGAACACTACATGACATTTGAATACTAGTATAAACCTGTGTGTAAGTCGTCTCCTATTCTTTCTGACAGGATCCTGACTATCAGGGAATCTATTTTTTTTTCCAAACTGGGAAATTGAATACAGGGAGAATAATGCACAAAAGATTTGGTTTCACCCACAGTGGGGAGAAAACTATAGTAATTATTCATTCTTACATGTGAGAATTAATAATAAAGGATTTACACCCCCATTTTGGCCTGGCCTTACTTTGTGCCAGCATTGTGGCAGCATCCATAGACAGGATGAGGTTTGGAGCTGGAACAACTTGGCTCCTCCCTTGCCTCATCAGTTCTCTGTTCAGCAGATCTTAATCAGCAGATTAATTCTACTTTCAGATTACTTTGTCAGCAGAACTCTCAAATCATCCAGCATTAGAAAGCTTTGCCAGCAGAAGGGCATTTCTGCAAACCAAAAAGATTTATGCATGGTCCCAACCCCCTGTAGCCAGAACATCTTTGGCTTAGTTATATAGGGACATGCTACTATCTCATATGTGTGTGGCATGTGTGTATGGATGTACTCTTATGGTTTATATTGTAACTGTCATTGCCTGTTAACAGTGACATTTGGCAGATTATGTTAGCCTCTATGGTTGGAGCAGCTCCATGCCACTCTGTGTCAGAAAAAAGGGCACTTTAGACTCTAGTCAGCTGGGCACAATCAGTTTTCTTGCTTTGTGTTCTGTGTTGCTGCTTCATTAGCCTTCATGTGCATAATTAATGCCAATTATTCTTGACTGTGCTATAAACAAGCCATAGAGTGTGAGTCATCAGTCATTTGTTACTAATAGTGAACAGCTGCTTAGCATAGCATTAGCAAGAGCATTGCTTACATACAAAATAAGGTGCAACTTCCAATGACAATGAATTTGGACATCCTACTGAGCTTTTATCTACAGGGACAAGCTGTCTTTATTCAAAGCTGAAGCACTTCAGATAGCCAGGGCTATGATCCTAGAAAAGATATGCACATGTTGAGAGAAATGCATATCCAGCTGGAAATGCCTTTGATGTTTCTACTATAGTTGCTTAAAAGGCTGAACACTCAAGCTACTCATGAGCTTAAGGCAGCTTGCCTGTTCAGCCATACAAGCAGCTATAGTATTGTAGCCGACATCCTCAGCTGCATGTAGAGACATACACACCCTCCACAATCCTGTAGAATTGTGGTTCATGCCATTTGAGTTCTAGGCCAGTAGCAAACTGGGGAACGTGTGTGTGTGTGTGTGTGTGTGTAATTGTAAATTCCAACATTTATTTCAAGTTCATCAAATACTTTCAGAGGGCAGTTTTGAAAGGCATTTGAAATGGTGTGTGTGTGTGTGTGTGTGTGTTATTGGATGTGTTAGTATGCCCTACTATCCCCTCCCCACAGTATCTTATTATTGGAAATACTGGACACCTTTTGGGGTCAGGTTGGCTGGGGCAAGCCAAAGGTTAGTTGGAGGTCACAATGACCTGGGATGCATCTTAGAAGTATGATGGGAGGAAAGTTCAAATTAGGATTGTGCGGAAGCCCCTTAGTAAACACAGTCATTAAAGAGGTATGTGCTAATCCTTTCTTCCAGCCCTGGGTGCCTCAACAATGATTCATGCCATCAAACAATTATATGACCATTCTCACATCTATTCCTCTGTAAATCTTTCCTATACCCCCTCCTGTCCAGCCTTGTGAGGTTGTCATAAACCCATCGATTTCTATCTCCCATCAAATAAAGCAATCAGTTGAGTTTAGTTTTCCTTTGTCTTTCCCTCAGAAGAGCCATCTAGCCATTGTAAAAGCCAGAACACACCTTCATGGCACGAAATGGGTTATAAATATTACAGTTCCCACTGTAACAAAGTGTGTTGCACAGGGACCCAGCCACTCACTTGATGCATCAAGGATCCGGGCTCCGCTGTTTCACCCTCAGACACCAGTCCGAGGTCCTTTGTTATACATAACTTTATTTATTCATTTATTCTCTGCTCTTCAGCCACAAAAGCTATCAGAGTGGCTTACAAATGGCCAATTTAACAGTTCCCTGCCCTCAGGCTTACAATCTAAATAAGACATGACACATAAGGAAAAGCGAATGGCAGTGGGGGTAGGGATTAAATTCAGCCGATACTGCTGGTCCTTCTCTCCCTCCAAGGGCAGGGGGGTGGCAGTTGGGATGGAGGGAGGGCCTTTCACCTGCTTCTGGGCCCAGGCCTGATGGAGTTCTGCCTGCCAAGACTGGTAATTATTTCCGTCTTACCCAGATGTCTATATCCAACCTTTCCTGCTTCCTTTTCTGATAGCATCATATAGTTCATACAGGTGTAGGTTCTTGTGTTTTAGTCTATGGGCTTGTCTATATGAGCCCTCGAAAAATAGAGTGTCCCACAGTAATAGAATTTTGCAGCAGCAGTGACTTGTCTTAACTGTGTTTTGCCCCCATAAGCTTTGCATGCTAGCTGGCAGCAGTGAGTGATTCAGAGTGTTTGTACTTTGCTGCCGCCAAACATTTTTTTTTAAAAAAAATCATGTCCAAGGTGTGCTAGAGCAATTTTTCAATTAAACAGGACAGCAAAACAAACAAACAAACCAACAAAAACAAACACACACACACCCCAAATTATTGCCTTAGCAATCACTCAGTAAGGTGAAAATCCAACATGGTGGCAGTGGGCACTTGCCCTGTTAGAAAAAACCGAGCCCTGCACTCACCTGGCCAATCAGCTTTATGCTTTCTCTCCTATAGGGAAGTGATTCAAAGTGAATCGCTTGTCCAAACAAGCTGGAACACACACACCCTCAAAGGTTTTTTCTACATTGTTTTTACTGTTTTGGACCCCTCCTTCTGAATACAGTGGATTGATGGAGGATCCCATTTAGACACATTGTATTCCCAGCGGATTCCATGAGGGATATTTTCACCATTTAGACAACCCCTATGTTTTTTTAATAAAATACTTCAGGTTACCTCAATTGGAGCCGCCTCAACAGTTAATACTGGTATATATACAGTAGTGAAAAGACCCTGAAGTTATCCTCCTCTCGCAGGCCAGTTATTCAAGCTAATAATTCCCCCAAATAATAATAGAGATTCTGGCATCACAAGAGGGTCTCTAAAACCCCCACCTCTTAGGGTAACAGAAATATCAAGCAATGCAAAAAATATCTGCTGGTATCCTGCTCAGGAGTGACAAGATCATTAAGTTCTATTTACAGTCGCATATCTGGTTGGGATTCATGTTTACAGACATTGATGACTGGGTGGGGGGAACCCAAAACCATTTTTTTCATCCTGGTAACCCCCAATTAAAGGGTTTCTAAGGCACAGCACATTGGGTCACTGGGAAATGACATCTGCCTTGCTTTTCTGGTGACAGAACACACAATAGAAAAGCAATTGTAGTGGGACCCTTTTGTTGGGGTGTTGCCAGGCTGAAAAGTTTTTTTTGGTGTGGAAGGGTGTGTGGCATCATCAGATGTGACTACAACAACAGTGCTCTAGCAGCACAGTTACTTCTGATGCTGCAGAATTTCAGCCATACTTTTTACTGAATACTTGAAATACCACTGTGGAGATAAAAGAAGAAAACGTTGCATAACTTGAAACTAATCCCATTTTGCAAAGGACAATAATGTTTACTAGAAAAACATCTTGATGTTGAAAATGTGAAGTTCAAAAATAAAAAGGAGCCTCATGGGGTACTAATGACATGTGTCTACTATATCTTTTTGGGGTCATAACACTATTTGAGAGCAATATAGTAGAATGTTACATTTGATCCAGGTTTGTCAAAATCTGAAGCATAATTTTCACATGCATAATTGAGTTCATAGACTAAGATTGAATGTTAATGAAGTATGAGCTATTGAAAACTGTTGATAAATATTAGGTTGAGGGCTGAATGTAGGAGATTAACTAAAATAAATGAGAAATAATAAGACTGTAAGGTGTTTGAGGCAGAGGTCTGTCCTAATATACATTTTGCACAGCCCATAGTTTAAGGTATAAATAAAATATTAGAATTAAAATAATAATTCATTTCTATTCTGCTAATATATTCCACAAATATTTTATAACATGTGTATGAATAGCAATGAGAATACACAGAATTAGATCACTCTAAACAGTTTAGGTTACCAAAAAAAAAAAAAAGTTAAAATTGAATATTTATTTTTATAAGCAAAGTTTTTCTATGGAAATGAAAATTAAAATTAAAACCATAGTGTTCAAATTCATCCTTCAGTTCTGCATCAAAGCTGGGAGAACAATGGATTGGTAGAGGTGGAAGCAGGAAACCACCTTTGGAAGGAAAGAAATGTCTGGTTTCAGGACCACCTTGTGCTTGTGAAAGGCTGTGTAAGGTGGATCTGAATGTAGGGCACACAGCTCCCCAACTCGATGTGCAGAGGTGATGGCCACTAGGAAAGCCATCTCCCAAGACAACAGTCTCAGGTCCTTAGTCACCAAGGGTTCGAAGGGACGTCTTTTAAGCTGGGAAAGGACAGATTTCAGGCTCCAAGCTGGAGTGGGCTTGACTGCCGGTGGATGAAATATTGACGTAGCCCTTTAAAAACATTTTGACAGTCGGATCACAGAAGGGAGAGGGTCGACCCCTTGCCTGGAACTCGACAGAGATGGCTGCCAAGTAGCACTTCAATGATGAAATGGACAAGCCTGAATTTGAAAGGTACAGTAGGAATTGGAGAACAGAAGCCACTGTGCAGGAGCCCATGTTGAGGTCACGGTCCACCAAAAAAGGATTTGAAGCATCTCCACTTGTAAAAATAGGACTTGCGAGTGGAAGGTCAGAGAGAGGCGTCTACGACAGCCTGGATATCTGGCAGCAACGGAGAAAGCAACGGCTGCCTCAGAATTGACGATGGGTTCAAGGACATACTCTCCAAGCCGTCATCCGCAGTGTCTCGAGGTTTGGGTGCTGACCCTGCCATCCTGGATGGTGAGTAGATCAGGATGGGTTGGGAGGCGAAGAAAGCAACAACGGGCTAGCTGAAACAGAGGAGCAAACCAAGGTTGCCGGGGGCACTATGTGGTGATGAGGATCGCATCCGATCGGTCCCAACACAGCTTGGCCACCACTCTCCTTAATAGTGGAAATGGAGGGAACAGAAAGAGGAGAGGTCCGTTCCATCAGAAGAGGAAGGGCATCCCTTCTTGAGCCCTGGACTCAGGACCTGGCACAGAACTGTCAGCACTGTCTGTTCATAGGGCTTGCAAAGAGGTCCACCTCTGGCATGCCCCAATGACAGAACAGGTCCTGCACCACGGTTCAATGCAGCATCCATTCGTCAACGGACTAATTTGATCGGCTGAGTCCATCTGCAAGAATATTCTCCTCCCCTGGGAGGTGGATGGAATGGAGAAGTATCCCTCTCTGAATGCACCAGTCCCAAATTTCTAAGGTGAGTTGCAGGAGTGACGGTGACCTTGTCCCTCCTTGCTTGTTCAAGTAGTACATCACAGAGGTTTTGTCTGTTACTCGTAGTACTGTCTTGCACATCACTAGCCCTTCAAAGGCCCGAAGTGCTTTCCGTACGGCCATGAGCTCGAGGACATTGATATGGAGCTCCCATTCTTTGGCAACCTAAGTCCCTTGAACCTTGTAGGCCTCTAGATGGGCTCCCCATCTGAGCAGGGAAGCATCCGTTGTGGTCGAGATATACGGTTGAGGAGGCTTGAAAGGCAGGCCTGACAGGACATTGTCCAGATCCAACCACCAGTCCAGAGACCACTGGATGACTCGGGGCATAGTCAGGAGCTTTTGAGGCAGGTCCTGTAATGGATCGAATGCCGCATGAACCAGGATTGAAGCGGTCGAAACTGCAACTTGGTTAAGCGGGTGACTGACGTAGTAGCTGCTATAAGACCTAGTAGAACCTGCACTGAGTGAGCCAAGACCCGATGGGATCAATGGCAGCAGTGGATTAAGGTTCAAAGGTTCTCGAAACGAGACCACAGAAGGTAAGCTGCTGCCTTAGATGAATCCAGTTAGACTCCAATGAACTGGATGGACTGCGTGGGGTCGAGTTTGTGACTTTTCCAGGTTGAAAATCAGACCTAGAGCATGCAATAGATCCAGTGTAAGTGGGATATCCTCCAGGAACTGATCTCTGGACTCTACCACCAATAGCCAGTCGTCAATGTAAGGGAACATGATCACCTCCACCATTTGTCGACACTTGTCAGGAAGGTCTTACAAGAGTGGACCCATACATCCATACCCATACATTCTCACAAGAACTGTTTATAGACCTCCATGCAGGCCGAGTAGTTGGTAATTCGGAAGCTTAAACCAGCAGCCAAGTAAATTTTCTTGCTAATGATGTCTAGCTTCCTCCCCTTGGGAATTGTAGGGGTAGTTTGGACCAGACGCTGGTGTCTATTCTGTGAGGCCTCCACCACCACCAAGTTTGGGCGAGGATGTACCCGAAGCCAATCAATATTGTCTCCTGCCACACGATACAGCTGGTCAATTCTCTTAGAGGTGGACGGGATGGATGATGGATTCTACCATGAACCTTGGGTAAGCTTTAGCAGAGAAGGTAGCACCAGTATGGTGGCAACAGGAGGAGCCTTCAACTTGAATCAGATTACTTCTCGGTAACCTTCAGGTCCAAGGCATGGGGCATCTACACCACCTGCTTGAGAATGACTAGACATCATCTGTCAGGGATTAAGAGCCCTCATCCAACAAATCTGGCTTTGGATCCAACAAATCTGGCTTCGGTGTTGTATACAACACCGAGGAGGCCGATGACATCAAGGAAGATGAAGATGGGCTCCAACGTCCACGGTGCAACATAGTAGTATGAGCCAGTGGAGGAGGAGGCAATGGAGGCAGCCGGTTTGGGTCTTGATGTGGAGGAGAGACCTGGCTCCTAGTGTCCCTCATTGCTGGTACAAAAGGGCAGAAAGTCCCCAGAGAGGCTCTATCTAGCCCATGAAAGGAGAGATGAGGCAGAGAGTAATAGTCGCCACAACTAGTACCAACATCTGAATGAAATTGCAGTCATTGGGCGAACGTCAACCCATGCACCCTGGGTGGAGAGGGCAAAGGTAGGTGAAAAGATGCCCAGGCCATGTCATACGCTCCGTATGCATGCTCATCCTCCATAAGTCGAGGAGAAGGGGTATGAACCTTACGTGTTGCCTTCTGCGAGGTGTTCTCAATCTCAGCTTCACTAGACCCATGGCCAAGGAGCTCATCCCGGGAGACCAAACGTACAGGAGAATGAGCTCGAGCTACCAATGAAGCAGACTCTGAAGTGTCCCCTACTTCGACTTGGATGATTTCCAGAGAAGGGGTAGGGGTCACCTCATGGGATGGAGCACGGTCCCAAGGAGCAATCTTGGCTGCAGGCACCTGCTCTGGCGCCAGTGTCAGTTTTGGGTCAACGGCCACATTAGGCACAGTGACAGGCAGTTGAGGAGCCTTGGATTCATGCATCAGTTTAGCCACCGTAGTGGCAGATGGATGCTCAGAGGGACATGGGGATGAGTGTTTAGTTTTTTTCTTCCTTTTCTTCAACTTATCCTTAGATGAAGCTGAATAATCACGGTCCTGACCTGAACTGGTAGGCTTAGGGCAATCTCGATCCCGTGTTGAAGTTGAGGGAGCTGAGGAACCCCGGTCCCAACTCGAATCTGATGCAGTCATGTGCTTTTGCAACTGATGCATGGCCGTAGGATCGGAAGCTACAGACCGACAACAGGACAGACTATGCGACCAGTGCTGTCTCTTAGCCAAAGGGCTGGGTGAAGGAGATCGACCCTTTTTCTGTGGCGAAGTCGCAGTTTGGGCACCTGAGGTAGAGGCAGCTGCCGGAAGGAGAGCCTTCTCATAAAGGAAGGTCTTCAGCTGAGAGGATCGCTATTTTCGGGCCTGAGGCATAAAAGGCCGGTAAGGAATACAGGCATCCACATTGTGCAAATCACCTAGGCAGATTAAGCACCTAGAGTGGCCATCTGAGCTAGGAAGTTTTTCCTGACAAGACTGCACACTTCTTGAAAGCCATCATGAAGAAAGATCAAGCTGTCCCAAAATCGCACCAATCAAATCCAAAACCAAGTCCACAGGGTGAGACAAAAGAGTGTCGAAATCTAGTCCAAAAGGTCAAAAGCCAAGAATAAGCCAAAATTCGATAACCAAGCCAAAACGAAGTGAAAGATGAAGCAAAAAACACAGTCTGAGTCAAGACAGAAGAATCCAAAAGCAAAAATAAGCGATCAAGGTTTCTATGTGCTACTCACGCGGCAGACGAAAAGAAACTGAGGGGAATTAGGTGGGAGCACCTCAGGGAGATCGTTAAGATGGGTGGAGCTACCACAAAAGATGTTCTGCCTAGTGATTCTAGAAGGTTCTGAGTGTTCTGCGTAGGTGCAGGAATAACCCAGCTGTGTGGATTCACAAAGACCACGAAGAAGATCTAGTGATTACCAACTCCTGGGTCTAATATATAAGGCATATGATATTATGAATGAGGTTTCTATTTCAGCCTCAAAAGTATGTAAGCTAGTATGAGAGAAGGATCATGATATGCTGATTGAGGATGTTAAGTGGAATCAGTTCTAGGTTAAGATGCTTATTTGTCCAGTCACTGCTTACATTAAGGAACAATGTTTAAGGTGATTCATAGGTATTATGGTACCCCTCAAATTAAGCTGCACTTCTAGGAATCTGAAATCAAATTGTTGGATATGTCAAAAATAACCAGGATCATATCTGCATATATGGTGGTTGTGCTCTAGGACTTTTGAATTTTGGTCTTTAATTTTTAAAGATGTTTCTTCCAACAGGTAAAAAAGGCAATTTAAACCTGGCCATAGGATCATTACATAGGAAACATGAACATCTCTTTCATGAACTATCTATTTGGGTTCCTTTGACTTCTGGCCAGGATGGTTATTACTAGATATTACTAGATATTGGAAGAAATCCAAGACACTTACTTTATCTGATCAGCTAATAAATTTATGGAAAAATTTTCCTATGGAAAAATTGACAGCCCAGGTAAAGGAAACAAGGTTCATAACTCATTTTATGAAATAAGCCTCTTATTTCTTATTTTAATAGAAATTATGCTATCCTCCATGAATTCATAGTAACTTATGGAAGAGCTTGCTATCATATAGGTTGTAATGTGTAGACATATGTCTTCTTTCTCCTGGTATGGGATCCAAAGAACCTTACAGCAATTTTTAAAAGTTCAGCTAAAATCTTATTGTATAGAAATAATTTTAAAAAAAAAACACTTAAGCAGGCCTATTTATAAATGCACCCCATTAAAACAATTTGAAGCAAATTCAAAACATAATAGAAACATAGCACACCACACTGAAAACACTTTTCTACCTCTTCTGACTAAATAAAAAGGCATTTGCCTGCTGGTGGAGAGAACGAAGATGGGGACAAATGAACCACTGGGAGCAGGCACTGAAAAGGTTCTTTTCCACATTCTCACCAAACATGACTGTGATGACAATGGCACCAAAAGAAAGTCCTCACATGAATATCGTAAAATTCAGGCAAGCTCATATAGAGAGATATGATCTTTAAAATAATCTGCACCAAATACATGCCTTGGGTCTCAGATTTACAGGTAAAGGAGTCGGTGAAGCAGCAAGTCAGACATACAGAGACCAAACGGATTTGGCAGTACAGGCTTGAAAAAAGCAGGAAGGCAGCCAGCCAGCCATTGGGCTCAACTCAGGCTGCTTCCAAAGAACAACCCCAGTTTTCCTAGAACGTCTGCTTAGACCCTGCGGAGCTGTTGCTAGATACACATTGCTGCTGCCACCACTACTGACACATGAATAGAGAAGAGCATTGTTTCCAAAAATTTACACTAATTCATCTCTCCCTCCACAGCTGCATTGGCAGCTGCCCAGCTTGGGACACCGTGACGTGCAGGTACACCAGCTGAATTTACATCGCTGTTCAGCCTGGCCACCTTATCACTTACACTGCCACCAAATAAATATCTGTGGAGCCTGCAGAGTTCCACAGTTGCCACCTTTCTGTCAAACTTCCCCTTTATCCCTTCCTTTGGACTGGGGTTTGACTTAATCTGGATAGTACTTGTACTGGTGTGTGTTTAATTACAGGGTTAGCATGCCAAATAAATACTAGTAAGGGAAATAATTCATGAGGAGTCTGGATTGGATAAACAAAACATAAAGATTGATTTATTGTGTAAACAGTGTAACAGAAATGCTTTGAACTTTGTCTCCAACTTGGTTAACTTCAAACTGGTTGCTAGTCCCACTCTGTGGTGACCATATAATTTCAGAAACTGCCAGACTCAGTAAAAAGTGGTTTAGGTTCTTTCCTTCCTCTCACTCTGTACTCCAATCAGCCTCTATTTCTCTCAATATTTCCACTGCAGATATAGTCCCTCAGCTCCACTCACAATCACACACACATTCCAGCACTCTCCTCATCACAGCCCATCTTCAACTCCCTCCTTCAACTGTCATCCTCCTTTTCTCTCAACTGCCATGCCCCTCTTTTCACTCTAGGAGAGCCCTCCCATAACAGTTTCCTGCCACAGGATTGGCTCCTTCATGCTTTCTTCCCATTCACTCATCAACATTCCATCAGATGCTCATCACATGCTGCTCCCCACAGGCATGTGTCAGCTACTGCGGGGTGGTAGGGAAGGAGGATCTGCAGCTGAGTGGTGGCAGAGGTGGGGCTGGCACAGTAACACTGGCTTCTGCTGCTTGGAAGAGGTAGGAAGGCAGCCAGCCACTGGCTCAGACTGAGCTGCTTTGCAGGCCAGCTGCTTGCGGACCCAGACCATACACTACCTTCCCCTTCCCCTTACACATACGACAACAAGTTGTCTTAAACAATTATATTGAGTGCAAGATAGACATAACTGATTAAGTGTAGCTTAGTATGAAGACTGTTGGCAATAAAAGGCCACAACTTGCTAATGGCTGCAAATGGTTGGCACTATTGCATGGGTCTGAATCCCTTCATTGCCCAACCCTGTGTTGGCCAATGGGCCACTGTCAGTTGCTTCTGATCCATTCCTGGAGGAGAGAGCCCTGGCCGAGCCTTAAACAAGTTGTTAATCAATAAATGGGGGTCTCTGTGAACTTGAACTTAAACTTGAACTTGACAGAGACCCCCCCATTCCCGGATCAAGGCCCATGCCATCCGCCTAGCAAATTACAACAAAATAATAACGTAAGTATGCACTACTAACATATCAGGGAGGGTGGGCAGGTCTTTCGCTCCTATCAAGCCAACTGTGAAGCCTGCTCCAGGGGCTGTCTTAAATACCACCTCCCCAGTGCAGGGACCACATCATCCGGCCATGCCAAAAGTGCATCCAGAAGTCCTTCCCTCTTCCAACAATAGACCAATTGGGGCAAGGGAGACTCTTCCTGATTGGTGGCCATTCTCCCAATCTTTCCTGGCAGCTGAGCATGCTGGGAAGCAGGAGCCAGCAATGGCTGCCCCCATGCCAGGCCATGTGGTTGTGGGGGCTGCCACCAACGGGACTCGGGAGGCATCCGCTGGGCTACAAATGGCCCACTGGCTGAAACTGGTAAGCCCCCTTCTAGCTGCAGTCACAGCCATCACCTCCCTCACCACAGTATACCTGTTACTCCCTGGAAGGGTATCCGTGTATCTGTGTAGCTGGGATGGCACTGGGGAAGGACCATCCCTGGTGCTGGTGCCAGCAGCAGCAGTGATTCTGTGGCCAGCCATCAGTTCAGCTCTCCGGGGCGAGCAGGACAAAATGCCTCCTCCATTGTTAGCCTCTGGGAGGGAGGGAGCACAGGCGGGTGGCTCAGGAAAAGAGGCCCAGGGGTAAATGGGGGGCTGCAGCTGCAGCCACACCTAATTACATCCCCTGCCTGAGTGACAAAAGAGAATGAGGGACAGACTGAAGGAGCACTCCTCACAATCTGACTGAATGCTCAAAGACTGATCCCAGACTGATGAATCATCTCTGTGGCATCACTAAGGCTGATAGTGCCCCCTGGTGCAGTTTGGCCTCTCCACACCCCCTGGTACTGCCACTGGGTCAGCTTGTGTGAGGTAAGTTTACTCTTCTCCCCAACACAGTGTGCACTGGTTAAAGCCTGTGTGTGTGTAAGAGAGAGGGGGGACTTACCACACAACTATGGAATACCCCCTTCCCGGCTTGTACCATAGGCTACTGGTTGCAGAAAACGGATTGGTCCATTCAGTTTCACAAGAAAGGCTTGCTCTAATTTGCAAAAGGTTAGACCTTAAGATTTCAATTAGTTCTGATTTGAATATTCATCAGAAACATATAGTCAAAACTTTTACAAATGTACAACTTCAGAATGTGGAATAGGGATCACAATGAAAGGCTATCCCTCCTATTAATAAATTTTGCTTGTAGAAATGTAGACTGACAGGGGAAAGGTCTAGCATTCCACTGAATTCATTCACTTAGCAGGGAATGCTCCTTCCTCCTTTTCATCCCTTAGCAGGGAATGCTTCTTCTTCTTCCCAAAGCAAGAAGGGTGGGAGGAACGAGTCAGCCTTTCAGCTCCGAGGAGCCATCCACCGTCAAGCACCCCCTTCCCCTCACCCATTCTCCCTCCCTCTCCTTCTCTCTCTCTCTCTCTCTCTCTCTCTCTCTCTCTCTCTCTCACACACACACACACACACACACACGATCACAGGAGTGTGAAGGAGTGAACAGCTGGAGGAGCAGATCACTACTCAATCTCTCTCTCTCTCTCTCTCTCTCTCTCTCACACACACACACACACGGGTACAGGCTAACTGGGGAATCTTCAGCTGCAGCAGCCAAGCAAGCCAGGAAGCAGACAACCGGGTGATTGGGATGGGACAGCACTGGCTGAATCTTTTATGTGACTGGAAATAACAGTGGCTGGATCTTTCCATTTGAGGCTCCTCCATCTCTTACAAGTCCATCCCTTCCGTGGTCAGTCCAACCAATCACGGCTCAGCTCTGCTGTTGTTGTTTCAGGAAGATTGCTGATATTTCACACAGACATTTGCAAAATGGTAGTTCACACAATCAATAGTGTGCTAAGTCGCGCTACTTTTCAAAAAGGCGGGAAAAGTAATGAAAGCTGTTATTATGCTACTTTTGAGTGTTTGAGCTCCCCCCTTCTGAATGAGGTTATATTGTGGCGCGATGTGTGTGAACTATTAGGAATCTTAGCAAATTCTTCATGGACTTATTTTGCCATGTAAAGGGGCCCCTGCATTGGTGCAGATTAAAAAAAAACAAACATGATGCACCATTCCTCTATGCAATCCTCCAACTGTTTATTCTAATCTTCTCAAAGGTTAATATAATTATTACAAATATAGTGTTAGTAATCTTACTTTCTCTCACCAGGAAACAAGAGAGAGATAAAAAAAAGCACTTGAAAACTATTACGCTGAATTCTCTGTGTTTAAAATGTCTTGTTATGCTTTGTAATAGTGTATATTATAGCTTTGGCATAACATGGCACTTAATTGGTAAGGGCATTGTGCCAGAAGCTTGGATTTTGCCTCTATAAGGTTCCAAGTGACAACCTTCTAAAATGGTATGAGCAGTTTCCTTCCCAGAAATGAAACATGCAACTAATTCCTTGCATTCCAGTGTGTCTGCCCGCTGATTACAGTGGAGCTTAGTTGTGAAGCTCTGAATAAACTGTACTACGTCTTCTGCACTGTTCAAAACATCTTTTAATTCTGTATGCACATTATAATTTTGAATTTGCTTGGACAATACTTGCATTTCCATCTAAATGTGGATTTATTTAATAGAATGTTGTCCTTAAATCAAACCATCATCTGTTTCAGGTAACAGGATACAACAAGGTACAGGATACAACAAGGTACAGACTCAGTTTTTCTAACCTATCATGGTAAGATAGACAGTTTGGAGCAGGGATGGGAATCAATGAATTCTTCTAAAATACTTTTCAAAACAGCCCAGGTGTACTTAGGTTCTTGTTAGCAGAAAAACTTTTAGTGAGAAAAAAATATACCTAAGGAATTATTTATGAAACATAGTGTGAAAAAATTGATAAAGATGATTATACACTCACACACAGACACACACACACACTCATTATCCTTTGGGCTGTGATAAAAGCTTTGTCTCATTGGAACAAAATTGATTGCTTTACACATTTAGTATTTGGTTTAACAGATTTGAATTGATTGTAAGTAAGGATGAGTTTGGAGCTATCTTTTCGTGGGGAGATTGCCATGTCTTCTCCACTTTTGCAAGCCATCCTTTCCATACTTCTTTTATCTACTCTCTCTCTCTCTACACACACACACACACACACACACACACACACACAGGATGTTGTATTCCAAGGTAAATGGAACATCCTTTGAGATAAGCGAAAATGCACACTTTGAAAGTAATCCCAGGTATACGGATTAAAAAGATAAGTTGAAGCTTCATTTCTCTTATCTTATCACATCTTTGCTCCCTCACAGGAGCAGAAATGATAAATGCACTATACAAGAATGACACATGGCAGACACACTAATCAAGGCAGGACCTCTCTCAGACAGATGATAATAGAAACCAGTCAAGGAGAATCTGCCTTTCCTTCTCTCTTAGTGATGGGTTCTTCTCTCAACCACCAAAGGAGATTTATGCAGAAAACCATCACTAAGTGCTTTTCACCATGGGCAAAATCAGAGCATGAGCAAAGGCTAAATTACAGGTCCTAAAGCAAGACCTCTTTGGATATACTGTCTTGATATAAAAGAGCCATTTTTGAAAGCCTTGCCTGCTTCATTGCATCCAGGTGCTTCCTCTAACAGGAATATCCATAAGGACGTTTGTAATTTACAATTCTATGCATTATAATGCTGTTGTCTTGGAAAGCATTACTATAAAATCTTGACTTAATTTTTGTTATGCACAACAATATTAATAGTCCATGGAGCTATCCATTACTGTGTTTCTATTATCTTGTTGTGCATTTTTATCCACTGACTTTATGCCTCCCTAAGCCCCCGAAATGAAAGAACTATTGTGTGTTATTATTTTGTTTAGTTTTGTTGGATAAAGTAAAATTGAGTGCATGCCAAATGAGCTTCAATAGCCTTAGGTTTGATTTATGCATGTTTTATTATCAATTTTGCCTTGATTTTTTTTATATAAAAAAAATCTTATAGGAAATTGAGCCCAGAAACCACATTTCAAAATTGCTAATTTAAATACAAACATTTGGAAAATGAATACAATTGTGTCTATGAAATGTATAACTGGAGTGCACTTTATGTTTTATTTACATCTTTATCTCCACATGTATTAAGAACAGTGGAGTGCATCTGTTCAAGACAAGTTATACAATGCAAACCAAATGCAACATTCATTTTTGTTTGGGGTTTTAGATGCTCTCAAATATACCATCCTTATAGGCAATTATCTGTTTTTCTTGGTTGTTCTATGTATCTATTCATAATTCTGTTTACATAAGGATTTTCTCCTGGGAGGTTTAGTTCTATCAGAAAACAACCCCATCAATTTCTGTGTAATCTGGCTGGATATGAAGTGAGATATGGCACACAGAGGTGTAGAAATGCAAGAGCCACCAAAGTGTGAATAAAAGTCACCTTGAAGGTCTAATATAACATCACAGTTTGCCTAAAAAGAAAAAAAAGTTGTCATCTTCTGGTTCAGAATAAAATGAACAGAATTTATTTCTGACTTTTACAAGTCATCATAAAACTATATGCTAAGATTATTATTAGCTTATAAATGAAGACAAGATATAGTTGAGAAGAAATATGGTTTAATAATGTACGAATGTAATCATGTAGTAATGTATGTAAAACAACCTACTGGCAGTGCAATGGATGGCCAAGTATATTGTGTAACATGTTGTGAACTTTAAGGACAGGGCTATTAATGGAGTTTATTGGTATATGTGACAGAAAGTTATATAAGCATATAACTGCCTTGGGATTTTCTTGGCTACCTGCACTATTTTATTTGCTTCGTTTGGATTTAAAAACTTTTATGTTCTTCCAAAATACCAAAATCAATGCATGTCGTGTCAATTTGTTCAGTAGAACTGTTAGTGCACATCTTTCTCTCTGGCTTTTCTTTGCAAACAAAGATTCAGGAAGGACTAATCCCGTGCTTTCTGCAAGCACACTGGTGACTAAAAAGGCCAATCCGAGATAAACAAGTCCGGTTGCAGAAAGCACACCAGAAGGTCTCCTTGGGTGATGTTTCTGGGTTGTGATTCTTTCTGTGTTGTCGTTTCTCTTCAAGACTTGGTCAGCATGAGTTATCAAATAAGGCTGCAGCATTGTGGATAGTGCATCTCCATGCCTCCCGATGTGAGGCCAGGGCGGACCATTGTTGGTGATCAATTTGGCTGAGCCTGAGATGTTGTTTCAGGGGGAAAAAATCATACCGAAGCAGTGGATCTTCTTAAATTCATCTGGATTAGTTGTCATCTTTTTCCAAACTACATTAGGTCAGAAGACTAACAATAATGGTATTTTTAATTGTCCGATTAATATCTCACTCTTCTTACAAACAGCTTGTAGCAACAGATTATCTGGTTCTCAAGCAGACCTCTACAAAGTTGACAACCAGTTGTGCTGAGACAGAGAGGCCAGTCATTGTGTTAGGGATTAATGGGCTGGCCCCAACTGTCATATCCCCTCTGGATTCTGGGAGTTAGAGTTGAATGCAGGCCTGACATGAGTTTGGTTCTTGGGCTGTTTTCCCCCCTGGGCCTCTCCCTCCAGGAATGCGGCCTGAGAATGTTTGGATGTTTTCTCTTTGATGTTTTCTCTCCCATATAATCTTATGGCCAGGGCCATCTGGTCCCCAATCTCATTCCCTCTCACCCCTCCCTTCTAATCTCCCCCCTCGCACATCCCAAGGGTTATCTGTGTGTATTCTAAGTGTTTGCCTCAGAACTAGCTTTGCTATGTTACTAGAACTACACTGCCTTGCTGAATAAAGATTTTCTTATTGAGCTAATGTGAGTGGGTTTACTGGTGCATCACACCAACTTTAATACAAATACCAATCAGCTACAATCACATATAACTCCCCTTTAGTAGACAATGTGTAGGAAAAGTATGGTAGAGGGGACACCAGGCCCATTGGTTTCTAGACCAACAAATATTGAAGCAGGGCAACAAGCCATGGGTGTCTCGTAAGGCTTGCTGTGTCAGCAAATTTGTGGGCTGAGCCAAAATGGTCTGCCAGAGGTGAGGCAATCTGCATCTGATCAACAGCATGTCCCCTCCCCCCAACCATCTAGCAACTCCCAGGGTTTCACTCTTCCAAAAATAACTCACGCCCAATGTTCCCTTTTTCCTTCCACATCCGCCAGTTGTAGCAAAGCAGTGTGCACAATCAGATCAATAGTAACAAAGCATAATATAGAATAATTCACAGAAAGTTCCCACTTTTAGCAGGGAGAAACCCCAGGGAAGGTGAAAAACCCATGCTACAATAACATGGGGAAAAATTCTTTCCCGGCCCCCAATGGTGACCAGCTGCAGCCTGGGGATTCTCAAGGAAGTGTGATGCTGTAAAGGGCAGGAGCATGGGATACACTGAAGGCCTGCTGAAAATGGCCAACCATCATGCTTGCAGGCCTATATATAGTACTGCCCAAGCTATCTGGAAGTCTTGTAAGATTTGTAAGTCTTTCCCTGAGACCTGGTGTGAAAGGTGTGCTGGATCTCATCCCCACATCCTGAGATGGTGATGCCATCATGGGATTCAGGCTAAGGCCTATCCTGAGCAGCTGTTCAGATTGGCCTGGGAGCAATGATGCCGGCCGATAGGGGCTTGGTGTAAATTTTCCCCCTCCACAAAGTTGTTGGGGGTAAGGAATTGTAACTTGCATAATCTGGATGATATGAGTTTCCTTCAGACACTTCTAATTAGTAACCTTTTTTGGTACTGACCCTATACGAGTATATTTGAAATATGAACATGTAGTAAGGTAGGCATCACCTCACCTATTTGTGGGATGTTGTAACTAAAAACAACAACAGCACAGCCACAAAAGGCCAAATGAGTTCAGTATTCTGATCATACAGTTGTGAGGGATAATATCATTTATCTATTGATACCTAGAATTTGCCAGTCAGCATGTGGCCTTTACCGAAAGATGATTCCCTGTGCCTATTGATGAGAGAACACTATTGATAAGAGAACCCATGAGATAGCATGATCTGACAATGATAACAGTAGGCAACATATGTTAAGAAACAAGATAATAGAAACATTCAGATCACACCATTTGATTCCAAAATAACAAGAGTCACTGGATGCATACAGAAATTCACCTGGATGCATACCTCAGAAATTTACCATGTGAGTGATTTGCTTCTTGATGCTGAATGCATAGTCCAGTTTTGTAGAAATGGCAGTGTAAATAAAGCAATAGAGCAGGGCAGAACAGAACAGAACAAAATAGTCATTTCATGTTGGCACGTTGTTTGATTTTATCCAATAACACACAAAAATGAGTGTCTGAGAAGAAAAGAGTGTGGAAAAGAGAGAATGTAGTCCATGAAAACTGCTGGAAAATTAGCATATTTCTGGAAATGGGAGGAATGGCTGTGAGGGATATAGTATCCAAGGACAGATAAAAGTGACCAGTTTGCTTGAGTTGGCCTCCTTAAAATGTGTCTTCAAAATTATTAAATAAGTAAGCGCATATAGAAAAAAAAAATAGGAATACAACTCTCATACAGCCACTATTAATGATGAATATTCTCAGATTGTGGGGTTCAGTTAGTCAGATACTACACATGAATAAATGAAGGTAAGGAAGTTTTTTTTGCTCAATTTTGGCTGCAATTTATTGCAGAGGGCAAGTAGGGAATTGGCTTCAGCTATCTTGCTAATACTTTCTTTCTTAGTTAAATCCTACAAAATGTCTCCTAGATAAAGTGATTCTGCCAAAGCCTCAAACACACTGCTATTATTCATTTCTTTATTTATATATAGTGAAAATTTTATAATTTTTTTCATGCTTTTCCTACCTCCTGACCAAAATTTAGTATTTTGCACCAGGTATCAAGAGCAAAGCCTAGAAATGCTAGCACCAGTGCTTATCCATTAATGTTAATTCAGAAATTAATTCATTTATAGAAAGTGTTAATAACCAGTTTGTAACATGTTAATCTATTTTTTTAAAACAATCAGTTGCTTTTTTTAAAAAAAAATATCAATAGATATTATTTCACTCCCCATTTCACAAACTAAAATAGCATTATACATTCGGCCTTCCATATCCACGGGTTCTGCATCAATGGATTCAACCATCCCTGGGTTGAATATATCCCCCCCCCCCAAAAGTAAAATTCCAAAAAACAAATATTGATTTTGCCATTTTATATAAGGGCACCATTTTACTATGCCACTGTATATAATGAGATTTGAGCATCCATGGATTTTGGTATCCACGGAATCAAACCCCAGTAGACAGCATGGGCCCACTGAAAGGTAGTTGTCGCTTGACCTGTTAGTAACACTGTTGTTTAAGATTTTAAATAACGACCCTTGAAATATTTATTCAAAACGTAATGAATTAGAGTCACTGATTAATTTTTAATGCATTCATTGAGCTTTAGTAAGGAGCCATATGCTAATAAAAGGAAGTATGCCCATTAAGCAAGAAAGTGGAAGTTGAACTATGGCAATTGTTCCTAGCAGAAATTCATATTTTCAAAGAAAAAATTAAGAGAAAAGCTTTCTGTTTGCTTTACCCTCTCTGTCAGGACACACTGACAACCTCAGCTTCTGAATGCTTCTTGCTGTAAGTTTGCTGAAATTACTGAGTGCTAAAGCTGAAATCCATATCTTGAGCAGAGAACCCACAATTTTAGTCAGAGAATCTCATAGAATCATAGAATTGTAGAGTTGGAAGAGACCATGAGGGCCATCCAGTCCAACCCCCTGCCACACAGGAAATCACGATCAAAGCATCCCTGACAGATGGCCATCCAGCCTCTGTTTAAAGGCCTCCAAGGAAGGAGGCCCCACCACGCTCCGAGGGAGTGTGTTCCACTGCTGAACAGCTCTTACTGTCAGAAAGTTCCTCCTAACGTTGAGGTGGAATCTCTGTTCCTGGAGTTTGCATCCATTGTTCCGTGTTCTAGTCTCTGGAGCAGCAGAAAACAAGCCTGATCCATCCTCAATGTGACACCCCTTCAAATACTTAAAACGAGCTATCATATCGCCCCTTAACCGTATTTTTTCCAAGTTAAACATACCCAGCTCCCTAAGTCTTTCCTCATAAGGCATGTTTTCCAGAGCTTTCACCATTTTAGTCGCCCTTCTCTGGACACACTCCAATTTGTCAATATCCTTTTTGAATTGTGGTACCCAGAACTGGACACAGGTGAGGCCTGACCAAGGCAGAATAGAGTGGCACTACCTTCAGCACCTCGTCCTTCCTTGAGAACTTTACCAAATATTCCCCTTTCTTTTCAGTGGTTCAGCTAGAGCTGCAACAACCTCCAGCATTATACCCCTCAAGCAGGTGTAATTAAGCTAAAGAGAAGTACAGTACTGTCCTTCTAATACGGGCAACTTCCCTAGCTTTTCCCTCTGTCTCCTGGAAGGTGTCTAGAGAGAGATAAATTCTATGTTTGTGTGTATGTACCTTCAAGTCACCTGTTGACTTATGGTGACCCCATGAATTTTTCATAATTATCCAGCATATAATGGGCCATTAGCCAAACAGACACTAATCCTCCTTGCAAATATCCCTCCAGGAACTACCCATTCAAATACACAAATGTACATATCCTTTCCAACAGGGGCTCACAGTATATAACCCCCTCCACACTCCTACCCAACCATTCTCTGAAGAAGCCAGCCACAGATCCAGGCAAAACATCAGGAATAAACTCTTCCAGAACACGGCCTCACAGCCCAGGAAAAAACCACAGAAAACTCAGTGTTTGGTTTGTTTATTTGTTTTGGTCAGTTCCTTACTCTATAGATGCTAGTTGTCATTGACATTCTCCCATCCAAGAACTAAGCAGAACTGACCCTGCTTAGTTTCTAAGATGAGACTGGATCTGGTACCTTTAGGGTATTAAGGCATATAAACTAACTCTACCCTGCAACAAACAACATGAAATGATTTTCTCCTTGTTCAATTCTTCCTATTAATTAATTCTTCCTATTAATTAATTCCTATTAATTCTTCCTATTAACCCCTTCCTTCCTTCCTTCCCTCTCCTTCCAAATGTCCCAGAGCCTCAAATTACAGTAGTTTAGCCTCAATACCTGGCACATCTTGGAACATAAATCAAGCTGATTATAAGCCTTCCCAGTCTGGAACATGAGAAATATTTCAGTCCTTGGTCCCACAAGTGGCTTTGTTTCCTTGACTCAACTACTAGATATCATTAGGGAAAATGTGTATACACGTCTTCTCCTGTATCCATGGGGATATGTTCCCAGACTTACCGTGGGTACCTGAAATAATGTATAATAGCAAACCACATGAATACCATAGAATCATGCTGGAGGACCTAGAAAATGCCTACAGAGGACCCCTCTCTAGGCATCTGGTGCAACTCTATGGTCAACCTCTGGGGGAAGTTGACCATAGAGTTACAATGGAGGACCTCCCAATGACTAGAGAGACCACCTCCAGTGTGACTCTATGGTCCTCCAAATGCCTAGAGAGACCTTTCCTCCCAACAGTTGGTAAGTGAAACTGCAGGTACTGATCCTGCATAAATGGGGAGGGTGGGGGACTTGTATTATATTATAAAAAAATTTAAAAAATGTATACATTGGGAAACATATGTAAAAATATGAAAAATCAGACTTTCCAAGACTTTCTAATATAAGGAAACTTCTGACAAGGATGCAGGTGAGATTTGGAGAAACACAATGAAATTTTTACTGAGATTTTCCCTATCCCTTTTATTTTACATTTTAATAGTCAGTAGAAGACACTGGAATATTTTCACAAGTGTTTGATTCCTGTTCTTTCCCTTATTGTGGTTTTGGGAAATTTCACCTTCTTCTCCTTCAACATCATCCCACAGTGATGCCCAAGGCAGCTAACAATACAAAAAGTATGCAGAATAAAAAAGAAAGAAAGAAAGAAAGAAAGAAAGAAAGAAAGAGACATAAATATAAAATCAGATAAATGAAAACCAGCAGCAAATTGAAAGCTAAAAACAATGAACAGTAGTAACATGACAGAAATGCAACTGTATAGTCAGCTGAAGGATGCCTGTAAAAATAGGTTTTGGCTTGCTGAAAGAATATCAGACAGAGAACTTGCAGCAAACACTAGAGACTGAATGAAACCGCTATGAATGCCTTTCCTCAATTTCCTACCAAACAGAGTGGGAAACAGATTCCCTGAAACATCATAATACATAGATAGTTTTGCATAGAAGCAGACATCCTTCATGTAATTAAGTTGTTTCGAAAGAGGATAAGTGAACTCTGTATTATGGTATTCCCAGGAACAAGCAGGTAGCATATGGTACAGTTTTAATAGAATAACCACATGCTCTTGATACATAATGCTAGTCAGCACTCTGGCTTCTTTCTTGGGAATGAGTTGGTGAAGGTATAATTCCTCCAAGAGAAGTATACAGTCCAAAGGTCCTGCAGTAGCTACTGTGGTGAAAAAGAAGGCTCGATTTTAGTAGCAAGGTGGTGAAAATGGGATACAGTACCTTGTTTTATTCTCTCTTTTTTTGGAGCAGATTTATTTATTACCCTTGTCTGGAATCCTGTTGATGTACTCCCACAGTGGATGCATGTTTTCCCAGGGCTTTACAGCAAATGTCAAGGAAAGGCAGAGAAAATCTGTCAGCTGCTTCACTCACAGCTGCTATGCCTGCAGCTGTTTGCTTCCAGCCACCATCACCTATGCCAGTGTGGTTATCCTAGGAAGTATATTCTAGAAATCAATGACTATTCTTAAAGGAAGCAATGACTACATTGAATAATTTTCTTCTTGTGTTACCATGCCTTACACCCCTCTCTCCAATAATTCATGATTCAGCAATATTGGACATTTCATGAGGTCTAGGTAGACCAGGGCAGACCAAAATTGGATTCAAGTGAAGGTCACCCAAGACCTAATGAAGATGTCTTGGAAATTCCCGAAAAGCACGCGCAAGATAGGATTAAACAGAGCCCCTTAATATCAGAGGCATCAAGGTGGAATGTGCTAATCTCCTCTTGGACACTCTTTGCAGTGAGTCATGCTCCAAAACAAACAGTGACCAGAACACCCATTATTCCTGAAACTGCCTTGCATCATACCTCTCCCACAAAAAGGAGGCTGCCATAAACCCATAAATCTCAGACATTAGCAACAATTAGCAAGTCGTGGTTTCCTTTGTTTAACTGTGGGAAACCCACCCAAATATTGTTTTACACTCAAAACACCACCTTCAGGATACGAAATTGGGTATAAATATTAGTCCCAAATAATAGCAAAATGTGCACAGTTCTTCATAAACCATTACTCTGCTGGACTGCTGTGGTATCCTCAGATTCTCACCTGAATCTTCCTTGCTGCCCCAAACCTCTGCTGTCCAGGACTTGTAATTACAGCCCATACTTCCCCGAATCTATTCCTCTATCCAAACCTTTCTGCCTTGACTCTTCATTAGCCTTGTGTGGTTGCCTTGTGAGTATAAGAACATGTGTGAATGCTTGCATGTTATTTTCTAATAAAACCATTTTATTTTACTTTAAACTCAGAGTCTCTGTAGAGTACTGGTACAGTTGTGTGAAAGAGAAAGTACACCCTCTTTGAATTCTATGGTTTTACATATCAAGATATAATAACAATAATCTGTTCCTTAGCAGGTTTTAAAATTAGGTAAATACAACCTCAGATTAACAACAACACATGACATATAGTGGGGATGCCACAATTGGAAGTCTCCAATCAACTGGTCTTGCCCCTAAAGCTGTGAGATCATCCAATTGGGCCCCAACTAGGGAACACAGAGGATGAACTCGGTGTGTATCCTGGGCAAGATACTAGTAGGGAAAGCCCTACCAACATCCACAGTGCTTAGCCAGTCAACCAATAGGAAGTCACCCAGGAAATGCCCAATCCCTGCAGCACCAGTCTCCTTCATATCTCCCGTGGAACCAATTCACATTGTCATGCCTCACACTGCACTTAGCCTGACAAAACCCAGCACCAAGCTGAATACAGTCTGGAAGGCCATTGCTGGAGGCATTAGATGACAATAGAAACACTTTGTTCCCCTTACACTATTCCTAGGAAGCTGTTGGAATGGCAAAGCAGACCCCCAGACACAGATGTCTGAGGCTCACCCAAGAAACTTAACATTCAAATCAAAAGAAAGTAAATAATTTTCTAAGGTTATTTTGTCTTGAAGCAGTTTTGAGTATTAAAATTAAACTCATTCCACTCTAGCAATAAGGTTAGGGATATTGAACAAGAATGCATACTTGTACTGCAAATTAAAGAACAAAATCTGCTTCTTTGGAAAATAAATCTATGACTCAAATAGCCAGAAATCATGGCAATGTAGGTTCTCAGAAACAGAAAGTTACATGTATCTCTCTTATATGTTGAAATAGTTACAAAAAATCAGCATACTGCAACAGTGTTTATTTTATAATCCACAGATTTAGATTATTCAAGGGAAACACAACATATGTGCCATAATTTATGTGACGAGCATGAGTGGGCAACACATTAACGTTATTACATCTATAATATTTTATCCACATATTAAAGAGAGGAAATTGCATACTACATCCATTCCAATTGCATTAAAATGCTAAGATGCAATCACTGAAGCAAGATTTGTCATGGTTATTTATCAACTGTTGCAAGACTGAGGTTTTAAAAGATCGTAACACATCATGATGAACCTCAATATTTAGCTTCCCCATTATTTCACTGCCTAAGGAAACATTGGTCTGCTTTCTAAATCTATTCAGTGAATCAGTGGAGACAGGAAACCACACATGTCTAATTTCTCTTGGGATACCAAACCATTTGTCTTCATTTCTAAACTAAAAGACAATGAGCATTCCCACTCTAAAGAAACTCATGTACAGGTCTGAAGAAATAGATCTGAAAAAGAAGAAAACATACTTGCTGACCCACCATAGGAATAAAAAGACCAGACACAAGAGACTGGGTTGAATAAGGGTCACCTATTAATCTCTTTAACTGTGTTAAAACTCTGTGAGAAGCAAGAAGAGGGAGCAATATGGTGAGACAGAAAATGAGGCAGAGGGTTTTCACCAGACCTCCTCCCCAGCTTCCCCTGGATGAACAACAGAGCTGATTGCAGACACCAAAGAGGAAGCAGAGTGGCGGACAGAGCCTGTAAACCGTCTGGCTCCACCCCCTCAAAGTCATAGTGTTACGGCTCTGTGTGCCATGACCTTTCACCCCATAGTCTCCTCCCCATTGTGATCAAATCAAATCAATCTTTATTACAGTCATCAACCAGTGTGATTAAAAAAACAGGTTTCACCATTAAATACATAAAGTATGAGTACAATTGGAAAAGTGCTATAAATCATTATGAAGTACAACGGGTACTTATTTAAAAGCTTAAGTAATTAGGATACTTTAGCATTTAAGATATTAAAATATTAAAAAAATTAAAAATTAGTCATAATGATTATAACGCTAAAACTAGTCATTGTAATTCCACATATAAGCTAGGATATTATTAAGCATACTCTGTTTTGGCTCCCTTGGCTAGTTAGGTCTGTGCTGTCTTGTGCTACTTCTTGCTTGTCATCTGCCTGTGGGTCTCAATGGCAGATGCAAGGAATTTAGCAAATTTATTTGTAATGTGTGTTTCCTGGTCTGCAAGAATGTAGGCACTATAAAATAGTTCTGATCTGCCAGGAATACTCTGAATAATTGGTGTAATTAGCACAAGAAACATTCCTTGGTAAAAAGGGCAATATAACCGCACATGATTGAGAGATTCTATTGCCCCATTATCACAAGGGCAGATACGCTCATGATATGGGGATTTCTTATATCTTCCTTCAAGTACAGTGGCTGGGAGAGCATCAAACTGTGCCAGCCTAAAGGCTTTCCTATACTTAGGAATTGTTAAGTTAGTAAGATAATTAGGGCAAGTAAAGGTTTTGCAGTAATTCTTAAGGTGGGACATTTAATAGTTAGGCTCAGATGGTTTTGTAGCTCTATATCCCTTATATGCTGTTTGATGGCAACTTTGGCACTGCTAAAGCCAAGGGCTATCAGGAAATTCAGAGTAAACCCATATGTTAAAAGTTTCTTGTGTAACTCCCATTTCCATGTGGATTGGAGCCCATCAGCTAATGTTAAAGGGGCCAGCCCAGTTGGGCAGAAAATAAGTTTTAACCAGTAACTGATCTTAAGGATCCAGGCGTGAGCCTCAATGGGGATCAAGCCTGCCTCCACGCGCAAAACTGCATTAGGGACACAACAAGGAGTAGCAAGTATGCTTCTGAGGAATTTTGTTTGTACTGCTTCAAATGATTCAAAGTTTTTATAGGCACACAATTGTGAGCCATAGAGTATTTGTGATAAAGCATTGGCTGTGAACACTTGGATGACAGAAGGGATGTGCTGCCCCCCTTGCATGCAGAAAAATTCACAACAGGGCTAATGTGTCCTCTGTGCATTCTCTACTGCTCTTTCCTTCTGGATCTTCCATATCCCAGAAGATTGAAAAACTACCCCAAGGTACTTGTAATTTGTAACCTGTTCAATAGGAGTTTCATTTATTTGCCATTTGTGGATGATCTTCTTCCTGGTGAATACCATCACCTTTGTTTTATCATGATTTATAGTTAAGAATTCATTGTTGCAATAACTGGCAAGTTCTTTCAGGAGTCTCCTTAAACCGACTGTCGAAAATAAGAGTGCAGCAGCATCTGCATATAGGAGGACTGATAAGGGCCACTTATCCAATTTGGTGGGATAGAAACAAACACCTGCTAAACTTTTAATCGGTGGATTAATATAAAAGTTAAATAGCGTAGGTGCTATGATGCAACCCTGCTTGACTCCCCTAAAGGTAGGAACTAGATTCGCAAGGTGCTCTATGTGGTTTCATCTTACCCGGAGATGGGTATTTTCATATAGGCCACACATGAGAGTGAGCAGCCTTTTATCAATGGTGGTGTCTTCAAATTTCTTCCATAACTTATCCCTGGGGATTAAGTCAAAGGCTGACTTGAAATTGATAAAGGCTGCATAAAGAGCGCCCCCCCCCAGTGGGGATGTGTATTTTTTCACCAAATGTTGAAGAATAAGCCCCTGATCTATTGTTAAGTATCCTCATCTAAAACCAGCTTGTGCCTTGTACAGTATGTTTTCCAGGTCTAACCAGTCCAGTAGTTTTAAATGCAGATGGCTAACATACAGTTTGCTGATTATACTAAGCAAGCTAATTGGTCTGTAGTTTGCCACGTCCGAGTGGTTATTTTTTTTTATAAATTGGAATAATAATTGACAGTTCCCAATCCACAGGAAAAATTGCTGAGCAATCATTCCAAGTGAAAAGCCCCATTGGTATCTGCAAATTCAGCTCCTCCCTCTCTTCCTCCACCACAGTACTGCATGTGGTCTGGGTACAGAGCTAGGATTTGAAAAAAGTAATAGTTACCATTATCATTCTAAGACCCTCAAAATTAGTTACAGACTGTTATCGTTCTAATATTTACAAGTAGCTAGTTACTTTTCTGTCTTTCAAAAGCAACTAATCGAAGCATATGTAGTTACTTTCTCCCCCTTCCCCCCATATTGAATGCTACAAGCCACTGGCCTCTGCTACAAAACCACTCTTCTCCTGCTCATTATCACCTCAATGCCACAACAGAGCAAAGGCAGCAGAAAAAGGCACAGCACAAGTGTCCACTGGAAATAAGTAATGTTGTTTCTCCACCATTTAAAGGCTAGATCCTCATAAATATAAAAGTGTCTAAATGTTAGTCATACTGCAAAAGTAGTGAAGACCTTGTAAAGTTATAATCTTGTTATTTTTCATGACTATCAGCTTTTTTCCCCTAGTGGTTTACCCATATACATGTTTTGTTTCATCCTTCAAATGGCATTTGCATGAAATAGTGTTTGATTTATACTGTATAAAGTATCTCAGCATTTTATGGTGAATTCAGTGTTCTATCAGAGAACCTGGAAATTTAACTTGAAAATAACTTATTTACTAAAACAATGTTTTAATCATGCTAGCTTTGGAGTGGGTACCCTCAGCCTCTCACCCTTCCAAATGAGCTGGAGTTGCTGCCCCACCTTTTGTCCTCATGATGGTGGGCAAAAACCTGTCTATTCAGATGGCTTTCAAGAATCAACTGTCTGCTTTGAAAGGGATCTTAACCTATTGGTACTGTAGTTTTTTACTGACATGTTTTGAAACTGCTTTTTACTTAAGTAACATTTTTATATAATTTAATTGTGCTTAAACATTATGGCCAGTACTCTGTGACCATGTCCATATGGGCCAAAAACATTGTACTCATCCTGAATCCAGTGCTGGCAGTCCTCATGACATACAGCTACTTCCAGGGGAGGTAATGTGGTTTTCAGCCCATAACCTGACTTTGCCCCATGCTAAGCAAAGTCAAGAAAAAGTCAGATGTTTCTAGAGACCCTGCAGTGGCTTTGGTTTCTGTTGGCATCTGGACAGCTGGACTGGGTCCAGTTCAGTAGATCCAGTTGTTCACATGTCAAAAGCCATAACATCCCCCTTCCCCATCCTGAGCAGTGTAGAGAAATGGGATGGCCTGCCTTTGGAGACACTGTTGCCACTGCCTCACAAGTAGGAGCTCTGTGGAAAGCCTGCCCAGTGAACCGCCACTTCTGCTGATACCAGAAATGGGCACCCAGACACGTGATCAACAAGGAGGGGCTTTCTATCCCTTCCTCATTGATCACATAGGCACCCTGTTCCTCTCTCAGCAGAAGTGACCATGACAGGCAAGCTTTCCCCAGCTGCTTGGCTGGAGACATGGTCACAGTGGGAGCACAGAGAAGGGGATGAATCTCATCAGAGCTGCCTCCTCCTCACAATCAAGAGCTCTGTGGAAAGCCTGCCCAGTGCAGCACTGCTTCTGCTGAGGGTAAAAAATAGGTGCCTGTGCAATCAATGAGGAGAGGAGTAGAGTGACCCCCTCCTTGTTTATCACATGTACAGGTGTCCATTTCTGGCCTTTTCAGAGGTGATGCCACTGGCCAGACTCTCGCAGGGAGATGCTTGGTTGATGAGGTGGTGGCATCATGTTCAGTCCAGGGTCAGTTCGGATCATAATGCTCCAGACTGGCCCCAGATAAAGTGGCTGGTGCGGACAAGCCCTATAGCAGCTATGTAGTTAAGTAGCTTAACTAAGTAATCTCTACCAGCCGGATCCCCCCAAATCTAATGGAAATGTCATTTGCCTGTGTTCCGATAGCCAGGAGAATGGACCTCTTTCTCTCCACGCAGTTGATGCCCAGTAAAGTAGGTTGGGGGTAGAGTTACAATCATGGCAAAGTGACAATCATGATGAAGTAATGATCAGGAATATAGAACTGTTACCTAAATTTACTCATCTGTAACTGTTCTGTTAAGTATACTTAACGAAGGGCCCATCTACACTGAAGAAATGCAGCAGTTTGATACCATTTAACCACCATAGTTCTAGCCTATGGAATCCAAGTATTTGTAGTTTTGTGAGGTATTTAGCCATTTCTATCAGAGAACTCTGATGCCTCATCAAACTACAGAATTCTATAGGATAGAACTATGGTGGATAAAGTGGTGTCAAACTGCTGTATTTCTGCAGTGTAGACAAGGTCTAAGTAGCTAATATACAATACTAGCCCATAATTTTTGTCTGTTTTTACTTGCATCTATTTTTATCTGGGTGCCAGTTAAATGGTAGCTTTTGTCACGGGGCATCCTGGGACTTCTTGATCCCGTATTCGTCCCTCCCTGTTTACACGATTTTTGTCTCTGAACTGGAAATCCCGGGAGATCCTGGGATAATTGTTTACATGGCATCCCGCCCTGTGATATGTACTTTCTCCCACTATATACTACCCCGGGTTTTTTTGTTTGTTTGTTTGTTTACACGAGTTTACGGTCCCAGGATATATTTTTTTTAGTTGTCAATCAAGGATGTGATTACTCGTTTTTTCACAACCTCAGTGACGTACTTCCTTTAGAGTTCTGCGCCACGAGCGATGCTATTGGCTGGCTCAAATGTTTGTTCAGGCTTCTGGTTGAGGATGAGGGGATGAATGAGTGTTGCATTGGGGATGAAGCGCTGAGGGGATGAGGGGAGGAACTGGGGAGGAAAGAGCGATCAGTGGCTAAATCCTGTGCTTTCCTTTAGAAATGAAAGAACACCATTTAAAAAGCCATCTAAACGGGGGGGGGGGAGGAGTGATTCGTTGGTGCTGGGGAGTGTGAGAGAGATCAAAAGCGAGAGATCTTATTGTGGACTATCTTGATTTCAGGTCTGAGAAGAAGATGGGATATAGGTCAAATAAATAAATAAATAAGCTGAGTCCGATTTTGGGGGGAAAGTGGGGTATAAATACAGTGAAGGATGATGGATGGAATATAAGCATATAGCAAGTCAGCTGCCTATATTGACAGTAATTGAAATCTCTCTCTCTCTCTCTCTCACACACACACACACACACACACACACAAAGGCTCTGAACAAAACATTTGAAAATCAACAGGAGAATAAGATGAATAATGGGATTCTTAGATGTCTAGCATGAATTCAAGTGATCAAACATATACTGGTGATTTGGGCTGTCTAACTAGTGGTGTTGAGGTTATTAAAAAGGGGGTGCTTTAAAGACTGTTTCACTGCGAGATAAAAATCTGGCATTTAAAAGCCTTTAAATAATGAGCTTCTTATGGTTAGAGGTTGCCACAGCTAGACAGCAAAACAATTACATTTTGTAACAGATCACAGGGGGAAAATGAAACATTATTTAAAGTAGTGTAAATTTGCAATTTTAGCACATTTCTTATTCCTTGTCATTTTAGAAAGGTATTTTCCCCTGCTGTTATATTTGCGGACCCAGCCCAATTGCTCCCATCCCTCCCCCGAGAAAGAATACATGATACAGAATGCCTTCACAAAATATATTGGGTACATATGAATACCATAAGATTAGTTATATAAGGTAATGTTGAATATTGGCAATAAAAGGCTACACCTTGGTAATAGCTGTAAAAGGGTTGGCACCAATTATATGGGTCCAGAACCCTCCATTGTCCAACCCTGTGTTGCCACCAACACCACGCCTGGAGGGGAGAGCCCCAGCCAAGCTCCACCCTCTTGACACTCTCCCCTCCCCTGTAAAACAAGGTTCTTAAAGGGGCAGGGGTCTCCATGAACCTTAACTCGAACTTGACAGAGACTCTCACTGTTCTCCTTGGACCAGGGCTCATACTATCTGCCTAACAAGTTGTGACATGAAAGAGAATACAAGCAACAAACAACACCACAAATAATAGACACTACCAATAAAGGGAGGAAGGGTGGGCTTTCGGCTCCTAAGAGCCAACTGAGGTCTCTGATGTCAGGAGCCAGCTTATATACCAGCCCCCGGCGCAGAGACCGTGTCATCTGGCTTCACCGGAAGCCACAACCAGAAGTCCCTCCCTCCACACTGTATTGACCAATCAGAGCGGCGGAGGCCCACTCTGATTGGCCAACTCTATGGGCCTTCCACCCAGCCCTCAGGGCAGGCCCGGAAGGGGAAGGCAAATATGGTGGCCCCCATGCCAGCCACCACACAGTTGCGGGGGCCATTGACCATAGATGGGGCTCAAGGCGGGCCACAAATGGTCCACCAGATGAGCCCGGTAGCCCCCTCCCTTTCTAATAAACCTGGAAGAACCTCTCCTGATTACTTCTACCACAATTGTCCTATATGAAACCAATAAAATCTAAGAGATGTTTCAGGTTAGTGAACAACAAATGTGTCCAATAGATGTATTTTTCTATTTTTTAAAAGAACAATCTAGGAAACAACCACAATTTTATTACAAACATAAAACTTTATGTCACTCTACCAAAAAATTATCTCAAAGTTATTCTCCTGAAGAGTTTTCAAAGTAGCCATGTTAGTCTCTTGTAGCATAAAAGGTGCTGCTACATTCCTTTCCCCCCTCCCTCTCCCTTCTTCATTATTGTTCCTATGAGTTGTCTATTTAATTACTTCAACTGAAAAGATTATTTGCATTCTTATTTGCATTTACTCTCTATATAATGTCTAGGAAAGTAACCTACAATGGAAATTCACCAGTTATAATCTCACTCTTGCTATCTCATTCCTACACATATGAATGTACTCAGAAAGGTAAGAATAAAGAATAGGAGATCACTTTGCAAAAACTACCCAACCTTACTGAAAAGCATTTGGTTTCCCTTGAATACAATACTGATAATATATTCCAGCCAAGGTTTAAAAGTTTTCTAGAAGTGGATAAAAGAGAAAGGGTAGGGAGGGAATGAAGGAGAAGGAAGGTTTTTAGTATAGCCAGCAGAACCTAAACTTAGAAGAAGAGTATGAGAAAGAGAGGGTGGGAAAGGACAGAGAAGAGAAGGACTGGGGAGAGGGTGGGACTAGATAGGAGAAAAAGACAAGTGAGGAGGACTGAGACTAGGGAAGGAGGGAGAAGGTGTATGCAACTCATGAGTGGGAAGGAGAGATAAAGAGGGGAAAGGAGATTAAAGTGAAAGAATAAAGAAGGGATGGAGAAGAGTAGTGGGCAGGAAAGAAGGAGATACAGAATAAAACAGAGGTTGTGACAGAGAAGATAAGGAAAGGAAAAGACATTTAGGAGATTATCAGACGGGGACAAAAATAACATCCCCGTCTCACTATTCCTCTCCCACCCCACTCCTGTCCCTGTTAACGCTATACAGATAAAAGTTTTCAGACCTACCTTTGCCACTTCTTTCCCTCCCCCTCAGCAACCCAGGAGTGAATGGAGCTCTCATGGAGCTGCATTCACTTCCTGGAATGGAAATCCCGGCCATTCTCATGAGAGGATGACCGTATGGGAAATTCAAAAAGAAAAAGAAACATCAAAAAGTAAAACCAAGCACAAAAACACACTTTAAAAAATACAAATAACCTGGGGAGGTTACAAAAAAGGGTGTCACTGACCTCCTTGTCCTGATCGCACCCAGAAGTGTTTGGCACGGACCTCCCAGTGATGCTGGCATCACACCAGCATAATGGGGCATCTTTTCACTCACCCGTTGTTCCATTACAGAAATGGGAAGACAGATGAATTCAAAGCTTAGCCCATGAATAAAAAAGAATGGAAGGGGCACAGGAGCATGACAACCCGTGAACGACATCATCTGAAAGGGAAGCCGTTTTGTGATCTCCTGGCATCCCTGTCATACTATATTTAGGTCCTCAGATAATCTCCTTAGTCTGAAGGTCTGGTGAGAGGTGAAAGGAGAATGATGAAAAAGAAAAAAAGAGAGGAACTAGGGAATGTGGGAGAAGATGAGGGTATGCAGGAGTTGTTGGGAGGAAAGAGAAAGTGGGTTAGAGAGAGAAGGGAAGGAGAAAATGTGAGGGGTATGAGAGAAGAAAAGACAGAAGAAGAGAGAAAAGTGAAACCAAGAATTAAAACAGAAACAAATCAAAGGCCTAAAAAGAGCTAAAGAGGAAAGATGTTTGCACCTAATTTTTGTTAACTATAGCGTCCCATGTGCATCATTTAATTTAGAATAGGGTAAAGAAAGTAGGAACAGAACTCCAATAGTTAACAATAAAAAAGAATAGGAAAAGGCACATATCCTGTTGTACCATATTGAGTGACTCCTCATTCCCTATACTAACTTTTGTAAGAGAACCGGAAAGAGCCATCCACAGCATTGAAAGTGTTTGAGCGAACAAAGAAGAAAAGGGATCAATTACACAGCATTAGCCCTGGGGCAAGTAGTTGTATAATTCCTTATTATACAACAATGTATAATTATTTTCACATATTTCCCACCAATTTTTTTTCCCTAGGACGGTGTCTCTTATTGAGGGTCTTTCTTAGCTTCACTGTTATTTCTATAAGTTCTGTAGGGGAGTTATATAGATATATGTTCTCTTATTGAAATCACTACACATGCAGACCTAGGGTGTAATGCGTTCAACTGGTATGAGTTACATGCTAGTATCTCCAGTCTAGCTTAATTTCCATAATTTCAACAATTAATGATATAATATTGATCACACTTCGCATAAAATACATGTTGCAAATTAATATGTGTCATTTAGGGATCAACTGGGATATAATGTGCAGAGGTGGATAAATTATTTCTTAGACCAGGTGTTCTTAAACACAGTACAATTTCTTCAAAAATAATTTTCTGCCCATAGGCAAGCACCAACGGACAGGCCTTCAAGTCATTCTATGCTTCTATTGTAATTTTGAAATTCACAGCATTTAGTAACCAATGTCTCAAAGGGGGAAAAAGGCAACTTTCATTTTTGTCTCCCACAGCTACTCCAACAGGGAGAGTTCTGGTTTCTGAAAATGCAGCTCATTAAAATGAAGAATTTTCCAGACTTTGATATATACAGTTCACTAGGGACCTACTACCTGTTCACCAAGCTGTTAGGTCTAATAGGAGGTAGCTGATCTCGATTACATCTTACATTTATAAAACATGATGAGTTGCATGTGACACTCATATCACAATCTCTAAAATAGAGAAGATATTTAAAACAACAATCTGTCTATGCAACAATCTATAACATCGCTTTTATATGTTTCATTACTTATGTTGTCCAGTAAAGCCTGACCTTAATAGATCTGCCCTTAAGCAGCTGGTATACTAGCATTTTTTTGTAGAATTTTTTTCAGACTACTTTCCTAAACCTAAATATATGCACTATAATGATGTCCTCACTGTCCTGCAATGACACTAGGCACATCTAAAGCAATGGCTGGCTGGTAGAATTCTTTAGCATTTAGAATTCTGGCTTATTGTGAACAAGGTAACATGTTTGTGCATGCTACCTATTTTCTACCATCACAGGTGAAGGGGATAAAGAAAACTTATATTTGTAGCTTATTGGTTGTGACACCTGAACCTGGTACTCTGGCTTGTCTCTAGTGTGACCAGCCAAAGTCACAACATCAGTGAGAGACAAGCTAGAGTGTGGGCGTTAGACATTATAGCAATCAAACCATGGACAGAAGATCCATCTTAATTTAGCAGTTCCTTCTTACAGAAGGCAGGGCCGGTTTAAGGAATTTTGGGCCCCCTGCAATGCTTTATTTTGGGGGCCCCATATGTTTATCTCAGGTCAATGTAACCTAACTTATTCACCATACAGGATGTTCAGATGACAGTAGGACCCCCGTATCCATGGATTCATTATCCATGGGACACAAAACAGCACACCTACCATAGAATCTTCCTAGAAAATGTGTTCTCCCTAGCCATTTTCTAGGCCCTCCAAGGCAACTCTATGGTATTTTAAAACAGAAGTCCCATTATTTTCAATGGCATTCACTATTATTCATGGTTTTCAGAATCCACGCCCCCCCCCCCGACCAAATCCCCAGTGGATAAGAGGGGCCTACTGTATTACATAATTTGCCACCAATAATTTAGTTTAAAAACTATATTATAGGCACTAACATAATATTATATTTTTTGTTTATTAGCAATTAACATAATGGTGTAGATTTCCTCAAAGAAAAGAAAGAGTGGACTACAAGCTGAACATGAGATAGCAGTGTGATGCAGCAGCAAAAAATGCCAATGCGATTCTAGGCTGCATTAATAGGAGTAGTGTCTAGATCAAGGGAAGTAATAGTATCACTACATTCTGCTTTGGTCAGATCTCACCTGGAATACTGTTTCCAGTTCTGGGCGCAACAATTCAAGAAAGATACTGAGAAGGATGGTGGGAGGTCTGGAAGCCATTACGCCCTATGAGGAACGGCTTAGGGAGCTGGGTATGCTTAGCCTTGAGAAGAGAAGGTTGAGAGGCGACATGATAGCCATGTTTAAATATTTGAAGGGATGTCATACTGAGGAAGGAGCAAGCTTGTTTTCTGCTGCTCCAGAGACTAGGGCACGGAGCCATGGGTTCAAACTACAGGAAAAGAGATTCCACCTGAATATTAGGAAGAACTTCCTGACAGTAAGAGCGGTTCGGAAGTGGAATATACTGCTACCTTGGAGTGTGGTGGAGTCTCCTTCTTTGGAGGTTTTTAAACATAGGTTGGATGGCCATCTGTCAGGAATGCTTGGATTGTGTGTTCCTGCAGGGCAGAAGCCGATCGGATGGGATGGCTGTTGGGGTCCCTTCCAGCCCTATGATTCTAGGCTACATTCAGAGCCTGGGAAAGTTACTCTTGGGTTACACCTCCCAGAATCCAGCACCCTTCTCAAGGTCTGGTTGCATTGTTCCTTTTCCAGCATTCTCTAGCCCAGTGGTTCTTAACTTGGGGTCCGCAATGTCCTCACAGGGGGTCCACAAAGGCTTGAAGGCTGCTTGGTCCACCTCCTCCCTGTAGTGGAGTAGCCACGTGACAGGAACCAAGGCAAAGGCTGGTTGGCTTGGCCTTCACATTGCCATTCAATCCACTCCAGCCACAAACTTGCAGGAAGAAGCAAGAGTGCCTCTGAGGGAAAGTTTAATGGATGGTGTACATTGTAATTATATTTTTGTTGTTAGCTATTATTATTAGCTATAATTATTAGGGTTCTAAATCTTGAGTTAAATCTTGGGGCAACAAAAGATATTTAAAGGGGGTCCCTGGTAAAGAAAAGGTTAAGAACCACTGCTCTAGGACAGTGCCTCTCACATAACAGTAATGGAATACTGGTGTTTTAGTGACAACAATAAAACCATTGTTCCCAGTAATATTACTCCACATTTTAATTTATATTCTTTATATTCTTCTGTTAAAAGAGCTAGAGTGTTGTAGAAGTTTCAGCATTGCACTATGACTATGGAGACCAGGGTTTGAATCCTTACTCAGCCATGAATACCCACTGGGTGACCTTGGGCAAGTCACACTCTCTCAGCCTCAAAGGAAGGCAAAGGCACACCCCCTTTGAACAAACCTTGCCTAGAAAACCCCATGGTAGGTTCGCCTTAGTCAGAAATGACTTGAAGGCACATAGGCAAACACACACACATTTCTTTTGCAGGCTGAACTCAGTTGGCAGCAAGGGGAGGAAGCTGAAGACCAAGGGGGAAAGGAAGGGCAGAGAAACCAAGACAGGTTAAAAGCAGCTGGAGAGATGGATGGAGGGTATCTATGTGGAAGGAAGGAAGGAAGGAAGGAAAGAAAGAAGCCCTTTCTGAGGGAGACAACCCTCAAATTCCTCCTCTCTTTCACACACACAACACACACACACACACACACACACACACACTTACCCTCTCCAATGTGCCTGGCTGGTTTGCATTTTGCAGCAGCAAACCCCCTCCAGCTTCTGCCACTGTGGGCTGCTGCTTCTTTCTCTTTCTCTTTGGGAGACCCTGTTTTGTTTGTTTTTTAAAAAAAGCCATCAAGAGGTTTTTGGAGGAGAAGGGTAGGAGGGGGCTCCTACCGGCTGTCTCCTGGCTGTCTCCTTCACCAGATTAAGGAGGTCAGCACGGGGCCCTCTCTTGACCTCGGGGCCCCCTGCCAATGCTGATTTGGCAGACAGGTTAAACCAGCCCTGACAGAAGGAACTACTGGACAGCATGCACCACATGAAACTGGAAGGTCACTGTATTTCATTTCACATTTTCTGTTAGTGTTCTTTCACTAAATTCTATGACGGTCTTTTATTAAATGCTACCAAGATAACAACTGTTAAGCTATACTTACCAACATATAAGCAATAGTTCTTTAATCACCCAAACATAACAGGTTCATAAGTCATTTATGAAGCTTATTCAAACAATATTGATTTCCAAATTCTGTTCAAAATGACCAATCCTTTTCCTGGAGTACTTGAACCTATTAAGGAGGTTTCCTGAGCTTTCTTCTTATACTGTTCTCCTTTCCACTTCTAGTGTGAAGCTGGATACTTTATAATTAAAACCCATGAGAACAAATATTCCTGATAACATGTTTGCGTAAGCCTTTCCTGCCATGCAGAAAAAGACCCATCCCGTTTTCACTTTTTTCATTACTTGATTTCTTCTGCAGATATCAACACCTTTACCATATTTATATATAACTGCATTTTAAATTACTTTGAACTTACCATATCTAATTGTGCTTAAATAGAAATCTGGATATGTGACAATAATTGAGGAGAAAGCTTAGCTATGGAATGATGAAAAAGAAAAATCAAGAATGGTGATTTTCTTCACATCTGTAAAAATGATAATGATGATATATTTAATCACAACTGGAAATGGCAAGTTCAAAGTAATTTAAAATTAGCTTTAAAGCTAATTATCTGAAGTGCATATGTAAGATTGCTTGGGTTATTTACTGTAGCATTGTAGCAGAACTATATCATATTCAAAATCAAGATGGTGAAAGACTACTAGAACAAGAGATTATCCCCATCCTTTTGAAAAATATCGCTGAAGTGAGCATTCACTTCACACTGATGATTCTAAATGTGTAAAAAATCAGGTAGGTAGTTATCCCAGATAATTAGCACAGATCAAAATCCCAACAGCCATGTATCAATTTCTGAATGCCTAGAAGAACTTGGGAGGCCAGTCTCTTGAACAGCTGTTTCAACTCCAAAGATGGAAAAGTAGTTATAAAATTCACAGAAGATTCCAAAAATGTATCTCTCTCTCTCTCTCTCTCTCTCTCTCTCTCTCTCTGGCTTTTCTTCGCAAAGATTTAGGAAGGACTCATCCTGCACTTTCTGCAAGTGTGCTGATGACTAAAAAGGCCAATCTGAGATAAACAAGTCCAGCTGCAGAAAGCACAGCAGAAGGTCTCCTTGGGTGATGTTTCCGGGTTGTGATTCTTTCTGCATTGTCGTTTCTCTTCAAGACTTGTTCAGCGTGAGTTCTCAAATAAGGCTGCAGCATTGTGGATAGTGCGTCTCCATGCCTCCCCATGTGAGGCCAGGGTGGACCATTGTTGGTGATCAATTTGGCTGAGCCTGAGATGTTGTTTCAGGGAGTCCTTGTATCATTTTTTTGGAGCACCCCTCTTATGCTGACCCATGGCGAGTTCACCATAGAGTAGTATGTTTGGGAGGCGATGGTCCTCCATCGGAGAAATGTGCCCTGCCTAGCGCAGCTGTGTTCTCTATATCATGGCCTCAATGGTGGTGATCCCTGCTTGCTCAAGGACAGCAACATTCGTCACATAGTCAGTCCAGTGTATATTTAGGATTGTGCGTATACAGCGCTGATGAAAGGAGTCGTAAGTGTTAGTGATAGGTGACCCATGTTTCAGACCCCTAAAGGAGAATAGACAGTACAATGGCTCTATACACATTGATTTTTGTGCTTCACCTCAGGTGTCTATTATTCCAGACTCTTTTGTAAATTCTTCCAAATGCGCTATATGCCTTTGCTAATCTGTGATCGATTTCTTTGTCAAACTTGGGAGGCCAGTCTCTTGAACAGCTGTTTCAACTCCAAAGATGGAAAAGTAGTTATAAAATTCACAGAAGATTCCAAAAATGTTTGTAATATGGCATGAAGCGTTGATTTCAGATCAATTCAACAAGTTATGTTAAGGCCTTGTGTATATGACTAAAATAGCTTTTTGGACTAGGTCTGCTAGGTACAAGGGTATGCCTGATGTATGCACTACTAGGAGTTCTACATTAATGAATAATTAGAATAGAATTTATATTAAATATAATATGATTTTAATTTTATACTTTAATAGGCAAAAGTTAAAATATTCTCAATTTCACCAAAGGCCAATAATGACATTCAGTCTCTTTAAGTTGTATTAATAAAATAATGAGTGTACAAATACATATATAGATCTGAATAATCTCTCTTGTATTATAAAATGCAGTTTAGAAACAATGAGGATAACTTTTGTAAATCTTTGCACTAAAGATGTTAAACGTTTCCTTTCATAGGCAATTAAATTCTAGCAGGTGAATGATTTGACATCAAACTTCTTGAAAATATAGTATGTAGTTCCTCTTACCTATAATATCTAGAGACTTTTAGCTGCAAAAGTGAAATCCAACCCCATCTGCTGACATTTTTGGAAAATTGCAGCTTAATCTAATTGAGACTGCATGCTGTATGTAGAAAGAATGACAAACAAACTGCATACACTTGCCCCTTCATAATTGCTGGGGTTTGATTCCAGGAGTCCCCGTGGATACCAAAATCCGTGAATACTCAAGTCCCATTATATGCAATGGCACAGCAAAATGGTGTCCCTTATATAAGATGGCAAAATCAAGGTTTGCTTTATGGATTTTTTCCCAGAATATTTTTAAGCCGTGAATACATAAATCTGTGGATACCAAATCCGTGGATACGAGGGACAACTGTTTTTTTTTTCTCCATGTAGTATGATGTAATATGTGCATGCAGCTTCCCAAAGGTGAAAACCAAGCAGGATATTAGACACTGACATGAACTGCATTTAAATAAACAGAATATGTCACATAGTACATTTACTAGTACCGTCCATAAAACTGCACAACTGGGGGCTGCACAAAGGTGATGATTGTGTCATAATTGCATTTGGGGGCTCTCTAGGATGTAGGGGCCTGGATGTCTGTCCACTTGTCTGGTCCTATAGTACTTCTACAAAATCACTCTTTTCCAACCATCCACCTGGGCCTTAGGATCAAAACAGACAAGATGCTAAGTTTGTAATTAGAAGCTGTTAGCAATTTTTCGGTCAGTAGTGGAACTGCTTTAGAAATATGGTTCTTCACCATGATCTCTGTGAATCACACAAATGGGTGTTGTGCATGCGTAGAAACAACATTCAGAATTTTCTAGAGCAGTCAGTTAGAACTGTTGGTGGTAGCCCCACCCACCGTCCCCAGGGTATAAATACCCGGTGCCCACCAAGTGCCTCAGTTCTTTTCCGTCCGCCACAACAACAGCAACGGAAGTTCTTTGTAGCAGTTTCGATTTGTCAAACTTTTCTTCTATGTTGACTACGCACTTCAAGAAATGTTTGGTGTGTAGAGTGAAGATCTGGTGTCTTATTTCATGGGGTACTGCTACTCCTTGGGGTATGGTGATGCATGACACTCTCACCACCTTAGAGGTGTAGCTTGCTAGTCTCCCATTTGTGTGATTCACAGAGACCACGGTGAAGAAGAACTGGTTACTTACTTGTAACTGTAGTTCTTTGAGTGGTCATCTGTGAAATCTCACAAAGCCATCTATCCTCTCCTCATGTGCCCTGCCATTTTCCTTTGTTTCTGTCGAGGCTGCTAGGTGGCAGACATGGAACTGAGGCACTTGGCAGGCACTGGGTATTTATACCCTGGGGACAGTGGGCGGGTCTACTGTCAAAAGTTCTAACTGACTGCTCTAGAAGATTCTGAATGCTGTTTCTGCACATGTGTAAAACCCATTTGTGTGATTTTACGGATGTCCACTTGAAGAACTACAGTTATAGGTAAGTATCCAGTTCTTCTGAGCAACCAGACTTTCAAGCTATGCAAGTCCATATTTACCTTGCAATAACTAAACACATTTCTGTGAAGTCAAAGGCTTTCATGGAAACCTGCTAAGTGTGTGGGGGGGCGCCGCTTTCAGGCGCGGCGGAGAGCGTTGCTGCTGCCTCCGCCGCTGCCTCGGATCTGGGTGGGCGCGCAGGCGCACTGCCCTTTACCCGGATCCGTAGACCAATCAGAGACGAGCGAGCTCGCCTCTGATTGGCCTAGCCTCCCTTTCCCCTCCCCACCGCTGAGGGTGATGGGAAGGAGAAGGGGGAAGATGGCGGCCCGCATGACGGACCATGCGGTCGTCACTCCCCCCCCTTCGCCCCCCTCCCGCCTCGCCCAGGACAGCACCTGGCGAGCGGGGAGAGGAAGGGGGGGCAGAGCCAGGAGGCTGCTTTCTGGGGCCGCCGGCCGGGCCGCAAATAGGCCCACCGGCCAGCGTCGAGCCCCCTTCTGTGAAGTCAAAGGCTTTCATGGCTGGCATCCATAGATTTTCCTTGGGTTTTTTCCGGGCTGTGAGGCTGTGTTCTGGGCCATTATTTGCTGGAACTCCCCTTGTCAGAGGAATTCCACCCAGGGACAGGGGGATTCCCAGCAGATAATGGTACATCAACCAACCATTAGCCGAACAGACACTAATGAGCCTTGCTTTTCTATACCCAGAAACTAACCATTCAATTACACAAATTTACATATACTCCCCAACATGGAGTCACAGCATATAAACTCCACATACACTCCTACCCAACCATTCTCTGAAGATGCCAGCCACAGATGAAGGCGAAATGTCAGAAAGAAACTGTTCCAGAACACGGCCTCACAGCCTGGAAAAAACCCAAGGAAAATCTATAAACACATTTCTTTTGGTAAAATACTCCAAGTATCCTATAATACTAACCTCATCTTTTTGTTTATCTGTCACTTTCTATGGGCCGTTACTTCACAGTTTATTTTCTTACACTTGCAAGTGTGCACATATTATTCTTCGTTGCATATGTGCTCTTTATGACAAAAAGGTTTGGCCACTTCTATGAATCTGAGCAACCATCTTCCATCCATACACTGTCATCTGGGAACTGATATTTCAGGTATATATTAAGTGTGTATTGGGTGGGGAGTGTTGTTGGGTTTTTGTTTTTTTTAAAAAAAGATGTAAATTAATACTATTAATTGTATACTATTTTGGTATTTTAAGTTGCCTTGGGGCATCTTTAGAAAACTAAAATAAGAAAACTTTTTTTAAATAAATGAATAAAGTTCAACCATCATTTTATAAAGAGAAGTGGATTGTAAATTTCTCAATGAATGAATGAATTTCAAAAACTACTCAAAGGTATTGGTGGGTAAGGAGGATTTTTAGGACAGAAATGCTCCTTCTCCTGTACCACAGCCCTGATAGGAGCCCACCACCACCACTGCGGCTGCTGTTTTTAAAAAGAAAAAGAAGCCCTGGATAGAAAAAAAATGTGATAAACTTTGGTCTAGATTTCCCCTGGCATATAATGTCTATCCGAAGATATAAAACAGATTATCATTAATTATCATTGGCTTTAGTTTAGGATATACCTGCATGTAATTTGTTCCTCTTATAAATTTTCCAAAGAACATAAAATTTAGCAGTCATTTATACAGACTTGGTTTACTCAGCACTTCATCCTCAGCTCACTGTAAGACAGTATAGATATGAGCATCTCAAGTCTCAGATTTTTTTGCACTGAAATAACACAGATCAGGAAGATAAATCCTATCTCCCCTCAGATGGCTATCTGGAAAGAAATAGGTTGGTGGTAGCAAATATCTAGCCCTGAATAGGCACTTTTATTTTATGTCTTTAAAATAATCTGCAGGTGTACTTTCTACTATTTCAATGGTACACTCTGAAACGAGGTATTGGGGAACAAAGCAAAGTAAATTTTGAATCTGCTGGTTCTAAGGCATTTCTTATTTTCTGACAGGGTTCAGGACTGGCCATTTCAGATCAACTAAGCAGCTAATCCAGGGTGTGGCTTATATTCACGACACACATGTACACACACAGAGAAATTAACTCACCCTAGCAAAGTCATTGTCCCTGTATCACTTGTTTTATTGGTATAACCCAGCAGACTTGGAAACAGTCAATGATCTACTACTTAATGTTCCCAACCCCATGTATTCTCTCTTAGAGAACACAACAATTGCTCTCTTCATTTATAGTATGCTTCCCAGGTTTTCCTTTGGATGGGAGTTCATAAATGGGAAGCTGCTGTTTAGAATTCATTAATGTGTTTCTTTGTATTTAACCCCCTCCCTCAGAAAATAGGCAACTAATTAACAGTAAGTGAGCAACGTGGCTAAATACCTGAAACAATTTCACTTAATCAGATGGCTCATGTCCGCTCTTTCTCAGTCAGCTATACTGCTGTGAAGATAAAATGTGTTTTTTTTAAAAAAAAGTTAATATGGTTAGCTTCATGGTTATTGCTTTCCACATGCTTTTTTGGATGCTGCCCAAATTGACTAGACTCAGTATAATTTAATATCAGTATTTCTATGGGCCTCAATATCCTTTGGCACTCTATGTGTACTTATTTACCCACATTTGTGCACCCAAATGAAAACAACAGCTACGCAAAATCCATCCTCAACATTCATGTTACCCAAATTGCATGGGATCCATGGGACCCACTTGTGACCTATGAGTTATGATATTATACTGGAGAATTTTAATTAGCTCAAAAGTCTGGCTGCAAGAGGCTGGGTAACTTACAGGATCTTTGCAATAGTGTATACCAATACTAACTGAGGAGACTCCAAGCCAAAGTGAAATAAAAATGGTTTTTAGAAAATAAGAAAACAATCTGTGAAAATTAGAAAATAATCACAGAGCATTCACACATGCATTCATACTCACAAGCAATCACACAAGGCTACTAAAGAATTAGGAGGAAGTGTTTGGATAGAGGAATAGATTTAGGGAATGGGCTATAATTACCTGTCCAGAGAGCAGAGATTCATGCAACAAAGAAAGACTCAGAGTTGGAACTGAGGGTGTGACAGAAAACCAGCAGAGTAACCATGTATGAAGAACTGTGCACACTTTGGATATGATTTGGGGTAATATTTACACCCAATATGAAACAAAGCTTAGGTGAGTTTCCAAGGGTTAAACAATGGAAGCTCTGTCTTTGTTGATTGCTGCTAATGGTCAGAACATTAAGGCTGATGAGTTTATGGCTTCCTCTGCATTGTGGATCAGGGAAGGTGTGAAGGAAAGATGTCTGTGTGTCAAGGTGTGAAATGGTCCCCCTCCCTTCACCCTTACCGCAATAAAAGACAGACACAGTGATACTTTCAGAAATATATTGTAACATAACATGGTATATATATTTCAATATTGGCAATAAATGGCCACAACTTTCTTTGATGACAGTTGCTTAGGTTGTCACATAGGCATGGGTTCTAACCCTAGTCATCGACCAACCCACCTGTCTGGTTAATGAATCCTCTGTCGACCCGCCTGCCGACAGCCATCCACTCCACCGAGGAGGAGACCTTGCAGGCCCAGTATTCGCCGATCGGCCTCCATTCCTCCCCTGTAGGCCACCAAACCTGTGATCCAACACTTCCTGGAAAGGGGAGGGAATCCAGAGCCAAATCGCTCCCAAATGGCATGCATATCCTGGACCCCCTCCCCTGGGGTCTCCGTGAACTTGAACTCAGCCTGGAACATAAATTTGGCCTTGAACTTGAACTTGACGGAGATCCCTGTAACCCCTGAGTTTGGATCAGAACCCCATACTGACCGCCAAACTCCATGAAAGTTGTGACAAGATAATATTCAAAACCATTATACAATAACAGACATAACCCCTCCAGCAGAACGGAAGGAGGGGCTTCTGCTCTCCATGAGCCACTGCCTGGCCCTGTGCTGTGGTCAGGCTTAAATACCCGATCGCCGGACCAGAGGGAAAACCTGCCGCTCAAGCAGGCTTCCCTCCAAGCTAATCAGAAGGCCAGGACCAAGCGTGCCCCTGATTGGCTATGGCTAGTTTAAATTGGCCAATTAAGGAAAGGGTGCCTCTCCCTGATTGGTCAATTTACGATCCCACTTCCCAGCCAGGCAAGCCAGGCAAAGCTCGAGCAGACTTCCCTCCCAGCCAATCAGAAGGCCTGGACCAAGCCTGCCCCTGATTGGCTGTGGCCAGTTCAAATTGGCCAATCAAGGAGAGGGTGCCTCTCTGATTGGTCAATTTACGATCCCTATTCCCAGCCAGGCAAAGCCTGCCAGTAAGCAGTGATCCAACATGGCGGCACCCATAGAGACAAGCCATGTGGGGTGATCGTCGGGGGATCTCCAGGCCCACAAAACAGCAGCCAGGTAAGTCTGGCAGCTGGCTTACCGGGATGAGTGGGGATAATAGGTGTTCCATCCACTGTTTGTTTTTGGAGTATGACTCACTTTCTGGTGCATCCAGAAGCTTAGCACATTCCTCCCTAATGACTGTCTAAGGGGAGACTTCACTTGATCTCATCCTGGGCGTGTTTGTTTCAGGGGAATTTCCAGTGACACCTTTGTAGGTCCTAGTGACCTTGACTAGCCCCCTATGTTTGGGCTGCACTGGTCTACTTGAAACCATGTGAAGTGTCTGATGAGCTGAATTATAATTGGAGGGAAGAGGTGTAATGCCAGGTAACACTCAGTGCACTTGCTGTTCAGATATTCAGGATATATATGAATGGATGGAAGGGGAACTGGAATTAATTTTCATCTTTTTTTTTAAGTGCATGTGATGGACTAGACCAGCTGTGGGTAATGAACTTGTCTCCAGCTATGTTTGGTATGGTGAAACAAGAAGGTCAGCTAGGCTGCAATTCTGAGAACACTTTAAATTGAATTACAGATTATTTTTCCCCATTAAGGAATGGGTTTCATAGTCTCAATACCTTCCCCAGCATATCAACACAGTTGCCAGACCACCACCACCCTACACACACACACACACACACATACTGCTGCTTATGGCCTTGCACTTCTAAGATAAGGAATTTGAATCTTTGAGAATAAGAGAGCATTGGTGTTCAGTTGGAACTTGAGCTATGCACTTGAAATGGCTTAAGCGTAGGGGGTCAAATTTTGGCATGCTTGTACATCTCTAGTTGCCCATAACTTTGCAAAATAAAATAAAACATATAGGCTATTTACTCATCTAATCATAAAGCATGAGCAATGAGTCTCCCAGGCTCTATATCTGTGGTGGTGGTGGTTGACATGACAACCCAAATAGGAAGGGATGATTTCAGAAGACTGCTTCCTTGCATGGTGACATTTACTGTTTCAAAAATAGTTGGGTCAATTAGTTCATTAATGCTGTCTGCTTCATCAGCAGCTGAAATTATTGACTTTTTCCTTCCACAGTTAGAGCATTTTATTATTTTTTTTTATAAATTAAACAATTGACCCAGAGACACCCTGTTCTGAACCCCTGACAGAATGATTTGGAATCAGTTAGATATGAGTCCCCCACCCTTTAAACACAAAACAATGATATATGAAAGATAAAATGTACAAATACAAAATATCAAGATATTGTAAGAGCTGTTCAGAAGTGGAATACACTGCCTTGTAGTGTGGTGGAGTCTCCTTTGGAGGTTTTTAATCAAAGACTGGATGGCCATCTGCCTGGAATGATTTGATGGTGTATTCCTGCATGGCAGGGGGTTGGACTGGATGGCCCTTGAGGTCATCTTCCAACTCTCTGATTCTATGATTGTGTCTTATTCAGTGCTCCAGCATGGAAGGAAGAATGACAGATTTGAAAGGCACTTGCAATAATCTCATATGCTTGTGAAGCAAATGTTACGGGATACTTAAAGGTCTCGTTGGAACTCATTTGTTTGTTGCAGTTATATAGCTGTGGGGGGTTCTCCCCACAGACAACACAAGGAAGAAATGAGGAAAATAGGGTTTGAGACAAAGGACAGATCTCAGAAAACACAGAGGAAAGTGTTAATACAGTTCAAGTAGCGAATCCAAGTTGTCAGAGGCCTATTCATAGAATCATAGAATCATAGAATTGTAGAGTTGGAAGAGACCATGAGGGCCATCCAGTCCAACCCCCTGCCACGCAGGAAATCTTGATCAAAGCATCCCCGACAGATGGCAATCCAGCCTCTGTTTAAAGACCTCCAAGGAAGGAGACCCCACCATGCTCCGAGAGAGTGCATTCCACTGCCAAACAGCTCTTACTGTCAAAAAGTTCCTCCTCATGTTGAGGTGGAATCTCTGTTCCTGGAGCTTGCATCCATTGCTCCGTGTTCCAGTCTCTGGAGCAGCAGAAAACAAGCCCGCTCCATCCTCAGCGTGACACCCCTTCAAATACTTAAACAGGGCTATCATATCACCTCTTAACCGTCTTTTTTCCAGGCTAAACATACCCGGCTCCCTAAGTCTCTCCTCATAAGGCATCGTTTCCAGACCTTTCACCATTTTAGTTGCCCTTCTCTGGACATGCTCCAATTTGTCAATATCCTTTTTGAATTGTGGTGCCCAGTACTGGACACAGTATTCTAGGTGAGGTCTGACCAAAGCAGAATATTCAAGTGGGACCTGCAGACAACTTGGTAAGATAATATTGGTTGAGCATTTACAACAATGAATGTTTTCTGTCAGTGCAAGTTCATATGAAAATAGAAGGAATATGATTCATCCAAAGCCTTTAAATTATTTTTGTGCTCTGCTATTTCCTTTGAAACACTTCCATATGAACAAAAATATGGCTGAAAAGAAGAGCCCTCCCAAATATTCCCTACTGCATAATATAAAATTTATTTTTGCTACCACAGCAGCACATTTTATGATAATAAGATGGTAATCCAAAGGATAAAACACAATGCAGCAATCAAAATAAGTACAAATAATTAGAGCCACCTCCATCATGTGGAAAATAACCCACTTGGGTACCACTGAGCATTGCAAGTCCATTCACATTCAAATGTACTCTTCCCACAGACTAATCTCTTAATCAGTCAAATCACCAGTGCTGTGAAAGACACCAAATGAGTAAAAGTTAATATATCTTTTATGCATCTGTGGTGATATTCTACACCAATAATTCAAAACAACTATGCATGAAAGTCATGAGAAAAATACCTTCAAGAGAATGGCTAGGGTTTAGTTATATCTGAAAAGAATCTCTAAAAGATAAGGGAAAGCAAACACAAACAATTATAACTGCTAGTTTAACTGTTTAGCAAACAAATACTGCTTTTCTGGAAATGAAAGAAGCATAGTTGCACATAGGTTCTTCTAAAACAATAAATTTAAGACTTTTTGAAATCTATGAAACAAAGAAAATTACAAGGGCATAGTGCTAGGGCAATGAGATTGTCTAATTCAACATCTTAAGTCTTAACAAAAAGACCACAAATCCAGATATGGAGAAAAATTGTTAATCATGATCTAGGGAAGTTGGATAACTTTCTTCACTTTCAATACCAGTGGAAGAGTAGTGACAATTCTGCTCTTTGGCACAAACAAACCAAAAATGAAACCTGTGATACTTGATAGTAAGAAATAAAATATTATACAGTTGTCCCTTCATATTCTCTGGGGGTTTGGTTCCAGGACTCCCCGTGGATACCAAAATCTGTGAATACTCAAGTCCCATTATATGCAATGGCATAACAAAATGGTGTCCCTTATATAAGATTGCAAAATCAAGTTTTGCTTTTTGGATTATTATTTTTTAAAGAATATTTTCAAGCCGTGAATACTTAAATCTGTGGATACCAAATCCATGGATACGGAGAGATAAATGTACACCAGGTTAGGAGCAAGTAGATGTCTGGTTGACCTGCAAAAACAATTTGTAAGTACTTCTGATTACCAATTTCTAAACAACAGCAACAATAAAATGACTCCCCTCCACATAACAATACCTTGAAATTAAGCTTGGTGAAACCAGAATTATTATTGTTTTAATAATGGAAGAACTGTGACATCTGTTCATCAGTTCTGCTGCACAAAGACATCTTTGAGCTCTAATTCATTAAGTTAAGTATGGCTTACAAGTCAGGAACAGATACTGCCTCCTCTTCTCTCCATCCATGTGGCAGTTGGGATGAAGGGAGGGCCTTTACTCTCTTTCTGGGCCTAGACATGATGGAGCTGTGCATGCCCCCTGGGAGGCCAAGACAGTGGCAGTTAGGACTGAATTCCAAACAGGATGTCAGTCTTCACTTCACTCTCAGGCAAAAATATATTTTTTTCCAAACTTTTTTCTTGTATTTTTCTGGTTGTTTTCCCCCCTAAAATCACCCCTTCATAAAATGTTTGCATTTCCCCCCCAAAATGGAACAATTTTGCAGCAGTTGACAATTTCTTTGACATAGTTCCTTTACATGCTGAGAGGCCTTTCTTGTCAAGGATTAGACAATTTGTGAATCTTCTTCATATCTCTACTTTTAAGAATATTTTTTTTAAAAAAATAAGATCAAAATACTGGTAACTAGCCATTTTAGATCTGAGGAGTAAAACTAATTACTTTTTACTAGTAAGCATTCCAAGCTTAGCAAGACATGAACATTCTTTCAGTCACCTCAGTCATTTGCCAAAAGAAAAAGTTCTCCTTAATAATATTGGTTACTCTTTTCTGAACCTTTCAGTAGAAGGGTCTGTTGGAAAATGGGTTTTTAGGCGTGGGGTGTGTTAATATGGCTGTGGCCTTTATAAATTCAAGATATCTCAAAATCTTCACTAGCATCTAAAGGACAAGATCTTTGCATTTTAAGCATATAAAAAAGAAAAAAATAGGTTGGGGGGGAGAGATAAAGGTTTGGAGTATTTAAGTTTAAACATTTGAATGATCCTTTGTTGCACTGGAACTTGCTCCTGAAACTCATGTATGTATTTAAGCAACTACTAATCTGGTATCGAAAAACTGTTGATAAAATTGTTTCAACAGAAACATTTCTTGTGGCACATGTTCTATTGTTTGAGATAAAAACAAATATATTCTGAAAATGAAACTATCCAATGTACATCTTTGGTATAACTTGAATCTTTGGCATCACTTGAAGGGTCTGAGTTGTGGACTTAAATAGTTTAAACTATGAAATTCATGAACAAGAGACAGGGAGAAAAGTTACTGTTCACAAAATATAGTTAGTATTGAATATAGAAACCATATTAAGTTGACATTCTCAGGTTCCATACAACAAAATATACAGAGATAATCATGGTGTTCTTAAATTTATGACACTGCAGGCATGGATAAAAATTATGTGTTTCTTAAAAGAAATGTGAAGGAAATCCTTGAATATAAATTGCATTTAGCACTCTATTTTCAAGTTTTCAAGCATGGAGAAGGCACATAAAACATTAATGAACCTGGCCTTGACATTTAAATTCTATACATTTTAATGTCCCTTTGCTTGCCTTTGAGTTCTTTAGGGACCTTTTGCTATGTATGTAGCAATAAAGTTTGTTCATATGTTTGGTTCACATTACAGGAAATATGCCAGTGACTGTATAATATTAAAGAAGTCTGAACAAAGTAGAACCTTTTCTAAAAAATAAAATAAAATTGATGACTTAACTTGAGGACTTTGTGATTTTTTCTGTAACAAAACTGTACTGGGAATATCAAAACTACATTGAGTTCAGTCCTATGTCAACCAACATAATTGCTTGAGGGCGCTGTGCAGAAATGAGAAACTAAAAGGGTCTCCTCTAACATAACAATATTATACAAATAATACTGGTCCCATTTTTTTTGGTGGAAGGGATACAATATATGCAATACACCAGGCATTTAAAACTTACAGCATTATAAGTACTATAAAACATTGCATTACAAGAATCAAAGCCTTTGACAAACCAGTATGTCTCCATTTCCAATCCTGAAAGGCAAGGCAAGTAACAAAATGCTCTTTGCCTATGTTCCTCAGAGGCAGAACCATATGTTCCTCAGAGGTAGTCATGTGTTTAATATTCTGGATAGGTGGAACTGTAGGATAGAGTTGTGAATAATACAGTTGTCCCTCCACATCCACAGATTTGGTATCCACAGATTTAAGCTTGAAAATAGTATTTAAAAAATAATAATAGAAAAAGCAAACCTTGATTTTGCCATCTTATATAAGGGACACCATTTTTCTATGCCATTGCATATAATGGGACTTGAGTATTCATGGATTTTGGTATCCATGTGGGGTCCTGGAACCAAATCCCAGCAAATATAAAGGGACAACTGTTTTTCTTATTTTTCTTATCTTTGATGAGAAAGGATGTCTTGATCCATCTAGGTACATCAAGACACCTCACTCAGAAAATTGCCAGCGACTGAAAGATTTTTCACAATTTTTGTGCAAAAATTTGACACAAAAAACTTTCTCTTTTGTGGAAAAAAAATTTTGTTTGCACCAAATATTGTTTTTTCTGCTCAAAAAACCCAAATGGTTTTGGTCAACATTTCTTTTGCATGCAAGGTTCAGGAGTACAAAGTTAAGGACAAGGAATTAGCCCCCTTTCAGAATTTCCTTTCAACACCTCATTAACAAAATTACTATGATTTTGCTAATGATACAGCACATGAATAATCCCAAAGCCTGGGCAGTTACTTTTAAAAAGTACTTCACTATGCAACACATTCCTCCCTGAACAAAATTGTTAGCATTCATAAAACCCCAGAAATGTGCATGCTCCTTTCACTACTTATTATGTTAGTCATGCCATTTCTATTGTCTGTTAGCTGTTTTTGAAGTATGATTTGGCAATGGAGGTACACATTGGGATTCCTGTGACATACCTGATGCTACATCTGCTTTCTTGACACTCATGTAAAGACTAAGGAAGTTGCTTTTGTAATCCAACATAGTACTGGTGGAAGGGCTGGACAGCTCTCAAAGAAGGAATTTTAACTATTTCATCAATATAACCTCCAGAGGTTTGTGGAGGCTGAATAAACTTGGGTTTATCTAAACAAGCTAGGATGCACCAGCTCCTCACTGGGGTATCCTGGCTCCAGATCTGTCCAGTTCTGTCCCCGTTAACTGGAGAAAACAGGCCAGTGTCTAAAGAGAACACTAGTCTTTTCTTGCAGCTGCTGCTGCCTCCATTTCCCCTGCTGCCAGGGAAGCCAGGAAGGGGGCTCACAACATGTGACTGAAGGCCCCTGCATGTGACCAGACTTGAGGGACCTCTTCCTGGATTCTGGGAGACCCAGGGAGCTGGTAACAGCAATAACAATTGGCATGCTGGGATGGGTTCCCATGGACACGTGGGGCCCGATCCAGCAGTACTGGATTAAACTGGGTATTATTTTAGAAAGGTTCCTCAGGTCCTATCCTGGTTTGCCCCTGTTCCAGTCTCGTATCTGCCCTGGGGGTGGTGAGGACTACCCAGGGACAGATCAGGGTAAATGTCCTGCATCATTTGGACTGCAGGGCTCTGGAATGGGGGCAAGCTGGGGGCTTTGGCCCATGTAGATTAGCCCCTTGTAACATGTATTGAGCAAACTGGTGACAATAGCCCAGGTGCATGTTCTTTATTCTGACATATTTCCAGAAAGGAGAAGGGGGAAAGGTTTGATTTGGTACAAAGACACATGAAACTGGAATATACAATGAATAGCATAAGAAGATGGAAGGAAGACAGGTGTTTTCCTGTGCCATTTGTCATACTTGCATGATAATGTGTGCCTATAATAATTCCTTTCACTGAACAAATACTAAGAACTCTTTTTCTCTTCTGTGTCAAATAATCTTAGACAAAATTATATACAGTACTTAAAATTAATGGGGACTGCGACTTTTCCACCTTATCCAGTAACATATTTCCATTTCCTTATCACAACAATTCCTTTGTTTCAAAGTTGGAATGACAAAGACTTCTACTGAATTTAGAGATACAGAAGATTCCTTCTACTGAGTCAGACCACAGCTCTATCTAGCTCAGTATTACACACACTAAGTAGATGTGGTTCTACATAATTTCAGAGAGGAGCTTTCCGGAGGCCTACCTGGATATAATGGGGTTTGAGCCTAAGACTTACAACACATTCTGTCTGGATGCCTTTCTGAAAGTGAAAGTTTACTGTGAACTTTGTGATAACTGAGTTCAAATACATTTGATGACGGAAGGTGACAAAGTTTACACAGTTCAGAAAATAACTTCAAGTTTCAACCAACATCTTGCTTACACGCATACAATAGGATTCTTTATTTGTTTTACTGCAACAGCAGAATATAACACTATATTAAAATAATGCTTTTGAAAGTCTTTCAGATATCCAACCAAAAGCAGTTAGGCATTATGCATGGTGGGCTGTTCTGTGAGAAACATAATTTACAACCTGCCTGAATGTGTGGAGCATGCTCAGGTTTCTACTATACAATATATGCTTTCACCAAAATAGTAAAAATCCATTTGCTTTTTTACATGAATGCACAGGAAGAAACTATATTTCTGTTCAGCAATTTCCCTGCTGGGGGCAATATCACTCCACTTGTTTTCAGCAAATGGCCAGAGATTACAAAGAGGTGAGTTTTTAAACCTAAAAAGATCTAAAAGCAAAAGTGAAAGACAATGAAATGGGGGCATTAGGCACTGAATATACCTTAATGAAACATTTGTAGCAGCTCTCTAAGTGCAGCAAGTCAGTGGAAATTTGGCAGCTTATATAGTTACTATTTACAATACAAGGAATAGCACAATAAAACCAGGCAAGGCCACGAGAAATATAGAGAATGTCAAAACAAAACTACAGGTTTGAAAATCCAAATTCATTTATGCCACAATTTCTCTCTGTCCAAAAATTCATGCTTCAGAACTGAGAGATACCATATTGGCCATGACTTAAAACATTGTTGGCACAATTAAAACAGAATGTTTACCTTTCTATTTGAACTAAAGATGTTTCTACCCCCCCCCCATATGATATTCTTCCTGAATTCTGGAGTTCTAAAACCATTGCACTTGGTTCTGAAGTGTAATGGATGTTTTATGGATTATTGCTTTCTTTTTTGCTGCTGTTGTTGTTCCTCTTTTTCATTTTCAGATGTGGCAGTAGAAGAATGGTGGGTAAATATCAACTCTACACTGTTTTTAGAAGGAAGACAAGATCCAGCAATCAGAGCCAGGTGCAGAATACACACACACACACACACACACACACATTTAAAAAGGCCTGTCATGAGTAACAGACTGGATGAGGGGAAACAAATTGAAACTTAATCCAGACAAGACAGAGGTGCTCCTGGTCAGTTGAAAGGCAGATCAGGGAACAGGGATTCAGCCTATTCTGGATGGTGTTACACTCCCCCTGAAGAGTGTGGCCTGAAACTTGGGGGTGCTCTTGGACCCAGATCGCAGTCTGGAAGCTCAGGTTTCAGTGGTGGCTAGGAATACATTTGCACAGTTAAAGCTTGTGTGCCAACTGCACCCATTCCTTATCTGCCTTTGAAGAGTGTTCAAAACTTCAACTGGCCCAAAGAGCTGTAGTCAGATTGCTAACTGGTGCTGGGTACAGGGAACACACAACTCCCTTGTTGCAACAGCTTTACTAGCTGCTAGTCCATTTCTGGGCACAATTCAAAGTGCTGGTTTTGACTTAAAAAGCCCTATGTGGCTCAGGTGCAGGTTATCTAAAGTACTTTATTTTCCCTTATGAACCAGCCCATGCTTTAATATATGTTGGGGAGGCCCATCTCTCTGTCCCACCACCCTCACAGGTATATCTGGAAGGAATACATGAGTGGGGCTTCTCAGTGGCTGCGCCCAGGCTCTGGAACTCCCTTCCCAGAGAAATTCCCCTCCCTGCTTTCTTTTTGCAGACAAGTAAAGACTCTTCTGTTTAGACAGACATTTGGTGATTGATTATATAAAGCCCATCCCACCAAAAAATGCACTGGATGTTGATATATAAGAACACTCTCTATGTCATAGATACTAAAAAAATTTGAGATCAGAGTTTCCCTTTAAAAATATTCCTAATAAAACATTGCAGATTAATATAAAATTATGATCTCATTAAAGATCTATTTTATTCAATAAAATTTATTATGCAAACATGTGGATAGGACATTATGTAGAAACTGCAGTACATATTTTTTGTGGGGGGGAATAAGAATCTATTAGACTATAAATAATAAATGGCTATCACAGTTTCATTTGCAAAAAAAAGAAAAAAAAGAAAAAAGAAAAAGGTTAAAACATAGGATTATATCCCTATAATTATCCCCCCAATATTGACCTATTTCTCTGGAACATGTTAACAGAAGACAGTCTAAAATTTGAATTCACTTATGAAAGAAACAAGATAATTTTGGAAAAGATGGTTACAAGTATAAACACCTGAAAGAGTTTGATTAATCAAATTATGCTGAGTAAGATTCTTTGCAATTCTTTAACAGAACTTCAAGTTTCTGCTAGTAGACTCTTGATCACTTGTCCCCACTATGTCAGCACAAACTTAGGAAAAAAACATTATATGGAAGTTCCACCATGCCCTATGTCTGTGTTGCTCAGAGTATCTGATGTGGGGGACCAACAATTATTTTTATCCAATGTGCTAAGCACCAGCACTATATTCATGCCCATTGGGTACAATTGTTTCTTTCATTCCTGCAAACTCGCCAGGACCAGCAGCCAACGGATCAAGAACCTGCACCTGTCCGGGTACCACCACTTTGAGTAGTACTGCCATATGGGACTTAGTTCCTAGTAAATATGCTTCAAATTGTAATGTAAGTAATTTGCAGTGCAATATGTTTACGAAGAAGTAAATGCCACCAAGTTCTATGGACCTGGCTCCCAATTACATACAGGATCATAGAGTTTAGACCAGAATTCTATGCCAACTATAGACATATATAGGATTGCATTCTGAGTGTTCTTGCCACAACTGCAAAAGAAACACAGTGAAAATCCTAACTGAAAGGTAGGCAATATGTTGCACTGCAACTTCCAGCAGGTATCAGTAGCCCTGCCAATGGTGAAGAATGATGGAAGTTCCAGTCAAGAAAATATGTGTGTGGTGTGTGTGTGTCATAAATTTTCCATTGCAATCCTAAAAGGATAATCATTAAGAAAAACAACACAATATAACATTTAAAATCTGTGGAACCTCACTTTTACCCCAACAGTCAATAGTACTGTGTAGAAGCTACATTATTTTGCTTAAAGAACCTTTAAAAGTTCTTTTTCTTTTTCTTTCAAATGATCCCTGTTATAAGAAATGGAATACCTTTTGTGCAATGGTACAGAAAGAGATTTTTAGACTTGTTTGACAAACAAAGAAATCCAGAATAAAACTTAAAACATTGTATGACACTAAGGAAAGATGCAGCTTGTGAGTCCTTAATGTTAAGTTGTATTATGAGGCCCGTTGTTTTGTATGGCCGAAAGAATTGATATTGCTTAGAGATTAGAGACGCTTGAAACTTGAAGGTTATGATTTAAGATTTGGTTGCCATAGTTGTCTTTGGTATGATAAAGGTAAGGTACATGCTGAATTTAAAAACATTGTGTTAGAAAGGCTCTCCCATGAGTTTGGGAGATCACACAAACACACACACATGCATGCAGAGATTCTCTCCTAAGATATTAGCCACCTAACTGCAAGAAGCTTATTTTTAGGAAAGAATGGGTTCAAAACTGGAGATGGTGGCTTTACGATGCACTTTTGTACTCTGAACAAAACAACTGGAAGTTTAAATCAAGAAATATGCTTTTAAAGAAGGCAAATATCTTAATTGGTTTACTTATTTGAAACTTAAGGACAGATTTTAATCAAGATAAGAAAAATGTAGCCACAGAGGTTGAAGAAAATGAGTTCTATTTAGAGTTGTGTAAAGACGATGACCATATAATTAAAAAAGTATATAAATGGCTTTTGAAATTAGAGGCAGAAGATGAACCTGTAGAAGAGTACATGATAAACTGTGCCCAACACCTTGGGCATAATGTTCATATGTGAAAAAATGTAGTCCAAAGAGATAAAAATTTACTTTGTGCAGTAATTTAAAAGAAAACCTGTATAAGATGATGTAAAGATAGTACTTAACCCCAAATAAGCTGTCAAAAATGTTCAGAATGTTTCAAACCAATGTTGGAGGTTTCAAGATAAGGAGAGTTCCTTTTTTTCATATGTAGTGGGCTTATAAAAAGGTGGAAAGTGACTGGTCAAGATTTATATGTTAATCCAAAAAAAATTTAAAGGTAGATTTTGTAATATCAACAGAAATGTTTCTGTTGGACATCATGGATAAGGAATTGGATAGTAAATATGGATTACTTATTTGGTGCATGACAACAGCAGGAAGAATATTAATTGCTCAAACTCTGGAAATGGATTAAAGCACTAACAGTGGAAGAATGGATTGTTGAGGTTGCTAAGGGCCCGTCTAAATGGTGAAAATACCCCTTATGGAATTCACTAGGAATCCTACCTGTCAAAACAGGATCCAGTGCCAATCCACACTATTTGGAAGGAGGGTGGCCCAAACAGCAAAACCAATGGGGTAAAAGCCTTCACAGATTTTCCCATACTTTTTCAAAACCATGATGGGTGTGTGTATTCCTGCTCATTTGGACTATTGAACAAGAAAAAAAATTGAAGAGAAACACAAAGCTGATTGGCCAGGTGAGAGCGGGGGTGGGGCTTGCTAGCAGGGCTAATTGATAGCTCGCTAAGGTGATAAAACAGGATGAATATTTTCTGTTTCGCTTTCCTATAAAATTTGAAAATCGCTCTAGCACACCAGCACACCTTGGGATGGCATTTTTTTAAAAACACGGTGGTGGTGAAGAACTAACATGAGTAAATAATTGTGGCCACCATCTGGAATGTAAGACGTATGGGGGCTTCCAAGGCCAGAAAAAGCCTTTAGACATGTTGCTGCTGCGAGATGGCAATACTATGAGGTACTTTGGATTTCCCCCCCTCGTATAGCTGGACCCTAATTAAGTGAGCTAAATTAAAATGGGTTCTAAATGATAAGCCAATTGAAGACTTTTTGAAAAATTAGAAACTGTTTATAGACTTTTTATGCAATAAGAAATTTAATGGTGTAATAATCTGTGGTTACAGTTTTTGGTAATTAATAGAATTATTTAGTTGGATCTGTAATGATAGAATAATATTTTATTTTATTTTTTATCTTCATTATATTTAGGATTGGGTGTCAGAGCTCTAGTGTGTCTTACTTATATCTCTTCTCCCCCTTTTTCCTCTTTTCTTTTTCCTTTCTTTTTGTTTCTTTATTTTCTGCATGTATAGTAATTTGACTGTGAATTAGATTGCTTGTGTTAAAACTCAATCAATAAGTTGTGGAAGCTGCCAAAAAAAACCCTACAAAAATGTTTTGAAATCGGGCATATGTGACCAGACTCTGGGCTTTCAGAACTAGAAAATGAGGAGACTTGACTATGATTGGTCCTACAGTTGCAGATGTCCAGATAACAGTACTTTATTTTGGTTGCCATCATTTTAAATTCATATTTATAACAAACCACACTGTCAACAAGCATGAAATAATAACAGTTTAAAACCAACTTTAACATCTGTGTATTGAAGCACTGTGAATATTGAAAGAGGCATCCCATTATTAAGAAAACCATTTCTTTTCTGTCATGTTCTGTTAACAATCACAATTATTTTTCTCATCAAAACATAGACTGACATGTTATACTTGAAACTGGACTAAAACATGGATAAATTAATTTTAGGTTACTTCTCATTAATAAGATCTGTCTAAAAGAATTCTCTCTCTCTCTCTCTCTCTCTCTCTCTCTCTCTCTCTCTCTCTCTCCCTCTCCCTTTCTCTCTTTCTCTCTCTCATAAACACATTATACTAACATGATTTCTTTTTACTCTGTATGGAGGATTGTTGAAGATCATGAGCTACCAATTTGTTTACAATGGGACAGCCGAGGCACAAATTTTGTACATCATCATCTTTATTTGTAGCCCGCTTTTCCCCCAAGGTGGCTCACAGTTTTATAAACACACAATTAAAATATACCCAAAGTGCACATTAGAACAGAATTAAACCACTTACATAATTAAAACATATAATATTCTTTAAAATATTAGAAACTTTTAAAAAGATTACTAAAAAAAAAAAAACCAACAACAACAACCCAACAGAACCACAGAGAATCCCCTAGCCTGTTTTTTAAGAAGTCTACCTAAATAAAAAGGTTTTGGCCTGCCACTGGAAGGACAGCAGGAATGGGCCAATCTAGCCTCCCTGGAGAGGGAGTTCCAGAGTCTAGGGGTGGCCACTGAAAAGGCCTTCTCTTGTGTCCCTGCCAGCTGTACTTGAGATGGTGGTGGGACTGAGAAAAGGGCCTCTCCCGAAAATCTCAGGGCCCAGGCCAGTTCATACAGAGATATACAGCCTGCCAGATAGCCTGGACCTGAGCCATATAGAGCTTTATAGGTCATAACCAGCACTTTGAATTCTGCCTAGAAACATACTGGCAGCCAGTGAAGCTGTTTCAACAGGGGTGTGGTTTGAACTCTGTAACCTGCACCACTTAACAGTCTGGCTGCAGATCTTTGGACCAGCTGAAGTTTCCAAACACTCTTCAAAGGCAGCCCAATGTAGAGTGTGTTACAGTAGTCCAAGAAGGATGTAACTAAGTCATGTACCACTATGGCAAAGTCAGGAGTGTCATGGAATGGGTGGAGTTGACACACTAGCTTTAAGTATGAAAAAGCACTCCTGGAAAGGGCAGAAACCTGGGCCTCCAGGTTCAAGGCTGAGTCCAGCTGAATCCCTATTCCCTGATTTGCCTTCTGACTGACCAGGAGCACTTCTGTCTTGTCTGAATTAAGTTTCAATTTGTTTGCCCTCATCCAGTCCATTACTGACAAAAGACAGGACCAGGACACCTCCTTGGAATGGGGTGGAAAGGAGTAGTGGAGCTCATCAACATAATGATGGTACTGCACCCCAAAACTCTGGATTACCTCTCCCAGCAGTTTCATGTATATGTTGAATACACAGGGGACAACACCGAGCCCTGAGAGACCCCACAGGCCAACAACCAAGGGGTCAAACAGGAGCCCCCCCATCACCACCTTCTGGGTTCTCCCCTCCAGGAAGGAACAGAGCCACTGTAAAACAGTACCTTCAAGTCCCATCCCAGCAAGGTGGCCCAGAAGAATACCATGGTTGATGGTATCAAAAGCTGCTGAGAAGTACAGCAGAACCAACAGGGACATACTCCCCCTGTCCAGTTCCCTGCGTAGGTCATCCACCAAGGCAATCAAAGCTCTCTCTGTTCCATAGCTAGACCTGAAGCCAGACTGAAATGGATCTAGATAATCTATTTCCTCCAGAAATCCCTGGAGTTGTGAAACTACCACACATTCTAATACCTTGCCCAAAATAGGCAGGTTGGCCCCTGGTCAATAACTATCCATTATAGAGGGATTCAGAGATAGCCTTTTCAACAGAGGTCTCACAACTGCCTCCTTTAGGCAAGCTGGAATGCTGCCTTGTTGTAAGGAGACACTGACATCTTTCATTCACTCATCCAGTCCCCTCTGGCCTGTTTAATAAGCCAGGTAGGGCAAGGGTCTAGTACACATGTGGTGGCTCTCATTTCTCCAAGGATCCTGTCCACATCCTCAGGCTGCACAAAATGAAAAGTATCCATTAACACTGGACAGACAGGTTACATCCACTGACACTGTATTTATGAACACATTTGATTCCTACAAAATACTTAAGCTAGTACAACAGATTGAGATAAAATCAATCAAGGCATTCTACATGAAGAGTTTTTTTTATTATTTAAACTTTTTAGTATACACAGGACTGCTCTACTCATACATGGGGAACAAAACAATAAAAAAACAGTTAATGTCTGAGCTTTGCAGTGAACACCCTCCCCCAGAAAAAACCAGGGACACCAGAACTATTTTTAATGGGGGAAGATCAACATTGGCAGGGAGGTGGTTGTTATTTTTTTCCTACTTGTAGGTACATTTTTAAAAACAAAATAATGAAAACAAATAATACATTGCATTAAAATAACAACCAAGTAAAGCATTCTAACAATCTGACTACCAAAAAAGCAATGGCAAAATAATACAAACTAGAGTAAATTAAAAAATGAATAAGCACAATATTTCAAGCAAAGGAGAAAAATATATAAGATGCTATTAAGTGACTCCAAAGGTATCTATAACATTTAATACATGTGCACTTCTACTACATTACTTTGAAGATATGTTTGAAGACACAGGATCACACATATAATATTATCAAAACAAAATGGAAAACATGTATATCTACCAAGCTTGAGATATAGAGACTCTCCTGATGTAAAACCTTAAGTTAAAGGTGGATACTGATGTGGTCACATTTGCTGTTGACAATAATTAAGTAGGGTGGTGAGAACAACAAGGGATAGTAAAGAGCTCCAAAAAGTATCTCTGTAAATTTGGAGAATGGGCTTTAAAATGGTAAGTGAAAATTCAGTGAAAACAAATGTACGGTAAAAGTTAGGTATACAGGAGCAGAACATCACAACTCACATATACACTGATAGAATCTGATCTATCAGCAACTGACCAACAGATCTAGGGATCATGGTTGATATCTTTTGAAAATGTCTGCCAGTGTGTGACTGTAGATTTTAATTTCTTTTTAAAAATCAAAAGTTAAAAATCAAAAGGCTTATGAAGAAGTGAATCCTGGGGAAAGTACAGGCCTCTTTCTCTTCTAGGCACTGAAGAACAGAAGATGGACTTCCCTCTTCTTTCTGTGGCAAGCTCCATACATCCTAACTAAAAACAAAATAAAATTCACAAGAAGGCTAAAAAGGAAGGCAAAAACAACTCTATTGCTGCTGACATACTACAGAAATAATACAGTTTGGCACTGCTTTAACTGTCATGGCTCAATGATACGGAATTTTGTTTTTTGATTTTTAGTTTTGTGATATATTTAGCCTTCTCTTCCCGAGTTCTGGTGCCACAAAAAAGTACAAATCACAAGATCCCATAGGATGGAGACATGACAGTTAAAGCAGTGTCAAACTGCATTATTTCTGCAGTCAGTAGCCTATATTTGGGTTCCATGTTAATATAAAGCTTCTATACCATTAGCACTCAGCCAATTTTGCCTTACTGTGGTTGTTAGGAATTTGTTTCAGTTAAAAACTGCTTCTGAGGGAATGATTTAAGCTATTGCTATGACTACAGGACCAAAAGTGAATTTTATATTTTGCAGAAAACGAAAGATTTGCCCATAACATATTAATGTACATTAAAGTCTTTGTTGCTGTCCTTGGAGCAAGCAGGAATCACCAGCATTGAGGCCATGATATTGAGAACACAGCTGCGCTGGGCACGGCACGTTTCTAGGATGGAGGATCATCACCTCCCCAAAATAGTACTTTACAGTGAACTCACCACAAGTCAGCTAAGAGGGGCGCTCCAAAAAAGCGGGAAGCATGGAGACACACTATCCACAATGCTGCAACCTTATTTGCTAACTCATGCCGAACAAGTCTTGAAGAGAAACGACAACACAGAAAGAATCACAACCCGGAAACATCACCCAAGGAGACCTTTTGCTGTGCTTTCTGCAACCAGAATTGTTTATCTCGGATTGGCCTTTTTAGTCACCAGCGCGCTTGCAGAAAGCGCAGGATGAGTCCTTCCTTAATCTTCGATTGCGAAGAAAAGCCAGAGAAAGTCTTTGTCTGCCTATATTAAGCATAACAAGGTCACCCAGAAGATTGCCTTGGAGAGTGGTGGGGACTCTCCATTGGAAAGTGCAGGCTGGATAGCCACCACTCAGAAATGCTTTACTTTTGATTCCTGCCCTGGCCGTTACCTACCCTGACACCCCTAGCCCCATATCTACTTTAATAATTGGCAATATTTAATAATTAGGTAAAATGTGGTCTTCCACAGAGTGTGGCCATTTACATAAACCTGGGGGAAATAGAAAAACCAAAGACAAACATTGCTTAGTCAGGAATGTACTTAAGAAGAGGCCATCTAATTTCTAAAGAAATGTTGATTCACAAGGCAACTGAAGGCACGTACACATGTTCAATCCCATCTGCCAAGGCTAGCAAACTCAAACCTGTAAATGACCCTCATCAGTTTACCTTCACGTAAACAAAGGAAGCTGCTTCCTCCCTTTCACTTGCAAACTATTTGCATATTAAAGGGATTATCAGATGGGCTAAATATGGCATTACATGAACGCCAGGATATTGTTAAAGGGCTTGAATTTCAGACATCATTGTCCCGGTCTCGTTATGCTCCTGTGCTGTTTCCGTTCCCACAGTGCTCCTTTTTATTCATGGGCTAAGCTGTGAATAGATCCCCCATTCCGTTTCTATGACAGAATGTCATGCTTGTGAAAAGGTGCCCCATTATGCTGGCACGATGCCAGCATCATTGAGAGGTCTGTGCCAGAACACTTCTGGGTGCGATCGGGACAATGAGGTAAGTGACACACTTTTTTGTACCCTCCCCAGGTTACTTGTAATTTTTAAAGTGTGTTTCAGTGCTTTGTTTAACTTTTTGACATGTATTTTCCTTTTTCCTTTTGAATTTCCCGCACGATCGTCCTCTTGTGAGAATGGCCAGGATTTCCATACCAGGAAGTGAATGGGGCTCCGTTTGAGCACCATTCACTCCTGGGCTGCCAGGGGGTGGGGAGGGAACATCGTGCTAAAAGGTAGGTATGAAACTTTTTGTTTCCATGCTGTGATGGGGATGGGAGAGGAGATTACAAGACGGGGATGCTTTTTTTGTCCCCATCTAAAAATCTCCTAAGACGCTATTAACATATCCAGAGTCTTATCTTGAGCAACTCCAAGAAACACTGTATTCTACTCTAAATCACATCCCAGAAGGCAAAAATTGACTATAAAAGCCGTTACAAAACTATAGTCAAGTGCACATAGTTCATCTTCCTCTCAACGCCATGTCAAACTGTGTAGCTGTTTCAGATCAGGACCCCCACTCTGCTGGTTTCTTGTGCAACCTCATCTCTACAAGATAGGTGTCGCATCCCCCACTTGAAACTACCTTTGCTATTCCTCTATCTCAATATCTTCCCACTTGATTCGCTAGTGTTGCATGGATGCTTGATGCCTAAACATGTCTGTGAATGTAGTTATTATTGTTTTCCAAATAAAGACCATTTGTTACACTATATAGCTTATGTCTCCTCCCTAGTACTGGTATAGTTGGTCATAAGGTCCTGCCATTACCTACCTCTTGCACTGCCAAGTTGAGTACATTAATTCTCCCAAATAATGTTGATATACAGAGGGTCTTCATGACCTCTGAGGGTTTAGGGTAACATGGCAGAAGTTGGAGTGGATGATCATTGGGCCCTTTACCACATTTTTTTAAAAAAATACCCAGTTTAATGCATTTCCACCGAGATGGGATGGATTGGGCCCTGCATGTCGACAGAAGCTCATCCTGGAAGGCTGGTCCTCACTACTGCCGTTCGTCACCCTTACTTTGCCGGGTCAGGTCAATAGGCCTGCAGCATGTAACCAAGGCTGGCCACAAGCAGGGGACTTGTCACATGGTGCAGCCAGATGCCCAGGCCCAGCAGAGCAGGAAAATGGCAGCAGCAGTGGCTGCAGAGATGGGTCGGCATTCCTTTGTGGACTCTTGCCTGTTTTCTTCAGTTAACAGGGGCAGAACAGGCCACCTCCACAGGCAAGATACACTAGTGGGAAGCTGGAGTATTGTAGCTGCTGTAGATGAGCCTCTTGTGTCACTGATGACAGGACGTTCTACCTCCTGCTAACATCTGTACTCTCACAAGAACTATCATGGCACTTGAGGGAACAAGCAGTGGAAGCAAAATTTCTCCTACCTACTATCTACCTACTACTATCTACTATCTATCCTTTCCTCTCAAGACTCTTACAATGTGTACTTTGTAGTACTTTCCATGTGTTCAGTATACTTTATTCCCAAGTAAATATCCATAGCATGGACTGCATGTAGCCTTTGATATTCCTGGGAGGGTTCAACTAAAATAGCTGTCTTACATTTTATGTATTTGTGGATGTTTTCTCAATCATTTAGTATACTTTTGATTGATTATTCCTTATGGGGTTCTACTATATAGTAGTCTTGGCGGTCCATTTTTGCCTGAACACTCCACTTAGTCCTGTGGGGACTGGTGCACCCTAGCCACCATTCCAGGCTGCATGGAAAGAAATAAACATATTGTAACTCCAAGCAATTTTGCACATTTTTCTCCAAGGAGAGGACTGTTTAATGTATTTTATAACAAAACACAAAATCTAGCACCTTTCATGTTTCTGTTATAATTAAATGCCTGCAATATTAACACTCTCCAGTTCCTTCAAATGGACACATTATTGACTATAATTCTACACTTAGAAAATTTTTTAAAAAATATTTATTATCTGTAAATCTCTTTGCACACATGGTTACGTCCAACATGTTGTTTGTTTCTGGGTACCAGAACAGTGGAAATTTATTCACCTCTTCTCTATCCTGCAGCCCTCTGTACCATCAAGACAAAAACAAAACAAAAAGAACAAGCAAATCCACAAAAAGTCCCAGCCATCCAGAACTAAACTGGGAAATGAGTATGGGTGGTGGGTGTGGTGGATTCATTCCTGTCCATTCCACCAGCCAAGGTTTACCACTGAATTCTGCCCAAACGTATCAGAAGTATATCTGCAGGTTTATATATTACATTCAGTGTGGTCCTTGCAGATCTATCCTTACAGACTCCCTCTTCTTAAAACATATCCAAATATTTTCTCCTAATAATAAATGTGGGTATTCAGTGCCTATCAGTTAGAAAGATAATTAGCCCCTCCTGACACCCCAAAGGTAGTAGCTTCTATATTGTCTAATGATGCTATAATGCATAAAAGTATATGTTCATAAATTTAAAAATAAAAATATTTTCAATCTGCTCCTATACCTGAAAATCACCCTATGTGAGGAAAAAATATGGAAATATTAGAATATCTTTTCTCATTGGCTGGAAAGAGAATTTCTGTGTTTACAATGAACACCAGTTTGTTACAAAAGTAGACCTAAAAACTACTCTTAGATAACCATGGATAAATCCAGACATTTAACATACAGTAGTTGCACTTAGGCATCAGAAATTTCTGTCACTCATACCGCCCCCGCCCCCCGCAAAAAATGGAGTTTGCATAACCTAAATCAATTCAGTCTAAGAAACATTGCTGAAAGAAAGTCACATATAAATCCTGCTTTAAATCATATGGAATAGGTGACTTTTTCCCCCCCTTATGGACCAAGATTTTGAAAATGAAACTGGAGATCCCTCCACAATCTTCCAAACACTCAAGAGTCAGTCATACTACGGATGTACATACTGGCTTGGGTTGTCCTTACTTGATAATTGGGAAATCATATTTTTCCATTCTCAACACAATATTAAATGGCAGTGTGGTGTTTGTTCTGGTTAGAATCTATGCATTTGCAAGACTGATGTTTTGCACAACTGCACAGAACAGGAAACTGTCATGATTGCTGTCATGCTCTTGCATGGATTTTTAAAATGTTGGATGGGTTGCCTGCATCTTTGTCAGCAATGAGCTTGCTGTGCTGTCCTTCTGTGCTTGCTGTCCACATTTAGGGGAAAGAGATTTGTTCTTTGCTGGCATTTATTGCACAAAGTGTGGAAAACATAATTGTATAATGTTTGTTGTCTCACTCTTGTGACAGAAGGGACCATTCTCCTAGGGACTGGTAAATACTTAACAGTCTCTCCTGTTATGCCAAAACATCCTGTCTTGGCTCAAAAAAGAGGTGTTTGTATGAATTCTCCACATTACTAATGTGGGGAAATGATAGATGTTAATGAAAACCCTATTTTTCTGGGGAAAAAAGTGGAAAAAAACAGCCTTCATCTTCTACCCAAAGTTTAGGGATGGGAAGAATATTCAGAATAGTTTTTTTAAAAGGTTGAAAATGTGTTGTTGTTTTTAATGTTGCAAAACCTTGACAACAAGAATCATGGAATGACAAGAACCTCTGCAATTCTGTGCAAAATTTGCACATGCTTGTTTTGCACAAAAACAGCATTTTTGTGCAAGAAATAATATTTCTGCATTGAAGGTGCTGTAACTGGGGATTTAGTCTGCATAAAATTCACATGATTGATTTGTACTGAAAACAACAGTATCTGCACATAAAACATTTTATTTTCTATGTAGAAAATGCTGTTTCTTAGACAAAACAACCATAGCCAATTTTGTGCAAAATAAGTCTGAAATTGTGAACAGCCTTTGAAAATGGTGTAGTTTTCACAGACTTTCTCTCCTGAAATTACGTATTAAAGAATTACATCCCTACCAATGATAATAATGACGGTTGTTCCTGCAATGCTGACTTCATGCTATCTGTAACAGTTTTCAGGAGAGAGAATGCAGATACAAGGCCTTTAGCCTTGTAGTCCCCTCCAATATGGAAGAGCAGCTGCTGCTTGCTTCCCTTCAGCCTACAGCTTAAGGGAAGAGCAGAACAGCATGTACCTTTTCATCCTAGTTTTTCTTCTTCACCAAGTTCTTTTACACAGTGAGGAAAACTGTGCCTTCTCTGTGCCAGCTGATCTCCTCTGAACCCAAGTTCATTTCCCTGTCTCAAGATAATTATCAGTATGAGCAGAAAAGTCATCTCATAGTTTTTAAAAGGGCTCAGAGGGGGGAAGCTCAGAGGCAGGGAGTAAGAGGGAAATTCATTTCTGGCTCAGACAAATATCCAAACTGGATGAGTATTTGGGTGTTGAAGTTCTTCCATCAACACCCATTAAGTTGATGCTTAAGTTCCCTGAAAGGGAACAGTAGAAGCATGAGACATGAACTTCTGAGCCCAGAAAAAAAGTCACAGTTACACCTTTGTTAGAAACTGGAAAGCACCATATTTGCCAGATGCAATGAAGGGAGCCTGACTGACAGAACATGATTTGAAAAGTTGTATGGCACACTTAAGTAAAGATTTATTTCCATTGCTACACTCATTTCATTTGGGCCACACTTTCTAGATTGTAACTCTGAAGGATACCACTCCACTGCTTGAAGTTCTTTGTATCTAGAAACCTTTTATTTTCACTGTGGTTAGGATCATAAAAATTAGGGCTCCCTTAGGTCTCCCTGATAATATATAATTGGAATAATGTTGTGACATTACAGACATATCTGTGTGCACAGAAATCTTTTATTCCACATGTCTGTATGGTGGATGGAGTATGCACCAGGAGTGTGTCTCCTGGTGCTGCTCTAAGTAACATGTATTAGACCCACTTCCCCCTTAATGTTTGCATATTAAGCTCCATGGTCTGAAAGAGGAATTCTGTTCATGCACAGCTGCCATTTGCAGACAGCCGCATGATCGCTCATGGTGCAAAGAAGTACATTATATGGGAAGGGGCTAGGAAGGCTTCTACTTGTTCCCTTTCAATAAGACGGAACAACTGCAACACCCAAATACTTACCCAGTTTAGATATTTGTCTGAGCCAGAAAAGAATTTACCACTTGCTCCCTGCCTCTGAGCTTCCCCCTCTGAGCCCTACTTTAACCTATCAGGGGACTTCCTCCAGTCTGCAGATGCTTTCTCGTACAGGACATCTGAAGAGGTAGACACCCCATGCTGCATTCACTGGCACTTTGGTCAGTTGTCGTTTTAATATAATGATGTTATTGTAGCATCCTTCTTGCTGATGGTTCCTATTAATAAGGGGCCCAATTATTATTTTATTTAACAACAATAGGAACAAAAAATATTGCTTCAGATTCCAATTGCCTAGGAAAGCCTTCACAACATTCTGTTTATTTGTAGGATGCAATGAAGGCGATCCAATGCATTCCCACAGTATCTGAAGATGCTGTAAGAAGATCTTTTCTGAAAGGAAGAATGGTTGAAAAGCTGGGTAGGCCATATTATCACAAATATGGGACAAAGACTACAAATGATCAAAAGAAAACAAGGATGTTAGAAAGATAAACTTCTTCTTTATACTGGTTAAAGGTAATAAAAGCAACAAGAGCAACGTATCTGTACTCCTGAGCAACCTTTCCATTTTTACATAGGGAATGCTGACAGTTGAAAGTAGAAAGAGTTGTAATTTAAATTCAATTCTAGCAAAGTTTCTGTGAATATACATCTGCAGCTGTCTTTATCAAGCAAGCAAGCAAACATTGTTGCTGTGATGTCTTGTATGCTTCAGTCTCAGTAAATTTCTAGCTTTTGTTCTGCTACTGAAGATGACAAGCTTCAAGTTTCATGTCAGATGATATTTCCTTTCACTTCTGGATTGTTATTTAAAAAACACCAAAAGGATTGAGACTGCAATGAAATGTGGGTACAAAAGGTTTGACTCACCACTTCACCAAATACAAGTATTCTTGCCATTATGCACACAGCCTACACAGAATTAGATCTACATTACTTATTACAGTTAAGATTATTCAGGGTGTGGATTTTTACTTAGACCTCCCAGCAGCATCCCAGCCTATGTAAACTTACTTGAAAAAGAAAGTGGTGATTTCAAACATCCATCTAATGCAGCTACTTGAAGTCTTAACCATAATGGTTGTTTGTGGGGTATGTAATGGCATTAACAGAAATCAGAACAATCTCAATATCATATAGTGGGAAAAACAAGTGATTCACAGAAATGTATCTAAAGGCCTAAATTCAATTAGTAATCCTAACCAGAGTAACCCCATCAAATCAGTGGGAATTGTTTAAATATTGACTCACAATTCACCAACTGATCGTGTAGCTGGGAGTGGCAGTTGGATTTAAGACTAACTAGATTTAGACTAAAGTGGTGTTTTAGGAGTTGTCCAAACAATGAAAGAAAAAAAACTCACAGAATGCGAGGAGAATCCTACCTGTCCTAATGGCATCCTGTGTGATTTTGCCCTATTGTGAAGGACGGGCACAAAAAAGGCCAAAAAACTCACCAGAAAAGCCTTTGTGGCTTTTATAAAAAATTTTTTAAAAAAACAATGGGGTTGGGTGCTTTCCCACACATTAAGATGAGTTGATCTGATTCACTTACCCAAACGAGAGGAAGCATGACCCTGATTGGCCAAACAAGCACAGGGGGCAGGGCTTGCTAGCAAGGCAAGAGTCTGCAGCCACAATCCCCCCCCCAAGTGATAAGAGACGGGGAAGGGGGAGTGTGGCTGTCATTCTCACCTCCCGCCACCACCACTGCCACCACGGCTGTGGGCAGAGAAGGGAGGAGGGTTCTTTCCTCCTCTTCTTCCTTCCCTGGTTCACTCCCCCCTGTCCCCCCACTGCCACCGCAGCCCGTCCACCCAGTTTCTCACCTGCCAATCCATGGGGCCGAGGAAGGGGGAAGAGGACAAAAGAGGCACCTGCCTGCCTGCCCACCCATGGGGCTGAAGAAAGAAGAAGAGGGTGAAATATTCCCCCTTCCACAGTTTCTCAGCCGCCCACTTGCTCAATCCCATGGGACCAAAGAAGGGGGAAGAGGGCTCTCACGCCCTCTTCTCCCTTCCTCAACTGTCATCTGGGATGCAAACCTTATGGAGGCTGCTGGGGATAAAACCACTGTTAAGACAAGTCACAGCTGCTGCAACTTGCTTTTTCTGTGGGGCACTATGTTTATTCCCCCTTGTATAGACAAGTCCTTAGACAAAAGAGTCAAAATATTAATAGCTTACTGAGAATAGTCAAAACACCACAGAAATGCATTCTAAAGCTATTTCTGGCACACACATAGGCATTAAGATAAAAGTTTAAAAAAAATAGAACTGAAACCGTTGAATACATAGGTCCATCAGCTAACAAAGCAGCAGCCATGCCAAATGATATAGGAAACATATAGAACATAAGTAGTTGTCAGAATGAAAAGTGACAGCTACTTATGTTCTATATTCTCTTCCTCCCCCCCCCATATCTGATCTTCAACCCAAAGAAGGCTGGGATTTACTTTGGTGTAATGCAGTGGTTACTATTTCTCATTCTGACCCACCTTACTGATTATTTTAAGCAAATGGAACACCCTCAGAGGAAGGGGAAGATGCAAATAAATGTTTTCTGGCTCAGTTACTCTTTTATGCCCTTCAATATTTATATACAACACCAAATAACACCTGGCTTGATGGCAGTACATGACAAAGGGGTCTAGGAGTCTTAGTGGACCATAGACTGAACATGAGTCAGTAGTGTCATGTGGCAGCTAAAAAAGCCAATGCGATTCTAGGTTGCATCAATAGGAGTATAGTGTCTAGACTGAAGGAAGTAATAGTGCTGCTCTATTCTGCTTTGATCAGAATTCACCTGGAATACTGTGTCCAGTTCTGGGCACTACAATACAAGAGGGATATTGAGAAACTGGAATGCGTCCATATGATGGCAACCAAAATGGTGGGAGGTCTGGAATCCATACCCTATGAAGAGTGGCTTAGGGAGCTGGGTGTGTTTAGCCTGGAGAAGAGGATGAGAGGTGAAACAATAGCCGTGTTTAGATATTTGAAGGGCTGTCATACTGAGGATGGAGCAAGCTTGTTTTCTGCTGCTCCAGAGACTAGCATATGGAGCACTGGACTCAAACTACAGATTCCACCTAAACATTAGGAAGAACATTCTGACAATAAGAGCTGTTCAGCAGTGGAATGCACTGCCTCAGAGTGTGGTGGAGTCTCTTTCTTTGGAGGTGTTTAAACAGAAGCTGGATGGCCATCTGTCAGGGGTGCTTTTATTGGGTATTCCTGCATGGCAGGGGGGGTGGACTAGATGGTCCTTGTGGCCTCTTCCAACTCTATGATTCTGTGATTCTAATACAATTTCAAATCCCTCTCTGAGATGGGACTTAGAGGCATTGTTCTGCAGTGTCTGTAGTCCTTCCAGGAGAGAGGAATTCAGAAGGTGTTGGTTAGGAGATTCCTGTTTGATGCCCTGGTCTTTGTTTTGTGGGTTTCGTCAAGGCTCCATTTGTTTCCTATGTTATTCAACATTTACATTGAGGGATGTTGCCTGGAAATTTGGGGTTCAGTGCCACTGATATGCTAATGGCACCCAACTCTTTTTTTCCTTTCTTCTAAATCCAAGGAAACTCTTTTAGCTTCTGTTTTTAGTAACAGATTGTATGAGGATGAACAATATGAGAATAAAGCCACAGAAGACAAAGGGCACTCCAGGGAAAGGAGATCCTTCCTGTGGTGGATGGGATTACACTAACCCTTCAGATCAGGTTCACAGTAGTGATGGAAAGAATATTCAAAGACTTGAGAAGGGGTGGAGGTAATGAAAAGGGGTATTTCACCTGACAAGGAGAATTCTGGCTAATGCTTTGGCCCCAACAAGGAGTCCTGGCCCTGACAATCTGTTTCAAGGATATATAGTGTAACACAGGACTTGTTTACACAATGGGGGGAAAAACCCAGACCGCCCCCCCCCAAAGAAATCTGGCATGATAAGTCCACACGACATGTGACTTTATCCCCAAATGTATGTATGGCCCGATTCACACCAAACACAGGGTATACCACCTTTAACCTGAGCTTTTTTAAAAGTGCACTTTATCTGGAGTTTGCAGAAACTCTGGAGAAAACTGCAGTGTGAACAATTTATCTTTTGTGGATATGGGGGTGGGTGGGGAGGCAGGACAGATTGCTCTCTGGCAGGTGCACCATTTGCCTTAATGACTGGGCTAGTTCCTGGTCTGGAATGGTTAAAAAAAGGGTTTCCCCTTCTCACTGCCACCACTACTGCTGCCATGCAGTCACTCATTCTGAGGTCAGAATGAGGTCCCAGCAATGTGATCAACACTGGGGAGGTCGATTGGGCCACCCCCTCACTGCTGATCACATGGCTGGGCACATTGTTCTGATCTCAGAGCAAGTGACTATGCTTGGCGGGAAAGGCAGAGCCCTGCTGGCATGCAGTCACTTGCTCTGAGGTCAGAATGAGGTACCCAGCCAAGCGATCAACAGTGGGGGAGTAACCTGATTGACCTCCTCACCATTGATCTCATAGTTGGGCACCTCGTTCTGACCTCAGAGTGAGCAACTGTGCACCAGCAGGGTTCTGCCATGGAGGTGCCTGACTGGGAAGGCAGCAGCTAAAGACCCGCAGTGACAACGAGTGGTGCAGATTTGGGCTTCTGACCAGGTATGACGCTGACGCTGCTCTGGGCCAGAGTAGTCTGATTTTTGTCTGAATTTTTACCCCAAGTGTAGATGAGCCCTAAAACATGTCTCCCCTCTCAACCCTCAGAACTTCACAATTTTCATGCCCCTCCCCTCACACCACTGTGTGGTGTCTGAGGAAGGGCAGGTGGCTATGTTCTGATAGCTGATTGCATGACAATGCAGTCATCCTCCAACACCTGCTGGGATCCACTGGAGGTCCCAGAGGGTAGTATTCTGGGTCCAGCTATCAGAACACAGTCTGGCCTCTGAAGGACAGAACAGCAGCCAAGCATATCACCATCATGCCTTGATTCCAGTGGCTGATGAAAGACTCTGTCCCCATACTAACTGCCATTGCTCTGGCTTCTGAGGGAGAGAACAGCAGCTAGCATTGCTGGACTTAATCTCCTCCCTTCCTGCCATCTTTTTTTCCTTGTGTCTCATGTCTTTCTAGATTGCAAGCTTGAAGACAGGGAATTGCCAAATTAAGAATTTGTAAGCCACTCTGGGAGCCTTTTGGCTGAAGGGCAGGGTATAAATGTGATAGATAGATAGATACACTGTAGAGAGATAGATATCAGATTATTTTTCTCTGCCCATCACCCCAGCACTACCTGGCCATTTCAGGGGAGAAGAAACAGGAAAACTGAGTTTCTGGGAGAGAGACTTACATATGTTGCAAGCCAAATTTCTACCTTTTGTAAAAACTTGTTTGAAAATAGCACAGCTTTCAAAGGCATTCTTGTAAAGAAGAAAAAAATGAATACATTATTTATGCTCCCTAGAACAAAACTAATGAAAAATTACATCCTCAGTTCATAGTTTGGATGTACTTTGGATTCATTGTTGGACCTGTATTCCCAGATTTTAGCAGTGGGTGGGAGTGCACATGCAGAATGAAAGATAGCCAGCTGCCCATGTTCCTGGCACAATGTCTTCACTGGCCACAGTGTCACATACTTAAATTATACTCTGTTTGGATTATTGTAACATGCTTTACATGGGTCTGCCAGTAAAACCTTGAAAAGTTTGGATTACTCCAGATGTGTCTGCTTTTGAAGAGTGTTTGGAAACTGTAACTGTTGCAAAAAGTTGTAGCCACACTACTGACTGAGACTGATCACATGGACCATAAAACTCCCCCTTTTCAACAATACACTGGCTATCAGTCCATAGGTAAATTTGGTGACAACACAAAAGACAGACTTCTTGGTGACCTCTCCACCACTCTCAGATTATTTATTTATTTGTAGTATTTCTGTATCACCTCCAAGCCCACAGTGACCAATTAAAAATCAATTCAAACAATACAATGATCAATTATAGAAATTCCTTTCAAATGAGATAACATTAGCCCCTATCCTATCCTATCCTATCCTGCTCTTTCTACTGGCAGGCAAAGACCTATTCAGGTGCACCTTCAGCAACTGACAACTATCAATAGATAGCAAGGGATTTTACTTTAATTTTTAATAATTGCATTCCTACTTATTATCAGTGTGAAGTTTAGGCTGTTTTAATTTACATTATGCTTTAATGGTAGAATTGTTTTAATTTTTATTTAAATGTGTACAATTTATTGAATCTGGAACTTCTTTTTAGTTATTTTGGGAGTTGCCTTGCATCCCTACCCTGGGAGAAAGACAAGACCTCAATCAATCAATCAAATAAATAAATAAACATCCTTATGCAGGTGCATGATGTTTTTAAGTACACACACACACACACACACACACATATATATGAATAAATAATATATCCTCCTGTTCTTCAGCAATACATTGGATGTTCATGAACCCACAGATAATGGTCCTAGTGCTCTAGCATTTTTTCTGAGTAAGCAAAAGAAGAAAAGTACTGATGGAAATTGAAAGACAGTTTGAAAGCCTGAAAGAACTACCCCCCCCCCTATAAAGATCACCAAGAAGAAAGATTCACAAAATTGAAGACAAGCTGGGGGTAATTTCACTATTCTGTTCCTTGTGGCAGAGGCCACAGTTACAGACTGTTTGTAAACCCACATACAGTTTTTCTCATCTAAAGACTAGCCTCTGGGCAGCTTTCCATCTGCCCAGTTGCCAACATGCTTTCTAGACCTGCCAGACCACTGTTAAACAACAGTGGATTTCAGATAAAAGTTTCAAAAAGCGGGCAAAAGGAACAAACAAACAAACAAACATATAGGAAATCCTCAGGTGTGCAAAATAAGAAATCTTTATAGTCTGTACATAAGAAGCAGAGATAGCTCATGAAGTTCTTATTGGGCCAAAAGAAGCTATGCAGCATATCTGCTTTGGATATAGGAATTTAAACAAATGATTCTTTTGAACCAAGTCATTCCATAGCTTTATTTGATTTTTTTTCTGCCAATATTCATTTACAACATAACATTTCATGAAATCTTCATAGCATCATGTTAATTTTTCTACATTCTATAATCAATAAATCTTTTAAACATAACACTTCTAAAATTTCTTCTTCCACCTCCCCTTTCCATGTATTTAGCCCCCTGTACTATTATATCCCTTCACCTTCAGATATATCTCTTCCCTCTATTATTCCATTATTACTTTACCATCTTTATATCCTATTTAATTATCTTCTTTTAAACTCCACAGACCTAGAATTAACTTATGTTTATTCCTTTTAAACTCTGCATCTTATCTTCAAACCCTCTTTCATTGTTTAACTTTTTCTTATATCAGATTTATGTTAACATTACTACGTCTATGTCCTGTTTTTATTTCCAATGCTTATAAAAACCCTAATATTTTATACCATTGTTGTTCGAAGTTGTTTAGTGCTTGCTCTTTTAACAATATCATTGTCGGCCGATTGCACGAATAACGAGACCACACACATGAAATGGGGTGAAATAAAGTATTTTATTAAATTCAGCCTATTTAATACCCTTTAAGTCTTCAGCAGGGGGAGGCAACCTGGTGAGGGACCAGCTGAGGCAGTAGGTCTATGCTAGACCACACCCCTCAGCCTTCCTGGGCAAACACCTGGGTCCTGGAGAGGAACCCCAGTTGCCTGGGGTTGCTTGCCAGCCGGCCCACATCTGGAAGGTGAACCCAAAAGTCCCTCACCCAATCCCCACGGATTGGGGTAAAGGATTATTCTTTAGGCCAACCCCAAGGCGGCTTTCCTTCTGTCCCCTTAGGCCCCACAACCTGAAGTGGCCCTTCCAGAGACCCTACCTCCACCAAAATTGGTGCCAAGGTTCACCAAAACTATGCCTCCCTCTTCCCCGCCATAATAAGAGGGAATTGACCTATTTAGACACCACCCTGGCCAATTTCCCAAATGCCGCTATCCTAGTATGGGGTAGGCGAAAAAAAACCTGAGAAAAGGGGGGGGATTCCTACCCAGCTCCGAAGCAACCAATTATCACACTATTCAAGCAGTGGGATGGTGGGTCGACGACTGCTGGCTGAAGAGGAGGAGTCTAGGTGCAGCAGGGCCTTACATGGCCTCTGGCCCCGCCCCTCTCCTCCTGTCACAGGCAACACTGCCTGCAACATTCTGAGGGGTCTCTGACCCTCCTCAGTGGCAAAGGTGGCTCCCTCCCAAAACAACTCTGCTGATGCGGGGGGAGCCAGATTAGTTTATCCATCAGCATTATTTCATTAACTTTTATTAGCCATTCTTCTATTGATGGGATGTTTTTTTTTTTAATTTTAATTTTTTTTAATTTGCGGCCGTTGTCATATATAATATAACTCTTTAAAATTTCCCTTCCTTCCTTTTATCTGTTATATATAAAAGGTAAAATTCTGGTTTTAATTCAAAGTTAATTTCTAAAATTTTTTAATCATTTAGTGTATTTGAGTCCAATATCCTTTTGTTTTTTTGCACATCCACCATACATGGTAAAATGATCCTTTTTTTCCCTGGCATTTCCAACATTCGTCTTTAAAGGTTGTTTTTTTTTTTTTTACATTTTTTGCTATTTTTTCTGGGGTTGTGTACCAATTTCCAAGGTAGTGTACCATCCATTCCATAGCTTCAAATAAGCTGTGCCACCAAAGGAAAAAAAAAAGATATCAATATTCAATGTGCTTGGGTCTTGCAACTATTCAAACAGAGCTCAAGTGAAAAGATATATATTAATGAAATGCTTTTCTTTCCCACGCTCATTCTATGAATTAATTATATAAACGAATCATTAACAGTACTGCATCAAATCTGATATTAGGTAAGGCACAACAGATCAATGTGTTATGAAAGAGACGTATGTTATTCACAATGGTATATCTGATCATCCCTCTGTTTTTAACTACTCACAAGAAATCAAAACATGTCTAGAAAATACTGTAAAGCATTCTGCAATCTCATTCTATATGATGCAATATTTATTAGTGAACAAATGTTACTAGGTTTTTTATGCTAGTACATTCCATCTGAATGTGATGTATCAATAGTGAATTGGCAAGTCAGTTGGTTAGGATGAATGAGCAAAGAGTAAATATACCAGATAAACTGACTAGTGTCGAGGCTGTATTCTAGTTTTATTTAAAATAATTATTTTACGTTAGGTGAAATTATATTACCAAAACGCAAGTACAGCCTTTATACTTCGTGTGTATGTACCTTCAAATCACCTGCCAACTGATGGTGACCCCTTGAATTCTATAAGGTTTTCTCAGACAAGGTATACTCAGAGGTGGTTTTCCCAGTTCCTTCCTCTGAATATGATGAAAGCTTGAGTTGTAATTTTGATCATAATGAATCTTTGTTATGAACTTTTTAAAGATGTCCTGAAAATGTAGTGATAAGATGGCATACACATATCTTAAATACATTCTTGTTGTTGTGTGCCTTCAAATAATTTCTGACTAAGGGTGACCCAAAGGCAAACCTATCATTGGGTTTTCTTGACAAGATCTGTTCAGAGGGGGGTTGCCTTTGCCTTCCTCTGAGGCTGAGAGAGTGTGAATTGCCCAATGTCAACTAGTGGGTTTCATGGCTGAGCAAGGATTCATATCCTGGCCTTTCAGTGTCCTAGTCCAATACACAAAACATTATACCACACTGGCTCTCATCTTAAATACATACAAATATTATATTACAGTATTAGGTTAGGGAGGGCTGTATATCAGTACAATGCAAATAATGTACTCTTTCATTAATAAATTCCATCTCATTTCTGTTCCTCAAGGGGTATCTATGCAAACATTCAGGTGGACAAGTGTTTTCCATTTATTTAATCAGATTATCTGTGGTGAAAATACACAATTTATGCAAGAAAAAGAAGCATAAAGAACATTTCTATTTTAAAATATATTATTGAGCTGAGCTGAGATAATTTAAATGAAAGATATTGTTAGAAGTGTTTGAACCATTTGAAGAAAATAAGCACATTCAAAGCTAAGGTTATTTGTCATTTGTTACTTGTGTGCTGCACAGCAAGAAATTGATGTAAACTTCATAACTACAGTACATTAGGATTTGGTTCAGAATAACTATGATTGTAACTTCTTTTAAAAGCATTTTGGTATGGGTCCATATGATAATTATACTACTGGTACTTATAAATTATGGCTACACAGCAGGACCAGCCTTGGGTGAAACTGTTTGTAAATATACTCATACTGTTTATGCTTCAAGGTTCAAATCCAGTAATTTTCTTAATGATATATTTGATGCAAGTTTGGGACAAATTATTTTCTTCCATGCCACAGTGTACATAAGTTCCCACCTGCTTTTAAGTTGAATACATCCTTGGTAGATTCCTATTTAGCAGGATGTTGTTTCTGTCTTGCAGACTCACTTTCTTTGGTATAATGGTAGACTAATTTCTGAAAAGTTGTTATAGAATCATAGAGTTGGAAGAGACCACGAGGGCCATCTAGTCCAACCCCCTGCCCTGCAGGAATACACAATCAAAGCATTCCTGACAGATGGCCATTCAGCCTCTGTTTAAAAACATTCAGAGAAGGAGACTCCACCACACTCTGAGACAGTGCATTCCACTGCTGAACTGCTTTTAACTGCCAGGAAGTTCTTCCTAATGTTTAGGTGGAATCTCTTTTCCTGTAGCTTGAGCCCAGTGCTCTGTGTCCTTGTCTCTGTAGCAGCAGAAAACAAACTTGCCCCATCTTCAGTATGACATCCCTTCATCCCTTCAAATATTTAAACATGGTGATCATGTCACCTCTTAACCTGCTCTTCTCCAGGCTAAACATGCCCAGTTCCCTAAGCCACTTCTCATAGGGCATGGCTTCCAGACCTCCTACCATTTTGGTGACCCTCCTCTGGACACATTCCAGCTTGTCAATATCTTTCTTGAATTGTGGTGCCCAGAATTAGACACAGTATTCCAGGTGAGGTCTGATCAAAGAAGAATAGAGTGATACTACTACTTCCCTCAGTCTAAACACTACACACCTACTGATGCAGCTTAGAATCATATTTGCTTTTTTTAGCTGCTGCATAACACTGCTGACTCATGTTCAGCTTGTGGTCCACTAAGACTCCTAGATCCCTTTCGCATGTACTGCCATTAAGCCATGTTTCACTCATCCTATATCTGTGCATTTCATTTTTACTACCCAAGTGTAGTATCCTATATTTCTCCCTGTTGAAATTGATTTTGTTAGTTTTGGCCCTGCTTTCTAATCTGTTCAGATCATTTTGGATTCTGATCCTGTCCTCTAGGGTATTTGCTACCCCTCCTAATTTGGCATCATCTGCAAACTTGATAAGCAGGGGCCCTCATCCAAGTCATTGATAAAGACGTAGAATAGCACTGCTCCCAGGAGAGAACCCTGTGGCGCCCCACTAGTCACTTCTCTCCAGGAAGAAGAGAAGCCATTGGTGACTACCCTTTGGGCTTGATCAGTCAACCAATTACAAATCCATCTAATGGTCACATCATGTAGGCCACATGTTTCTAACCTTTTTGCAAAAATATCATGCAGGAACTTGTCAAAGGCCTTACTGAAATCAAGATACACTACATCCACAACACTTCCTTCATCTACCAAGTTTATAACTCTATCAAAAAAAAAGAGCAATATAAGATTAGTCTGGCATGACTTGCTTTTGAGAAACTAATGTTGTTGGTCAGAAAAAAAAACTCTGTGGAGCTATTCTTTCAGATTATTTGGAAACTAGGAAGGGAAATTTGGCCTGGCAGTCACCCTCTCATTCAGCGACTATTGTCTAGCTTTGTGGCCACAATGCCACATCTAATTTTACCCCTTTGTAGGTAAATATTCCAGCACTGAATAGTAATACCATATCTCTCTTTCAATAACACGAAATGTGATGAAGTGATTTGGGCTGCAACCTACCACTCCTTGGGAAACAAATCCTAGTAGTAGAGGTAAGGTCAGAAAACCTGTCCCCAAGTAGAACTACTGAAATCAATTAGGGAATATTTGCATTAGTATGCAGTTCAGGGTGGGGGGAGGATGTGCTTTTCCATCATTAACACAGTGGTTAAGCAGAATGTTTTTATTCTCCCCTTTGTGTCTGTGATTGGGATGTGAGTGACAAGATGATGTAAATGGAAACTGCCTATTTCATTCCTCTTCTTTCTTCATGGCAATGAGTGGTGTCCAGTGACTTTGAAATCAGTGGTGAGGTGAATCCACTGCAGCTTTTAGTCCAAATTTTAAAGAAGCTATCCAAAGTGCTGGACCTGTTTTGTGGCTAGGGTTCAGAGCCTTAAACAGAGCCTTTGGAATCAAGTCTAAAACTCAGACTGGACTCACTGGCATCAGACTTACCAGATGCCACTGGGCTCCATAGACAAGCTAATGCTTCCAGTGTCTAGGACAAAAAAACCAGGACTGGATACACACTCCCTCTGACACTGGAGTGTCTAGCCACTGCTAATGGGGAACTGTCAAATAACTAGAAAATGTAGGAGCTCTTCTACTGGGCTTGGTGTTAACCATCATTTTCCAAATCCAGAAAATTGTTCCACATCAGTATCTTTCTGGGGGCAATAAATAGTGGCTATTTATTCCACTATAATGGGTGGCTAGCATACTTTGCTTTACCCCATGGAAAAGGAATAGGATGCTGTTGCCATTCACTCCACTCCATCTAAGTCAAATGCCAAATTGTTCTCTTTGAACCACTGCAAGCATTGTAATCTCACCCTCTGAATCATCATTGGCCTACTCCAACTTTCTGTCTGTGAATGGGATGGTAAATTGAGGGGAGGCATTTCACACCATCCCTAATTTGAATACACAGGCTTGAGATCATGCTGAAAAAACACAGGTAATGTAACTGAAATCTTAAAGCCTGACTCATTAATTGAATGCTTAGCATAATGTGGTACATGCAAACTATTCTAAAAGAAAGAAAAGAAAGTCTAAATTATGCCTCTGTTGCAGAGTGGAGTTGCTAAATATGTTTTCTATAATGAACTGAAAGAGGAGGAGAAAGTGTTCATTATTATTTCAGTTAAAGACAAACAGCTGGAAGTTAGATGAATTGCAAGCAATTTACTTTCTGGCATAGACTACATTCACAAATATTAAATTGGCAGCAGAAACTAATGTGCAACACAAAGAATGTAGCTTGATTTCTTGGAAAAAAAAATCCTATCAATCTGTGAGTACTGTTCAAAATGTTATATTTCTATGAAGTTCTGCCCAAAGAGATGGTGACACAGTGAAAGATACTCTCATGCACTCTCCCATTACTGGGGAAAGAAATCCATCTGCATAGCAGTTGCTTCTTTCCTACAGCTCCATACCACTGATGGTCAGATTTTCTCTGTATTGTGAAATTTATGAATATGTCTGAAGCAAAACATAGAATACTGAAGAGAAATTCTACAGGACACTTTTTACTGTATCACTGGTAATGCATTTTGTGGAATGGTAACAATTCAATTTCAAGTAAATATTTTCCTTATTATTAATATGTGGATCTACCACTCATCCCCAAATCTATTATTCTTTTAAAAACTGTTTTTAATTAAAACCAGATATTACATCCAACCATTTCTATAAATATTTTCTCAGACATATAATTAAATAAGGATTAAGAGATCATCAATGGATTATTCTTTGGTGTATAAGTTAATACCTTTCTCTTTACTTAACTGATATCCCTTTCCCCTTCTCTGCTGAGTCTAACACCTGCATAAAGACATGACTTGCCATAAAGAACTCATTATTGCATCTTACATATAAGAAGATGAATCATTCAAAGTTATTTCAGCCCCCCCTAACACGTATGGAACATTAATGGACCAGTGCTTATTTATTAACTAACAATATTCCATTTTATAATCTTTAAAAATATATGTATTATAATTTAAATGGCAGCTGTATTTATTCTTCTTTGGTAGAAAAATTGTCAGTATATAAGTATTCAAGGGCAATATTTTCCATTTAAAAAAATCAGTTTACCTCCTGCCAGTTTTCTGAAATGTTGATTTCTTAAATTCTTTAACACACTAACATACTTATATAGTATTTTGTGCAATGTTATTATGTATGGAAACTTCACCTTAATTCTCAGGCATGATTTTTCTTAATAACTATATACCATGGAATGAAAGTTAGAAACGCTGCCATTTATTCCATCAAGAGAGCTCTGAAAAGATTCACCTTCCACCATGGTTCCTGCTGAAGACCTAATTTATGGGAGGAAGGTTTGATACAGAATAGAGCGGAATCAAAGATAGAAGTGGTTCTTTTTCATCTATTTTTTTAAAAAAATATTTTCTCAATTACTCATCTTGAATTTCAGGCGGGATATAAGGCTGAGATACTTCAGGGGAAAAGAGCTCATGCAACAATCCATTAGGTCAGTGGTTTGATACTTTCTGTGCTCATGAAGGTGGCAACATCACTTACAAATGGACACTGAGGCACCCAGCTCTGCACTTGTAGTCTTTTAAGGACTCATTTTGGTGCTGGGTTCTTGGACCAAGACACCCTGTAACTAGACAATAACTTGCCCCATATTGCAGGCAGCTGTTTGAGCACAATGGCTTTAAGCCCTTCCACCCTCCAAAGCCAGGAATTTAAGATATGGGCTTCTCAAAATCAGGTACTTGCTTTTCCCATTGCCCCTGATACATTTTCTCCTATTCATCATTGCTGCAGCTGCCATGTACTATTTGTTGTTATCTTCCTCTGTCTTTGGCACAACTGTGTCCATGGAAGAACAGGAATTCAGCCAGGGTTCTGCAGATAGCTACCTAATTTCTGTGTTTCACAAGTTATATTCACTTACTTTTTGCACCTGAGTTTCTTTAGGACCTAAGGTTTAGGTGGCTTGATAAATAGACAGGCACATTCCTGATGCAGCAGTTACCAACAGAACATTTTCAGAACTATTTCATTTTAATATCCATGTGTCAGAAAGTCACATGCCTACCATATAAGTCTCCAAAAATCTTTAATCATGAACCAATTTCAGGGGCTGTATAAGGATTCAGAATCAAGTCACATGGGACACTGAATTGCAACTTGTAGCTGTTAACTCCAGGAGAATGATGTGAAGCATGATTACTCAGAATTGCATCCCACTGAGTTCAATAGACCTAATTCCTTACTCTGTGCCAGAGAAAACCTAGAATCAAAATGCTATATGACAACGGCTACTCACGTCTTTAAAAATTATGTAGGTCTTTTTTTGTATTTAGAGCGAGCAGTCTTGTGTCATTTATTTAAAACAAATTTAATCATGTATTTAAATACTGTATTAACAAATGTATTTTACTATACAATTTTGTGTGGTAGAACTCACATCATTGCATCTTATACCACAGTAAATTTGTTTGCAGTTGATTTTCCTGTATCAGACTAACGTAGCTATGAGTCTGGAAAGTATTGCTTAATTCAGTATTTGTTTTCATTTGTTATTTTCATTTGTCTTCACTGCAAGGTCCTCCAGTGATGGAAATTAGTTGAATCATAATTAAATTTCTCTTTATTCAGTTGTCTTGATAGATATTTTTACAAACCCAAGAGATGCAAGTTCAATTTTGTCTTTTTAAAAATATATAATTTTTTTATATTTCCGTTACTTTGTATCTGTCCAAGATCTTGCCACCTCTATCCTGAAGAGCACAACCCTAGGGGTTTGTTTTTCCTGCTGCTCAGTTAAATGTAGCAAATAACAAGGTCTGCTTTCCTAGAAGAATGCCATAGACTCCTTCCATCAGCAGGAAGTCCCCCTCAAATAGCAAAGCTGAAGACAGAAGAGATATAATGAATCTTATGCTACAAAACATTGACATAGAGGACTCAGAACTTGGTACTGAAGGAAAGAATAGGGTAAATGCATAAGAATCTGTCAGCAGGTGATGAGACAATGCTATAATATTTCCTGCAACCTGCTGGTTTGGTGGCAGGATGACTACAACATGTGTTGCTAGCAAGTACTACAGTTGATCAGGAGGATGCAAATCTAAACTCTGTGTTCTTGTTACAGATGCTTTTTTTTTTTTTGATCAAATGCTTTTTTTAAAAAATAACAAGCAAAAGATACTAGCAGTAGTATTAACCTTGGATCATTATAATTCAGAGTCAAACTACACATTATTTTAACAATGTAACTAGAAGGTCGCTTTTCCCTTCCTTCCTCTGACATAAGCAACATAGACTTTAAAGCTGTGGATTTGATTCATATCTGCGCTCCTGTTTCTGTAATCTGAATTGCTGAAAAGGAATAAAATAAAATGGAGGGATCCTTTTTGGCAATGCAGATTGTAAACAGAGAGCCTCTGATCTGGATCAGAACTATTGTGTTAATACCACTTACAACAGTGAATTACCACTGGTAGAAGAAATGGTAACATTGCATTGGTCATTTGTGTGATCATTCTCAAAGTAGTGCAGAAGATGTGTCTTGAGAGCTTTGTTTAAGAATATTTGAGCCTGCCCTTATGAGGACCAGCTGTGAAGTTTGGCCTTACAAGTCCAATCAATGTAAACAATTCCATTCTATTACTACTCTAGAACATTTTTTAAAAATTAGATGATGAATTTAGCAGCCTCTGAACCAGTGAAGTACCAGTGTGGTCTAGTGGTTTGAATGCTGAATTTGGACTCTGGGAGACCTTGGTTTAAATCCCCACTGAGCTATGGAAATCCACTGGGTAACCTTGGGCAAGTCACACTCTCTCAGTCACAGAGAAAGGCAATGGCAACCCCCTTCTGAGTAAATTTTGCAAAAACAAAAACAAAAACTTCCAAATAAGTTTACTTTAGGATCACCATAAGTTAGAAATGACACAAAATAACAACAAACCAGTGGGGTTGGAAGAACTCTTCCTCTTTTCAGTTCTTTTCAGTTCTAATATGTGTCATGGTTAGGGTAGCATTTGGTGTGTGTGTGTGTGTGTGTGTGTGTAAGTCCTATCTTCTTCTTGGCATGTTTTCAATCTACCAGGAATCATATACTGAGAGGACCACAGTTCCACACAGCTAGTCAGATTTCTATGTATGACAACTTGACTGACAACTAACAAAGCCCTTGTTTTGTTATGCTGTGATGGATGTTTCATTCACCACCTGTGCTTCCTGGGATGATTTTTACTTCTATTGCACTCCAGTTGTGCATAAATACATATGATTACTAGTTGTGGTAGATTGTGGAATGGGGAAAAAAATGAACTACATCTCTCTCTCTCTCTCTCTCTCTGGCTTTTCTTCACAAATGAAGATTCAGGAGGGACTCATCCCGCACTTTCTGCAAGCGCGCTGATGACTAAAAAGGCCAATCCGAGATAAACAAGTCCAGTTGCAGAAAGCATAGCAGGTCTCCTTGGGTAATGTTTCTGGGTTGTGATTCTTTCTGCATTGTCATTTCTCTTCAAGACTTGTTTGGCGTGAGTTCTCAAATAAGGCTGCAGCATTGTGGATAGTGCGTCTCCATGCCTCCCAATGTGAGGCCAGGGCAAACCATTGTTGGTGATCAATTTGGCCAAGCCTGAGATGTTGTTTCAGGGAATTCTTGTATCGCTTTTTTGGAGTACCCCTCTTACGCTGACCTGTGGCAAGTTCACCATAGAGTACTATTTTGGGGAGGTAATGGTCCTCCATCCTAGAAACATGCCCTGCCCAGTGCAGCGGTGTTCTCAATATCATGGCCTCAATGCTGGTGATCCCTGCTTGCTCAAGGATAGCAACATTTATCACATAGTCAGTCCAGTGTATATTTAGGATTGTGCATATACAGTGCTGATGAAAGCATTCAAGGAGTCATAAGTGGTGGCGATAGGTGACCCATGTTTCAGACCCTAAAGAGATTTTGAACTACATACCATTTAATGTAACATAGTGAGAATTAATTTGGGGTGGACATCTAGATATGGGTATCCAAATATAAGATGTGACACCAGAATGTTTCACACTACAGTCTTCTTTACAAGTCTTTCTACATTCTAAAGTCTTGGGAAGAGGTCTCTTAATTCCATCCAGACTTTGTAGAACTTAATCTTTTATTATAACTTCCAGAACAGTGCCAGTCAGCCCAGCCATGCTGCCTAAGAGATTCGTGGAGTTTTACTCCAAAAAGGTAGCTTCATGACCATTTCAGAATTTGAATTCCCCATTGTGTGAGGCTAGGTTGGTTCCACTCTGTTATGGTGACACTGGGAGACAACTATATTTTTATTTAGGGTGGTCTTTGGCATGTAGGCTGGAAGGGTTGTTTTTTTTTAAAAAAAATTGATGAGGTGATATTTCATTTATTGATACATTCTAATTGTATTTTAATTCATTACTCTTCATATTGCATTAATTGATTCATTAATTAAATTGCTTTTAATCTTGCATTTGATTGTTGTTGGCTGCCCTGAATGCCATTTCAGGATATACATTTAATAAATAATAAATAAATAGTCTGTTCTTCACTTTATAATGTGTACCTCCACAATATGATGTGCATTCAGATGAACCCTAAATGTCCTTCTGATTTTTTATTCTGCTGCAAGTGATCAGTTAAGTATGTCTGGACAGAGGGGAAAGGACTGTTATACAGTTGCATCACAAATGGGGGGTTCCTTTTTCCTTGATACCCATCCCCTTGTGAATACACTTTAAAAACAACCACCACCAAGGTGCCTTTCATTGGAGTCTAAAGGATTTCCATAAAGTGCTACTGTTTCAGCTTGGCATTAGTTTTAAACAATGCTTTTTCCATTCAAATTTTATTTATCAAACACATTCCAACCAGCTGTGTCACAAATCAGAAATCAAAGATCTATAAGTAAAATATCTAATAGAAGATAACTGCATTGTTTGTTGGGAAGACCCCCAGCACCCCGGGCGAGTTCAAGAGCAAATCCAATGGGGTGCACCTGCCCCCCTTTTGCAGGGGGAAGATGGAAGAAATCACCAATTTCCCCATCAGAGACAACAACGTCTGGATTGTTACCTACCCCAAATCAGGGGTTCACAGCATATAAACTCCACACACACACCTACCCAACCATTCTCTGAAGATGCCAGCTACAGATGCAGGTGAAACATCAGAAAGAAACTATTCCAGAACACAGCCTCACAGCCCAGAAAAACCCCAAGGAAAATCTATGGATGCTGGCTGTGAAAGCCTTCAACTTCACATTGAAACCACAATGGCTAAAGAAAGAGTTTATTTCTTATGTGACCATCTAATTATCTACACATCCCCTTGAAAATACAACTGTTTAACTTAACTGATGTTTCAATTACATACTGTACCACAGTTATAAAAATAATCTGTGTTCATAGAAGTCTCATTATTCATAGCACTTATATTTATTTTTATGTAGTTGTAACAGGGTACATACATATATTAATATTAAAGTTTGTCGTTCTTTAAAATAAATTTTTACTGTGTACTCCTTACTTTTTGTCACAAGAACAAAATAAGGAACTCTTATTGCCTGATGCATACTATGAGTTATAATTTTACATTTTGCACTTCTGACGTTATGTTTCTCTTTACAAGGAAGAGATACTCAACTATTAAGATTTCACCTTCCCATCTTTGGCCTTATTACACCAAAAGTTTGTGCAAAACACTGAAGGAAGTAGAAGAGCCCACTATATTTTACTGAATGTGCACAGCACTGTGATATGCTACATTCATCCTCAGAAAAATGGTATATAATAGGCAAGGAAAGTGGCTCACTTTCTATTTGGGGGGCTCATCCATACTTCTGCCCTTGAAGGATCCCTTTGAGGTCATGATGTCAGCTTTTATCATCATGTAAGTGGTACAAATATATCTCTGTGTATGTATAAATAAAGTAGGCTATTTCATTCCTGCCATTTTACTGGGCCAATACCAAATCACATACAGATTACAACTTTCCTAAGGAAGCCTTGAAAGAGGTCAAGTTGATTTTCTTTTGTCAATATTATAAACTCTGCAGCATTTTGTGATGACTTACAGTTTCCTTAAAAATGCTTTGGAAATAAATATAATATTTGATTAACTTAGCTCAGCATCTTTCCAAAAAACAAACAGTAATTTGTACAAATAAGCATGCTTGAGCAATAACATGGCTCATACTAAATTTCTCATTGGCTGAACTTAATCTGTAGCTTCTATCCTGGGGACCAGATGGTATTCTCCCTATATCTCTTGAAAGGAACACAACACAAGAGGCAAGTCAGTTGCATTTGTAGGCAGTTCAGTCAAGCAGAGGCAACTGGGTTGGCACTCACATAAGGCAGCCTTAACTCATCTCAAGTGCAGTTTAACCCAAACACCCAACCTAGCCACTCAAATATCATTTTGAGGTAAACAAGGAACATGAGAAAAATCCCATGTGAGTGGGAATGCTGCCTCTCAGAAGACACTTGGGGCAATTTTACATGCCCTTCTCCCAAAGGCCAAACGACTATCACAGAGACCCAGGAATGTACTCAATTGTTTTATACCTTAAATAAAATGCTCTCTTAATTCTGTACTGCATTGACATTGTCTCTTTCTAAGTGGTCAAGTGTCACATAGCTATTATCTCTTGTTAACTCCTAACTGCTAGTTTCTGATAATTCCAGAAAATTATATTTGCATGATTACTATATGTATTCCTGAGCTGATTGCTCTTTGTTTCATATTTGTGAAAATTAAGATGCTATTTTTAACAGTTCTTTTTTTGGGGAAAAAATATGCTGCCTCTGGAGAGCCTGCCAGCCACCCACTCCTGCCTTGTGAAGGAATGAGCGGAAGTGCTGAAGCTGCATCGAGGCAGAAACAGGCAGCTGGCATGCTCCCCGGATGCAAGGGAGCCCAAAGAATGTGTGCCTAGCAGTGCACATGGTAGTCAGGATTGCAACCTCCACTGTTGCCCTGCACCATTTTATTAACAGGATGTGAGCATTTGTTGTTTTTGCTATTCACGTGGGGTCCTGGAACCAAAGCCCCACAGATACCAAGGGACCACTGTATATAAATTTTGAATGCTTATGCTCTAAAACATTGGTTTATTTTTATATACATTATCTATAATATGACACTATAGGCACAGTGTATTAAATAGTGCTGAGATATATTACAAAACTGTTTATATATATAGGTAAACAAAATTGTTGCATATTTGTAAAATGCAAGAGAAACAGCAATTCATTTTGATACCTGTATAAAATGTTGCATATTTTAAAATGGATTTAAAAGGCTATTCCCCTCACCCCAATTTGTGTTACCAGAGAAATCTAATATATTATATTCTACTACTTGCATTATTTATTAAATATACACATGGAAAGAAGAACCATGTGTTAACACTAGTATATGTAAATATGACTCTACCTGCATGGTGTTCCTTTTCTGGTTTGGTCTTGTATGTCTTTCCCTATGCTATAATTGTCCATTCTGTCAGGCAAAAGTGTGGGGGGGGCAGGGGAAGGATTGACATGCACACAATTCTCTACTTGCTTATATTAAAGGATGTTTTATGGTATGGTGCCTTTCTTTGATATCACTGTGCACTCTGCCCCATATAATTCCTTTTATCTATGCACTTTGTCCTCTAAAAATGCTTTTAACTATAGGGAGAGAGAAATAAAATGGTATTACTGTTGTGGGAGAGAAAACACGTCAGAACACAGGCCAGTTGTTTTTTGCACAGGGATGTCTACTGTTTGTACAAACTCTGGGTTTTCTTACAACTGACTAGCAGTTAAGAAAAGCACTCAGAAGCAAATGTAGTCTGAGCAACAGACAGTGTGCCAGCCTGGCTGAGAAAACAAACAGCCTCCACTTGACAGCAACTGATGATTCACTTGTTAAAATAACCTGTGATAGAGGGAGCCACAACCCTACTTCTTTGTTTCTTCCATCTCACCTGCCAAGAAATGTTTGCCCTCCAGATGCAGATAAACCTCATGCATCCCACCTTGGGGAGAATGTACAAGTCTCTCTTGCATACATTACATGCAAGCACTTGTATTTTGTTCACCTTATGTCATATCCAAAGAAGCCCTAAGTTATAGCTACAGGAATATCACCAGGGCTTAAGCAAAAGTTATATCAAGGCAGTAAAAGTGTTGTGATGTACAAGAAGGGAAGTCGAGAGGTGGTGGACATATGAAACAATAAGCAAGATTGCTTCATCTAGAGCAGAACTTGAAATGTGAGAAGTTTTTAAAATTTAATAACCAACTGGTCATTTACCTGTTACCATTACTGCAGTCCAGAAAGGTATTTTACATAGTAATTTTCTATGGTTAGTGTTGCTATTTTGGCTTTGAAAAATACAGGAAAATGCCTTCTGATTCCTCCAATTGGGCAATGCAGATACTGTACTTTGGAAGATCTGAGAAAAAAATGCAAAAGATATTTCAAAGCAATCCTTTCCTCAGATTTTCTCCTCATACTCCTTGAGTATGGAATGGAATTTGTGGTCCAACACATCAAGAAAGTTGTAACTCCACAGAGATAGGCAGATTTCTAAAGAGTATTCAATCGTTGATCATTGAATAAATTTAGCAGATAAGAAAAATGCATACTAACTTATTAAAAGTTTTTTTTAATCAAGCTAACATGATTAGCTAGAGCCATTTATATTGTCAATGTGCCTTCTTTCCCCTCACTAACTGCTCTCTTTCTCTTACCTTTGTGGCCAACTGCAGCATGAGATGGCCAGCCATGTAACCCATCCTCCCATTGCTCAGACTGAGTCAGTGGGAACACCTAGTAATGAGTACCAAGTCTCCATTCCTGTTACACTGAATAGTGATGAATGTGCATCCAGACCCATATAGCATAAGGCTTTGTGAGGGAGGACCCGCCTTTGCTGGAGAGGCCAGTGATGACTGAGCCAGGAGCTGGGTGCCATGATGCCAGGCATTGGGGGGGGGGGAGCTAGAGGGTTCATAAGCTCTCTCCTCCCCCATTCACTGGAGGAGAACAGACCAGCAGCAGTTTTTCTTGCTGCCTTGTGGTTTGAGCAGGGGGAGGGCTGGATTGGGTGGCTGGCTAGCAGATTGCCATTACAACTATGCGATCCAGGTGTGGGAATTTAGGCCAGAAGGGTCTTAGGAGGAACATTTATTTTTTGGCAGGGAGCTTACTAACACATTGTTTTGCCACTCCCTGTCTGGCTTGTTAGGCCCATTTCAGCTTTGCTGTGGCCCAGTGGGCTGGCTTGCTATCTGGGTCTTAACAGGCCTTGTAGGTCCCATTAAATCTGAGGGATAGACGCTAGACGCTATGTGGTGAGGATTGACCAGACCTCAGAAGGCCCAGTAGGCCTTCCCAGGCTATTTATAGGCCAGCTAGGTCTTCTTCAGCCTTCACAGGCCCAATAGGCCCCAGGAAGTCCCCACTAGGCTTCTTTGTAGGCATGGTAGGCAATACCTTGGCACTCTTTAGGTGAAGAGGAGGGCTCTAGAACTGCCTCTTTAGGTACTGGGAGGTGGGGTGGGGAAGAAGACTACTCTTGGAATGGGTCTGGGAGCTTTGCCCTCAATTAAGTCCTACAACTTGGGGGCAGGTTCCTCCAGTCTGCCTTCTGGGTGGGGAACAACCAGTCACTGGGCTGACCTTGGGGCTCAAGTGGTTTGCCCAAGGGAAGGCTAAGGAGCAAGTAAAGAAGTGACACCTACCTCAGGTGATCCTGCTCTTGCTCTTTTCCAGTTTCAAAATAGTTTAAATAGGTTCTAGGTTAAATAAAAATAGTTATTCAACACAATTCTCAGTGTCTGGTCCCACGGTTGGTCAGCAATTGTAGCCATAGCTGTTACAGGGAAAAGGTAAGTAGCTAGCAAGACAACTCTTTATAAACAACTCACTACTTCCTGGTCTGGAGAAAGTACAGAAAAAGAAACAGTACTGTTGACCATATGAAGGACAAATACACTTTATACTGCTGCTGCACCAGAAAAAAAAATCCCACTTTTTTTTTATATATAATTCTCATTCAGCTTGATAGAGAACAACACTACTTTCAGATATTCTTTCAGAGAAATGCATGATAATGAATTTCTGTTGGGATTTCCCCCCACTCCACATTATCTGCTCATTCCACTTCCACATTAAGATATGGATCTTTAAAAAAAACTACATGGAAATTCAAATTTAAATAGATATTTAAGTAATATTTTAAAAATATTTTCTTTCACATTTTTTGGTTGCTTGAGTCACGAGCTGTATTGGAACATTAATACAAAAATTATGGATATCCAAGTTCAGGAGCTGTGAGCAAGTTACTACAGACTGGAATCAGCAAAGAATGATTTATTCAGTTCATCTGCTTGGGAGTGTCATTGTGCTGTGCACTGGTAATGGATTAAGAAGAGCTGTCCAGATACTGTGCAGATTATGTTGCATAGTACACTATGTTGTAGCAAAAACAAGACATCTTTCCCTACCACAATTTTCAAAAGTGAAAGATAGGAGGTAAGACACTTTACATCAATATCAAGTAATATGCTATATATAAACATCAAATATGTCAAATATAATAAATTATATATAATCAGATCAGGTATCTTATATGAAGGAAAAAAGGGGCTTGTCAGACACCTTACAGATACCCCTCAGAGACATACTTCTGACAGTGTGGATGTTCTCAGACCTAATAAAATCCCACCTCATATATAAAATCTGTTCCTGAGTGCTCTTGAGACTAAAATACTTCATGCAACTGAAATATATGATAAGTTGAGGATCAAAGAGCTTGCTATGCATACCAAACGTATGCCAGCACATTTTGGGGGCCATCATTTTTTAAAAATGCTAACTTTTGACAATTGCAGTTCATTTGTTCGTACTCTGGAGAAGAGCACCTTGCCCTTTAGGGGTGTTGCTTCACAGGCTGCGAGGAGCAGAGCTAAAGAGTAAGCTTAAGAAGCTGGGTGTACAAGTAGAATTCTGAATATCGTTCTTTCAGATTCTAGTAAGTGCCTGCAATATAAGGTTCTATTTTCACTAGATGGAAAACTCAGATAGTCATTCTTAGTTGTTGATATAATTATGATAATTATTTATAATCTCATGTATATTCCTGCTTTCCTCACTACCATCCCAAACCTTAGGGCTTGTCTACATGAGCCCACTAAAACATTTTAGGGCCGTCCTGGAGGCGATCTGTCCAGATGATGCTGGGCCAAAAACTCCAAATCTGGATGGAACTGTCTTCATAATGTTCAGCCAGTTCAGTCCCCAAAATGGTTTAAAAACCCCTTAAAATGCTTCTCAAAAACTCCTGATTTACTCCAGATTTTACAGGAAAATCCAGAACACTCCTCGCTGAGAATGGGTGGCTGTCTTCATACACACCCCACTGTATTGCCTGGTACCACTGCTGCTGCTGTTGGCACGCATTGCATTTTCTGAGGTCACAATGGACAATACAGTGGGACACATGTGAAGGCAGCTGCCTGTTCTCAGTGCAGAGTGCTGCAGTAATGGGGGGAAGCCAGGGCAGCCCCACGGCCGGAATACTTTGGGCTGTCCCTGGATTATCTTGGCCAGTGTAGATGAGCTCTTAGTTCCAGCAATTTCTTATTTATTTATGTATTTATTTTGCATTTTGTGCTTTCATTCAATCCCTTACAACTACATTTTTCTACCTGGCCAAACCCAGCAGTTATCTAGGTGTACTTCTTAAAAAACAACCCTGTTTTGCCAGTAGATACATTGGTGCTCCAGTAGACATTCCTACTGTTTTTTTCCAAAATAGGCAATCCCCCTGTCTGCAGCCCTGCCTCCCATGCAACTTGAAAATCCATCTAAAGAGCTGGAAAGAACTCTGGAGATATATGGCTCCCAGGTATCAGGGCCTGTTCCCTCTTTTCACAACCACAGGATAAGGGAAGGAATCTCAGGGCAAGAACAATGTCCTGGTAAGAAATCCTCCTCCTTCCCCATGTACTATTGGCCTTCGCTGATGAAATCTGCTTTGGAGAGGCTGCTATAGAATCTCCAGAATTCTCTTCCTTACCCCCCACCTCACCCCCATGTCTCACTTGTTAGACTCTGATTTGTTTTTATTTGAATGCTCTTTTATTTGCATGCTCTCAACAACTGCCGTTGACACATAATAAATTTGCTTCATGACATCACCAGGCCCTGTCTCCTGTGACATCCTCAGACGCTATCCCTAGGTCTCAGATTTTTACTAGGAAATCTCAGGGCCTGGGACATTTCTGATCTGGCAATCATACATGTAACAGGGTTTTTGTGCCTCAGAGAGAGGTGCCATGGGAGGGGGAAATCAAGTGGTCCTGATTGGTATTACAAAAGAAGTACACCACTGGATACAGTGGCAAAACATTGGCCACTGCTCAAGAACACAAACAGATAAGAAGAAATCTGCTTTGCTTTCTGCAGTAGTATACAAATCCTCAAGTTTTAAAAAGAGAACTCTTTGTATGGCAATTTTAGCTTTACAAACCAACAAGCTCATCTTGATACAATGCAAATATGTACATGGTATACAGCAGCTAGAATCTCAGTTCAAAATGGGGGAAGGGAAAGAAAATACAGAGATTGCTAATGTAGATTGACACAAGAGCTGAACAGCATTTTCCCCTGCTACCCAGTTTTGCAGTTCCCAAATCTGTCTCTAATAAAACTAGAGTGATTTAGGACTGGGCAAACATTCTACTACTCATTCTGGCATATTATGGGCACACAAAAATTGAAACAAAAACAGCAGGAAACCGTATAGCATTTGTCAAGCCAAGACTATGATAAACGTGGAAAAATAAATTAATTCCAAGCACTGGAGACAGGATTAGAATACAGAAGAGCACAGAATAAAAACCTCCAATTTGAATTTCACAATCCAGTAAACTGCAGTCATTTAAACATTTACAACAATAAAATAAAGGGCAATTTCTCATTGTAAAGTATGTTACTCCAGTTGGAAAGGGGGAAAAAAAAACCACAGAAGAAATATAATAACTATTGTATACAGCTCTGATATCCACAAAACAAGTACTTTCAAGCACAAACAGTCAGAATTGCTAGTCTTTGCTTTTCCTTTTAGAGAAACTTAAATCTGTTAGCCCTTTTTTGATTCTCAGACTTATCCCACCCATTCAGAACATAGCTGAAAGTAATGTAGAGTGACCCACCGAGCAATTCAGACAGCAAAGCCTTTTGCTGATTCTGGAAATGTGTATTTTGGGACATCAGCTCCCACAGCTCCCTCCCAGCATAGACACTGGCCATGTTGACTGTGGTATCAAGACATAAATATTCCCAAAGTAAATGGGGAAAAATTGGTTGGCTGGCTGGTATAGATCTTTTCCACCTAATGTTTCTCCACTCCAAATCACCTCCTCTCCCCCTGCAGTGGGTGTTCAGGGTTTCAGAATACATGTGGAAGATGGTGATAGGCTGTAAATATTACTATTAAATCTCTCTCTCTCTCTTTCTCTCTCTCTCTCTCTCTCTGTGTGTGTGTGTGTGAGAGAGAGAGAGAGAGAGAGAGAGAGAGGACTTATTACAGACTTCTGTCTGGCAAGCACCACCATTTCCATCAATGTCTGAACCAGTTTCTGGCCCAGAACAATGAAGGTGTGATGGCTCACTTTCTCCTCCACGAGCTCCATGGCAAAAGCTTTTCCAAGCTCAAGTTCTGCATCAGTTTCCTGGATCTGGGGGAGTGGGGGGAGAGCAAGGACAGATCAGTGCCTGGCAGATGCCGCATTTCCCTGGATGTCAGTTCCTAGTGTGGGATGGAAGGTTTTTCCCTCCATGGCCCTTCAACCTCTGGTGTACCTCTGGTTGCTTGCTCTGTGCCAAACAAGGCACCCAGATCACATGGCTGGTAGCAGATAGCAGGTAGCAGAGCAGCTGCAGGGTGGCTGTGGAGGCAGCAGGGTGGGAGTCCATTTGGACTTTTGCCCCTAGTGTAGACAAGCTTCTAATCCCATGACAGTATGTTTAAGGAATATTGTGCATGTTTAACATTTCTATGATAGAAATGGCAAGGGAGAAAATATAGTGGCTATTTCATATTGAAAGTGTATAGTGTCATGTATGAAAGCTTGAATTATTATGCAGTTAATAAGGAATGAACATTTTTTTTCCTTAGCTGTTGCTGTTCTTCCTGTCCCCACAACTAATCCTCTCCCTCACTTGATGAGGTCATTACTATTCCACGGATTTTTATGTAGAAGTTTCCCTTGAAGCCAATAAACACTTCTGCTTAAAATCAATGATGCGACTCTTATCAATGATATTCTAGCAGCAGCCATTTCACTGTAAATAATTGTAATCTCTTTTTGTCTTAATCAATACTGTATCTTATTTTAGCAACCACAGAGCTAATTATATTTATATTTTAATTTTACTCTCAAGCTTTGAATCCATTTCATCACAAAGTTGCTATCTAAAAGCAAGAGAAATAGTCAACATTATATTTGTAAGAACATTAGCATTTCCCTACCTACTTTTAAACAGAAATTAAACATTTCACTGCTAAGGAAGGGGAGAACAAAGGCTACAAGCATTTACTGAGTGCATTTTAAATAATAATAATAAAAAGATTGTATAATGAAACCAACATGCCACCCTACTTTATCAGTTAATGACCTTAAAATTGAGCCACTAAAGGTCTGAAGAAAAATGATTTTTAAGTGTTATGACAAGATAGTCCATAGCAAGGTAGTTATAGCTGCTTTAAAAAATTTATTCAAATAACTGTGGTCACAAATATGAGATATTATCTTTTTTAAAAAAAGTTATAGCAAACAGAAACACTTACTGTTATTTTCCTGCAGCAGAATACATATTCACAAAGAAGTTCTGAAGTTATTGCCTGTTGAAAAGTCACAAAAACATGAATACATTAATTTAAAATACAATAAACTCTGAATTATTAGCCACAGCTAATAAGAATGTTTTTGTGCCCATAAATAAGAAATATAACAACAATAATATTGCTATTTTCGCTTCATTCTATGAATTAAGAACAACAGAAGCAGAGCAACTGGAAATTATGTCTTAATACCAAGAGTGTCTTTGTAAGAGGTAAGAAATGCCACTTGGGGAATATGGACAAATTCAGGTTAATATACAATTGAGGGAGGAGGAACATGGGAAAGGAATACTAGGATTAACTCCTTCTGCAGTTTAAATGCAAAGCTTCACTTTCTTTTCAATTCATCTTACTGTACAAACCTCTGATCTGTAGAATTATAATTGTGTTTACAATAAATATAATCCTAGCCCTTAATGAGTCTGAGGGCTTGTTTATGTTAAGGAAATAAACTTTACTCTCCCCAGACCCGGTGTGATGTGTCCAGATGACACAGGTAGTGAATCTACTTTATTAAACCGCTAATCCAGTTTAAGAGAAACTGCAGGGAACTCTGATTTCCTCCAGTTCTTTTGCTGTCTGGACAGCTAGATTGGGTTCAAGCAGTGCATGAAAGCAGCACAGGAAAGGGAATGGATCTTTTTCAGAGCCACTGCTGCCACCACCTCATCGGACAAGCAGCTCCCAGCAAGAGCCTGGCCAGCACCATCACGTCTGCAGAGGTCAGAACAGGCTGTCTGTAGGAGGGGGTAAAACAAGCCCCTCCTTATTGATCACATGTCTGGGCACCCAGTTCTGACCTCAGCAGAAGCACTAGTGCTGGCTAGGCTCTTACAGGCATCGGGAACAAGGGGATGGGCCAGCTGGGCTGATGCTGTGTTGTCCCATCTGGCCCATCTGGACTCTGACATGGATTTGCCCCAGGTCAGTGCGGTCACCATTGTGTTGATTCCAGGGCCAGTCTGGAGCATAATGCTCCGGACTGGCCCTAGATTAAAGTGGCGGTGTAGATGTGCCCTTAGAGAGTTAAACGTGAGATGAGTAGAGGTGACCAAAATTTCTGAGAAGACCTTTCCCTTTCTTCATATTCACTTAGAAAAAGGAATCTAGTTGGTATTTTCCTCCTATAATTCCTCAGAACAATGATAAGGACCTAGGATATTGTGTTGAAATGCAAAATAGTGGTCAAGCTGCTACACGGTTGCTGCTGATGTAATTGCTGTTACAAGCCTTGGGAAAAAAGACACAGGTTCTGCTACTACCACTGTCATTGATAATGGTAAAACTCATCTTCTGTGAAACTGTTTTATAATTTCTCCTTGGCAAAATCACTTCTTTATTGCTCTCCTCAGTAGCAAATCGAAACATTTTTGTAAACCATTTATCACATCATCAGAAATTAGATATACACCTGAAGTGCAAATGCTTGCATTTTCTGCAGTGATAAAGTGAATAAAACTCTTCAAGAAAAAGTTTATGAGTATATATATATTTATTGCATCCACTTTCCTCTTCAGCCTTACCTACCTACCCCATCCCACCCCCCAAAATAGGAAGATGCTATCCTGTTTTTCATCAATACAATTTATTGATTGTTTTTAAAATTTATAATACATATTCTAAATTATATTCCTAGCCCATCCTACCTCTGAAGATTTTACTTTGAATTATGCCTGGAAACAGATTGGCAGCTAGTTAAGCTGCTGTCACAAAGGAGTTATATGCATCTGTATCAATTCCCTGTTAACAATCTGGCTGCAGATCTTTGGACTGGCTGAGCTTTACAAACATTCTTCAAAGGCAGCCCCTGTAGAATGCATTACACATGGAGGGTAACTAAGACATCAGTCATTGTGGTCAAGTCAGATGTCAAAAGGAACAGGCACAGTAGGAGCACTAGTTTTAATTGTACAAATGCACTACTGGCCACCACCAAATCCTGAGCATCAAAATTCACAGATAAGTCAAGGAATATGCCCAAAGTATGAATCTGTATTTTCAGAGACAATGTAACCCCACCCAGCACAGTTTCAGTCCTTATTCCCTGATCTGCCTTGCAGGTGACCAGGAGCACATCTGTCTTGTCTGGATTAAGCTTCAGTTTGTTCACTCTCGTCCAGTCTGTTGCTGCTGACAGGCACTGTTATAGGTCTGAAACAGCTTCCTTGGATTGAGAATATGGACAAGATATCACAGCAGAGAAGCCAACTGTGTGTCCTCTTGATTTTTTCCCATCTTGACTTATTTAAACTAGCTGTATGTGTATAGAAGGTGCAAGGTCAAGATAAATTTGTCCAAATAGTTGTCAATGTGTCTTTATGGAAAGGTGTTGAGCTTGCCTTTTAAAAGGTGATTATAAGTTACTACTCTTGGTATCACATGCTCCTGAAAGGGTTGTTGATGGCACATCTGCCCATTTCATCAGGTTCAGACTGGTTGGGGGACAAAATGGGCCTTTAGTTGCCCTGATGTATGGGAGAGTACAACACTGCTGCTTCTCCATAGTGTCTCAGCAGCTTTTGATAACCATTACCCATGATGTCTCCAGAACCACCTCTGGGAAGCAGGAGTAAGAAGCACTTTACTGAAATAGTTCTGCTTCTACCTGTAAGGTGGTTCCAAAGGGTGACATTGGTTCTTATCCCTCTGTTAATGTACTTTGGGTACCACAGGATCCAATATTTTTTAACATGTGGGGCAAGGATACTTTATCTTTTGATTCTTATCTCAAACAAGTATGTCTAGTTGTGACTTGAACTGATGCCTGTATGTAACCATGGACTGTAAGTAATAGTTGACTGTATAAGACCTAACCAACTGAAAGTGAATTCTAGAAAAACAGAAAAACCCTGTAGGTAAGTGGTTCCTGAATATGAAAATGTAGTTAATCTGCCTTTCTTAGATGGGTTTGTCCTCCCACTACAGATACAGATACAGACTGAGGATGATTTTTGAGTCATCTTTGTCGATGGAGGCTTAAGTGGCCATAGTGACAGACGATGTCTACTACCAGCTGAATCTTATGGCCATTCCTGAACAATGAGAACCTAAGCACAGTGATTGATGTTCTGATAACATCAAAATTGGTACATTCAAATGGCCTTTTGAGGGAGTGCCCTTGAACTTGGTTCAGAAGCTGTAGCTATTGCAGAAAACACTGGGTAGGTGCCGAAGGAGATTTTCACATGGGAAAATTATTCCCAGGGGAGATTGGGATAGAAATGGGGCTGTTCTGGAAGCAGCGCTGCATTTCGCACACACCCTTCCCTATCCCGATCTCCTGTCATCCTCACTCTGTGCTCGTTCTATTTCCCTCCCACTAGGTTCCGCGATTTTTTTATTAACGAGGGTTTGTCATTAATAAAAAATCACTGAACCTAGAGGGAGGGAAATGGAATGAGCACTGAGTGAGGATGATGGGAGATTGGGAGAGGGAAGGGGGTGTGCGAAACGCAGCGCTGCTTCCAGAACAGCCCCATTTCTGTCCCGCTCTGCCCGGGGAATAATTTCCCCATATGAAAATCTCCTTAGTGGACTATCCTATTGTGTACATGTCATTCCTGTTGGGCAACCTCTTCACTGGCTAAGAAATTTCTAATTATCAATGTGTTACTCTTGTTTAGACACTAAACAGTTAAGGATCAATTTATCTGAAAGACTTTCTTCTTCCCTATAAACTACCCCATCTAATACATTCTGAGATACATGTGTGACTACTTAGTGTACTGTCCACTGGCTATTGAGATTCATTTGGTAATGGTGTGGGTGAAGGTTTTTGGCTTTCTTCATTATGCCACACCCCATTTGGAATGACCTCCCTACTCTATGGAGTGTTTCCTCTGTTATCAGAAGACTCATCTTCTTGCCCACAAATGTTTTGGTTGCTAGCCTTCTCATTTTTTGCTGTTATGTACCTTCATGTTGACTTTGACTTGTTGGTGATCCTATCATAGGCCTTCATGGCAAAATTTATTCATAGGAGGTTTGGCATTGTTTTTTCTAAAGCTAAGAGAGTAGGACTTGTCCAAGGTCACACAATGGGATTCCACAGCTGAGCAGGGATTCAAATCCTAGTCCTGAAGAGCTAGTTCAACACTCAAGGGAAATGCTCTACCTCATGTAAACATGCATTATCTGACTGGGTGTTTTGAGTACTGTGGGATATCCTTGATCACAAACATTCCTATGAACATAGGGTGTTTTTTCACTCTGCAATACATCGGAATTCTCACTGGGGTCAGAAAATCCCTCAGATTAAAGAACTGGTTGGAAGGTTTGTTGTTCCTTGTTTTTTAAAAAATAATCTGCTTCAATGAAAGTTAATAACCAAAAGTAAGATAAATATAAATATATTAACAAAAATAAAATAAAATGTCTGTTTCTGGAACCCCTGTTTGAAAGGGCAGCTCCAAAAAAGTTGAGAGAATGGGAATCTATCTCTGTTGTTTTTAAAAGGGTCATACTAATGCAACAAATAATTCATTTTCAATGTTTCTTTATACAGGTATTTTGATTCAGACTCTACCTGGAAGCAGAGTAAACTGATTGCCAGCAAAGACTGCCTGCTGAATTATCAGGCCATTTTTAAACATGGAGGTTAATTAGTAAATTGCATATATGGTACTTAATGCAAAATGCTGAATGAGGCATTTGCAAGTAAGGCATTCTGACAATAGAAATAATTTCAGTGTTTTGTGATAATGTTGAATCATCACATATACAAGTCATATTTTGAGTGCTTAGGTAGGGAAAAGAAATTAGACATTTATAATAGTCAAAAATAATCTAGAAACTAATGGATCTTCTCAAGAGCCTTCAATTCACAGTATTCTATTTAGCCAAACCAAATCAAAAAGACTATTTTGGAACCTAAAAATTATGTTTTCCAGAAATCACTACTTAGATTCTACTCAGCACAGGACAATGAATTATGAAACTGTCAAGTGACAGATTAAATATCTAGCTTTAGGACACACTGTCTGTTCCAATCAGATGAAATACTTTCCTACTGCTGTTTTGCTGACAACAAAAGACATATAGATGATGTTTCTATTCACACAAATTGTAGCTATGATGACACCACAGTCAGTGTGAATATAAAGGTTTCTTTTCATTTTTCATCAACTTGTTTTTGTTTGTTTGTTGGTGGTTTTTTTTTTTTTTGTATTTGTGATCATTTTTTACCAAGTCATATTTGATTTGAAAATGAAAGTGTGTTCTTTATTCAATGCGTGTATTGGGTTCAGGGTATGTGAAAAGTAGTATGTAAGTGTCTATGAACACAGGGTTAAGATTAAAACAAAATATATGCCTTGTACCTTACAGATTTCTGTGTGACATGTTTTCATAGCTTGAAAAGTTACTTTTTGGACTGCTCCCAGAGATCTTGGTGGCTGGGGAGTTCTTGAAGCTGTAGTAAAAAGTAATTTTTCTGCACTCTTCATTTTGATAAACTTTTTAAAAGACTAGAGTTTCATGTTATTCAGATTATGCCTGTACTATAACACCTTACTATTTTGATTTAATAATTCAGGATATACATAAACATCATGCACCAACCATGTCATTTCACTTTTTCCTTACATGTACAGAAAATCAAGCCATGATTTAACACTTAAAAAGAAAATCTAGTTAAGTGGAAATCAGGAACTGGGCATGCTCCCAAACAAGCTAGAATGGATATTGATTCAAACACTTGTCTATAGCTAGTATCTAATTTTGACTTGTTTTGAAGCCATTAACTAGAGTCTCCAGGCTGTATGAAATGAGAAGCTATGCCGAATCATGGCTTATTTTCACAAGTCCAAAGAATGGAATGGGTCTGGAAAGGTTCTTATGCTCTATGCCTAAATCTTTGGCAATGCTCTCTAATTTTCTCTTGAACCAGGTCACACTGGAGATTTCCCTTTGTACCACTGGCCTTACCAACTAGGATTGTGAAGTCGAAGGCTTTCATGGCAGCATCCATACATTTTCCTTGGTTTTTTTCCGGGCTGTGAGGCCGTGTTCTAGAATAGTTTCTTTCTGAGGTTTCGCCTGCATCTGTGGCTGGCATCTTCAGAGAATGCCAGCCACAGAAGATGGCTGAAGATGCCGGCCACAGATGCAGGCGAAACCTCAGAAAGAAACTTTTCCAGAACATGGCCTCACAGCCCAGAAAAAAACCAAGGAAAATCAACTAGGATCGGTTATAGCCAATCAAGATAACAGAGAGATTCTTTGCTTGCTATTTTTGCTTTACACCCCTCCCCACCAAACCTAGGAAGATCAGATGGATGGGGGAATCTGCATAGGGTGGGGCTTGGGAAGGAGAAGGGAATCTTCTGGACTCTGAAGGTCAGGCTATGAATGTTGTGGGCTAGAGGTTCCCCTCCATTTTAAAGGATAAGTAACATTATCTCCAAATAAAGACCTGGAGTATTAATACCTTCACCATACTTTTAAATCTCTCCAGAATCTAGCATGACATTTATAACATTTGCAATGGAGGACCCTATATTCTTACTCTCAAGAACTACATGTTTCTAAATGCAACAGCAAGCAACCCTTATTAGCAAGTATATTTCTCTTGGCAATCCTCCTCTCTTTCCCAAAATTATCAGATATAGTCAATCTTTTTCTGCTTTCTTAATAAACCTGGCCTATTTGCCCATACATATCCCTATGATTTTAAGAGAACACCTAAACTGGTTCTCTGCTCTTTATTACCCCCTGCCCCTTAAAATTCTCCTTTTCATGGCACCTTGGATTTAACATACTAATTTCATACCAAGCTTGAAAGAAAGACTAAGTCCTGTTGCAAATCTTACCCTCTCCATCTCTTTCCTTTTTTATGCAATGCTTTGAGTGTGGGTCCTGGTTACAAGAAGAGGAGAATATTACAAAGCCCCTAAATTCTTGCAATTAAACTCCAATTCAGAGAAGAGTTCACAGCTTTGCTGCCATAATGATAGAAGTGGTGCTCCTTATTAATCATGTAGCAAACAAACATTACAGCATGGCCAGGAAAAGAAAGGATGTTTTATATTATAATTCCATTGTAAGAATAAAGTCCATAATATTATTTTTACAAACATGATCAGGAAAATATAATTGGCAGCTTGTCACAAAGGACCTTAAGTCACATCTTAACCTAAAATAGGAGTTTCCAGGTGTACTATTTTGGCACTAATAGCAATCTAATGGCTCGGCAACATAGCTATTTGGCACTAGGCCATTCCAGTTCCCTTTAATATATTATTCATTTCAAAGAGTTCAGGCCTGTAGCTGCAGTAATCAGATGTAGTTCTTCCAGAAAGCCAAGGGAGCGCATATAAATTTTAGCAAGCCACTTTATGGCTTGGATGAGATATTGCTAAAATCATTGCCAATGCTGAGTGATTGGGAAAATGCATTATTAAGCTGCCAATAATATCATCCCATGGAAGTTTTTGAAAGATACTTTGACAGCTTTAAGAATAACCAGAATGTTTATTCTGAATTGGTTCATTTCCTATCTCTATGAAGAATAACATTGAAAAAGCTTTAATAAGGAGTAAATTCTCAGCAGCTGTCCATAGGATGCAGTGAGCCTATGGACCAGATTAACCTGAATAACACAGAATTAGCAGGCACTATGTTTCCTTTTTTTTTTTTTTTTGGTATTTAATATCTTGTGGGGCATCTGTTTTATGCCACACAAAGGAGTATCATCAAGAGGTTTCTCCCCCTTCTCTATCTCTAAGAAAGACTGTCATTATTTTCTCCTACACAGCACATCTTCACTGCATCATGGGTAGAGGTGGGTTTGAAAGAATGATGGGTGTTTGTGGGGTGTATGTGGAATTGGGATTGCCCTAGGATTGGTCTGCCATCATGTGATCTGCTGCTTTAGTCCAGAATGAGACAATGTGAGGACCAGCTTTCTACCCAGTAATAATTACTTGTATTTTTGAATGGATCAGCTCAGACTGTGATGGTTTTAGTCCTCAATTATCCCAACACTTTTTTCACCAAAAAATTACAAAGTGAAAAAGGATATCTTAACAACTAAACTCTTATCAGCAAAAGCACAGCTGAAATGTGTTAAGTGACTTGAGTATTCACATTTACTTAAGGACCATACCATAACAAATGCCTGCCTGGATTAGGTTCTCTGCACACAATATACTTTCCAAGTGTGCTATAGGCATTTGTGTGTGTGTGTTACCTATCGTCTTATGGTGACTCCATGAATTTCATATGCTTTTCTTAGGAAAGGAACTACTCAGAGGTGGTTTTGCAAGTGCCTTCCTCTGAAATATAGCCCACAGCACCTGGAATTCAGTGGCAGTCTCCCATCCAAGTATTAACCTGAGCTGTCCCTGCTTAGCTTCGAAGATCAGAGAGCATCTGGTGCCTTTAGGGTATTTAGGACCTTATAGGCATGTCACAGAATCACGGAGTTGGAAGAGACCACAAGGGCCATCCAGTCTAACCCCCTGCCATTTAGGTGTGTTCAATTAACAGCTGGCTAGTGGGCCACTGGTGGCTCATAGTCTATTTTTTCCCAAGCTGTTCTGCAATAGTCTACCACTGAAGTGTAGAGCTACATGCCCATACATTCAGTAAAGGGAAGTGCTTCACTTTTTCCCTGGAATCCTAAAAATATTTTGAGATAAAAACCATCACACTTCCTTTCCCAAATATTTAATTATATATGGATAAGTGGGGGAGTTTGGACTTAGACTAATCTATAGATTCCCAGCATTTAGCAGGAAGTTCACTATGTTGCAAATGTGAATGAGTTGCAGAAAGTTTAGGAGAAGAATGATAGGTTACCCCTCATGTCATGAATGTCTTTAGTAACTCATTTGTACTTTTGTGGAGAAAGACAGAAATATATGCTCTTTTTATTACATACAGAATGGGAAACATGTAATTCAGGTGAAACTAACTTGTAGCTCATTGCTGTTTTTTGAAACTAGCAGAAACCTACTGGTGCCACACAATTCAAGCCATGATGGCCATACTGATTTATTAAACAACCATTTAACCTGCTGTTCAATGTACAGTTCTCAGTGCAAGAAACACAATGAAGGTATTTTGCAATACCATTGCAATCAAACTCAAGAAAAGAAGAAACACCACATATGAACCAATTAACATGTTAACATACATCAAATAAGCCTTCAAGGCCTATGCAAAAGGATCAGGGTTTTAAACATGATGAAATACTAGAAGATAGTTATTTCCACAACCTCAACTCTCTGCTGTGGTTACTATTCTAAAGGATGAAAGATCCAGCACTTGGCTTTCAGAGCTTGTTCTCAACAAGCAGTGAGGTACATATCTGAGAGATTAACAGACAACCAGTGGAGCGCACATGGAATCAGTGGCAGCACTAGGGGGCTGCAGAGAGGCCAAACCACACCACATGACACCATCAGAGGGAGGGGTGACACTGGCCTTAGTAACGCCACAGCATGGAATTGATGCTGTTTGCTCCATGTGGTGTACCAGAAAGCACCTGGCTGTTGAATTTTTAATGAGCTGAAGCTTCCCAACAGCCATTGACTGCAGCCCCACAAAGAATGAAATACATTAACTCAGATGTAAGCATCTCAATAAGCCAAATCCTCCTCTCTGGCCAAGTGGGGCACCTGGCAAATGAGCCAAATTTGATAACATGTAATCTTAGCCATTGCCTCCAACCTACAAACCTGTTCTTGAGAAGCTGTTGTTGTTTAAAGCAAACATTAATGGAAGTTCTGACTGTTCATATCAATGTTCAACCTGGCATAATTGAGAACTGACAGTTTGGATATTATCCTCCCTTTTTGACATCATACTTCCCTGGAAAGAGAAGGCATAATGTGAGTTGTGCTTTGCAATGTACCTGAAAAGGAGGGAAATTTACTTCCTTCAGTTTGTGTCACTTCTCTACCTTAGCAGCCATAATTTTATTCCAATGCAACATTCATTTACAAAATCAATCTTCTCAATTCATGTATTATGTTAATTTTAAATATATTTTTCTACAAATATGTAGTTATGAGTTTTCTTTTGAACAGTGGGCCCACTGTATCCACAGGCTCACAATCCATGGATTCAACCCATCATAAATTCAAACTGCAGTACTGTACACAGTACACAATACCTGTACTGTGCTTTAGCCAACACATTTGCGAGGCTGGAGAGGCTGCAAAGAGACAAGAACAGGAGGCTTTCAGAGAGATGTGCACACAACAGCCTCAAACTTTTGGTGGTGTGGGTGGTTTTGCTGCTGCTGCTGCTGCTTCTCTTCCTTCCCTCCAAATCAGAAAATTACATGCACACAGAAGTCTCAAGCTTCGAGCAGGGGAGGGCAGTGGCTACTGCTGCCCTCCCTCCCTCCCTCCCTCCCTTCTTTCCATATTAGAAAAGACATGCACACAAGAGTATCAAGCTTCGGTTGGGGGCAATAGTGGTGGCAGTGGCTGCTGCTGCTGCTCTTCCTTCCACCTCAGAAAAGACATGATACTCCAGAGGAAACCCCAAAAGACAAATGAGGCTTGTAGAGAGACACAAATGAGAGGCTTGCAGAGGAGATGTGAGGCTTGTAGAAGGATAAGAGATACATCAAATGTTGGGAATCCACACCTCCCACCATTTCACAGATCGTCTTGTCTCTCTGCAAGCTCATGTTCACATCTTTTTCCAAGCCTCACATCTTTTTGGGTGTCTTTTAGGTTGTTGTGTCTAATAGGAATGAGGATAATTGCCACAACCACCACCTCAAAGACAGAAGCAAGTGGCTGGCATGATCCACTGAGGCAGGGGAGCCCAAAGAATGTGTGCCTGGCAGTTCAGCTGGCAGCCATGGCTGCCACTGCCTCCGCTATTGCCCTATGCCATTTCATTCATAGGGACTTGAGCATTTGTGTTTTTTCTTATTCACATGGGGCATATTGTACTTTTCTATGTGTATGCTGGTATGTTTTAATTGCTGTAAACAGCACTAAATATTTCAAGTAGCATGAAACATGGTGGATATTTAAGTTGTGCACATCTACAAATACCAAAGATTTTCCTTGGTTTTTTCTTTCTTTCTGGGCTGTGAGGCCATGTTCTGGAAGAATTTATTTCTGACATTTCACCTGCATCTGTGGCTGGCATCTTCAGAGAATTCTCTGAAGATGCCAGCCACAGATGCAGGTGAAACATCAGAAATAAACTCTTCCAGAACATGGCCTCACAGCCTGGAAAAAAAATCCAAGGAAAATCTATGGATGCCGGCTGTAAAAGCCTTCAACTTCACCCCAAAGATTTTTTTTAAGGCTTTGCTTTAAAATAATTTTATTCAGTGTAATTTTCAGACACACATACAAACACATAAATCAGACATATAAGACATATACAAAAACATATAACATTACCCTTCCTCCCCCACTTTAAAATTGACTTCCCGTATCTTTCTAATTGTTCTAAATATTTTCACCATTTAAACCCTCTCTTAATAGTAGTTACCTATCTAATGCTTCTATCAATTATTATTGTTCATATTCCTATATACAAATATCCCAAATATAATATTAATAAGCTTCAAACATTCCTCTTATTTTTCACTAATTATTACTTAGTTAATAATCACATTACAAATCCCAAAATATTAACATCTCCATAATTCTTCTTATAATATTCTATAAGTGGTTCCCAATTATTTATAAAATTCTCATTTGTCTTATTTTTTTATCAGATTTGTTAGTTTATCTAACAATGCAAATTCCATATTTTTTTCCATCCATTCCTCATATGTTGGTATCTCATTAGTCTTCCATTTCATTGCATATACCACTCTGGTAGTGGTAATCAAATAATTAATTTACTATATTTTTGTTCTATATTGTTTTTTGAGTCTATCATATTTAAAATATATAATTCAGGTCTCTTTTTATTTTAGCTTTAATATTTTATCTAACCATTTATTAACTTTAAACCAATACTTCTTCACTCTAGTGCACTTCCACCATATGTGAAAGAATGAACATAATTGTTTCTGGCATTTCCAACACTTGTCTGAGCTATTTTTATAAATGTTTGCTAATTTTTGAGGAGTTATATACCATTTGTTCATCATTTTGTAGTAATTTTCTTTAATATTGTTCGTGCATGTGAATTTTAACCCTTTAATCCAAACTTCTTCCCATTGTTCTAAATGTAATTGATGTCCCACACCAAAATTTTTTCTAATACCCTATCAGTATGTTGTAACACCAAGAGTTGTGAGTCAGGCTATTTCAAATAAAAAAAATCACAATTACTAAATTCCTCAAGCATCTCTAAGTCCTCCTCTTTCTTGTCACAAGAGCAGTTATGATCACTTGCAGTTTCCACAAACTGATCATCCAAATTAAAGAAAGTATTCGGCACATTCCATTACCACAGCATTCCCATGGCTTTCTGGAAACAGTGTTGGGTTTTTATGTACAAACCCCATATATTTCTATACAGAATAATTACCCCAAACACCCTGGAATGCATGAATATCAGGCAAGAACTGTGTAAAAATATTTGTTTTCTCAACTGTGGGGAGAAAACTGTGGAAGTTATTCATCCTCATGAAATAGTTAAATATTAACTGCTTGAAAATTCTGTAATTTGTACTGGAACAGGCCAACATGGCTGTTTCTCTGGTCACTTTTAAAAACAAGCATGTTTCTAGGGCAAATTAGGTACAGTTGTCCCTTTCACATTCTCGGGGGTTAGGGGTGGAGGGCCCCCGCAAAAGTAAAACAAACCTGTAAATACTTACAGTACAATGGAGGTGGGGGCAATTCTCCCCAGAGGGATCCTCAGGCTTGCAAAGCAAGCACATGGAGGCAGGGGAGTATGAAGAATGTGGGCCTGGCAGGCAGGTCCTTCAGCCACTGGCCTGCTTGTGGATGCCCCATGATGCTGTGCTAAGTGCTCGGGGAAGGCAGAGAGGAGAAATCTCCTTTGCAAAGAGTCTTCAATCCCAGTAAAGAAGCAGGCTGCAGGGTTTCTGCTGCCTGCCTTCTCCCAGCACGTGTTGAAGTGCTAAGTGCTGAGGTAAGGCAGGAGGAGAAATCTCCATTACAAAGAGTCTCCAAACCCAGCAAACAAGCAGGCTTCAGGGGCTCTTCACAACAAAGATTTCTGTTGCTCTGCATGCCAGTAGCTTGTGACAGAAGGAATGAGGCAGCAAAGTCTTTCAGCTAGGAAAGGTCTTGCAAATGAAGCTGGGGGGTGCTGGTTGCAAGCAAGACACCCGAGTGAGTGACTGGAGGCTTTGGCAGAGCAGGAGAAATTCGGAAGGAAGAGGAAACTGAGGAATGGGGCAAGGAGGTATTTCAACCAGGAAATATCTTGCAAATGAAGCTGGGGGATGCTCCTTGCAAGCAAGGAACCGAGTGAGTGGCTAGAGGCTTTGGCAGATCAGGAAATAGTGGGGCGAACAAGGAACAGAAGGAGCAGAGTGAAGAGGTCAAGACTACTTAAGCAGCAGCTACAAATCCACAAATAATAAAATCCACAAAAGTGAAAGCCGTGAATGTGGCGTGACAACTGTACTTTGATTTATCATCTGAACTACTTTGTGTTTGAATGTAGACTATGATAATGCTGAAAGAGAATTTTGCCACAGGGGTTTCCCCCTTCTCCCTCCCCACTCTAACCTCTTGTGCTCCCTCAGAATTACTCCAGACAATTTAGGCCACCCCCCCCACTACACACACTCTTCATAAAGCTGAGCTTTGTGGAGCATCCTGGTGATAGTTGTCTCTGGGTGGTTTCTCCCATCTCACCTTCAGAGTATCCCCTGGCCTCCTGGTTGCTTCTCTAACTAACATCCTTCTTAAATGGTCACTGGTTTTGGTGGACAGTCTTCTCTTGGCAGTTTCATAGATCCACAGTCTTTACATTTTGTAGTAATGGATTTAACAATGCTCTGTGGGATAGTCATAGTTTGGGACTTTTTTTTCATAGCCCATACCTGTTTAGTATGTTTGCACAACTTTATCCTGGACTTGTTTCAATAGCAATGTTGTGATCATTATGCTGTTTGTTTATAATCTGTTCTCCAAAAAATTCTGGGCCCTTACAGAAACAGATGTTTTTAATTTTAGATCATGTGGCACTGGAGCTGCACACATGTGGACTCCATGCAATTACTTGTGTGATTGCTGGAGACAGTGGCTTGCTGGATAATTTAAGTATATCATATAGCAAAGGGGGTGAATATTTATTTAACTTTTGTTCCCCCCTCCAATATTTTGTGCCCCCTCCTCTACCAGAAAATTTCTACTAGTAACTCTGGGACATATGTTAACTTCTGGTTAGTACTTAATTCATACACCAATTTCATTATTTTTCAAGATACCCAGTTTCTGAGCTATCAACCTGATATCTGTACTTCTAAACCATGAATATTGAATTATGTTTAGAGCATAAAAATGATGTAATATTGGAAACTTGAAATTTGTAATGTTTAGGTGCCTTTCATTTGCACCTCACTGAATTAGCTGGGTACTTCTTTTCATACCAATGGGAATGCTTGATTCTCGCCGGGCAGATACTGAGTTTTACTAGCAAACACCTTCCAAATAAGAGACTAACAGTTTTAGAAAGTATCATGCCAGTAGCTTCTTCGTGCTGTTGTAGAGTGTTCTGTCCCTTTTCCACTTATAGATCTTGCAATGAGTAATGGAGGAGGACGGTCAAATCTACAGCAATACCATTTTTTGCTGATATTTACCACTTTCAAGGTAACAAATTTGCTGCTTATTTACTGAACCTGTACAAATGTTGTGATCTTAAATGACAGTTTATACAATCACATAGACACTGAAACAAGATAGATGTACAGCACATCTCTCTCTCAGAAAGATAGATAGATAGATAATTGAAAGGAAGTTTGGATAGCTCTGAGCTGTTTAATTTTTCTGAATCATCAAGGAATATTTTCATCTCACTATCCTTGGGATTTGAGAAGTCCCAGATTGCAGATGACCAGCTGGAAGAGTTTTGTCAGCTTGAGATGCTGTCTGAGTCTGAATCAGCAGTAAAGACCAGGCTCTTCCAGCAGGCCTATCCAGAATATTTTTAAATTATGAAAGTGTTTATTGATGGATTTTAATATGCATTAGTTTGATATGCTTTTACATATGTTTTATATTTATAAAACCATTATATAGTTTGCCGGGCGATTGAGGGAATAGCAAGACCATACACATGAAATGGGGTAATATAAAGTATTTTATTCAATTTTATTAATACCCTCTAAGACTTCAGCAGGGGAAGGCAACCTGGTGAGGGACCAGCTGAGGCAGTAGGTCTATGCTAGACCACACCCCTCAGCCTTCCTGGGAGAACACCTGGGTCCTGGTGAGGAACCCCAGTTGCCTGGGGTTGCTCACCAGCCGGCCTGAATCTGGAAGGTCAACCCAAAAGTCCCTCACCCAAGCTGCACAGATTGGGGTGAAGGATTATCCTTTAGGCCAACCCCTAGATTGGTCTTCTTCTGTTCCCTTAGGCCATACAACCTGAAGTGGCCCTTCCAGAGACCCTGCCTTCACCAAAATTGGTGCCAAGGTGCCCACCGCAACTACGCCTCCCCCTTCCCCACCACAGTAAGAGGGAATGGACAGTAAGACACCACCCTGGCCAATTTCCCAAATGCCACTATCCTAGTATGGGGTAGGTGAAAAAAAACTGAGAAAAGGGGGGATTCCTACCCGGCTCCTAATCAACCACTTATCACACTATTCAATCAGCAGGACGGTGGGTCAAAGATTGCTGGCTGAAGAGGAGGAGTCTAGGTGCAGCCTCTGGCCCCGCCCCTCTCCTCACATCACAGACGACACCACCTCCAACATTCTGAGGGGGTCTCTGACCCTCCTCGGCAGCAAAGGCAGCTTCCTCCCAAAATAGCTCTGCTGATGCAGGGGGAGCTGGATTATATGTATTGTGCTATTTGTTGGTGTTCCCCTCCTCAATCCACAGGGAGAGGCAAGTAAGAAATAACAACAAGAAGAACAAACCCCACAACCACCACTAAGGTATAATACAAATAGAGGCTACAAGCTTATATCTAGCTGGCAGAGCATGATGCTCTTCCCATGAAGTTCTGCATCCTTCCCACCTCTGGAACACAGCTTTCAAGTGCCGAGTGCACTGACATGGCTGTACACTGGCTTGTAAAGGGAGGGAGAAGGAGAATTGGTCAGGCAGCACTCCTTGTAGGTGTCAGCCAGGAAAAGAAAGTTAAGGTTGCCCTCCTAGATCCCCACTAAGATGATGGAGATCTGGAAGAATGAGGTCCACTGTCTTCCCAAGTGCTACCTGGGTACCTCTTTCCTTCTTCTTGCCTGTCTAGTAAACAGCCATGACGGATCCTCCATGCACCTGAAAGCTGCCCAAACTATGGTGCAGAAGGAACTCCACTGCACATTTCAAAAACAAAACAAAAGAGTAAAATGTACGTGTATATATAACAACAGGTTATGTGTGTATATGCCTTCAACCGGATTCTAGTCACAATGAAATGTTGTAATATATCTATCACCAGTCTTTAAGATAAGTACTGATTGAATTTGGAGGGGCGTGTAGGATAGAAAACAAAAAGCAGCATCGTCTTTTCTTTCCATTCTCCTGCAACTGTACTTCACTGTTCTATTTAGCTCCAAAGAACTCTGATTCAGACTGGCTGCAAACCCTGAATGTGAAAAGTTTATTGATATATACAGGAGAAAGTGAGATGCCAAGAGGGTGAAGAAAGGGGGGACATGCTTCCCCTTCTTCTCCTTCCTCTTGTAACCTCTTCTTATAGCAAAGGGAGGGGAGATTTTTGCTGCCCTTCAGAATTTATAATCCTAAACCTCTTTCCAAGAAACTATATAAGTGGTTAGGGACACAAGCAGGACATTTGTTCTCCCCATTTTATTTCTTTTCCGACTGGCTTTCTAAATATTTTATGGCTAAGCTGATCTCATTATTCTGAACAATCTATAATACAATGAACACAGAATCCTTGGGGCCACGCCAGTCATTATTTTAATTTACTAACAAATATAATTCTAAGAGCCTGAGACTCTCCCAAATATGCAGAAACCACTACTTTATTTGGGATGTCCACATATGCTACTAAACTAAGAATGTTGTCAGACCATCCAAGTTCAGTATTAGAGGAAACAATTGGGATTATGCCCCAATATATGTGATCCTTTCTGGATTGGATTAAGTCTTCATTTGTTCCTTTTTCGGTCATTGAGGCTTTTGTGCATATATTCAGGAACCACAAGAGAGGTGGCAAATTCTTCGTATAATCTCTCTCTCTCTCTCTCTCTCTCTGTGTGTGTGTGTGTGTGTGTACATGTGTAAATGGAATCAGACTAATGCCTGTTGATAGACCATGAAAGTTGACAGACCATGCATTTGTTAAATCCATTTTTAAAGCTACCTTGCCTAGTGGCCTTTATATTTTGTGACAGTGATTTTCATCTAGTGCATTCTGTTTATAAGTGTGCTTTCTTTTGCCTGTCCCAGACTTGCTGGAAATCAGTTGTGACATTCTGCAATACTAATCTAGTTCTATGAAAGGCGATTTTTAAAAAATATACACCATTCATTTTTATAAGTCCTTACTGTATTGCTCTGAAGTCTATGAACCCCACTTGCAATTAAGTTGTGGTCCATCAATGGGGTAGTGGTGGTTTTTCCTATTTTTTAAAAATTTCCAAATCATTTTTCTTAAGTCTTTTGCCATATAAAATTAAACATATAGACATCATAGACACATTTAGCCTCCTTATACCAGCAATTCAAAACACCTCAGAACAAAACAGCAACAAACAAAACCTAAACTTAAAAACATAAACATATAACATATAATTAGACAAAAAAAAACCCATCCTCCCCTTAAAACAAAAAGACATCCCACATGTTCCTAAATCGCTTCTACAGTAAATGTGGCAAGATTGGTCTACGCAAGGCAATGGAAATCCAAAAAAATACCAACATGTATGGACTGGATTGAGAAAGTAATGGAAGTGGCACAAATGAATAAATTAACAAACTTAATAGGAGGAAGTGCTATGGAAAACTTCATGAAAACTTGGGAGCCATTATAAAGTATTTAAAACATATAAGAGGAGATATATGTACATTGGGATTTAACAGTTATTACTATTATTATTTTATAGATCACCTTTTAGGTTTGCTTGTCAGCTTCTGAAGAGAAACAGCAAACCTGAGAGGCTATAGACATAGAGAACCAGCTTTCCAACCAGTGTTAAATTCCTCTTTGGAGGACTGCACACCTTGTCCTAAAATGTGCACAATGTAACATGTCTATAAGACCATCATTATGATGCATAAATTGATAAGATGAACAACAAAGCAGATAAGTGATAAAGAGATGGCTTTATCAAGAGTGATGGGAGAAAAACAAAAATGGCATCAACAATCAATGTTTTCCTGTTATTCATTACGAATTTGAGCCCCCGAGGGCCAAGGCACATGGGATATAAATATACAGGACTGATTGGCTTTGAAACAAATCATTTTGAATCATTATTTAAACTGCTTCTCTGAATGACATAGTTTTAAGGATTTAAAACATACTTTAAATTACTAGTTGAGGAATATTCTATTTAATTACCATTTCTAAGCAGAAGTATGTTATTATCTTTGAAAGCCAGCATGACATATTTGTTTGAGTGTCAGACTACGATTCTGGAGACCAGAGTTCGAATCCCCACTCAGCCATGAAAACCTACTGGATGACCTTGGGCAAGTCACATTCTCTCAGCCTCAGAGGAAGGCAATGACAAACCTCCTCTGAACAAACCTTGCCAAGAAACCCCTGTGAAAGGTTCACCTTAGGGTTGCCATACATCAGAAACAACTTGAAGGCACACAACAACAACAACAACAACAACAACTGTTATTATCTAATATAACCTTGATGCATATTTAGAGATGTATGTTGTATTAGAAAGTAAATACACTCAATCATTTTCAAATTAATGTTCAATTCATTGAAAAATAGGATCCCCTGACTTTGTAGCCAGAGCCCACCTCCTTGTTCATATCTAGTCCATCTGATCGAGTTGTCTATTTGTTGACCTCCTCTATCTTTGCACTAAGAGGGAAGCATAGCTGAAAGAGAGTGCAGTTCATGTACAGAATGGGATTGATCAGGTTATCTCTCATCTCCATAAACTGCTGTCAACAAATATATATATATATATATATATATATATATATATATTTATTTCTCAACAAATATAAATACAGTATATATATATATATAATTCTCTTGGGTATGTTGCCATTCCCAGTGTGCTGATTGGCCATTTAGGAAACTTACCCAACCAATCGTAGTGTTCTGTTGGCTGGCCAATCAGCAGCTTGAGGGTATTTTTCAGCACCATCTCCTTGGCCTACACCCACATCTTTGCCTGTTGAGCTGCAGTAATGAAATACTAAGCCAGCTCCCCTTGCTGTCTTAATATGCATGCATGGGGGAAATAATGTTGCTTTTTATGTGTCCCACACCCTCTTCTTTCTTCTTTTTCTTCCTGTCCTACATTGCAGGGTACATTTCTTCCCCTTCATCCACTCTTCACCTCTTCTGCACCCAAAAAATTGAGCCCTTTCCCCCCTCCTTCTGTCAGGGTAATATTGCTTTTAAGTGCAAAGGAAAAATGTTGGCGCAACAGACCACAGACTAGCACAGCTGAAGGGGGTTTGTTCACAGCTGTGGCTAGGCAGAGGGGTGACTAGCAAACACTCCTATATAGCCAAAGCACAAGATGCATTGTGTGTGGGTTGGTGTCATGGAGAAAGAGGAGTGTTGGAGAAATTGCTGTTGTAAGTCTTTTTGTGTGTGAAAGTGGGTCAAAGCTATGGAACAGCTGCTAGCTGAAGCCTTCCCCCCCCTTTCTGTTATGATGTTCTGCTGTTTTGGCTACACCTGGGTTAGTTTGTCCCCAGGGTGTGCCAGGTGCCTGTCAGTGAGCCTATACTGAGTGGACACCTTCGGCCCTGAGGAACTTACAGTCTGGGAAAAAAATCTGGAAAGGGATGGAAAGGAGCTGGGAGGCTGCCCTATGATTCCAGGCCCTCTTTTTCCTCCTTAGGGGACCCCTTGGAGTCCTCTGGCTCTGCTTCCACCCTTGGCTCTGCTTTCTTTGCAAATGCTACACTGGACAGGCTGCCACCTGCGAAAAATACCCTCTGGCTGATGAGAGCCAAAGCTGGTGAGGAGGGGGGAATAGAATGGAGCAAAGTAGGTTCTCATTGGCTGCCAGCTTCCCCCCAGTGGAAATCCAGTATGTTGCCCTAAAAGGGCAGCTGGTGTTGGAACAGACTGCTGAGGCAGGGCAAAGGCAAGCCAAAAGACTCACGAAAAAATTTAGGGGTGACCATTCTACCCCCTTTCCGGATATTCCCTTTCTATTCATTTCTATTTTGACAAGTGGTAGACAAGTGTCCCTGGACCCCCTCTTCTCTAAATGAGGCAGAGCTTTTGCATGCTACTTTTGCCAAGTATCTAGACCAGTGGTTCTTAACCTGGGGTCCAGGGACCCCCAGGGGTCCTTGCTGTCCTCACAGGGGGTCCACGAAGGTTTGAAGGCTGCTCGGATCACCTCCTGCCTGCAGTGGAGTGGCCATGTGACAGGAGCCAAGGCAAAGGCTGCTGGCTAGCTTGGCCTGCACATTGCCATTCAATCCGCTCCAGCCACAAACTTGCAGGACAACACAGGAGAAAAGTTTTCCCTCCCCCTCCAGAGCCTCTGAGGGAAGATTTCATGGATGGTGTAATTGCATCATCATCATCATCATCATCATTACTGTTTTAAATCTAAAGTCTTGGGTATCCATGGCAACAAAAGATATTTAAAGGGGCTACTGATAACGAAAAGGTTAAGATACATTGTTGCAATTGTTATCAGGTATTATTGTTATTATTATTGTTAGGGTTTTAAATCTTGAGTTAAATCTTGGGGGCCCATGGCAACAAAAGATATTTAAAGTGGGTCCCTGGTAGAAAAGGTTAAAAGCCACGGACATAATTGTGTTGTTGTTGATAGGGTTTTAAAACTTCAGTTAAGTCTTTGGGGACCATGGCAACAAAAGGCATTTAAAGGGGGTCCCTGGTAAAGACAAGGTTAAGAGTCACTGGCATATTAGTATTGGTGTGCCCAGTATAACATACACTGTTATGTGCTCTGCTGGGGTTGCAAGCGGTGGTTGCAGCGTGGAGCTTTGAGTGCCAGTGTTCCTTTCACATGGTTCATCTACATAGTATTATTCTAGGAAAAAAATATTGTACAGTATTGTTTTATATGTGAGTGGTGATTGGCTGAGGGAGTGAGAGGAGGGAGGGACCCTTGTGTGGTTGGGGGTGTAGATGCAGATTGAGTGGATTGTGAGGTGGACAGGGAATTTGCATGTGGGTGGTGATTGGCTGAGGGAGTGAGGGGATTGATTGAGTCTGTTTCTTAAGCCACCAGTCAGCACACTGGGAAAGGAAACATACCCAAGCCATATATGTATATATGTGTATGTGTGTGTGTGTGTGGTTTATTTTGTAAGAATTGAATCAGTAAAGATGGACCTCCCAACTAATTCATTGGATTTTTGGAATACAGTTGTCCCTCCGTATCCATGGATTTGGTATCCATGGATTTAAGTATTCACGGCTTGAAAATATTCTTCAAAAAATAATAACCCCAAAAGCAAACCATGATTTTGCCATCTTATATAAGGGACACCATCTTGCTATGCCATTGCATATAATATTGAATATTCATGGATTTTGGTATCCACGGGGGGTCCTGGAACCAAACCCCAACGAATATGAAGGGACAACTGTAGTAGACATTATTTACAATGTTATAGAACTAGACCAACTTTTGATACGGGTTTTGATATTGCCTGGGTGCCCAGGGGTTCACATCATCGCCCTGCTGCCACTGCTGCCACTGTGACGGGAACCAGGCAGTCACTGGTGGTGGCAGCAACAGGGGCAGGGTAACAGAGCGACTCACCCTTAATGCACCACTGGCATTCATTATGTTGGGTACAGCTAATATTCCTATACTATAATTAGAAGTTGTATTAATATTCATGATCTCTTTGACCTAAGCTCTTTTTAAACTAATTGTTATAAGAAAATATTGAAATATAACTTAAATTTTTTAAAAGGCAATTTTAATTTTTTTAATTTTAAAAATCATTGATTTTTATTCATCATCCAAATTTTTCACTTAGAAGGTTCACTTGTTCAAAATGATGCAATGAGGCAACCCCCAACATGTAGATTATTCTGCTCACTGAGAATTAAGACTTTGTATTATTTATGTAGTGATGAGTGCTAGTTGAAGTTATAATGCATATCTTAGAGGAAGCAAAGGCTCCAAGTGATATAGCAGGAGTTTTAGTAATTGCTTTAGTTGTACTTGTCCAAAAGATGCATAAATAGCCTAATTTAACATATATAAATACCTCGCATGAAAAACAAAGCTGCCACCAGCAGAACCACAGCCTCCAATTCCTTAAAAAAACCTGTTTTTATTCAAATGCATATGCACATTTTATATGATAAAGGATGAACCCACTTCTTGATAAATTGGACTCTCTTGTTTTCTCTTCCCTTGCATAGCACTTAATACTTCCTCAAAAAACAAAAAACAAAACCTGTAGCATGTAACAGAACTGTGATTGTAAGTGTAATTATCTAGTTCTAATGCATTGTTTAACTCTACTTTCACCTTAAATGCCGTATCTAAACACATCATTATGCACTTAGAACACTAGCATATACACAAAAGTTCCTGAGCAATAGCAAAACCTACTTTATACAGCTTGTGCATACATTTGTGGGTAGGGGTGATAATAGCAATATATTAGGCCAGTGCCATAGCTTCATGTGAATCCACTCTGCTCAGATTTATAGCAGCTCCTCAGCACACCTTACCTGGTATGTTTATCCAGAAAAGATTATTGTAAATCATTTTTTCAACATTGTACACTGCGAAGTACTATAAAATGATAAAGAGCATCATCAATATGCACCCATCATATCCTTGTAATGAAGACTGTTATGATGAGACATAGAAATTGGCCAAAGCCCACATAGTAAGCTTCATGGGTCATGACCAAACTGGAGAGGAACTCATAACTTGTTCTCCAGCAGATGACCTGGATTAGGTCAGACCCACATTGTACTAGGTTTAAGTCCCACCATTATTTTCCCCAGGTTCAAACATGTCTGAAGCTATTATCTGCTTCACTGGGGAAGAACAATGTAGGAAAATGACACCAGGGCTGTTGGCTGTAATGACTGGGAGGTTCTGTGAACTGTAGTTCAAAAAGTAACTTCTCCAAGGTGGGAAATTATTATGTCAACATATAGTGGGAAGATTATGACTATGCTGTTCACAATACTTCACCAGCATGGAAACTCATATAGCATCATGCACAAAATAGGGAAGAGGTATTATAATGGTTTTAAACAGTGTACGCTCCAAAATTTCACAGATGAAAACTGGAGCACGTGTGTTCAAGCAACGTAAGAGTGTGGCAAAGACAGCAAAAGTTGATAATGAGGAAAAACATATAAACTAGGAGAACCTGGAGTAGTTTGCTTTAGTCTGAGTCTACTAATAAAGCAAGATTCCACCGCCTCATCTCCCCTCTTGCTGCTAATTGAGTGAAAACTGATATTGCAATGTGAACTCAGTTTGTAGCAACTGAAGTAAACTGAGGACAATGGGAGAAAGTGGGAGTAGGAGAGAAAATCCAGAACATTTTAAATGTTTAAAAAGTGGGATGACGGAGGATTAATTGGGATTGTCCCTGCCAAATCAGGAGTTAAGAGGGTATGAGACAGCCTTACACAATGCATAACCTGTTAAGACAAATGCAACAGACAGGTATGTGTTAGGGTCTGTATATCAGGGCCTCATCCTAAGACTTCACTCTAAAGATATATAATGGACACATATGTATTTTTGTTGCTTTTAGTCATTTTACAGTATTTTTCAGAGTATAATCCATAAAAAGTGATTTATAGTAATTAACCTTGTGATAAAAAATGACTGACAATCTACTATTTCAACAGTCACAGGCAGGCAAGAAAAAATGTATCTTTTTCTGGATACATTCTGGAGGGAATCCACTTGCAGCACCATGGAGAAGAGGCCAATAAATTGCCTCAGCACCTGGGCTGTGGTAAGGACCATGGAGGGCAGTGCTAGAGATTATTTTAAGGCCCAGCTGCCCTCTTACTCCTCCTTTTCAACAGCAATAGACCCACCCTCCCACCACTGAAACAGTGTGATGTAGTAGGTTGCTTTGGGGCTGGATAGAATCCCCCCCCTTTTCTGGAGGCTTTTTCACCTACCCCACACTGGGGATGCATTCTTGATGATTGGTGTAGGATGGTGTCCTCAATAGGAGGTCACTTGGCAACAGGGATGGTTTAAGCATACTGCCAAATCAGCATCTGTATGGGGGGGGGGAGCCACAGGGGGAGTCCTATCCTCCTCCTCCTCCTGGGTCCTGCAAAAACAAGAGACTGAGGAAGGAGAGAGAGAGCATGAGCACCTCCTGTTGGCTTTTTTTAAAAAAGCAGTCTCCTGTCTCCTTGTTCCTGCTTCCTCCCTGGCCCACAGGAGCAGGAAAAGAGAAACAGAAAGAGAGAAAGAGCGAGGAAGACTCCCAGGGGATTATCAAAAATGCAAGCCAGGTGTGTGCTTCTATTTGTGTCAGAGAGGGTTGAGTGTGTGTGTGTGAGAGAGAGAGGGAAGTGTGAAGGTCATCTCTCTTCTTTCTCCCCTGCTCTCTCTTCAGAAAGGGTTTCTTTCTTTCTTTCTTTCTTTCTTTCCCTTCCTTCATGTCTCTCTCTTGTCTGATCTCTCTTCTCTCCTTCTCCTGCCTCGACTGGGAAGAAGGGAGCCCTCCAAGGGTCCCCATTGGGCAGTCACACTCCACATATATTCCCTCCATCCCATCTTTCAGCTGCCTTTAAAATGTCCTGGTTTCTCTCCCCTCCCTCCCTTTCTCCCTTGGTCTTCAGCTTCCCTCCCAGCTGCCAACTGAGTTCAACCTGCAAAAGGAATTTGTGTGGGTTTGCCTATGTGCCTTCAAGTCATTCCTTATGAAGGAAAACCTATCATTGGGTTTTCTAGGCAAGATTTGTTCAAAGGGGTTGTGCCTTTGCCTTCCTTTAAGGGTGAGAGTGTGTGACTTGCCCAAGGTCACCCAGTGGGTTTTCATGGCTGAGTAATGATTTAAACCCTGGTGTCCACAATCTTAGTTCAATGCTGAAACTTCTACAACACTCTAGCTCTTTTAAAAGCTTATATATATTTATATAAAGAATATAAATAAAAATGTGGAGTAATATTACTGGGAACAATGGTTTTATTGTTGTCACTAAAACACCAGTATCCCATTAGTGTTATGAGAGAGCCATTGGGCAAGAGCGGTGGTTCTTAACTTTTTCTTTACCAGGGACCCCCTTTAAATATATTTTGTTGCACCAAGATTTAACTCAAGATTTAAAACCCTAATAATAATACCTAATAATAATAGCTAACAACAACAACAACAGTATAATTACACCATCCATTAAACTTTCCCTCAGAGGCACTCTTGCTTCTTCCTGCAAGTTTGTGGCCGGAGTGGATTGAATGGCAATATGCAGGCCAAGCCAGCCAGCCTTTGCCTTGGTTCCTACAGGGAGGAGGTGGGCCAACCAGCCTTCAAGATTTTGTGGAACCCCTGTGAGGACATCATGGACCCCAGGTTAAGAACCACTGGGCTAGAGAATGCTGGAAAAGGAACAATGTTAAGAAGGGTACTGGCAGGGGGATTCTGGGAGGTGTAATCCAAAAGTAATTTTCTACAGTTCTGAATAAAGCCTAGAATCATAGGGCTGGAAGAGACCACAACAGCCATCCCATCCAATCTGCTTCTGCCCTGTAGGAACAAACAATCAAAGCCCTCACAATAGATGGACATCTAGCCTCTGCTTAAAAACCTCCAAATTAGGAGACTCCACCACACTCCGAGGCAGTGTATTCCACTTCTGAGCAGCTCTTAGTGTCAGGAAGTTCTTCCTAATGTTTAGGTGGAATCTCTTTTCCTGTAGTTTGAACCCATTGCTCCATGTCCTAGACTCTGGAGCAGCAGAAAACAAGCTTGCTCCATCCTCAGTATGACATCCCTTCAAATATTTAAACATGGCTATCATGTCACCTCTCAACCTTCTCTTCTCCAGGCTAAACATACTCAGCTCCCTAAGCTGATCCTAATAGGGCATGGCTTCCAGACCTCCCACCATCCTTCTCAGTATCCTTCTTGAATTGTGGTGCCCAGAACTGGACACAGTCTGCCAGGTGAGGTCTGACCAAAGCTAAATGGAGTGGTACTATTACTTCCCTTGACCTAGACACTATACTCCTATTGCAGCCTAGAATGGCATTGGCTTTTTTTGCTGCTGCATCACACTGCTAACTCATGCTCAGCTTGTAGTCCACTTTGTTTTCTTTGAGGAAATCTACGCCATTACATTAATTGGTAATAACAAAATATATTATGTTATTGCAATAAACTAAATTATTGGTAGCAAATTATGTAATACAGTAGGCCCCCCTTATCCACTGGGGATTGGTTCGGGGGGGCATGGATACTGAAAACCATGGATAATAGTGAACACCATTGAAAATAATGGGACTTCTGGTTTAAAATACCATAGAGTTGCCTTGGAGGACCTAGAAAATGGCTAGAGAGGACACATTTTCTAGGAAGACTCTATGGTAGGAGTGCTGTTTTGTGTCCCATGGATAATGAATCAGTGGATATGGGGGTCCTACTGTAATCTGAACATCCTGTACTATGAATAGGTTAGGTTACATTGACCTGAGATAAACATATGGGTGCCCCAAAATAAAGCATTGCAGGGGGGGGGCAAAATTCCTTAAACCGGCCCTGCTTGGTAGGGAGAGGGAGAGATTTGGTAGATCAGTGAGCACCTCCCCTTTTAGAGGTGAAGGGAGAGATCAGGAACTGTCCCTTTAGGTCCTATGAACTGAAGGTTGGAGAAAATGACCACCTTTGGGGCTGACCTGAGGGATAAACCCTCTCTTTAAGTCCTGTGACGTGGGGAAGGACTTCTGGTCAGCCTTCCAGATGCAGACTGACTGGAGAACAACCTAGTTTATGGGTTCTCCCTGGGGTTCAGGTGTTTTCACCCAAGGGAAATTGGGAGGGTTTTTTTGGAGTTGACCTTCTGCTCCAACAATTCCTATACTAGGTTGTTCCCCCATTGTGGTTCTCTTGGGAGATGTTTAAATAGGTCATATTTAAATAATGTGGCCCTTCACCACCCATTTCATGTGTCTGGTCTCTTCATTTCCATGTCAGCCTGCAAATACATAAAGGTGGCCCAGAGAAACCTATTGAAAAACATGACTGTATGTAAAATTCATATAATTTAATAATTCAAGTTCATAACTTAATTTACCTTAATGCTGAGTACTGACTTCAGTATTCACAAGCAGAAGATGAAGACATTAATGAGTTGAAGTAATGGAAAATATTTTTTTGGCAAAGATACACACAAAAAATATTGGAAATCAATTCAGAGATTGCATATGTATATGTGTGTGTGGATATGTGAGACAGTGTGGAAGAATGAAACCTAAGTGAAAACCAATAAAAATGATTGATTAATTGATTGACTATTGAATTTGTACCCTCTCATTTTTGTTTGTGTGTTCCACTTTTCTCTCGAGATGGTTTACAGTGATTTAAAACAATATTCAGTTAAAAACTTATTTTATAAAAGTTAAGTAAGAATTAAACAGTGATTTTTTTAAAAAAAACATGGTTAACAACAGTCAAAACCACATTTGAAATATAATTACACAATCAAAGATTTTAAAAACCCAGCATACTACTTAATACCCATTATTGCTACATAATTTAAATCTTTTTAAATATATTTTTATTTTAAAAAATAGCGCAGTAAAAACATATTTACATATTATTGTTTCATTATTACATTGCTTATTTTCTATATTTAACTTACACAATGTTCTATTTGCCTTGAATAATTATAACATTTTATATTTGCTGTCCTATTATCCAAAATTATTGTAGTAAGATACATTGCAACTGACTCCCTTTCTGGCTACTCCAAATATATTCCTTCCTTTAATGTACATCTGTTTTAACCTTAAAATCCATGGTTTCTATATTCTTCACATTTGATTCTATCACAGGTTAGGTTCTTTGCTTTAATAAAGATGAATAAATACTTCTTGTTAGACTCTATTTCATTATATTATTATTATTATTATATAATTCTTCATTAAGTATAGGAGATTGCAACTGTGTTGCTACTATATTGCCCCCATCTATTTGTTAAATATTTGACAACAGTTGCCCAGTCTTCTTTACATTTTTCTGTTGTTTCACCTTTTTGTAGCATTGTTAATCTATCCAAATTAAGGGATTCGAAAAAAAATTTGAGCCATTGATCCACTTTAGGACACTCTTTATTTTTCCACATATTTGCAAATGTAATTCTAGCGGTTACTAAGATGTAAAAGATCATTTTCCCATGTTCTTTCTCTATCAAGTTTTCTATCATTCCTAACAAAAATACTTCTGGTTTCCATTGCAATGGAAATAATTTAAATCTTAAAGTCCCGCCTGATTAAATAAAAAAAAAGGTCTTCACTTGCCATCAGAAAGAGAGCAGAGAGGGGACCAACTGTATTTCTTGTGGACAGGGGTTCCACAGCCTGGGAAAATACCTTGACAAAAGTCAGCTCCTGTGTCCACATCAAATGTACCTGTAAAGGTGGTAGGACTGAGAGAAAGCTTTTCCCTGACAACACTCAAACAGGCTTGTATAGATATAGGAAATTACGGTTTTTCAGATCGTCTGGACATAAGCTGAGCAGAACTTTAAAGGTCAAAACCAGCACTTTGAATTGTGCCTGAAAACAGGCACAAGTTGAGAGTTAAGAGATAGCTCATGTCCTCTCTCCTTGGAGTATTTTTGAAGGGTAAAGAAAACCACTGTTCTTACTTTACAGTGTATAACATTTTCATAATATATATAGATTTGGGAGTTACAAATCAAAGTTAGTTAATATAAACCAGGATCAAACTGGTTGCATTGATTAAAACATAGCAGAATTGCTTGAAATGGGATATAATAGATTCATTTAGAAGAATAATGTTATCTCACTTCCTTTTAGAAATAAAGAAGATAAGAAAGGAAGGAGGTGTGAACAAGCCTTCCTCTGATTCATCTCTGGTTGTTTAAGCTAGGCTTAGCTGATTATTTAAGGTGGTCCAAAGAAAAGAAAAGAAAAAATCTTGGAATAACATTTAAGCAAGATATATTAAAACCCAGCGAAATAAACATGGTTAGCTATGGATATTTTGTAAAGGAACGTCAATTCAATCCCTATCTTTAGTTTAGCTTCTCATGAAATCAATACACGAAACAATTCTGAGTCCCAGTAAAACTATGTATATGGCAAAAAATACAAAATGCAAGACTACAGCAGTATGTCATGCTAGAGCAACTGGTCTTTCTCTGTTCTTTCCTGTGGCTCTCTGCATCACCCCAAAATCTGTTCCAAATAATTTCCAACCTCTCCACAGTAGATTTTGACCCTTGGAGGAGACAACGCAGGGGGATGGACAAGTGTCTCCAGACAGAGGTAATTCCATCAGTGGAGGAATGTATTTGGATACTTAGCCATTATTTTAACAATTCATTAATAGGATTATCTCTTCATGAAGATTCCATAGCCATTCAGTGTATGGTAAGCCATTGCATTGTTCTTAAAATTAGCATCAGATCTGCCTTATCCTACCTAATTTCTGAGTTTCCATACTACACCTAAAAAACCTTCACCATAAAATTCATGAATGAGAAGAAAAATCCACATAACACACAATAAGTGTATGAGAAGTTTTATGCTCAGAGGTTCCTTAAAGCCCAGGATAAAAATGGTGTCAATGTCATTAAAGCTACTGAGATATAGCATGACAGAAATTGCTTCATATTGTTTAATTTAGAAGCATTAACAGAATGGAACACATGCAGTGGGCATCAGCAATTACAGAATTCTAAGCAATTCCTGGAAGCAAACATGTATTTTCTACAATACACAAATTCTATCCTGTACAAATGCATGCTTACATTGCTGAAAAGCAATTCATCAGAAAAATTAAAACTGATACTCTCTGGGGCATTTTTGCTCTGTAAAACTAACAACAGTAAAGTTTGATGAATATTCCCAAGCTAAACAATGGCTAAAGAAAGCTGTTGAAACTTGTCAACAAGTATTAGCATGTTGTCAACAAACAGCAAAGGGAACTGCTGACAATCAGCAAGGGGAACTGCAGTAATGGAATGGAATAAGAAAATGAACATTTTGCTTCAGTTAAAAAAAAAGGGGGGGAATGTTAGCACTGAGATACAGTAATTAGATTGTAGCTAACAGTGCAATCCTACACATATGACTCCAAGCATACGTCTCACTAACGTCTAAACAGAGTTGCATTGGACTGCATTGTAATTCTTTGGAATAGCCCCTTCAGTTGAGCTATTTGAAACTGCTTCTGACTGAGGCCTAGAAAGCATACAGTTAAAATAAAACCATCTTACATGGATATTTTTGGCTTCTCCATTCTGTGTGTGCTCTAAAAACATGCTTACTACTTCTGAACATACTTTTGTACAGTACAACTCCTATATCCACAGGGGATGCATTCCCAGACTTACTGCAGATAGCAAATATCGCAGGTGGTACTGAACTCTATACTTCTGATGGGAGCACGCTGGAGGACTGCCAAATGCCTGGAGAGGTATCATCCAGCACAACTCTATGGTCAACTTCTGCCAGAATCTGACCACAGAATCAATCTGAAGGACCTAGAAAATGCCTCGAGATAACATTTTTTTTTCAAATGTGGGTAAGTGAAACTACAGGTACCAGTCCTGTGGCTACAGGGGACAAACTGTATTTGCAAATCATGTTATTGAATTATCACAATCACTATGCAAAACAAAATAAAATGTGCAAATCAATAAGATCATAATGGATGGGATTTATTTGTGAACCATTCTATCCCAAATACAACTAAATACTGATTTTTTTTAAAAAAAGCAAATGATGTCCCACTTCACTTATGAACATAAAAAATTGTGTTACATTTTTTAAGTAAAACTGAACTATGCCTTGTGGATTAATGTGCACATTTAAAAGACAGTTACTCTGTTTTTGTAGTTTTCCAAATTTTGTGATATAGCTGATGGGTTAAACAATTCAGTTGGCAACACTTACCTGCATGAACTGTATTGTAGTAGCATGCATTTTCTAATTATTATTTGGAGTAAGTGTAACAATATTAGTGCCCTAGTTTATGAATGCTGATGGAGAAGATGCTTATTGATCTTTTCTTGGTCTTGCTATCACGTCTTTTTTTTTCAACTGACTCTATTAATACAATTAATACATGCAAAACAAAGTAAACCAAAGAAATGCATGTTTCTAAAATAATTTTCCCAGTGCCCTTGACCTGAAAATGACTTGATGTGTTGGCTGCTCTGTTGCTAAATTGCTATTTCAAGGAAATGTTCCTTATCTTAATGGTCTATCTCTTCTTTTTAAGAGACAACTCTGTGTCTACTGTTCTGTTCCTAGCCATAGTTAGAAAAGCTTTAATTATCTTAAGTAAATGTCAAGAGGAATTCCCAGTCCCATGGATCACTGAATCTTTGTGAGCATGAAATTAGCATCTTAAGTTGGTTCAAACCATCAAGATGATTGGCTAGTATTCCAGGGATGCAAAACTTGGCTTATTTCACTCTCTCACACAAGAATGAAATGTTTAAAAAGTTTTCCCACTGCTGGGAAAGTTTACAAGAATTTTTGCACATTCGTGATGATTCTGACCATCCCAGACTGTAAAGTAATTGAAAAATTATCAGAACCTCCCATTACATGTTGAGACACCTTTTCTTATCAAGTATGAAAATATATGAAATTCTTTACTTCCCTTCTTAGGTGTTGTCTATACGAGGCAAAAAGAGGCAGATAGATTGCTCTACAGTAAATGCCAACTCGCAGCAGCTGTGAATTGTCTTAAGGGTTTGGGGTATTTTTTTAAGGTAGATCACAGGCACGTGAAGCTATCTGTGTTTGCTGTGCAAATGGGCATGCCTACAAATCAAGATGGCGGCCATGAGTGAATTACTCATAGTATTACTTACCAATTTGCCACTGCCAAACAATGGGTTTAAAAAAAATCTATTCTCAAGGTGCGGCAGAATGATATTACTCCTTAACAGAAAAAATAAAATCAATTAAAAAAAACCCAACCCCCCATTTTATTGCATTAGTACTCCCTTGCTTAGATGAAAAATCAACATACCAGTTCCAGGGGCTTGACCTGTTAGCAAGCCCTGCCCCCTGAACTCATCCAGCCAATCAGCTTTCAGCTTCTGCTCCTTTGGGAAAGTGAATCAAATTGAATTGCTTTTCCCAATGAGGAGGAATATGCATCTCCCCTGCTGTTTTTTTAAAAAAAACTCAGCAAAAAGTCACAAAGGATTTTCCTGTGGAGTATATGGCATGTTTAGACCCCCCCCCCGCTTTTGAATACAGCATATGATGCGGGATGCCATTAAGATAGGTCGTATTCTCCTCACGTTACGTGAGGAATATTTTCGCCATTTAGACAACTACTTAGTATCCCAGAAGGAACCCTATTCAGTATTCAGGAATTCTGCAAAAAATGAAGAGTTATATATATGGAACACTCCAGATACGACATTTCTCATGTTTGCTTCATAATTCAATTATTTATTTTATTATTTATTTGAAACATGTATATATAACTGTTCATCATGTTATTTTAGACTTGTGCCCACGGTTAGAAGAGGACAATTGGAAGCTACAAACAAAAGCTGGCAATGGACAGTGGCAATAAGAACAGTACTTCTTAGTTTCCAACACTCTGTAAGTCTCTCTCACATTTCAGCCTGTGATGCATAACTCCACTTAGGTGGAGGGGCTCAGAGACCTTGGGGATAAGGAAGGTTGCAGAGGCTGTAGCTGGTATTTTAGTGAGTCATGCTGGTTAGATATTGTCCATTTCACTGGATTTCATATTTGTGCTTGTTATACACAGTACCCTGACATGCTGACTGCCTATCTTCTCAATCATTTTACTTTTTTCCCTCTCAAATGAAGCTATTCCTGTCATCATCTTACCCTGCGTTTGTGAGATTCCAAGCAGCATCATTTTTTCCTCTTTATCTTTGTGTCTACACTCATGCATTTGGGTGACTGTTATGTGCAACAAACAGAGTGGCCAATACACCTTCCCAAAGCTTATGCCATTCAATATAATAATTAGACTTATATAACATGATTGTTGCCAACTGGAAAAGTGTCACTATACATATTCATCTATGAATTAGTAATTCTCTGGATGAGAAGTATGAACTATGTCAACCATAGCAGAGTATACAGTACAACTCCTATATCCATGGGACTGGTTTCACTTACCATTTAAAAAGACAGACAGACAGACAGACATGTTCTCTCTAGGCATTTTCTAGGTCCTCCAGTGCAACTCTATGGTATGCTTGGGTGGGAAGTCTTTCATTTCAATATGGTTTGCTATTATCCATGGTTTCACATTTCCTTGGTAAATCCAGGAATATATCTGCTGTGGATATGGGGGGAATGTACTGTATAAAGGTTCTCTGTAGTTCCTTTGTTTTTTAAATGGAATTTATACTCATCTAAATATTAATAATTTATTGTAAAGTTTATAGTGACAAAAACAAATCAATTATTATATAGAAGTAACTTTTTAAAAAATTACTGCTTATGATATATTTGTCTGGAAGCTCCATATGTTGTGGGGGCTTTTTTTTCCCCAGAAGGAAACATGGGTAAGTGAAAATTCCTGCCAAAACAAAATAGAAATGTTCATGTCTCACATCAGAAGCCTTTTGAGCACGTGATTAGAAAGGTCTCAACATGCCATAAGTTCAAAATGGAAACTCGACACATGTCAAGTGCCATGTTGAAAACCTGCCTATTAAATGGGGATTACACAGATTCAGGGAGGTTACGGCTCAAAAACACGTGCTCAAAATCTATAACTACTAGCTACAATGAATATGCATTTGCACTTGAGGTAGTAAGCCTCTGAATACCAGTTGGTGGGGAACATGAGAAAAAGAGAACTAGTGTTTTCATATCCTGCTTATGCTTCTAACAGACACCTGGTTTGGCCACTATAGGAGGAGAATGCTTGTCTGGACAGCCCTTGATCAGATCCTGCAAAGCTCTTTTTGTGTTCTTATCTTCCTAGGCCACTCATCAGCCTTTGCTTTGCTGTCTTCTCATCTCTTTCCCATTGTGACAGCAGGAACAAACCCTACTTGCTAGGTAGTAAGAATATAGCAACCCCCTTCCTCCTCTCTCCTTCTCCAATAACCCAATTTGTCACTATAGCAATAATATAATGAAGCCAGCTTTTTTAACATGGCCATACCCTGCAGTTCCTACTGTTGTAAAATTCCATTTGAACTCCACAGGAGTTTTATCTTACTATGCACAACAGGATTAGCCCCTGATTTATAAAGCAGTTGATGCCACATTATCAAGGCACTATTTCTAAAAAATTAATAGCAGATTATATAAAACTATCCACAATGAAAAATGTTAAACCGACATAGTGCTCACACCAGTGATATATTAGCAACCCTGGGGCAGAAGGCAGCAGGAACATTTGATTTCTCCCCCCTTTTGTGATTAACCTCAGTAGGGGAATTTCCTTTCCTTTCCTTCCCATCCCCACCCACATGTTACTATTTCATAGATGCTTCCTAAGTTAACAAGAGGGCTGCAACACAGGGATCTCCATAGGTTTGCTCTTAAAAGCACAGTAAAGCCTAATTTAATCACAGCTTCAAAATATCATACAATAAAACTAATTTAATTACACTTACCAATAGCCACTAGCCTCATTAAAATGTTAATGAGGCATCTAATTATTAAATTGCTTAATAATTGCTAACAAGGCTAAATGACAAAATAAAACTTAACTACAAATTAAAAATGCCCCAAGCCACTGTCTCTTCTTACTGCTTCTCTCTACCCCTTGGTATCAGCTAAGGAGATAAGGTAAACTGAAGCTTCAGAGACCAGGGACAAAGCACAGCAGACTCCTGCATATTTATTAAGACTCTAGGTGGTCAAAGTGTGTAGGCGGATACTCCACATTCCACCTACATACTGTGCTAACAATGTTTAGCACCTTCTCCATGTGCAGCTGGAGATACCCACAAGACAGCACCTGTTGCCAGTCATGGATCTCACATACTGCATTGAAATATTCCATAATCAAAAGTGGTACAGAAGGATACCTGTGTAGTTTTATACACATCAAATTCAGTGTCTCTTTTTTAAAAAGACTGGAATAGACTGTCATGAAGTATGGCATAGTGCCTTTTTAACTGTCAACCAAGTTGTGAATCGTGATATGAATACTTTGCATATCCTCAGTCTCCTTTAGGGAGGGGGGTTGGAAATGCAGCACCTGTGTGCTCCAAGCCTCAATTCTATACCTACTTGCTTGGGAGGAAGTCCCATTGAAACAATTGTTTTGAGTTAACAAATACAGTATTGCATTGATCTGCTGGTAAAAATGAAACAGACAAATTTCACATACATACACCCATGTCTTTCCATCAAGGAGATATATATTTACACACAGAGAGGATAGATAGTGTCAATTAAAAGCTGCTTTCCTATAAAAATTAGCTGTTCACAGACAAGAAGGGAATCCGGATGGGGTACCAGGTCAACGTTAAGACATATGGAACTGCAGAGATCCAATTAATGTTACTACCATTCTTTTTGTTACTAAAATGCCTTTTTTTGTAGAATGTTTTCTTTGAATCAGAATGCTTGCTAATACTTCACTCACTTCCCTGAGTGAAAGAGAGACAAGCAGCTTCTTTTTTCACGTTTAGCCTACATAACAAAAGTAATGAGCACAATCAAGCTTACTGCTGACAAAAAATCATGCAGTTGTTTGAGCATGAGATTTTAATTTATAATAGCAAATAGTTAATACAGTAGGATCCCCGTATCCACTGATTCATTATCCACAGGACACAAAAGAGCACTCCAATTTCTTACTAAAAAATGTGTCCTCTCTAGCCATTTTCTAGGTCCTCAAAGGCAACTCTATGGTATTTTAAACCAGAGGTCCTATTATTTTCAATGGTGTTCACTATTATCCATGCCCACGAACCAATCCCTAGCAGATACGGGGGTCCTACTATACTAAATTAAACATGAGCAAGGTGCAGCTTTTCTATCCAGATGTTGTTGGATCTCAATGTACATCAGCCCTAGCCAGCATAGCCAATGAATACTGGGAACTGCAGTCAAGAAGCATCTGGAGGACTACAATTTTCAATGAATGAAAATTTACCCTCGCAGTAAATGAAACTTGATCTTTGAACAATAAAGTGGCCCTTAGTCAACCCAGCTTTCTGTGCCTGGTCTCATTATTCCATGGTTTGTCAGCAGTGCAGCTCCAGTCATGTGAGACACTTTGGGGAAGGGACTGTCATTGCTGGCCTTGAATGGAGAGAGGCCAGGTATAAGTTTATCAGGTGCAATTGTGCCTGCACATCAGTGGAGGGAGGTTAAGTCAGAGGATATTTTAAGTTTTTCCACCTCCCTTTGCTTCCTCTTTGGTGCTGGCTAAGTGTGGAGTCCTTAAATAGGTGGTCACTTGACAGGTAGTGAGGGGGAAAAAGTAGCATATATGGTGAACATTGTGCCATCCTTTTGGTGAAGAGGAGGGCTCTGGAACTGCCTTTTTAGATCCTATGATCTGGGGAATGGGGAAGACTACCCTTGAGGTTGGCCTTCACTTTAGTGCCTGCAACTTGGGGGTGGGGTTTCCTTGGGTCTGCCTTCCAGTTGATGGGCAGATGGGGAGCAACCCAGCTGTTGGATTGCCCCTGGGATGCAGGTGCTCAGGTGTGTTGTCCACAGAAGGGTGAAGGAGGAGTCAAGGGTGACGCTTGCCTCAGCTGATCCTACACTAGGTTGCTCTCCCCTTCTTTCTCCTCTCCAGGTGCATTCCTTTTAAATATGTTTTAGGTTAAATAAAGTGGCCTTTATTCAATTCAGCTTTCTGTGCCTGTTCTCATTACTCCATGGCTTGTCAACAAAGGTCTTTTTCTAGAAATTCTATGGGCAAATAAAATGTAATTTGCCATATATGACAAGTCACATGTATCTTTTTATACAGTTTATAGGCAGGTAGAAAGCACATCAAAGATGGCTTACCAGCACCTGTACATGTTGCATGTGAAGTATCAATGAGTTATAAACATATATGTGTTTCCCAGCTTTGTAAAAAAACAAAACAAAACATGTAGGGTTGCGGGGAAGCAGTTTGCACGCTTTACACTAGCTGGAAAATCTATTCATGAACAAAATTTTCTCACCTTGAGACAGCCCTCAGCTATATCCTTTTTATTAAAACAGACCAGTCCCTTAATAATAATACCCTCCTTCTAGATATGTTCTTATTCATTCACATATGGGGAAAAGCTGCTCCCCTCCCTCCCCAAAAAACCAAACTCTTGCATTCACTTTTTATGTATTCTCAGTAAGATTTTATCAAGAAATGTCCTGTACTAGGATATCTAAAGCATATTTAGAGTGGAAAACATATTCATGATAGTCACAATTGAGTGATTATTATTTTTGTGATTTCTCAGTTGCTAGAAGTTGTATGAGAACTACAAAGAAGGGGTAACAACATTTTAAGGAAATAGTCACTCCAGCAGGCTTTTGTTTTCAAGGTTTGGACTAATGTAGCAACCCCAGTCCCTTGAAAACATGTACTTTCCTTCGTACTTTTGTAAAGTACAATTGAGCTTGCTGTGAGAAGCAGGATGATGAGCCGTGCTGATTTTAGTTTAATGACTGTACTATTTCTTTGTGAATTCTCAGTGTTTGACACCTCTTTACTGGCAGCACCTCCAGGACTAAGCCTAGCAGTGGTGAGGCTTTTTAATAACAAGTACTACATTTAATAGGAGAATCACCATTTCAAATATAATAATAATAATAATAATAATAATAATAATAAATTATTTTTAACCCGCCCCTCTGCTCGGCAACCGGGGCGGCTTAGAGCAAGATTAAAACAACATCAAGTTAAAACAGTCCTTCCCCATCCTACCCTCCCACCCCTTAAAACTAAATTAAACAAACAGAGAGTTAAAACAAAGATAAAATACAATAAATAAATAAATAAATAAATAAAAGCAACGACGGCGAGGGGATGGGTAGCAATCAGTCCACTTGAACCGGGAAGTTATTCCGGGAAGGCCTACCGGAAGAGATCCGTCTTTAGCGCTTTCTTGAAGCTATCAAGAGTAGCGATAAGACGGATCTCATCCGGCAGGCCATTCCAAAGTCTGGGAGCCGTAGAAGAGAAGGCCCTCTGGGAGGTGTGCGACAGCCTAGTTTTCATAGGCTGCAGCAGGTTCCTCCCAGAGGACCGAAGTGTGCGGGGGGGATCATATGGGATGAGGCGGTCCCGGAGATAAGATGGACCCAAGCCATGTAGGGCTTTAAAGGTTAAAACCAACACCTTGTACTGTGCCCAGAAACTAATCGGCAGCCAGTGGAGAGATTTAAGCACAGGTGTTATATGCTGTCTCCTAGATATACCTGTAATTAACCTGGCTGCCATATTTTGTACCAGTTGAAGTTTTCGGGTTAGGCACAAGGGTAGCCCCATGTAGAGTGCATTACAGTAATCCAAACGTGAGGTTACCAAAGCATGTACCACAGTTTCCAGATCCCTTGTATCCAGGTAAGGGCGCAGTTGGCATATCAGCCGAAGCTGATAACAGGCACTTCTGGCTGTCGCATTCACCTGACTAGTCATGTGAAGCGGCAATCCAGGAGTACCCCCAAACTGCGAACACAGTCCTTAGAGGAGAGTGTGAGTCCATCCAGGACTGGAAGTTGTATTCCCAGACCTGGTTTCGGGCCTGTGACTGTCAGTACCTCCGTTTTGTCTGGATTTAGTCTCAATCTGTTTTTCCTCATCCAATCCATTACCGCTCTAAGACAGTCATTGAGAGGAGAGACACCATCTGAAGTCTGAGCCGACAGTCTGGTCATGGAGAAATATATCTGAGTGTCATCAGCATACTGATTACACCGAGCTCCATGCCTCTGGATGATCTCTCCCAGCGGCTTCATATAAATGGTAAATAGCATCGGGGACAGAATGGTACCCTGAGGGACGCCACAATTAAGCTCAATTCTGGAAGAGCAGCTGTCCCCGAGCCTCACCCTCTGGGATCTACCCAAGAGAAAGGAATGGAACCATCGCAGAGCAGTGCCTCCGATTCCTAACTCTCTCAGGCGGTCCAAGAGGATGGAATGATCTATAGCGTCAAAGGCTGCTGAGAGGTCCAAGAGCACCAGCAGGGTCACATTACCCCTGTCGATGCTCAGGCGGAGGTCATCGGTTAGAGCGACCATGGCAGTCTCTGCTCCATATCCTGTCCTGAAGCCAGTTTGAAATGGATCAAGATAATCGGTTTCATCCAAGATGGCTTGGAGTTGGGAAGCAACTGCAGAAAACCATATTCTGCAGTTTAAGGCTACTAGGACAATGACTATCTAGCATATTGTCTTGGCTAACTCCAGTTAATATAATCCTTATAGGATTCATTCAAAAAGTGTATTATTTGACGTTATCAGACGAGGCAAAAATTGTGCAAAAATGACATTGCGATGGCACTAATGGGCCCCGCTATTGCATGACGTTCTTTAGCTCACATATTCATCCTGTACTCCAGACATGAACAAGGCATCACTTTCTATTCATGGGAGAAGCCATCACTACCTCTCAATATCCCTTTTTTGCGAAATCGCAAGATTACAGTGTGCATGGGCAGTCCTCTTTTGTGCCTCCCTGTTGAAAACTTCCAGGTGACAATGCAAAAAACATGCACAGGACACTCTTTTTATGAATTCTTCCAGTTGGTTGGCATGTTTATAGATTTGTTTAACTGTTTGTCTGTTCATTTACTTTGTAAATTAAGGGGGTGCTGTTTTTAAGTGTGTCCATGTCTTCTCGCAGTAACAGCTGAAATCTCACCCATGCTAAATCATAGAAGTAAAGTCCCATTCTTAAAGTGTTAGTGGTGGTTGTGAGATAATTCCGTGGCGATTCTTTTGTGCGATTACAGCAATGTGCAATAATAAGTGTAATTATGCCACTATGGTAAATGTTAAAATGGTCTAAATGGTAAAAATAATCCTCTTAGAATTCACTTAGAATCCTGCCTGTCCTAACTGGATCTCGCATAATTCCACTGTATTCAGAAGGAGGGGGCGAAATCCACCATAAACCCTGAGGGAACAGCCTTTGGGGGTTTTCTGATGATTTTTAGAAACTCAGTGGAGAATGCACATGATCAACCATTAGGACTGTTGATTGCATTTATTTGCATAGCCCCAGAAAATGCAGAAGTAGAAAGCTGGTGGTCTGGATGGGAGGAGGTGGCAAGGCGTGCTAAGAAGGCAAGCACCCTGGAACCACCATCTTGGATTTTTGCTTTAGTGGGCAAGCTGTGATGAAACAGCCTTTTTCTTTTATTTTTTTATTTATTTAGGTGGAATATCACACTATCGCACTTTTGCACCTTAATATGCCTTTTAAAAAAAAACCTGTTTGGAGAAAATAAAAATGCAAGTTTTGCCCACCATCTTGAATCAAAGGCATGCCCGTTGGGATAGCAAAAGCCTCACATGCCTGCGATTTTGCCAAACACCATTGTGACAATTTGATCCTTCTCCGAATTTGTGTGACTATGAATCAGTTCACATTCTTTCCCCTTGTATAGACAGGCCCTCAGTTTCTGCTTTACTCATTTGGAGAATTACAGCAGTTTTAGATGCTAGTCTGATCATGTCCTCAGTCTCCTGGTTCACAAACTGGAGCACTTGATTTTTTCCCAGGAAATCAAAACAATGTTCAAGAAAATGACTTTTAGTTAGGGCTGAGATTTGAATAAGGAAAGGTAAGAAATATATTTGATTTTTTTTTAATGAGAACTCATGACAGTTCCATAATTTCTTGATAGACAAGAGGGAAAGAACTTGGGATCTGAAAATAAAATCAGTGTGGGAGAAAATGAAACTGGCATTTCCCCCCCTGTCCAGGCAAAGGGTTCTGACTTTTACTCTTAAATATTAATGTTTTACTAAATCCTTGTATATTCAGTCATAATTGCGGTGTTGAATTAGAATTATAACTTATTCTCCCCCCCCGGCCGAAAACCTTCTTACTTATGATATGTATGGCAGATAATTATATCACAATCCTCTTCTTGGTGGAAATAGCCATATCTATTGAATTTGGGCAGCATATACAGTGAGAATTTTGCATGGTTTGTTTTTTTTTTTTATCAACCTGTCATTTTGATCTTTTAATAGAAAATAGAAATTATGCATCTTTTAAAAAATTGTACAGTTCAGTTTATTACAATATTTAGCATTACTTTATTCCACTATGCACCCACACATCTCCTACCCATTTTTCAGTAATGAAATTAAGCCAGTAACATTTGACACAAAAATAACAGTTTTAATTTGTTAGTGGCTGAATATCAGAGGTTTGGTATTTCTATTAAAAGCAGCCCAGAAAAAAAAGTGCATATGAGAACTGAATATTCACAGATCTTCCCTAAAACAGTATGGACATTTAAGATACTTATATACATGAACAGCATTCTGTAGGAATTTTAAAAATACCAATATTTCTAGATCAGTACTTGATCGAGCCTGGAAGAGCAGCAGTTCTTCTAATAGGAAAAATAGCTACATAAAAAGTAATACAAATGTGACGTTCCTTTAACAGAATAAGTATCTGAAACTCTCAAAGAGTATTATTACAATTTCCATCCTATGTCAGATATGCTATTTCACTAGGGCTGCATTTACATGGGCAAATATTCCCCTAAATATACTGCTAAGATTGCTCATTGTTCCCACGGGTCGCACCATAGTATCGCCTCATTCAGAAGGGGGGAAGGTATAAAACCCAAATATAGCTTCTTAGGGGATCTCACTACTTTTGCCAGTTTATTTGAAAAGTAGTGCAATTTAGCACATTATTGATAGTGTAAACAACCATTTCGCTAAGGGCTGTGTGAATTACCAGCAATCTTCCCGATACAGTTGCAGCAGAGCTGCATTGCAATTCGTTCTTATGATGGGAGGGGGCTGGCTAGATGTGGAGTCAGGAGGGAGATTCAGTACTGATCCAGGAAATCTTAAAATCCTTCGTGACTACTGCTTGCTTTGGTGCCAAGGGAAGTCTGTACAGGGAGCTGCAAGGGGGAGGCAATGGCTCAGTCTCGATCAGCTGTTACCCACGGAGAAAAAATCCTTCGCATCTGCATTTTGATTTGGGGTCAGGGAGCTGTAGGGGGAAGGCAGTCTCTATCAGCTGTTACCCACGGAGAGAAAAACCTTCACCTTCATGTCTGCAGTTTGATTTGGGGCCAGGGAGCTACAGGGGGAAGGAAATGGCTCAGTGTCAACCAGCTGTTAACTAAGGAGTTGGGGCCAGGGCAGACCCTATTGCATTCCTTTGTCCTCTCCAATGCTTGGTCATGCCCCCCCACATTTGCCTGTCTGAATCTCAAAGCAGAAAAAACAAAAGATCAACAAATAGAACTGTTTCCTCCATACACCGTGCAAACTACCCACCACTGGTGTGAAAAAGCGCTAAAGCGCAATTTATTGCTATAAAACTTGCCGTGTAATTACAACCCAGGGGTGGACATCCACTTCAAAGGAAGTCCACATCCAAATTAAGCAGGAAGTTTTAGAGATATATAGTCAGCCCTACACATTCTCTAGAGTTAGGGGTACAGGACTCCTGCAAAAGTGGAAAAACCATGAATACATACAGTAGATGTGGGAGCAGGGCTCCCCAGAAGGGCTCTTCAGGCTTATGAAGTGGGTGGTGGTGGTGGAGGCTTCCTGGGGGGAGGGAAGATGAAAAATGTGTGCCTGGCAGCCAGGCTCATCAGCCGTTGCCCTGCCTCTTGAAGCAGCCATGTGTACATTCATGCAGCAGCCCCACACTTCCCTAAGCCCTGTTCTGCTAATGCATGGGGAAGCAGAGCAGGAGATCTCATACTATTGCACTTTCACACCTTAGATATGCTTTTTTTAAAAAAAAAATAGGTGGCAGCAACTGATGAAAATAAAAATGCGTGTCATGGCTGCCATCTTGAATTGCAGGCATGCCTGTTGGAAAAGCAGATAGCCTCACATGCCTGCAATTTTGCCAAACATCATTAGTACACATTGATCCTGCTTTGAATTTGCATGAGTATGCATCAATTCACATCTTTCCCCATCGTATAGATGGGCTCTCAGATTCAGTGCCAGATATTGAGTTACATTAAAGGGACCAAATTATTACTTAATTAATTTACTGTCACAAATGCAAGGTCCTCTAGGGAAACATAGATCTCTAAATCTCCTGACTCCATAGATGGAGTTTATTTCTCATAGCTCCCTTACACACAAGTTACTGCTATTGTTGCTTTCTAAGCGCTGGCATGAGAGATAGAGAGCATGGGGGAAGGAAATTAAGACATCAGCAGAGGAAAGGAAGTAGACAGAAGGGAAGAGACAATGTGTTGCTATTGCCCCACTGCCTGATAGGATTAGAAGGTTAAGTGCCTGTAATGGCAAGAGGGTTTCATGCAAAAGTGGGAATATGTTGTGCTTATTTTGTTGCAATCACTTGAAAACTCCCAAGTGCTACTCTCTACAACATGCTCAACATGAAAGATTACCAAAGCTAGCAGACAAGCCAAGATGGATTCACCTATTACTAAGCAGTATAATAGAAAAAGTCAGAAAGAGCTGCACTTTATTTGGGTTATGATTAAAATAAAACAGATTATTCAAGGGTGTTACAGATTGTTTGTCTTGTCTTTCTAAAAAAAGGTGATAGACACTTCAAAGTGTTATCTATGAAGTAAGTACCCAATTAGAATTTTTTTTTTTAAAAAAATGCTACTAATAAGACTCACTATTTGTTAGGAAAGTGAAAAGCCATGGAATCTGATATATGACAGTAAAATTCAGAAACTTATAGCAACAGTTTTCCTGTTTAATGTTCTAACAGTAGCATCTTGCAATTTCCATAAGATGGTTGTTTTCCATCTCCAAAGGATTTATCATTAGTGAGTGTTTAGTTATTTCTATGGAAGTGTCAATTAGGCTAGTTCTGTTCCTTTCCCCTTCCCTCTTTATTAATAGATGCAATTTTCTGTTGAAACTTAATTGGCATCCGGGACTCCATTAGTACTTACAACACCTTTGCTCACATAATAATGTAATTATGACAACACAAGTGTCCAGTTCTGTCAGAATATCCAAAATGATAAATTTGTTTTTGTATGGATAATAAAAAGTAATAGGCACACTTCCAACATTTTGGCTTTATATGGTGAGGGAGAGGTATACAAAACAATTATTAGAGATGCAGAAAAATATACATGGTGTGGAAAAAGTAGATAGATTTTCTCTATCCTCAATATTACAACCCGGGATCATACAATGAGGCATAGAGGTGAGGAATTCTGGCCAGATAAAAAGGAAATCTTTGGACAGTACACACTTAAATTGTGTAACCCACTACCAAGCTAATATATGCTGTGAGCTATCAAGGCAGATAATTTTAAAAGGGTTTCTTTAAAAAAAAATGCATGGACAATTAGATTATCAATAGCATTGGGCCACCAGACACACAGTGGGTGTGATCTTTTCCATCTCAGTGACTCACCAACTACAAAAACTTGTTCAGGCCCTAATTTAGATTAGAAATGTTGCCCAGTTTGGCTTGGTCCAATTCAGAGGCAATAACTGAACTCAAGCATATATCCAAACCTTGATTTGTAAATCAAACTCTTGATATGTCTCAATGATTGTGCTACATTCCTTTACATTGTAATTTTTTGAAAAAGTGAAAATTTCAGAAGGATAAGTGGGGAGTTTTGACCAGAAAAGAACTCTGACTTTTGGGTGGGGACTGTACTTCCATTTACAGCCTCCTGCATGATTGGGGGAGTAAACAGAGATGAAAACTCTTGTGGGGTTGGAGAATTTGCAACCAGCAATCTCCCTGTGTCAAGACTATCTGAACCATAAACAAGACACTGGAGAAATTTCTTCACATTCCTAGCTATGATGAGCATAAAATAGTTTATGACATTTCTGCCCTGCTTGTTCTTGTAATTTAATAACTCAGTTAACAAGGCCTCTGGTCAGTTAATCTCCTCTTCAAAGGCTTTTTATGTCTGCCTAGCCTTCTTTTTATCCTCATCCTCAGTCTAGCTGGAAGGTTTAGATTATTATTATTATTATTTTGGCAGAATTGGCATTGGGAAGATGCTTGAGCTGGGAAACAATAGCCAACTCTACTGCAGCAATGTATGCCTGCCCACAACAGGCAGCGTAACAAGCAACTGTGGGGCCGGTTCCACGACAGGAAAAAGTTCGCCAGATTCCGGATTACCGTCCTTTCGTATCAGGAGCGCATAAATCACATGGTGCCTGGCAGTTTCGAATGATCCAGACACTTTCTGTTTTGCTTAATTCACACAGGCAAAGGTGGGGGGGGGAATCGCCTCCAGATGATTAAAGTCAGGCAGGAGGCGGGGAGGGAGCAAGGAGGGGGTCATGGAGACCATAAATAATGAGAGGAAAGAAAAAGGACAAACAAACAAGCAATCGAAAGAGCGATCTGACAAACTCCCCCGTCTTCCCCAGCCCTGAAAGGCTTTTGTAAAGAAAGGAGTCAATGAAAGCACGAACAAGCAAAAGCATAGTGGAGCAGATTGCATGCACACACAAACAGACACCACAGAACTAGGGCTTGCCTCATTTGGTTTCCCTCCCTCCGAAAGCTTGAATAAAGGCAAGTGAATGGAAGGACAAACAAACAAAAGAACGAACATGCGATCGGCTGTTTTCCAGCACACACCCACACCCCCCCACACACCCCAGCGAAGCAGCGAAGCATCTTCCCACCCCCCCACCCCCCAAAAGATAGACAGGAAGGGCTCCGTTTTCCAAAGTGAGTTGCAAGCAGAAGGAGGGTGAATTTCTTCTCTCCAACCCTTCAGTCTATTCGGATAAAGCACTCCAACCAATCAGGATTCAGCTCTGCTCACAGTAATTCGAAAAGGCAGATGCCAGTTTACACGATCGTTAGTTCCCACGGTAAAGTATGCGCATTTTCGCGAACTTAATCAAAAAAGTGCGGAAAACTAGCGAAAGCTGATACTGCGCAACTTATGGGTTTTTTGCACCCCCTCCTTTTGAAAAGGGCGCTGTTGCTTCGAGATGCGTGGGAACTATCAGGCTTCTTGTCGCATTCTTTGAGGATTTATTTTGCCGTGGAAACGACCCCTGTATCTAGATCTCTTACTGGGCATGCACGAATAGTAAAACAGGAAGAATGGTAACCCTGGCTCCCTTCTGTGGGTACCCCCCTGCTCTCCTTTGGCTGGTAGACAAAGACCTTTTTGTTTAAGCAGGATTTTAATGTGCAATTGCTCATAGGGAGGCTTCTTATGTGTTTTATTTCTAACATTTGTATGCTTTTACAATGATTGTTTACAGTTTAAATGTAATTTTTCCATTCTTCTTAAATATTATTGTCAGGTCTTAATGATACTTTTCCTGAACTGCCTTGAGTCAGAAAATGCTGCTGAAAGTGTTTGCTGGCCAAAAAATGTGTAAATTCTGTACAGAATAAGCCCCTAATTATAGCATACTATTTCTGTGCAAAAAATGCTGTTTCCTGTACAGAAAATGCTGCTTTCTGTGCTAAATTTTAACTGACATATTCACCAATCCATTCTCACAACCTTACATCCTGTAAGTTAGATTGCACCAACACAGTTGATCAATATCAGCCAAGGGATTCTTGTCTGAGCAGGGATTTCAAACTAGATCTCATGTGACATGACAGAGAAAGTCTCTGTCTCCAGCATGAGAATTTGTTAAATCCAACAATAAACACAACAATATTTTTTTTATAAAAAGAACTTTCCAGAAAGAATACCTTTTTTTGTATTTAAACATACTGAACTACTTAAAATTATTCTATGACTATTGTCAAGATTCTTATTTAATATATAAACAAACCAAGGGGAAATAAGATGTAACATGATATTCTAATACAAATACTCAGTTTGCAATGACATTCGTTTATTAAAAATGCCAATTACAATTTCACATAAAATTTAATTGAGGTCAATGCCCCAGGTAAGTTTTATATATATATAAAAAAATCTTCTATATCAGTACATCTTTCACATCTATATTCTTCTTATCTATTTATACGATAATATGACTTACCCATCACTGCGTAACATCACTGTGCTATTTAGAAGATACACACACACGCACATGTATAGGGAATGTCATTTATGCAACTGCACTGAGTGATCAGAAGAACACCAGCAATGATAATTAAAATGAACTAAAAATAGTTCACAGTGTTCTCTTGATAAAATAAGAAAATGATGTACTTTGCAGCAGGCCTGGAAAAGTTGTGAGAACCTGTGAGTTACCAGCTGAACAGTACAGCAGCTTTCTGTAGCAGATCACTAGGTATTGAATAAATAGTATTTTCTGTTCCTACTATTTGCTTGGAATTGTAAAAACAAAGAATCATAAACCATGTAGCTGGTAACAAACAAAATATGGCTTAGGCTTTGTGGGTCAGGTTGTGCAGAAAGTGCATTCCATAATGATATGTTCCTTGACTTCTTTTAAATTAAAATAGATTTACAGATTGGTCATTTAAGAAGTCTCTGTGTGCATGTGTGTTTGCGTGTGTGTGCATACTATTGCTAGAGACGTTCTTTGTTTATTTCAGACAGTGCAATGGTAATCTCCTCAGAACATGTTTCTTCACTTGAGAGAGAAATGAAATTTAATGAATTTTATGTTACTTACTGTAGTTAAAAGCTGTCTCTTAGGGAGAAAGTGGCTTCCATAAAAGAATTAAAATACAATTGCATATTTTAAAAAAGTCACCCAACTTTATCATGAAAACTGTACATAATCATAAAAATGACCCAAAGCCATAAAAGTAATAGTACCATCCAGTATAACATCATTTAAAACCCTACGAGCATCAGAATAGCATTTAAAGTAGCAATATGAATAGAACAGCAGATGTACCTAGCAAAAGCAACTGATCCCCCCCCCCACTTCTTCCCTGAAAGCCTGTAGAGAATCCAGCCCAACCCAGGAAAGAAGTCCATAATCATAAGGCTGCCACTGGGCATTCCTAGCCATCAGCACAAACTTTGCAATAACTACTACAGATATGCTGAGTCTAGAATTCAGACTAATCTGTCAGTATAAACTATTTGTAAGAGTTATTGTCAGGCAAAATATTGCTTGAGGAAGACAGAGAAACATATGAATCACATTGCACCCCTAATAGGAAAGGCAGCATATAAATGTAATAAACAGCACTGAAATTCTTCCTACAAATTCTGTCCCCCCCACTCGTTCTGCCCCTCTACCGCTTGTTCTGCCCCCCACTCATTCTGCCCCTCTTCCCACTCGGTCTGCCCCTCCCACCACTTGTTCTGCCCCTCCCCACAGGTTCTGCCCCCCACAACTTGTTCTGCCCCCCACTCATTCTGTCCCTCCCACCACTCATTCTGCCCCCACAACTCTTTCTGCCCCTCCTCCACTCATATTCCCCCCCACTCATTCTTTCCCTCCCACCCCCTGTACTCCAGAACACACAGGCACACACCACACACACATCATGTTACTCACTCTCCAGCTCCAGTCTCCATGTTTGAGATCTACATGGTACCGCCCCCAGTGTGCTGATTGGCTGCCCAACAGACCTGTGATTGGTTGGCCAGTTCCCTAAGCAGCCAATCAGTGCACTGGAAATGGCAACATACCCAAGAGAATTATATATATAGATAAGGGCAGGTATGTCATGGAAAAACTGTTTCCCAGTATTCTGTGTTTGCTCATCAATGTTTCTTGTGGTCAGAATGAGAAGAGTAGAGAAATATTAAGGAGGGATCTGAGACTCCCCTTTACTACAGAGCAAGACAGGTAAGTAGGTAGGTGTAGGAAGAAGTGGTTCTCCAAGGTGAGGAAGGAATAAGTGGTGTAAGACTTAATCTCATATTGAAGTAGAGAAATACAAGTTGTCTGATTTCATATTCTGAGTCTGGAGTTTTGAGGTACAGTGTAAAAGACAGACATGAATAGGCTAGAAAAAGGCCTTATTAAAAAGAAAGAAAAAAGAAGCAAAATACACCATTGTAATGTGTAACAAACAGCTGTGTATAATATTTAAGAACTTGGGCCCTCCATATAACTTGTTGGGAATGATGCAATAAGCCACAAAACCTGGGTTGCTGGCAGTTACCGAGAAAACAACCCAGAAAACTAAATTCCCATTTAGACAAGGAAACCAAATTCGAACTGGCCAAACCAACTGAATTAACCATAAATACATGATTAGATGGTTTGCAGCATTAAGCCACAAACTTTTCACATGAGCCATATTTTGTTATTCATTTTTGAGAAGAAGCTGCATTCCAGGAAGCAAATCTCACACAATAAAAAAACAATAAAAGCTATTGTTGGCCAACTGTGGAATAAAGAGACCACACACATGAAATGGGGTGGAATAAAATATATTTATTAACTCAACCTATTTAATTACCTTCTAATATCTTCAGCAGGGGGAACTTGGTGAGGGACCAGCTGAGGCAGTAGGTCTATACCGTACCACACCCCTCAGCCTTCCCTGGCGAACACCTGGGCCCTGGAGAGCAACCCCAGTTGTCTGGGGTTGCTCCCCAGCCTGCCCCCATCTGGAAGGTGAACCCAAAAGTCCCTCACCCAAGCCCCACGGATTGGGGTGAAGGATTATCCTTTAGGCCAACCCCAAGGCGTGTCTCCTTCCATCCCCTTAGGCCCCACGACCTGAAGTGGGCCTTCCCGAGAACCAACCTTCACCTAAAATTGGTGCCAAGGTGTCCACCGAAGCTCTGCCTCCCCCTTCCCTGCCTTAGCCAGAGGGAATTTACCTATTCAGACACCACCCAAGCCAATTTCCCAAATGCCGCCATCCTAGTATGGGGTAGGCGAAAAACCACCCGAGAAAAGGGGGGGGGGAATTCCTACCCGGCTCCGAAGCAACCAATTATCATACTATTCAAGCGGCGGGAGGGTGGGTCCAAGATCGCTCGATGCCAAAGAGAAGGAGGTGAGGGGTGGGAACGTTGTTATATCTTCTGGCCCCGCCCCTCAGCCTCCGTCGCAGGCTGTAAGCAGCCTGCGCCAGCCAGTGGTCTCCATGCCAACCACCGGGCGGCAAAGGACGGCTCCCCGCCCAGCAGCTCCGCTGCAAGCTGGGGAGCTGAAATATGCATTCCATTTAATATGTCAACAGGAAAATCATACACTTGATATATTGCAGAGAGCAAAGTCCAAAAATTCTGTGTCTTGGCTAGCAAATGACTATTTATGTTTAACATTTATATTAAATCTTCCTGCAAGAAACTCAAGGTAACAAAGCTCTATAAAAGTCAAAGCTCCTCAAATATTACTTACGACAGCATGCTAGGATAAGGTGATAGGAACAAATGGTCCTAAGCCACAAATGGCCCTAAGCCTGAGTTTCATGCCAAATGGGGCTTCCCTATTGGACTTTTTCAGATTGGATAAAAAAACCCCACGGAGGTTGGGAGGAGGACGGTGCTTCCTGCTCCCAGAGATTGGTTTCAGATGACAACGTCCTCCTCCCATCCTTCATTTGTTTTCCCTCTGGCCTCAGTTCGTTTCCCCACTGCTGCTTTTTATTGATGGAAACTTCCGTTAATAAAAAGTGGCACCTTTCTCGTCCCTCCAGCACGGAGAGAGAATGGATGAAGTACGAGGGACGGGATTGTCTGAAACCGATCGCTGGAAGCAGGGCAGCACCGTCCTCCTCCCAATTTCCATGTTTTGTTTTTTTACCCTGTCTGAAAAAGTCTATAGTCGTCTAAAGTAGGTACTGCTACACACATCTCTATGGCTTTCTGAGTGGAACATGTAGCAAATAAGCAACATGATGTTTGGAAAGTTGTAAGAGGTCCTCCCTGTGATTCTGTGACGATTAGATTCACTGTGTATTTTCCATCTATTGCACGGAGTGTTTTGAATTTGGTTGATATTATATATGGATGTTGGCATTCCTAGTGGTTTCCCCATAATATTGATTTTGCACACAGCATGTAGCAGATTGAGGTTTATGCAGAAACCTGTGGATTTATTGTATTATTCAAATGTGTGATTTGCTAAAGAGTTGTTCTCTGGGCCATTTCCCCATAATATGGATTATTCCTGGGAGTGTGTACCAGAACATGGAATCTGTGGATGCTCCACAGGCCTGGTGAATTTAATTTAGCTAGATGAACAGTCATAATTCAGTGCTATTTTTCCTGACTACAATGTAGTATATAGAACAGGCCCCAGAATACGTTAGTTTAGTTTTTCATTACATTAATCCTTCATTGAACATTGTCTAGAGTGAGTACCATGACGTGGACTCTTGTGGGCATTTTGTGGCATACCACACCAAGCCAATGTAATAAATTATCTATTGCACTGTGTGAATGAAGAATTTCACTTTAATATCGTTTAGCTTTAATTTTGCTTCTGTGAATAGATTTTAAAGTTTTATTGCCTGTCTTTTACTGCCCTTTGTCTCCCATTTCCACATGGTGAAGAAGGGGAGTGGCCTCTGCCTGTATTGATATCCTGTAGTATAAGGGAGACAGAATCCTAAACAATATAGCAATCCATATGCTTCTTAAATTATAATACCATATATGGAATTCACAAATATCCAACATATATTATTTAACAGTAAATATTGAAAATTAATTGGTAATGATATTATGCAAGTCACTTATGAAGAGACACAATTTGTTAGGTGGTATACCATAATATTATTGACCGGTGGACACAATATATATTCAGATACAATGATATTGCATAAATCACTTTTATAAAGTTGCTGAATCAATATAACATAATTTTATAAACTGGTATATTAACAATGTTATTACATGACACAATAATGAAGTCAAAACAGTGTATGTGTCAATATAACATAGATCGGTGTGTAGACAATGAAGCCAATTTGAAAATTATGAAAAATTATGAAAAACCATATATCTTGCTTCAGATATGAAGGAGTCACAGACAACGAGCTCCAGAGATTCCCACTGTTGTTTTGTTTGTAAACAAACTTTCTCAATATATCTGCAATAATTTTAATTAAATTAATATAGATATAAACCACTAAATTATATTTTCATTTAATTGTTTTAAGGCTCACCTAATCTATGTTTATTAAATCAATTGCCAAGCATTGGTTTTCAAAATTCCTTTCTGAAATAGAGCAAAATCCCAAGGAAAATCTATAGTGCTAAATCCATATAAACTATGTTTAATAAAAATTAAAACTTAATAAGTATTCAATAAAATTATACTGTAATATATAACTGTAATCTTTTGACTTATATATTTGGTGAATGGGATGTATCCCTATGATGCATTAAACAATCAACAAGTAATTCTGTGTGTGTAAAAATAAATCAGTATCAATCTGTGTTACAGTATTTTCATATAATAAATTATAAGGTACTTTGAAGGGGGGAAATGCTTACCTCCAGCTGCCTTGGTTGTTTCAACCGATGATGCAGTGGAGAGCAAACCACAGGTGGCATTATATACTCTATTGAGCTACAAATCACCCTGTTTAAAGTAATCCATACTCTGAGTGTTAAAGAAAACTGCTTTTACTTGCAAATCAGCCCATTAAGCCATTTTCATACTGAATTTAAAAGGAACAGTTTCCAATTGTAAATTAACGCTATATCAATTTTCATTCTAAATTTAAAAGAAGAGTAAGTATAGGCTGACTCCCAAAGGGGACACTAAGTCGCCCTGCAGCACATCCTGGGAATGGAATAATTACTATAAGGTTTTATATGAAAACTGAAAGGTCTGATTGATCATTAAGACCATGGGGAATTAAAGTGTTGAATCTATGAATCCAAAAGGATTCTCTTTGTAAAAGCTTACGGTCCAATGATCCTCCAAGGCATGGTTTATGGTGAATGGCTTCTACTGCAAAAAAATCTTAAAGAATCAGATGTATGCCCCAACTCTACAAAATGTTCCACAAGACGATTATCAGTATGTTTCCTCCTTATACGTCTTTTATGTTCATAAAGACTTTGTTTCAGTTTTGTCACAGTTTTCCCAATGTAAATTTTATTACATGAGCATAAAATGGCATAAATAACAGCTTCAGTATTGCAAGTAGTAAACGAATTCAAAGAAAATCTTTCCTGGGTATTTGGAGTATGAAGACTTTAAACTGTAATGACTGTAGACAATTGAAACAATGACCACAGGGAAAATGTCCCTTAACTACATTTTGATGTAAATTATCCAAGGGTATATCTGTATGTACTAAAAGATCCTGCAAGTTTTTAGAATGGCAAAATGCAATCAAGGGAGGATTTGTACAGCCGGGAAATAACTCGTCCCAATGTAATTTTTAAAGTTTATACACCTTTAATTCACTGCCAAGTTTTAAAAAATCTTGTTCTAAAATATCAATCTTTTTGTCCAAATCCTGTGATGAAAAATCAGTGGCCAAAGTAGGTTGTATGATAGTTATTTCCTCATTGATTTTGACTAATTCAGTGTACAAATTATGTTGAACTAAATGCCAGTGTTTTTTAATGTATCACAAATTCTATTGAATCCTGGAGTGTATGTGAAAACTCCCACTGTTCTGTCTTTAGAGGGTTGTGTTTTTTTAATAAACAGGGATTCCCTATCCAGAACCATTACTCTGGCTTGACTTATGACATAATGCAGATAACCCCTAGATCGTAATTCTGAAGAATGTTTATCAGCTGCCAATTTATAATCTTGCTCCTGAGTAGAATTTCTATGTAACCTCAAATTGCACTTAAGTCTGTATGGATGATAACTATTAAAATGAAGTAAGGACTTTCTGTCTGTGGGTTTACAATAATACCGAACCCCTACCTTATTGTTTTCTACATATACCAGAGTATCTAAAAATGGGACCTCAGTGGAATTAATATGACACTTGATATGTAAATTAGGGTGCAAGGAATTTATCCCGTCACAAAATTGTTGAGATAAGGTAATGTCAGAAAAAAATCACAAAAATATTGTCGATATAGTGAACATAAAATATGCAATAGTCAAAAAAGAGGTTAATAGAGCCATTGTAAATATATAAATGTTTTTAAAAGGCCATATATAAATTGGTGACTGTTGGAGCAATGGGGGAGCCCATAACGACACCTTTAATTTGGAAGAAAAATTCATTCTGATATCTAAAATAATTATTTTCTAAAATAAGATCAAGCAAATCTAACAAAAATGTGTAGGGGGATGTGAATTTGTCCGGCTGTGGAGATATTGTTCAATGATTGTCCTCACCTCTTCATGCAGGTTGGAAGTATACAAGGCATCTACATCCATTGTGATAAGACAAGAGCCCTTTGGAATCTTTTTGTTTTCTATCTGAGAAATAAAATGTCTGGAGTCTTGTATATATGAAGTCATTTTAACTACAAAGGGTGACAAAAAGGAATCTAAGTACTGTGTGATAGGTTCTAAAAGAGATGCACTTCCTGATACAATGGGTCTGCCCTGAGGGGGATGGCCCAACTTGTGGATCTTAGGGAGTGTATAAAAAAATAGGTACCCTAGGAAAGGGTTGAATAAGAAAAGTTGATGTGGTTGATCCAATATAACTCAGGGCTTCAGCCTCTTGAACAACTACTTTTATAATGGATTTTATGGAGGATGTTGGATCATTAGTTAACCATTTATAATTCATATTATCATTAAGCTGTCTGTAGATTTCCATCAAATAATAAATTTTGTCTTGTAATACAATCGCTCCACCTTTATCAGCTGGGTTGATTATCAACTGTTGATTAGCTGAAAGTTTATTCAAAGCAAGTCTCTCAGAGAATGAACAATTCAGCCAGGGACACTTAAATGGTATTTCTACTTTTTGGATATCCCATAGTATAACCCTTTAAAATGTTTAAATATTGTGATCTTGAAGAGGAGGAACAAATCTTGAGGGTTGCCTAAACAAACGAGTATGATGAACAATTGCATCCTTACAGAATTGTTTTAATTTTGTTTGCCTTATTAATTTGAAGGTATCTATACGAGTATGAAAAACATAACGGGGAGTGGGCACAAAGGATAGACCCTTACTAAGTACAGTGGCTTCCATATCTGATAAATGCTAGGAAGATTAAATTTACAACTAAATTGTAATTCTTTTTGGCTATGAGACTTTTGTCCTCGTGCTGCAGTGTGGCTTGATCTGCGTGGAGATCGGCCAAGACCTTAAAAATGATCCTCTTTATAAGAGTCACGTGAAGTGTCACTGGAATATCCCCTTTCCTCAGATAATTTACTGATGAATAATCAGGCTTTTCTGCAAATCTTACTTTTTTATATCTGGTTTCCTTAAGCCATGGGTATACCCATTCATTAAGATAATCTAAGTTGTCCCGATGGGTTTTTTAAAGTTTATACACCTTTAATTCACTGCCAAATTTTTAAAAATCTTTTTTTCTAAAATATCAATCTTTTTGTCCAAATCCCGTGATGAAAAATTAGTGGCCAAAGTACAGTAGGTTGTATGATCGTTATTTCCTCATTGATTGTGACTAATTCAGTCTTTAACCTGTCAATCATGAGTAACATAAGATCCATGGAGCATTTATTTAAAATACTAGCCCACTTATTATTAAATATTCCTGGTACGTTTTGTATGCAAAGTCCCTTTGGAATCCTGTTCTTTTTACAATATTCCGCTGGAGTGGTAGCATGAAGATCCAACCGGATGTGTTTTTTTTAAGGTTTTCAAATTCCCTCCAGTTATTGGACAATTTACTAGAATCATCATTGTTAAACAGAGATCTGTTAGACAAAATCCGTATTTTTTCAGCAAAAGTATCCTTCTACTCTGCCATATTAAACCCAAAAAAGTATACAACAAAAAAGGATGTCTGGGACATCCTTTTTGTTGTTGTTGTTGTTGTATTAATATCCTTCCAGACCACCTTAACTGACAACAGAAGTTACCTTGGAGACAAAATATTGGCCTGTGTCCCTTAACATCCTCACTTTTCTTCTCCTGTATGATTTTTAACATCTTTGCCTGATCAAGAAGCCAGTGAGGCTTGAAAAGCTTAAATGATATATTTTAAGCTTTTTGGTTAGCCCAATAAAGGTATCACTGTTTCATTTGGATTTTGCTGTATTTTGCTGCATGGCAACATGGCAACTCCTGGATATGTTTTTGAAAATTCAGTTTATCCTTCTAAATTGAGAGTATTCCTAAATTGCTTCTCTGGAATACATGCTACCTGAATTGCGTGGGGTCTGTGGGACCCACTTGTGATCTTTAAATTATGATTTAAATTGGGAAATTTTAATTAGCTCAAAAGTGTAGCTGCAAGAGGCCAGATAACTTATGGGATCTTTGTACCCTTATATACCAGTACTAAGTGAGGAGACTCCAAGCCAAAGTGAAATAAAAATGTTTTTTATTGGAAAATAATCATGGAAGCATTCACACATATAGTCACATTCACAAGTGATCACACAATGCTAACAAAGAATTAGGAAGAAGTATTTGGATAGAGGAATTGATTTGGGGAATGGGCTATAAATACCTGTCCAGAGACCAGAGATTCATACTGTGAAGAAAGACTCAGATTTAGATCTGAGGCTGATAAGCAGTCAGGCAGAGTGACAGTGTCCAACTGTAGCAGCACATTTTGGCCATGATTTGGGGTAATATTTATACCAAATATTTTATCCTTAAGAGGTGCTTTGAAGCTAGGCTTGGGTGAATTTCCCAGAGTTAAACAATGGAAGCTCCGGCTTTGTTGATTGCTACTAATGGTTGAAATGTTAAGGCTGATAGGTTTATGGCCTCCTCTGTATTGTGGACAGGAGAAGGTGTGAGGGAAAGAGATTTACCAGGATGAGTTGGGATAATAGATGTTCTGGTCACTGTTTGTTTTCAGAGTATTACTAAAACAAGGTGCATCCAGGAAGATTAGCACATTCCTCCCTAACAAGTGTCTAAGGGAGGGGGCTTTGCTTAATCACATCCTGGGCATGTTTGATTCTGGGGAATTTCCAATTACACCTTCATAGGCCCTAGTGACCTCCACTAGCCCCTATGTTGTGCTGCCCTGGTCTAATTGAAACCATGTGAAGTGTCTAATAAGCTTGAGTCATAATTTGAGTCACAAATTATGAATTATTGGAGGGAGGGGAGTTAAGGCCAGGTAACAGTCACCCGTATCCACAGAACCAATATCTGTGGTTTCTGTTATCCAAGGCCAAAAAAATAGAGACACATACCACAGAGTTGCACTGAAAAATGTTGTGAGAAGTGTCCTCTCTAGGAATTACTCAGTTCTCCAATGCAACTATATGGTATGTTTTTGTATTTGAAGTCCTTTATTTTAATAGGGGAAATCCAGGAACGGGTGTGTGTGTCCTATACTCTATGGCACACATCACATGGCACCGCTTCCCTAGCAGACATACAATGGAAAATAATCCTTGGAATATAGTTCATTGCTTGAAATAGATACTGTGGAGATGTTGTTGCTTCCTACAAGACTCCAACCAGGTATATGTGATAGTTGGATTTAACTGAGCCAAGATCTTGTTGAGTACATAAACCTATGTAACTACCAGTGTACATAGGAGCAGCAGAAGGCACTGCTTAGGGAGCTGGGTGTGTTTAGTTTGGAGAAGATAACATTGAGATGTGACATGATAGCCATGTTTAAATATTTGAAGCGGTGTCATACTGAGGATGGAGCAAGCTTGTTTTCTGCTGCTCCAGAGGCTAGGACATGGAGCAATGGGTTCAAACTATAGGAAAAGAGATTCCACCTAAACATTAGGAAGAATTTCCTCACAGTAAGAGCTGTTTGGAAGTGGAATACATGGCCTTGGAGTGTGGTGGAGTCTCCTTCTTTGGAGGTTTTTAAGAAAAGGCTGGATGTCCATCTGTCAGGAATGAATTGATTGTGTATTCCTACATGTCAGGGGGTTGGACTGGATGGCCTTTGTGGTCTCTTCCAACTCTATGATTCTATGGGTGGCTGTCTGTTCGGAATAATTTGATTGAGTATTCCTGCATGGCAGGGCATTGGACTGGATGGCCCTTGTCTCTTCCAACTCATATGATTCTATGCTTCTAATGGAAATGGCTGCAGTAGCAGAAACTGAACAGGAAGTAAGGAAAAATTGTCATCATTGGGACAAGGCAGTTGCTGGTTTCAAGCAGCCTGTTTCCTCCATGACTGGCTTCTGCAAGGAGGAGGGGTCCGTGGTATAGGACAGTTTTCTTAAACAGCTTTTTTCTGAGGATCCCACTAGAAACTCCTCCTTTGGAGATCTGAAGAAGCTTTTAGGCTTTTCATATATTTCTTATATGAAGAAAATTTTTATTTATCCTAGTTATCTGGAGTATTGCATGTGAACAAAACAGAAACAACCCAGTCTAGATAAATACCATTTGATGGTTGGCCCTACAGATATTATATTGCTAGTATTTTGATGGGGTCAGCTCCTATGGCTAAAAAATCAACTCCCAAGAGCTGTTTGTCATGTAAAAATACCTGCACATGAGAAAAACATTTAAAGTAATTAACTGATATATTTTTGGCAGTGAATCTTTTTCACTTATAGCTCCAAACAGCCTATCCAACTGGCTGTTGGTTGTCTTATTTATTTATTTATTTATTTATTTATTTATTTATTTAGCTTTAGTGTGTGGTGTATCCCTTTGGCTTTTGATTAAACCTGAAGACACACACTTTAAATCTGGAGCTGCACATTCATTCCTTTTACCCCTGTTAACCCTATGGAGCAACCTCATCTTGTTGTATTAATAGCCTTGCTGTTATCTAATTCCAAACACAAAGTATTTATTATTGCTGGTGATTCTACTTGATTTTAGAATGGCACATACAGTTTCATCGGTGAGAGGAAAAATTGAAAATATGATGGAATAGTGTTTGTGTGGAACAGATTTCGTACCTAGTGAGACCTTATCAAATGGATTCTTTTAAAAAGGAAGTGTTTTTCCTTTGTTAACAGCCACTGTTTCACAGACATCTTGGGGTCCTATAGTTTCTGTCGATGAGAATTACAAAGTACAGCTGCTGAAAACAACAATTAAGGCTGAGAGGATTGAGGGAGAGACATAACTATGCCCTATATTAGCTGCATGTGTTCATGTTTATATTTTTGCAACCATCAGTACATGCTGTCAGGACAATAATGTACAATGAGTGAAATAAAATTAATCCTAAATGATTTCCAATTTTGCAGTAAATTAGATATATGCATGATACTAAAAGCACACTTGGAAAGAAAATTAAAGGAGTCTGTGCCAAGAAGGATTTTTACCTGCATGCTGTTTTCCTTTTATGATATCAACAATTTCAGTGACTCAAGCTTTTAGGGGTTGAGGGGAGGGGGAAATCTGAAAATGGATACATTTGTAATAACAATACTGTTTTTGTGAGGCATGGTATTAAAAATAAAGAAGGGCTGTTTTGAAGTTCTAAACAAAGACGGATTCTTTTGAAGTTCTAAAGGAGAAACTCTGCAGTAGTATGCAGAACAATAATGCAGGCACTTGAAATGGGACTGGTGTAGCCCCATTATTATCAGGGGGGAGGGATGTCTTTTCATTTCTTCTCCCAACATCTGTTCTGTCTGCATGGTTTCTGGAAACAATTCCTGTTAACAGGCCTCTAATCTTCATATTTCCTATTCTCTAATGGAGATTTGCTTTTAATGTCATGATGAACCACTAGTAGTTGCCTTCCCCAACTGAGACATTCCACTCAGGTACAACATGTACCTCAAAATGAGACCCTTACCAGGAGCTGTGACACAAGATAATAAAGGTTGGAATAGTCAAATATCATCCAATTTAACATCAATCCAGTATTGAATCTCTGAATTACAGCTCTTGGTAGAATCAGAGAGAGGCGGAGGGGGAGACAGAAAAAGAGAGGGAGGAAGAGAAAGAGAGAGAGAGTATGAAACATGCTAATATTTAGAGTGATACCTGCAAAACTCCTTTCTCATTCCTTTGAAGAATAACCAACTATATTTCCAGTTTCCCATCCTAATAGTGAACAGGAGCATCACTCCCCTAGCATTTGTGCCTCATTTTGGGTGTGTGTCTGCACCTATTTAACCCCTTCCTATTTTTCTCATCCTGCTTGCAAAGTCTTGCAAAGACTATTTTCTTTCAAGATGCCTTCTAAAATCAGGGTAGTTAAACTGTAAAGGTCTACATGTTAGAATGCTGGGAAGAACTGCACTGGAAAGATCTGTATGAAACGTTACAGGAAAAAGAAAGACAAAAACTCTTTGCAAACCTGTTACTGAATAGTGCTTGAGTTAGTGGGTGTTAGGAAACACTTGGGAATAACTGAAGGCAGCCAATCCCAGCACAGAGAACTCTGTGATTGAGGTAGAGGCCTCTGTGGATGTGAGTGTGTTAAGAGGTATGTAGGGACAGTTGAGGGAGTCTGTTAAGAGAGTCAGTTGGGAGTGGCCAAAACTGCATGTTGTGTAAATGAAGGAAAGGAGGACTGATAATACTTAGTTTGAATTATGTTAGCTGTTTTGGAACTAAACACTGAACTCAACCATTAATTGTTCTACCTGGAATAATAAATAAAGTTGAACTGCTTTGGTAAACTTCTAAAACTGTCTCTAACCAGCTTCATTCACCTTGAATCAAGGGGTTGTCATACTCACCATAATAAGGCTGCCGGACTTACCTCGCGGCTGTTTTGCGGTCCCAGCAAGGGGTCCAAATGCCCCCATTTCTGCCTGCACTGCCCCAGCATGGCAGGCACCATGCGGCAACTATCCACACAGTGAGCTTCAGGTCTACTGAGAGGATAGAGGAGTGGCAACCAATCAGGACAAAGCCAGCTTTGCCCTGATTGACTGGAGGTGTTTGCTCCCCAGCCAATTGGAGGCAAGCACAAGGCTCAAATCCATTTGGCTGAGGGGAGAGGGAAACCCCCTCTGTTGGTAGGCTTCTCTCTGGTCTAGCGGCCGGGTATAAATTCCCAGCTGCCTCACCGTGCCTGCACAGAGCTCTTGGTGAGCTGACCTACCCTCTATGCAGGGACATTATAAGGTTTGCAATTTTTCTTCATTGTCACAACTTGGGGGGAGGTTCGCATGGGTCCTGGATGCCCAGGACCCAAATTCAAGGAGGGGAGTTTAAAGGGGGACCATAGGGCAAGATGAGAGTGGCAGGGTTATCAAGGCTGTGGGACCAGCCTTGGGAAGGCATTTCTCACAGTCTGCATTTCAGAATGCAGCATAAGCTATCTGTTGTTGAAATCCTTGCCCGTGCAAAAAGTACTACAGTGAAAAGAGAGAGAAGATAAAGGCCTCAGTTGTGTTAGCCAGTTCAAAATATAGTCGACCCACTGAATCGATTGCTGAGTGAACATGTAGGTAAATACCATTTAGTCAATTAGTCTATTTGTTATGGCTAATGACAGAACTTTCTCCAAAGATTTCAGCAAGATTTACTGCTGGTTACTTTTCAATTTGTGGGATTATTATATAATGAAGCACTCTTAACACTGACACCTTATTATCACCTCTAATACAATTTGGTACAGTAATTCTACTGCATCAAAATGTCATGTTAAACCCTAGACAGGCCCCTCAGAGTGAGGATTTGTGCCCAGCATGCTAGGGTCCGAATTCACATTCCAAGAGAGATTTTCTTTCTGGCACTTTATTGAATCTTGCAAGATTGAGTATATGCAGCTTGGTAGTGACAGGATACTGACACATATGAACCACAGTAACAAATCATGTGTACCCCCATTGATGGTGAGCACAGCATTCTTATATAGTTTACAATTACACCTATTACATCATAGCAAGCTGTGATTGGAAGACTACATTCTACATACAATCATAGCCTAAGCTTATGGACACTGCATGGTTACCAACTCCTGATTGGCTGCTCAGGCTTTGCTTATGTCACATATATGTTTTTTTTTTCTGCTTATGCATAGCAAAACTAAATTCATGTATTGTCTATTCACCCTTCAGAAATGTGTTACCTTTTGTGGCTTTATTCCCAGGGAAAGGAATATCAGTTTGCACCCTCAAAGAACCAGGCATCAAAGCTAAACCCTGCTTGCTTTCCCAAACCATACTGTGAGGCTTGAGGCCTACTTTCTGCTCAGCCCTAGATCCTTTGGCTATCAAGAACACACTCATTTCTTGCTCACCTCATGCCATGGCATGTAGCACAAGCCTACACAGAGCTTTGTGATTTACAGTGGCCTCCTCTACTCAGTTCTCGAACAACCATCTGGTTTGCTGTTGATACTTGATTTTAGCATGGGGATTATCAAGCCCCTGGTAAATAACAATTTATATCTGGAATACTGCTCCCCCACTCACAATATCAGAAACTTTGTCTAGAAAAATCTAAAACTTTTCAGTGTTCCCTTCTTATCCTGAAGGCTGTGTGCTGCCAAATGTAATTGATGCTATATACAAAAGTAATCTGGATCTGCTGATCCATCTTATTTCAACAGTGGTAATGAGACAGTGTCATCCACAGCTCCTGCAGGATGCTAGCTATTTTAAGGAATGCAGGAAAGGCTATGGGGCACACATAACTCTGCCCTCCAACAGAGAGGAATGGTAGCAGTTTGAAATGGTTGCATGGCTTCCAGCGCTGCCTGTCACCAGCTGTAGTAGTTTCCTCACTCTGTCTACTGGTAGGTCTGGCCCTGAAGCCCACAACACCATATAGGATGGGCCTTCATCTTTGGTATAAGGGTACAAAGAGTTGGCAAAAGGGGATAGGCCAGATTTTATTTTAATGTTAAGTGATTCAGTTAGCAAACATACTTCTGGTTTTCTATTAGGACTCCCAGCTTTATGCTTTACTGGGTTACCATTTTTCCTCCAGAGAAATATAGTGCACACAAATACATGTCAGTACAAATTTACTTATTATGTAACATTGACTTGGAGCTTAACAATGAAAATAAAACCTAAATGGGTGGCAAAAACCTCATCTAGAAAACCATTCATTATTCATTGAAATCTTTCTTTTTGAGCACCAGATGTTTATACAGATGATGTTACAGAACATCATCTGTGCCTTAGAATGAAGTTCTGCAATGCTGCTTATTGGATATTTGTAGAGAAATAGTTTCTTATATGTAAATTCTGATAAGCTTCAGCCACAGATTAAATATTAAATAGACTGATTCACAATGTCTGATAATTTACACTCCACTTCTCCCTCCAAAGTTGTTTTAATCAATAGCATGTGCATTCCACTAAAATCAAAAGAAGTTAACCATCAGCAACGTGACTTCTAATGATGTCATTATATCTGTTTTTCTGTCACTGGTGTTTTGAGGTACCTTACAGATAATAAAGAAATCTAATTAATAAAATAACAAAAGCACATTTTAAAAAATGGGATAAAAACTTGTCCTGACAGCAACTGGAACATAGGATTTTCTTCAAAAAATAAAAATAAAAATGAACACAACAACATAGTCTAAATACTGTTGTTAGTCCCAACTAGAGAAGATCCATTCAATCAATGAAATATATGTAAGTGCTGATCTACCACAGTTCCACTGAATCTCCAGTTCAGTGATATAGAGGCAGGCTGTTGACATCTAAGGATGTTTTGCTCCAAGCTCTACAGCTCTTTTTAAATTTTTCCCTTCTATTTCTCTGAATTGTTTTTACTTGCTCCAAGTAGCTAAATTTGTCATCTCTGGACATAAATGAGAGCATAGAGGTTGTATCTGCTTTACTTTCTTCTAGCCCATGCTTTCATTGGGAGTCAATCCTAGAGATCAGTAATTTTGTATGCTCTTTGTAACAGTTTTGGTATTTTAATTTTACTTTTAAGCTGAGGAGCTAATTTGGCCATTGCTTATTTTAGTTTATAATTTTATAATTTCTCCCAATTCTTGTCTCATTAAGCCACAATAAGGATTATGGAGCAGACTGTTCAAGAAACTTAAGCAACCCAGACAGGAATTCCCATATTCTGTCATAATTCACCCTTTTGAATCTGAGAAATCCAACACAGTGAAGTTGGAGTGTGAATTTTTCAGGCTGCAGATGACTCCGTCTCTGAATCTGACAAGTTGGTAGCTGAAACAGCTGAAGGGCTCCCTTCACAGCAGGTCTTTAACCCTCCCCCACATAATTACACTTTGAGATCCAAGGAAGGAAGAAGTAGAAACTTTGTAGAAGCAGTTTGCTAAATAGAAGACACTGACTAATCAAGTACCTGGCATCCAGAGATAGCTATCTATAAATCTGCTGGGAGTCCTTGGGCTCATCTACATGGGCCAGAATACACACGTTTTCCACCAGCATATTCTGCCTGTGGTACAGGTCTATTCCTCTCCCATTACCAGCACAAATTGATATGGAGTCCAGACCACCACACCAACCCATCGCTGCAGCTGCCATTGTCAACATTGTGTTTTCCAAAATCAGGTTACTGGCCCACAGCATGTGAGCAACGCCAACTTGATGTGACCAGCCTAGTGATGCACTGCAGGCCTGTTTCCTGGCTTTGGAAGAGTGACAGTAGACAGCAACTGCACCAGTGTTTTGCAGTCACGTGGGGCCCAATCCATTTTCTTTTGGCCAGCTGAAGTGCTTTTCCGCAGATATTTTTTAAAAGTGGTGTAACAGGTTTTACTCTGTCTTGGCCCCAGGGGTCATGCAGAATGCCCAGGGACATGACAGGGTAAATGCCCTGCATTATCTGGACTCCAGGGTTCCAAGATGGGATAAACATCCCATCTAGATAAGGCCCTTGCTGTTTTTAACAGTTCACTGTCCGCAACTGGCTGTGCTCTTAGTAGTCCTGTTTCCTGGAACTCTTGACCCCTGGGCTGGTACTGGTGTAATAACTCCTTGTCTCATCCCTATTTGGCTTTAGATAATTGGACTACTGGTTTTGTGAAATGACCTCTGACCTGGCTGAGACCTTGCCCTTGCACATCCCTTCATCTTTTTGGATTGCCCATGCCTGATCTGCACTGGATTGACTTTCCTGTAGATGCTTCCCTTAAGTGAATATACCCTTTGGATATTTGCTGCCCATAGCCATAAGATATGGTCTCTTGGCTTACTTTGGCTTTATGCTCTACAACATCTTACTTTATCTTTATGCTGTGCATCTTTCCTCCTTTTTTTTTTATTGAAACCATGAGTAATTCATTTGGCTGGATCAACAAAAGTGAAGACAAAAAGTGGGCTGGAATTGGACATTGGTGTTGTCAGTAAACCATCTCAGGTACAAGTTGTCAGTTGACTTTCTAGGACTGAATCCCTTAAGCAATTTTCATTTTTAGGCAGAGATTTTGAACTACTAGGTTATGAAGGAGGACACTGTGACAGGTCATCATAATCTCTTGAACTTGTTCAGTAGGTGATGCTCCCAGAGCTGACGCTTATTCAATATGTTTTTTTTTCTTCTTCTTTGGACTGATGATTTGCCCCTAGGCCAAGAAGAAAACTGGTCAGTAGTTTTATGGTGATGTGAATAAGAGGGAGATTATTATTAACAAAAACTCTAATTAAACAGTCTAATTAAATGGACTCACTCATCAAAGATGAGTCTTGAAGGAAGCTGACCTAGAGGAATTCTTCAGAGAATCGAAAGGTACAAGAAAAGTGTGCTTTTATTTCAGCTCTCTGCCTCTGATTTTGTTTAGGTCCTCTGAATCATTAAAGAGCCTGAACTTTGATTTGCCTCAATTATGGAATAATAAGATTCCTTTTATATAGTGGGGTTTGTGTTCCTTCCCCCCCCCCCCCCGTTCCTTATTGTCTGGAGAGGAATCATTTGGACCATCTTTTTATTTTTAAATACTGAGGTTTACTTTATAGATATTCAACTGTTTTTGCAGATAAGATGAGCCTCAGAAATCATTCCCAAAGCACCTCTCATATGTCACCCCTCCCCAGACTAAACAGCCTAAAATTGGTGAGTTTTTCAGATCCTGCCATAATGTTCTAGAAACTTAAGGCTCCAGAGTTTCAGCAAACACATATGAACAAAATAGTCACAAACAGCTACATAAATGAGACCATGTATGTGAATATTGATTACAAACAAGTCCACATTGATTCACTGGATCTACAATTTTATTTAGGCCCATAATTAAGCCACAGCAATGTAGATTTGTTTGAACAATCATCATCAATGTTTCTTAAATACTGCTGTCAATACTCCAAAGGGGGAAAGTACCTTGTAGGGTCAGATCTGGTGTTATTGGAAGAGAGGGACTTCCAACAGGAGCAATGTTTGAATTTGATCAAGCATATCCTAATGCATAACAACAGAAACTTACAAGATCTGTTAGATGTGGCACATAAAACCTGTGTTCATTTCAGCAACTCTGTGAAGCCTCATAAAATTTTGAGAGCATAACAGTACACTTACAATATACTTCTGCCTCAAGTGAAGCAAGAAATACCCATCAAAGTCTCCTTTCTACATGCTAAACACTCCAGAAATCAGGACCATGGCAATGTGCAGTTCATTGCTTTGAGTAAGATCATTGGGGCTGTGTGCCGAAAAGCACTGTTAGCTCTCACAAGTAGATAAGATTATTCCAATGCCCATTGACAGATTTTAATGTATAATATAAGATTTGTAACTTTCATTTCAAGATTATTAGAAACATTAATTCAAAGGATGCATATAAAACATAGAAGTATCTTAATAACAGTAGACTAGAATCTAGACTTAGAATAAGAAGCACATGAGCAAAACATAATAAAAATGATGGCAAGATACTTTTAAGATAAGAAAAAAATGAGTGCATTTTTTTAAAAAAACATAGTAAGACTATGGAAGAGACACCTCAGTGTTTTCAGTCTTACTATATTGATCTTTTGTCATGTTGTCTGCATGTTGTACTGTGGTATTATGAGAGGAAGAGCCCACAGACTATTAAATTAGGTGCATCAGGTTACACCCTTAAGGCCTCTCAGGCTTGCTTGCAATAAGGGACATAATAAAATAAATGCCATTAACTTTGGTTCTCCATTTTGTGAATACTTATCTCTATCCAGGGCAGAGCTCACATGCTCCTTTGTAGTAAGGCAGCACAGAGTTGTTTATATCCCTTTTCATTGTCCATGACCTCTTCTACTATGTATTGGGTATATAATTTTCCTGAGTTCTCAAGAATTCCTGAAAATTAGGCAGGCAAGATGCCACTTTCCCAATATGACCTTGGCTCATCATATTAAACTCTCCCTAAATGCCTCACTCTTCAGCATATCAGCTGGCCTTATTGGGGGGAAAATGACATTATCTTAGGAAAGCATAACAAATTGTAATATTTCTGTGAAAGAGTATGTTTGTATGTTACAGAAGTACCATTTTTAATTGGCCTATGTACATAGAAACACACTTTCTTTAATAGCCAGTACAGCTATGGTGATCACTGTTTTTACTGCAGTCATTCATCTAGCTGACAGCTTGTGGTCATAGCAACATGGTTAATTGATAGCTGACAGACTTGGCAGCCAACTCATAAGACAGCAGGGAAAATTAAGTAAGTAACTCAGCTGCTCTTTTTGTTAAGACAGTATATGGCAGGTAACTTGAAAAGCAGAAATATGTGGTTGTAGATTTTTATTTTTATTTTTTGGTCTTAAACCTAAATCCATTTACTTATTTATATTCATTATTAGGTTACAGAGTAAAATCTATCATTGTTATGTTTCCATTCCTACTTCTACTCCTTGCTACAGTAAGCTTGGAATTCTCATTTATTTGAATATATTTGCATCTACTGTATCCATAGTTTCTGATTGCTTATGTTATTCATAGAAATTTGTTAAAATCTATTGTACCTGTCTAGCCACCTGGAAAGAGCAACCAGGACACAAAGGACAACAAAGCTATGGGGCTCTGGAATAATTTTATTCCAATACTAATGTGGAATAAGAAAACTTTGAATAGAAAATATATCCTACTCCAAGAGAAGCAAAAAGCAGCTGCTGTGAAAGAAAGGATGATGAGGTAGTAAAGAAGCAAACTGAACAACAGAAAAGGCCTGAAGGAAATTCCTTTTGGAGTGAGAGTGTCTTCATACCAACCTAAAGAGGCAAAGAGTACCATATATTCACAAACCTTTGACAAGCATCCCTCCCACTATCAGTTATCAGAAAGAATGGTGAAGGAATGCAACTAAGGCAGAAGCTATGAAGAATCACAAGAGAAGAAATTCCACAGGGTAGAGGTTTAGATAGCTATGCCCAGGCCATCAAGTAATTATGAGGATCTGCTAATCCTTTTAAGAAACAAAACTCTGCTCAGTCCTCTTTCTTGGGCAGCTTTGAAGGAATATGGAGTAGATACTAATGCAGTGGTGGCTTATGATCTGAGTGGGGGCAGGGAGGACCGCAGAACATTTTGAAATGGTGTGTCCTACTGCTCTGGCCAAGCCACTTATGCACCGGCCACTTTATAAGTTTATAAGGCAGCCTTATGGATCCCTATAACCACTTCCCTTTCTGGGTTATTTGCAAGGGGACCACTGAATGGCAGGGAACCCCCTCAAATAATCTATACCTCCCCAATGTTGTCTCTCTCACTATCTTTGCCTTCTGTAGTAGAGAGCTACTAGCTGGGCTGCTCTCAGACTATGCTGCCTGCATTTCATGTTCTTACTACTTAATTTACACCGCACTCCAGATAATATGCAACCCAATGTTTTGCCACCTTTGCACAAGAGGAGATTGGAAATGGGAAATAATATGTTGCTGTTGAACATTCTGGATCAAAACGTCTGATACTTGAAGAGGCAGCCTTAGTTAGCTTTTTTCCTCCTGTCATGGAAGCCAAACCAAGGAGGGCAAGTTTGATTCCAGAGGGCTCCAAGGTTCACTCAGCCTTCCATCCTTTCGTAGGTCGGTAAAATGAGTACCCAGCTTGTAGGGGCAATTAGCTAACACGCATTGGAAACTGCTTAATGCAGTGTAGATGTATAAATCGCTATTGCTTAAAACAATTTGTAAGCTGCTCTGATAGCCCTGTGGCTGAAGAGCAAGGTATTAAAAAATAAGAAGGAGATCTTCTCATCTCCTTCATCCATGGAAATATTACCCATTTGTTTAATAATAATGAAACATAAAATTCAGATCTGGACTGAGGGAAACCTGATTCTTTTTATTCCACAGGGATACAGAAAAGGAAGAAGTGAAGAGAAAGTAAATACTGTATCAGATAACTAACAAAATCCCAGTCAATGTATTTTTTTTCCTGTCAGGCTGTTTTTAATACACACAGTCCTGTCTCTTTCTAGGAGACATATGTTATTGGAAAGATTAGTTTTGCAGTACCTATTGCTACTGCCAGCCTGAATCAAAGTAAATTTAGAGATGTACTGACAGTCTAATACCTTCTATCAGGGTTTGCCTACAGATAAGAGGTGGAAAAAAACATGTGTTGAAGGCCACCCTTAAAAACTCTAGGTGCTGTAAGTTTATGAAAATTGAATATTTGGAATACTTTACAGCATGCCATTTTACTGTATGTACCATTGAGATATACAGGTACATAACACCTTTGTGATTCTTCAAATGTTTTAGAAGAAGGCAACCTGTACCATTCCTTCCAACTCTCTCAATTTGTCAGGGACAGTCATGATTAATCATCTGCCACCCCACTTTTTATGCTGCTTTTAAAATATCCTGGTTTCTCCTCCTCCTACCACTTCCCCCTGTTTCCCACAGCTTACTTTAATTGATGACAACTGAGTTCATAGTGCAAAAGTAGTTTCCATTCATTTAACTCAGCAGTGAGATGGGAGGGGAGGGGTAGAATTTTGCCCTTCCCAGTAGAATCTGACCAAAACAAACTGATGCAGTTTTCCCCAGCTTCTGTATTCTTCCTCCATAATAACATTTGCCATCTGGACCACACTTTGATCTTGCTTAGCCACACATGTCCTGGTTTTCATCTGTAAAATGTTGGAGGGTATGCTTTACTATGCACAAGGGTCCTAATAGCCAAACAGTTTGCAAAGCACTGCAGCAGCTACCATGCAGAGACCATTTTACAGACCTGTTTTATCATGGAGCATGCCTAGATGGACAGACTAGGAATGGCAGAATATTGTGAGTTTATAAAGAGCTCTTTAAACAGTATTACATCAATATGCTACAGAGCCCTGAAGGTTTTAGTCAGTGCTCCTTCTAGTTGAAAGCTAGTATGTCTAGTTGAAATTAAAACCAGGAAATATTTACAGCTAAATCAGATTTTAGATTATAGCCCCATTTCCACATAATGATATCAATGCGAGACACATTTCACTTTGGCAGTACTCCTTCCTGTTACAATAAGGATCTGAAAACAAGAAAAAACATTAATAGGATAATTTGTACATGCCTTGCCAACAGCCACTGAGCAAGAATGGAAGACAGTGATTGCCATTGGTGCCAGGAACAAAGTTTCTATACGAACTTGTTTACTTCAGCCTTCTTGGATTACTGCAGCATTGTGTGATTTTGCTCAACATAGCAAGAGTGTACAAACTTCGGCCTGTAAGATCAGCTTTCTTTTCTCAGTAGAAGCCTGAGGTCCAAAAATCTGCAGTATCTTGACTCAGCTAAGCGGATAGCCATTACAGGTGTTAAGGAACAGATGTTCAGCCCCAGAATTTGTGACCTTTATCAGAAACAATCACAACATTCCTTCACAAATATTTTATTCTGCAACCCTCCTTACAAGGTGGTTCTTCCATCATCCCACAAGGAATCTTTTTCAGCACCATGGAGGGAAGGCTTTCTAGTTTTTGCTACTGTTAGGCAATGGAGAGTAGGGGCTCATCTACATGGGCCAGGGTATGCCAGCTTCCCGCCAGCATATCCTGCCCACAGATCAGGCCCGTTCCTTCCCTGTTACCATCACCAAATGAAAGGAAACCCAGCAGGCATGCCAGCCTGTCGCTGCAGCCACTGCTGTCACCTCCCCTGATCTCCTGGAAGCCTTGTTCATCCCCTGAATGTGACTAGCCTTGTTCACAGGCTGCAGGATTCCTTCCTGCTTTGGCAGACTGGCAGCTTCAGTGTAGGGGTGTCCTGCCAGGACAGGCTTCTGCAGTCATGCAGGACCCAATTTGGTTTTTGTCATCTAAAGTGGAGTTCACCAGGTATCATTTTAAAATATGTTATCAAGCCCTATGGCATACTCCCCTTGTCTTTGCCTGGTTGTTGCCCTGGGGGTCATGAGGACTGCCCAGGGGATGAACAGGGCAAAAGCCCTGCACCATCTGGATTATAGGGCTCTAAAACAGAGTAAACTGTCCGTGTAGATAAACTCTAAGAAACCTTGCCAATCTACTCCAAACCTTCCTGATTTTTGCCCACCCTTACTGCTAGCAATTGTATGGGCTACTCTTCCTTGAAGTGCAAGCAATTAAGAATTCAAAGAACAGTCAAACTGTAAATGCTTGTTTGCTTGGCTTTCTCTAGAAAAGAAGATATAATACTGATTGTTGTGCATTAGTGCAAACTGGTAACAGTGTTCATTTGTCTCCACGGTTTTTGGCAAAATCTCTTGTATGCAAAGCTGTTCATGTTTGATGTCCACATGGAGCCATACCTGCAAATCAACATGGTGGCCAAGAGTGAATCACTCATGTTAATATTTTCCACAAGTTGTGACCACTGCAGAGTATTTTTTTTTAAAACTGTAAATCTAAGGTATGCAAGTGTGACCTTCGATTTAAAAAGTTGTTTGGTTGCCTTAGCACAGCAAAAAAGCCCATGATCACTACTACAAAACTCCAAACTGGCACTTCCCAGCCACATTATTGCTGGCAAGACTGACTCCCACATGCCTGACCAATTGGTATCCACTTTCATTCTTAGCTAGTAATGCGCAGTGATGCGATTCAGTTGTCCTAACGAGCAGGAGTGTGCATTTCCCCCACATTAAAAAAAAAAATAGGAAAAGCTGTGAAGGCTTTTCCTGCCTAGTTTTTGGCCCCCCTCCTTCCAAGTACGGCAAATTGATGTGGATTCTTGTTGGGACAGAAGGGGTATTCTCCTCAAATTCTATGAGTTTTTCACCATCTGGGCAACCCTGGTTTAACAGACATGTGACATGGAATTCAGATCATACATCCTCATTCTTTAGGTATATCTAATTAAGGTAAAGTAAGCTTAGTTTGCCTTTGTTGTTATTGGGGGTTAAAATGAAACCCCTGATTTCATTCATTGGCTAAACTTATGTTAAGAATGACAAAACTGTAAATGTACGTGTTACAACATTAAAATTCTAGAAGAAAAAATGTAAAATTGAACAATTCATCCATGTATTATTTGCCTTAGCATTATACTTACGTCATAATGTATCTTCCTAAAAAGAATAACTCATTTTATTTACTGACAGTAATGAATACATAAAACAGTGAGAGTTTTGTTTAAACCACTTAAATCAGCAGGAGCGATAAAACTGTATGTAGTTTTGCTATGTACATTATTTGGTAAGATATATCAGTTCTTCCAATGATCCACTAGAAGGAGCTAGATAGTAACATCTCAGAGAGAAAGTTCATTTCTCTTTTTAAAAAGAAACATGAGAAGATTTAGTTGAAGGTTGCATGTTTCCTTAAAGTATGTACTCCCCCGCTTTTTATTTGTTGGCAAATATTTTTTTCATTAACTACATTGCTAAATAGTCATTATATTCATTATATTTCCTGAAATAACTTTGGATCAGTATGGAAAGAAAATGTGTGTTGACATGAGCAAGAAATAACACAGAACTATTCAGATTGAGTAATGGAAAGTAGTGATAGCCAACATATCTCCTAATAGAATATCAGTGCTATAATTGTATGCTAATTCAAATTGACACAGTACATCTAGAGCATGATGCAAAATATATACATATTAGGTTTGCCAGATCAGCAGCATACACTCCTTGAGATTTCAGTCCCCAAACCTGAGACTAGGGTTGTTGCCACACTGCAGAAATAACGCAGTCTAATAATAATAATAATAATAAAATTTATTTATATCCCACCCCTCTGCAAGCAATCGGGGTGGCTTACAACGATAAAATGGTAGACAGTATAAAACAACCCAAAACCCCTCCCTCCCCTTAAAACATTATTAAATTAATACAAGTTAAAATCAATATATAATACAATATGTTAAAAACCCTTTTAAGCAGGCAGCATCTGTTTGGAGATCCAAAAGCAACCTCCAGAGGGGGTTCCTGAGGCCGGGGTTAGCTATTCCGGAAAAGCCTGCCCGAAGAGAACCGTCTTGACAGCCTTTTTAAAGCAGTCTGACACTGTTTTAACTGTCATGGTTCAATGCTATGGAATTCTGGGATTTGTAATTTTCTGAGATAGTTAGCCTTCTCTATCACAGAGCTCTGGTGCCACAACAAACTACAAATCCCAGGATTCCATAGGGCCGAGCCATAATAATTAATGTGGTGTCAAACTGCATTATTTCTGCAGTGTGACAGCAGCCTATGTCAGACTGCCAGCTTGGTTTCTTGCAGTGCCCCAGAGACAAACAGGCAAGTGTTGAAAGTAAAGTCTGAACTGTTTCTCAGTGAATGACAGTTGGAATGGACATGGGGGTAATCTGAGTACCGTATATTCCAGCGTATAAGACAACTGGGAATATAAGACAACCCCCCCCCAATTTTACAGTAAAAATCTAGAGTTTGGCATATATTCACCGTATAAGACTACCCCCCAATTTGGCTGGCTGGCTGGCTGGGGGAGCCTTGCCAGCTGATCCTCTTTGTTTCCCAACTCACGAGCATCTCCTTGTGAGTTGGGAAAGTGAACAGGATCAGCTGGCTGGACTCTCCCAGCCAGCCGCAACATTCACCCCTCTCTTCCACCTTCGCTTGCTCCCCAAAGGGGGTGAAGGCAGAGGAGGGGGCCGAAAGAACTCAGTTTGCCTCGGCCACTGCCCATTCCCTCTGTCTTCATTCCCTTTGCGAAGGGAATGAAGACAGAGGGGATGGGCGGCCTCCGTGGCAAACCACAGCATTTGCCCCTCTCTTCCACCTTCCAGTCACCCTTGACTTGAAGATGGAAGAAAGGGGCAAATATACCAGGTTTCCCTCGTCGGCCCCGACTTCCCTCCATCTTCAATCCCTTTGGAAGGGAATGAAGACACGGGGAATGGGCAGCAGCCGTGGCAAACTGCAAGATTCGCCAGGAAGGTGGAAGAAAGGAGCAAACTTATCCGGTTTGCCTTGGCTGCTGTAAGGGTGGCTGGAGGGGGGGGGCTTCCTAGCCACCCACCCCCTCCCCAAAGCTGCGATCGGAAGCCCGATCCTGGCTTCGGGGAGGGTTGAAGGGTGGCTGGAGGGGGGCTTCCTAGCCACCCACCCCCTCCCTGAAGCCATGATCGGGAGCCCAATCGTAGGTTCTGGAAGGGTGGCTGGAGGGGGGGGGCTTTCCAGCAACGTTCACCGCCCTCCTCCGTCTTTGTTTGCTCCCCAAAGGGGGAGAAGGCAGAGGAGGGGGGGACGAATGAACCGGTGAACACTTTGCCTCACCCCTCCCACCCGATCTCCTGCCTCTTCGTTCCATTTGCGAAGGAAGCGAAGAGGCAGGAGATCGGACATCATGGTGAAGCAAAGTGTATCTGGCGTATAAGATGACCCCTGATTTTGGAGGCTATTTTTCAGAGCTCAAAGGTCATCCTATATGCCGGAATATATGGTAAATAAATTCAGAATTTGGGTAAAATCCAGTTAACTAGGAAATATGATGACCCAGAGCTAGAAGAGAGAAATAAGTTTTCGTGGGATTTTTTAATAGCCTGAGAGATGGTACAATGTGTCCCATAGCTGCAGCAATCACCTCTGGTCCTGCTAGGACTCATATCCTACAGTGCACATGACACATTGAGGCTTTTTCTAGGCTATTTGAAGCTGACGGAGGTTATAGAAGGCTCAACACCATTGCTTATGGAGGTGCTCCCCGACCTTGCACAGCTGATGCCAAAGGACCAGATATATTCTGCTCTCTGGCTTCCCTCAAACGGCCCAAGCACATGCAGCCCACTCCCTCCCTCCCTCTGCCCCATTCTCTCACAAGGGTCTTCCCTTTGGTACTATATTTTGGTGCACAGTATTAGACATTCCTTACAAATGTCTTCATGCTGAGCTGGAGAGCCCTGGTTCCAGCTAGGAATGAATTAGCTACTTCACATACAAAAACCATCTCTCCATCATTTTATCTCCACATTTTGAAGTACATACCTCCTCCTGTGATTTGTATCCCTGAGGCTGGTAACCCTAACATGTACAGATCATGTTCTCATGCATTCTGTAAAACATCTTATGCAACTAGTCTTACCATAAAATTGACGTCCTCCCTTTTGTCCTAATGTTCATTCTTTGTACAGATAGAAATTATAAGTTTTGAATTCACATTTCTTGGGAGAAATAACCATGGTATTTCAGCCGACAGTATTTATTAGAGGTAGAAACCTTAGCACACCTATACTTTGTAGTAACTAGTTTGCATGTCTCTCTTTGGGAATTTGGGCACAGCAGATAGTTACATTATTTCTTGTTTGTTGGACTCAACTACACCCTCTCTCTGTCTACATCAATCAGTCGTCAATTCTTCTACCTTTGCTTGTGTGTCCTCCATTTTGTAGAGTGAAATTGTTCCTCTCTCCTCCATGTTTGAAGAAACTCTCACCACAGTACTTATAAGTAAAGCTACGTCACATGTATTTGTTTGTTTTTCAACAAAGACGACAAAGCTTGTTTCTTATTTCACTGCTACACCTTATATATGGGTGGTGGTGTGGTGGGACCATTGCCCACTTTCTGCTTGCAAACATTAATTACTCCACTTACACTACTATTTCTCAGATTTGTCAACAGAGTTTTGTCAGTGGAACCAAAAAATGGGTGATTAAGTTTGCCCTATAGGTCTTTGTACTACCTAAAGATCTGATCCTGAGGATTTGCCAGACATTACCTGAAGCAAATATTGAAATGTGCAAGCATTATGTCAGGAAAGGGAATCATACTTAATTACTGAAAGTTATATAGCTTTTATCCTTTTTGCAAACAAAAAGAAATTTGGCTTCGGTACAGCATGTAGTTTCATATAATTGCATATCATTGGTCCGTACAGTCAGCATGAGCAGAAGAAAAATGAGCTTCTATATAATAGTTTGCTGAGCGCAATATGTAAAACAATTATTCTGAAGGCTTGAGAATTATATTCTCTTTTCTGGCACCCAAATTTCACATTACCTTTAATTAGCAGTTTTAGACTAAGTCAGTGTTTTTTGGGTTTTTTGCTTTAACTGAATTTTAAGCATATGGGAACCAATCTGGATTGGAAGTTGTGTGTGGACATCTTTAACTCTTTGCTAACCTGATTCTCACTCGTCCCTTCATACCTGTATTTTCTAGTGAAAATAAATGCTCAGTTCAATGAATGGGCCCACCTTTCCTGTGTAATTTGCAGACTTGGTGATTCTGTTTTAGACTGGGGTCACTGTTGATCACTACTGTTGCTGTGTTTGAACAATTTTTTCTTCTGTCCTAGGGACTGGGTCCTTTATTTTTTTAAAAAAATAAACAGTTGGGGGGCGGGAGTGCACCAATTTAGCTGCATGCTATGTATTAAAGGTGACATGTAGTTTGGCCCTGAGTTTTGGTGGAGCCTTGTTTTTCTGGTTTCATTCTTTTCCTTCTAAGCATTCTATTTATATTTCTATTAATAGAAACTCTTTATCTGCTTTGACTCTTTCAGCTGGAGTTCTTCAAGGATCTGTTTTTAGTGTTCTTTTCCCCCTTCTTTCCCTTCCCCAACACTCTCAGGTGTTATTTGGTCTTTGAACACTGATTATCACTTTTAGGTGGAAAATATGTGGTTCTACTGTTACTCTTCCAATATATGTCCACCCTCAATTTCTAATATATCTCTTTGTCTTTTTGTATTACTAGCTGGATGACTTCTCATTACCTTTATCTTAATTTATCTACCACCAGCCTCTCAGCTATTTTTTCCCTTGCACAGTGCCCTGCAGAGTATTCAAACACTCTCTTCCACCTTTTCACATTTTGTTGTATTATAACCTGGAGCTGTAATAGATTCAATTGGCATTGTTACTACTTGATATCCACAGAACTGTGAAGGCACAAAATAGTTCTAGTGTGGCACAAAAGTTAAATAAAGAAAAACAAATGACACTTGCTGATTTTACCTTTCATGAATTTATCTAACTGCCTTTATTGGTGTTGGAAGCCATAATGGGAGAAATATTAATGTGAATAAATTATTCAGATAGTTAGTTTTCCCCTACAAAGGATGTGGGTCTTTTAAAATAACAACCCAAGGCATAACATTTTGTCAACATTAGCAATTAAACCCAAAGTTCTTAAATATACTCACAGTTTGACTGCTGTTAATTGTACTGTATCTATAAATATTTGGTTACTAACTGCACAATTTATGAAATCCATGAATATATTATTGATAGTGTCATTACGAAACTTGGCTTTAAAAATATTTTCATCCTTTTCACCACAAATCCCTAAGATATTTTGTAAACTCTACATTCTGTTCCATATTTTGACAGGCTTAACTATGGAACAGAAGCAGATGGAAAGTTTCTCTACATTAGTTAGTTTCTCTTGTTGCTTTTTAATTTTCAGTATTACCTCTTCTATTAAGTTTGTTTTCCCTTTCAAATTTCCTATTTCTACTTTCATATCTTCCAGATCTTTATTGATCTTATCCATCTTTTCCCCCAATATTTCTGCTTCCTTTTTGTAGTCTTATCTGATCTCCTTCCTTATGTCTTTCAGCTCACATCTTATTTCTTGTTTGAAATTTCTTAACTCTGTTCACAGTTCTTCCAATATTAGATTATGCTTTTCTGGAATTTTTAGTGTTTATAGTGAGCCTCGTCTCACTGTCGTTGTTGTTCTTTGTGCCTGTTGAGTCACCTTTCTTGTACTATAAGCCATTCTATTTCTTTTTAATTTTACTGATTATTTCCTTCTTTATTCTTCTATAATTTAGATTCTTAAATTTAGTTTACTTAGATTTAGCTTTCTTTAACTTATTCTTATTTGACTATGTGTGTGTCTGTGTGTGCGCACGTGTGTTCCTTTATCTTGCTTTAATTACCTCTTTATATAATTCCCCTATTGTCTGTCCTATAGTATGTTAGTATAATTAATATATGTACTTCTGTAAGTGAAATTTTGAGTGAATATCTTAGAATAGAGTAGAGTAGAGTAGAAGGATTTCTATATATCAGTTGTACCACTGTATGCGTGTGTGTGTGTGTGTGTGTGTGTGTATATATATATGTTAGTTTGTATGTATAATCAGGGATAGGTATGTTTGTATATATTGTAAGTATATTTATTTCCCAATGATCTGTGACAGTCTGTATGTATTCTGTAAATGTCAATATATAATTATATTGTCCATTGTCTTATTTCATTCCTAATAGTTGTGTGTGGGTATGTGTATGGGTATGTATCTAAGAGTATGTTTATATATGTAGTATTTTTTCATTATATATATGTGTGTGTGTTTGTGTATGTAAGTATATATATAAAATACAATCTTTAAGCTTATATTTTATATAATATAATATAACACATTGTAATGTTTATCTATTTATATTGTAGCTTGGTAAAGAATGCTTATACTAAACAGTATGCTTATACAAAACTATATAATATCAATATATTAATGTATTATATATTATATAATATTATATAATATTATATAATATTATATATTATATAATATTATATAATGACACGGAGGTCATGCACTCCACGATAAATTCCACGAATTCCTTGTGAATTGCTGGAAAAAAGGGGAACTGCCATCAGACTTCCGAGATGCAGTCATCATCACCCTGTACAAGAAAGAAGGAGCAAAATCCGATTGCTCAAACTATCGAGGCATAACACTGCTCTCTATTGCTGGAAAAATCCTTGCAAGGATACCCCTGAACAGATTAGTTCCTGTTATTGCAGAAGAACTTCTCCCTGAAAACCAATGTGGCTTCAGAGCCAATAGGAGTACTACAGACATGGTATTTGCCCTTAGACAACTGCAAGAAAAATGTTGGGAGCAGAACAAGGGTCACTATGTAACATTTGTCGACCTTACCAAAGCCTTCGACACTGTGAGTAGAAAAGGTCTGTGGCAGATCCTGGAAAGACTAGGATGTCCCCCCAAATTCCTTAAAATGATTATCTTGCTACACGAGGGCCAGCGTGGTCAAGTCAGATATGGCGATGCTCTTTCAGAGCCCTTTCTAATAACTAATGGAGTGAAGCAAGGTTGTGTTCTTACACCAACTTTATTTACAATTTTCTTTAGCATGATGCTCCAAAGGGCTACAGCAGAGCTTGAAGAAGACGGCGGCATCTATATAAGTTACCGTACTGATGGTAGCTTGTTTAACTTAAGCCGTCTGAGGGCTCACACTAAGACTCTAAACTATCTAGTCCGTGACCTGCTCTTCACTGATGCTGCTGCCCTTGTTGCCCACACAGAAGCAGCTCTGCAGTACCTAACATTCTGCTTTGCAACAGTTGCAGAGCTGTTTCAGCTGGAAGTCAACCTGAAGAAAACAGAAGTTCTTTACCAGCCTGCACCACAGGACGAACACCACCATCCCCACATTGCCGTCGGCAAATCTGTGCTCAGGTCCATTCAGCAGTTCACCTACCTGGGAAGCATCATCTCCTCAGATACCAAGATTGACAAAGAGATAGATCACAGATTAGCAAAGGCATATAGCACATTTGGAAGACTTCACAAAAGAGTCTGGAGCAATAAACACCTGAGGCAAAGCACAAAATCAGTGTGTATAGAGCCATTGTACTGTCGATTCTCCTTTATGGATCTGAAACATGGGTCACCTATCGCCACCACCTATGACTCCTCGAAAGCTTTCATCAGCGCTGTCTAAGCACAATCCTAAATATACACTGGACTATGTGACGAATGTTGCTGTCCTTGAGCAAGCAGGGATCACCAGCATTGAGGCCATGATACTGAGAACACAGCTGCGCTGGGCAGGGCACATTTCTAGGATGGAGGGCCATCGTCTCCCAAAAATACTACTCTATGATGAACTCGCCACAGGCCAGTGTAAGAGGGGTGCTCCAAAAAAGCGATACAAAGACTCCCTGAAACAACATCTCAGGCTCGGCCAAATTGATCACCAACAGTGGTCCGCCCTGGCCTCACATCGGGAGGCATGGAGATGCACAATCCACAATGCTGCAGTCTTATTTGGGAACTCATGCCAAACAAGTCTTGAAGAGAAATGACAACGCAGAAAGAATCACAACCCAAAAACATCATCCAAGGAGACTTTCTGCTGCGCTTTCTGCAACCAGACTTGTTTATCTCGGATTGGCCTTTTTAATCATCAGCACGCTTGCAGCAAGTGCAGGATGAGTCCTTCCTGAATCTTCGTTTGCGAAGAAAAGCCAGAGAGAGAGAGAGAGAGAGAGAGAGAGAGAGAGAGAATGTTCTATTAATTCGCAACCAAGTTGCCTCTACAATTTCAAATGGATATATATGAACTTTCCTCCAAAATAGATTCTGAACAACTCTATTTTAATTTCACAATATCTTCTCTTAGGTCTTTAGATCCCTGCACTTTTCTCAATCCCTTCTGAGCCTTTTTTGAATACACCCAGTAACAGTTCCCTCCTGTAATTAACTTTCTCTCCTACCTGTGCTTGTTCAATAATTCCTCTGTATATCTATGTCGTAACACAATAAATCACAGAGAGTGAGATTGGGAACTTGTTAATTACTTAAGACTTAAATCAACTGATCTTATGCCTCTTATACCTCCCACCCCCTCTATCTCACAGTTCCCTCCTTCTTCCTTATCCAATTCGTGTTTGTTCTTCTGACTTGACATTAAACTGAAAAAATATTTTTGAGTCACGCCATCGCACCGTCGCTCTCTTCTTTCCACCCAAGTAGTTCACTCAAATGAATTTGCTCGTCTCTTCACAGCTGTGTCACAAATTGCAAACAGTCTTTTCCCTTGCGCTTTCCCCCAGCTGTTAAACTTCTTCACTCAAGTTCCCCCCCCCTTAACACCACCTTCCCAGTAACACAATCTATGGAGTCTTTTACAACTTATGGGAAAAATAACCAAAAGAATCATAGAATGATAGAATTGCAGAGTTGGAAGAGACCACGAGGGCCATCCAGTCCAACCCCTCTGCCATGCAGGAAATCTTGATCAAAGCATCCCCGACAGATGGCAGTCCAGCCTCTGTTTAAAGACCTCCAAGGAAGGAGACCCCACCACACTCCGAGGGAGTGTGTTCCACTGCCAAACAGCTCTTACTGTCAAAAAGTTCCTCCTCATGTTGAGGTGGAATCTCTGTTCCTGGAGCTTGCACCCATTGCTCCGTGTTCCAATCTCTGGAGCAGCAGAAAACAAGCCTGCTCCATCCTCAGCGTGACATCCCTTCAAATACTTAAACAGGGCTATCATATCACCTCTTAACCATCTTTTTTCTAGGCTAAACATACCCAGCTCCCTAAGTCTCTCCTCATAAGGCATGGTTTCCAGACCTTTCACCATTTTAGTTGCCCTTCTCTGGACACGCTCTAATTTGTCAATATCTTTTTTGAATTGTGGTGCCCAGAACTGGACACAGTATTCTAAGTGAGGTCTGACCAACACAGAATAGAGTGGCACTATTACTTCCCTTGATCTAGACACTATACTTCTATTGATACATCCCAAAATCGCATTGGCCTTTTTAGCTGCCGCATCACACTGTTGGCTCATGTTCAACTTGTGGTCTACTAGGACTCCTAGATCCCTTTCGCACATCGTCTCATTCAGCCAGGTCTCTCCCATCCTATATTTATGCATTTCATTTTTCCGCCCTAAATGCAGTACTTTACATTTCTCCATATTGAATTTCATTTTGTTAGCTTTGGCCCAGCTCTCCAGTCTATGAAAAATGTGGCCCCAATGTATACTGAACTTCTCAAGCCGATTTTAACTCCTCTCAGCTCTGTCTGAGAAATAGGCTATGTAATAAAAAGGATTCTCATGCACAAATTCAGTCTTTCAACTTCAGCTTCTCCTAGGCTGATATATGAAGTATATAAACTCAACAAAGGTTTAAGTCCATTACTTACTGCAAAGTTCCTGCTATATTGTTTAGTGTTTATTTTAAGCTCCCATTCGTGTTGTATCTCACAGTCACCATACCTGCAGCTATAATGGCTTTCTACTCGAAGCTTTCTCAACTTTAAACCTCAGGTTTCAAATTTCAGGCTTCAAACTTCAAGTCAGCTAAGCCTTTTCTCCTTTATAATTATTGTTTTAAATTCAGTTTGAGAGTTCAAATCTGAAGAAGGACTCCTCCCTCCTTCTCTTCCAAGACACTCAAAGCTCGTTTGTTCTTTAATTCTTTAGATCTTTCTTCTGTTTTTAAGTTGCACGGTTCGGCTACTGCCCTTTATGGCTTCTTCCATGGTGCTGGGATGCCCTTAGCTCGACCACTGCTCCACTCTTGCGAGAGCCTCCACCCCCACCTGACTGAAGCAGCTCCTTCACTCTTCCAGGCTACCTTCCCTCTGTCTTCCCAGAGAGAGAGCCCTAAGATCAGCTTAAGGGAAAACAGCCACCGCAGTTGAACGAAGTTGGCGTGGAGCTAACACGGAGCTCGTGTCCGACTCCTCCCCGCTCTCAAGCGGAAAGTCCCATGTGTGGAAAGTCCAATGTGTGGAAAGTCATATGTGTGGAATGCCTTGGGCGATTCACTTAGCATTTAGATGACTGTCTAAGACCCTCTTCCTCTGGAAGGAAATTAGTGTCTGATTTTCTCCCCACTTCACTATTTAAGTTTTATGGCTGGCTCTCAACATCCTAATATTTAAGATTTTGATCCTGAATTTGCTATCTTGCTTTTGTTGTTTTGGTTATGTTATGATTTTATTGATTGGCTGGTGTTATTACATTTGTAAACCACTCCAGGGGCATTAGAAAATTGGGTGCTTTATACATGTAATAAATACATTAAAACATAGTGTTAGAAAACCAACTAAATTCTCACATGGTAGTCACAGTAGTCCCCCGTAGGAAATAGAATTTCATTTCTATTTCAATGAAATCAATGAACATTACAATGGAGGTCATGAGCAGGGCCTCCAAATGGCTAGGCAAGCTTCTATGGTTTTAACTGGTCCTTGATATAACTTGATCCCAAGCCATTTAGGGCTAAAGTCAGGGGAGGGCAGCTCTGAAGGTCAAGGGCCTGATTTTGTTGTAGGTCATACAAATTGTCCTAACAAGTTATTTTCACTATCCCCCCCCCCAAAAAAAACCAACCCTGGAAATAACTACAAGTAATTTCCAGTTTCAGAGAAAATAATATACTTGATCTTAGCCAAAAGTCCAAGAAGCAATTAATAATAATCAGAAATAGTTTTTCCATATTAAAACTTTGCTTTACAGGAGAGCTACTCCTGCTTTTAAAGTAATGACCAGCATGTTGAAAATGAAAGTAGAATATGCTGTTCAGTCCTTAGTTTTCTGCTTTATGTAGCTTTGAATGGAGAACTGGACTAGAATGTTGATCTACACAACCAAGAGACCAATCCACTATCAGTCTAATCCCTAACAAATCATACAATAACAGCAACCCAACGTCTGGGTCCTGATGGTTGTTTATATCTATTGTCTTGAGGCTAGGTTCCTATAAATAACTACAGACTACAAGTTCCATATCTGTTCTTCATTCTTCTTAGCAGAATGATGCTGTCACAGGAGACTGGGGAGGGGGATGTTTATGGTTTTTGTGTTGCTTGGAATATTTTCACCACATCATTATTCTCCTTTTTTTCCCTTTGGCACACTCACAATTCCACAGGGATGAGAGTACATTAAGGGAGTTGTGCTTTGATAAATGTTTTTCTGCTGAAGCTTATACAACCCCTCCACATTCACTGGGGCTAGGGGTGCAGGACCCACGCAAAAGTGGACAACTGCAAATAACTCCGGCCCCCACCAAAAAAACCCATATTTGATGAAAAAAAAGTACAATCTGGGGATTCAACCCAACAAAGATGCCTTCGAGATGGTGGGATTCCTTTGCAAGGCAGAAGTGGGAGGTTGGTGGGGCTTGGCGCCAACTCTGCTGCTTCCCTACACCATTTTTTCTAGGAATTTACAAGTGTCGTTCACAGTCTCTCAGTCACACAAGGCATGCAATCCCTATTAAAAATGCCATGGAGTGGCAGCAAATAAGCTGTGAATAATCAAATCTGCAAAAGTGAAACCCACAAATGTGGAGGACCAACTGTATATGTCTCTTATTATGTTGTGACTGGCTTCTGTGCTAGTTACAATTTTAACCATTCACTCTGACTAAAACATGTATGTGTGTACATGCACGTGTGTACATGTAACACAGATGTATATGTATGAAGGCAACTTGGCCTCCAGCTACTTACATGGGCATCATACAGTGATCAGCTGGCTAGCAGCAGTATAAGAACCACTTCAGTGCAATCTTATCCACGAAGCAGTAGCATAAGATATGCTACTCTGAAGCATATATATATATATATATATCTATATATATGCTTCATATATATATATATATATATATATATATGATCTTCAGTCAGAAGTCCTACTTCAACAAAGTTTTGAATTAAGTATCCATTTGTTTATTTAATTGTTTACATTTCCATTGCGTGCTCTTTCTCCCTCTCTCGTTTAATTGCATTCCCTGCTACTTCTGTACCTTGATGTACAGCTTATGATGGACCAAAATGAAAACACACATACAGAAACACAAATATTAGATTTCACCCATCGTCTCTTAAAACAGTATGTGAAAGAAGAGCATTGTTCCATATCACAAGCACAATGCAGAAATGGGTGATGGTTGTGAAATGTGAATGGCGAAAACAGCCTGGTGATCTGAATAGCTCTTCCCTTGATTTCCCTGTATTCATTTTAATCATTTTAAACATTTTGAACAATGTGTTCCATAAATCTGAATAAAACATTGTCACAGTGTCTCATCTTTAGAGGTCAGTGAAGCTGTCTGCTTAATGGAGTGTCCCAGACTAATCTATTTCAATTTTATCTCCTCTTCTCTTTAGTAAATAGTCTTATTTGGATTAATATCATGATAGTATTGTAAACTACATAATAAATAGATACAGCTATTTGTCTTAGTGTGTATTAATAGAAGAAAAAGTGTATTAAGAGGAAAAAACACACTGTAAATTGCATTTGTCACCCTTAAGCAATCAGCCAGCTCAAGAGTCCTTGCTCCAAAAGCTATTATTCACTCCTAATAGACTTGCTGTTTACCACACTGTCCTGAAACTCTACTTCTTCTAAAAGTTATTGCATAGCTATGGTATCAAAGTCCTTTGTTTATGTGGATTCCTGCATCTATTTTAATTCTGATAATCACAGTAGTTTCACGACAGTATCAATGGGTATCATTTTCCAAGTGTTGCAAATATATATATCCAACTGTATTATACACTATACAGTGTACAGTATAGTGCTAACATATAGTATTACAATAGTACAGTATAGAACTCTCCATCCCCTGACACACTACTGTACTGTCAACTACAACGGGGTGGGTGGACTAGGGTATTGTGATTATGGAGTTTTTATATTGTAAGCTGCCCCGATTGCGTTGCAGAGGGACGGGATAGAAATAAAATATTATTATTATTATTATTATTATTTATTAACTATAATATATAGTAGAATACTATAGCACAGATTCTTACTGGTCAATAGCACATATATACAATATGTATGTGTGTGTGTGTGTGTGTGTGTGTGTATATATATCCATCTATTTATACGATAGTGTATTGTTTACAATAGAGAGCACATCCCTTTACACCAACATACCATATACTGATGTAATTTAAGCTTTCTATGAATCACTTCACACCGGGAGTTCAAATGATCCTTCCCATGGAGACCATTGCCAATTTAGCAACACTACTTCTCACTTGCAATAATTTTACATGCAGTGGAAAGCACTACTTAAAACTATAGGGTACAGCAATGGGCATTTCCATGGCTTATTCTTATGCAAATATGTTCATGGCCAAACTATATAATAATATCCTTGAAGAGGCCAGTAGCAACCCTTTCATATAGTGATGGTACACCACTGGCATCTTTATCATCTGGATAAAGAGAAAAGAATGCTTAGAAATAGTTGTATTATATATCAACTGTATTCATTGAGCAATTGAGTTTATATCTAGCAACACAATTGAATATCCACATATCCCTTTCCTTAAAGTCCTCTTCACCATTGAGAATTACAAAATTGTCACTGATCTTCACAATAAACCCACTAATGCCCATACTTATCTGGATTGGAGATACTGTCATCCAAAGTATGTTAATGAAATATTATCTACAGCTTGGCTGTAGGAATCAGATACATCTGTAACAATAGGGATTTTCTTTTTTCTTTTCTTCCTTTTAAAAAAATGAACTTAAGCAGCAACTGTTTCAAAGAGCATATCCATTTCATATCATTGGTTGCAACCCAACAAGAGCAACCATCATTTTAAGAGACAATCTTTTCCATTAAAAAAAAAAATGAATCAAGCAAGAATGAACCATTCACTCAAGTTTCTATCCAGCATCTCCTAATTACTATATGGCAACCAGGGAAAACTATCCATTGTTAGGAAATTCTGAATCATAGAGCCATGAGCAAGACTCCCATTATAGCCTTTTTTTTTTAACTTTTGTACTGCAGAACACACACTACAGCACTTTTACAAATCTGTATACTGAAACAGTTGCACTAAAGCTATATATTATTCCTTACATATGCACTGATATATTTCCTCAGTTGCCTGAGCAAAATCAGGTGCCATACACCATAAAAGGGAAAGGGAAACTGTGATGGTTATTCAGGAAAAGAAATGGAAAAAGGGTATGAAAAGCTTTCTGCCAATATTGGATCAAGATCTAGAAACCATGCTAGATCCAACCACTAAATTAAGGTCCTGAGAAGATCAGAGATATTCAACAGATCCACAGTAGACATAAGATCTGAATTAAAAACTGCAGTTGCTGAAAATAAGACACTTTAGGTTCTGATGAACATATCTGAGACCCAGTCTGGTATCCTTTATCTAAAAAATCTCCTTTGACAATATGAACCTTTCGAGGCTTCAACTCAGGCACCACTCTCTGGTCTCCTACTGAAGCAGAACTTTTTGATGAATAGTAAGTTCAGGATTTTTCTGTTCCAGAGAAAATGCTACATGACTCCTTTCTTTGCATGGATATTGGTTTTATAGGGCTGAGGTGAAAGTTCTCAAAAGAGAACTTCAGACATAAATACAATTCACAGGGGAGACTCTTTTAGAGTTATGTGAAATGGTAAGAAAAGCAGTCATTTGTGGGGCTGCTAGCATAGTTGAAACAATGACTCTGTTTTAGGCCAGTGCTGTTGATATTACAGTGCTCTGTTCATGCAACAGCACTTATGGTGTAATTTCAGCATGGCCGCCCTTTTTCCTCATATCCAATGAATTTGATTGCATGATTTTATTGCAGCCTTGACTATGGTGTTCCTTCTGGGTATGTCTTTAGACCAATTTGGGGGAATGGATTTTGTCAGAGCTAGGTAAAGACAGATAATTCTTGTGAATATTCTCATTCGCTGTGCCACATACACACACACATCCATGGGGGGGGTCACTTCCTCTTCACAAAAATGGCCAGGGTGTGCCAAAAATGTGGCAAAAGTCCCCACAACCTAGGATGCATGAGTTACATTTCAGGGCAAAAAATGGGAAGCCTTGGGGGAAGCCTGCAATCTGCAAACCTTACTTTCCCCACCTTAATCTAAGGATAAGGGGAAGTTTACAAGGCCAGAACCCTCCCCACACACATACACAACACACAGTCTTCATCCTCTAATAAGGATGTATCAGGATCAGTACCAGACATGACCTTCTCCTGCCAAATTTCAATGTGGTTCTATTCTGTTCTATCACTTTGTGGCTAATTGTGCAGTAGAGCTCATACTGTAATGGCAGAAAAGGAAGGATATGTTATATATCTGTAACTGTATGGATAAAATGTACACCTGGGTTCACCATGGGAATAATGGGATGTGCCCACTTTCTGTGACAAAAGGGAGTGGGGACGATGGATAGCCAATGACTGTATAGCCTTCCAGATTTGTAGATTGTAAATACTTTTTATTCTAATGCTTTGTAAATAGTTTTCATTCTGAGCAACGCTATTGTTGGGGTCACTCTTTAGGTTACTGTACCAATAAAGTTGACTGTTTAACTCTGAAATTGCAGGTTACTGAATCTGAGGAAGCCAGTACATGACAGGATGAAGGGCTGGTTTTATCAGCCATTGTGGCACAACTGGACCAGAATAAAAGGGAGAGCTGCCCAGCCAATTGCTATATTTTGGAGGAACTGAGATTGATTCTGTTCAGCAATGGTGTGGGCTCATGAGCAGAAAATGGCTAATCTTGTAAGAAAGTTTCTTTCTCTCATTAGCCTCTAACAAGTTAGCCCTTCAAAAATACAGGAATTTATGGGCCATTTAATTTTGCTGAGGCTTGGCACCTTGCAGAGCTTTTATCTATCATCTGTGCAGCACCATGATGGGGAAGGAGGCCATATCATAGTATCAGAGTATGCAAGGAAATGAGGGAGGGCCTCTTGTTCTGTAAAAAATTTGAACGTTTTAATATTTTTTGTGGCACAGTAGGCAAGGTCTTGTTTTGTAGCCTGAAACTCAAGCCCCTGGCACTAGTATTATTTTCAGAGGTACATGGTGTGCTGAGCAGTGGCCTGATTCTTGAATTGGATTTGGGATTTCTACCATCTTATTTTACTTCATCATATCCCTCATCAGATCACAGTCCATGTGTGGCTGTGTGTTAGAGGGCTGGCTAAGGAATTTGCCTGCACAGCCAGATAGCCAATCACCAGATTTCGTCAGATACTTTACTGGTATTGAGAACAATGGTCTATCCATATTAAGTCTTCCTATAAGGCACGCCTGTTTCATGCATCAACTCTAATAGCATTTTTGGAACATTTAATTTTTTTTTAATTAATGGGTAAATTTAAGAGATATTCTGTGAGGGCCCAAGTTTGAGCAGAAGCACTCTCAGTAAGATTTTCCCCTAATTTAGAGAAGCTAGTTTAGAGAAGCTGTTTAACAGGGAACCCAAGTGTTTTGTTGATTTTTAAGGTTATTGTGAAGATAGTCTCCCTCATACTGAGCATTAGTTTGGGCTTGTTAATACAGAAAGCTTTGCAGACATGTTTTGGTGAATTTCATTTTTAGACCATTCTTTCATACTGAGAAGAGCTGCAGCTTTGGGTTTGTTAAGCTGGTCCCTGGAACAGCTGTAACAACAGGAAACAAGGGAGAGGCTCAAAACAAGCATAACACCAGCTAGGAACCAGAAGCAGGGCGGGTGGAGAGATTCCAAATATAAAATTAAAAGTGTGAATATAATCATAAATAATATTGTGAGAAATATACAGAACAAGAGCCTATAGACAATTCAATATAACTTATAGTAATCCACAGACTAATATAAAATATGATAAGTGTATATGTGAGAAATAAGGGCAGCAGACACAAAGGACACAGACCAACTTCTCTCTCTCTCTCTCTCTCTCTGGCTTTTCTTCACAAATGAAGATTCAGGAAGGACTCATCTGGTGCTTTCTGCAAGAGTGCTAAAAAGGCCAATCTGAGATAAACAATTCTGGTTGCAGAAAGCACAGCCAAAGGTCTCCTTGGGTGATGTTTCTGGGTTGTGATTCTTTCTGCATTGTCGTTTCTTTTAAGACTTCTTCAGCGTGAGTTCTCAAATAAGGCTGCAGCATTGTGGATAGTGCGTCTCCATGCCTCCCGATGTGAGGCCAAGGCGGACCATTGTTGGTGATCAATTTGGCCAAGCCTGAGATGTTGTTTCAGGGAGTCCTTGTATCATTTTTTTTTTGGAGCGCCCCTCTTATGCTGACCTGTGGCAAGTTCACCATAAAGTAGTATTTTTGGGAGGCGATGGTCCTCCATCCTAGAAACGTGCCCTGCCCAGCGCAGCTGTGTTCTCAATATCATGGCCTCAATGCTGGTGATCCCTGCTTGCTCAAGGACAGCAACATTCGTCACATAGTCAGTCCAGTGTATATTTAGGATTGTGCATATACAGCGCTGAGGAAAGCGTTCGAGGAGTCGTAGGTGGTGGTGATAGGTGACCCATGTTTCAGATCCATAAAGGAGAATCGACAGTACAATGGCTCTATACACACTGATTTTTGTGCTTCGCCTCAGGTGTTTATTACTCCAGACTCTTTTGTGAAGTTTTCCAAATGCGCTATATGCTTTTGCTAATCTGTGATCGATCACTTTGTCAATCTTGGCATCTGAGGAGATGATGCTTCCCAGGTAGGTGTACTGCTGAATGGACTTAAGCACAGATTTGCCGACGGCAATGTGGGGATGATGGTGTTCGTCCTGTGGTGCAGGCTGGTAAAGAACTTCTGTTTTCTTCAGGTTGACTTCCAGCTGAAACAGCTCTGCAGCTGTTGTGAAGCAGGATGTTAGGCACTGCAGAGCTGCTTCTATGTGGGCAACAAGGGCATCAGCATCAGCAAAGAGCAGCTCACGAACTAGATAGTTTAGAATCTTAGTGCGAGCCCTCAGGCGACTTTAGTTAAACAAGCTACCATCAATACGGTAACATATATAGATGCCGTCTTCTTCTTCGAGCTCTGCCATGGCCCTTTGGAGCATCATGCAACTTAAGCCTATAGGTAATATAATGTAGCCAAATATCATACAGTATAATACAATATACTATAGCACCTTACAATCTGAATGTTAATGTCAAAAAAGGGTAGCCATATTGTAAAACAATAGTTCAAACCTAAATTTGAAATCCATAATGAACAATGGAATGACATCAACATCAAAGTCCATTTCAAGCTTGCATTTGAATAGGACAACTAAATATAGCTTACAGACCATGCACTTTGAAGAGCATTGAAGAGCTAAAAAAAAAAAAAAAGGCTACTGCTGGAAATGTGGACTTTCATCACTTTGGGCATCTCATGCAGGAGACTGTGTTCACTTTCTGTTTGTTTGTTCAAGAACAAAGAAGCCAGGTGACGTTTGGAGACAATTACCATTCTCTGTTGTCTACATCTAATTTTGAATCTATTTGGATAAACAATGCCAGCCAGGCATCTTCTGCAACAATAGTGAATCTGTGTCCACCAAGAGAGGCTTTGGATCTGTTAGAGATAAATCAATTGAAACCACAATGAAAGAAACAAACTTTTCAATCCACAAGTTGACTAATGGAGGCATCTACATTGATGCCTTAATTAAGAACAAGCAGTGTTTCTTTAACCAGTTGAATCCTTGAAAATCTATAGCAGCAATCTCTGGATTCTATGTGGCATTAAAGATGCCTAATTAATTTTTTAAAGACCAACTGAAAAAACATTGGCAGTGAAGTGGACAGCCCAAGGGGCTGTCATAGTATTGGAACAGAATAAGAATGTGAACACAGAATTACATCTGATTAAAGGATAAAGATAGTGTTTATGCAGATGATGATATTCAGCTCTATTACTCATTTTCACCTAACTCTAAGAAAGCTATTTCAGTTCTAAACTGGTTTCTGTCATCATTAATGGACTGGATGAGGGCAAGCAAATTGGAATTTAAACCAAACAAGACAGAGGTGTTCCTGGTCAGTCAGAAGGCAGACCAGGGAATAGGGATGCAGCCAGTGCTGGATGCAGTTACAGTCCCCCTGGCAGTGAGGTGTGTCTGTCATGGTGGTGATCCTTCTGGAGTCAGTGCCTCATTCTTGTGTGGCTTCTCATTGTGGGCATTTCTACAGTAAAGGAGCTTGCCAATTTCACCTGTTTTTGACAGTTAGACTTGGTTCTGGCCTGGTGATGACCTGTGCTGCTCCCTGCAACTTCTATACTGCTTGGATACTCTCTCCCCTCTTCTAATTTAATCAAGAGCACTCTGAAATCCTGGGGTTTGTAGTTTGGCTGAGAATTCTAAATACCCATCCCTAAACTGCAAATCCCAAGAATGTTACCATTATTGTTAAAATGGGGGCATTGTTGTCCTAGTGGTCAGTGATAGTGAAGCTGCCCCCTCCCCATCACTGACCCATATTTAGCTGTGATCTCACTTTCAGTTTTTTTGCTCAGTTCGTTGCATTTCTGTTGTTTGCCTCCACTGATCCTACTCCATTCCTATTTGTCATTAGAGGTTCATTAGAGGTTGTGTTTGACCCTGCCACTGACCATGCTTCAATTTTGCTTGTGATTTTGTTTTCCTAGTCACTGGAAATTGTTTTGTACCTTGCTGCTGATCCTGCTCAGATTTTGGTTGTTTCATTAACTCAGACAGAAGCAGTTGTGTTGCATCTTGCTACCCATGCTCCTTTCAGTAAAGATAATTTTGTGCATACCTATTTGCTGAGTTAACATGGAAATTTCTTCTTAAACTGCTGTTCTTCTGGGTTTCTTTCCCTTCCCCTCTCTTACTGTAAGCACAGTGAAGTCCACTGTGGGTATGCAAACTTGGACTTCCTGGTAAACACCTTTTAGGCATCATGTGGTGAAGGGTTTGTTCACCTGTGGGTGTCTTCATAGCCATCTGGCAAGGGACCTTCCTTTGGGACATGCCCTTGGGGGAATGAGAGGTAGACTGCAACAAGGGTTATCCACCTCTACTGCAACCCACCAGGCAGGACCTCCTCTCTAGGAATTTGGCTGTAAAGGGACATAGAGCACTGTATCATAAACGCCCTTGAGCTAAGGTATTTCACCTTCAAATTGCCCTTCTGTGATGACTTCTGGGACTGCACTGTTTGACGTTAGCATAGCTGCTTTCCACACTGCAGATCGGTTTATATCAAATTGTGCTGTCCCAGCTTCCTTCCCTGGGTGGGTAGAGGGAAAGAATAGGGATTAATGTCTTGTTCCTCACAATCACAACAGTTACAACTGAATGCTATTTTCCATACTTGAATCATAGTGTGTGTTGGTGTTATGTGCTTCCCATAGACTGAAAACCATGAGATGTCAAACATATGGATCCTTTTTAAAAAGAATAAATGGTATAATATGGTATCTTCTTGTAACTTTTGTTCTAGAAGAGGGTTGTCAAATATTTTCATATTTTTTTCAATAGAGAGAAATGAAATATGTTATTCATATTCTGACTGCATTCCTCTTCTCTCAAGGGAAAAAAAACCCACTGCTGCTCAAATCAATCTTTACTACCCACTGTTGCTGCTGACACTTGAAAATATGTTATAATAGTCTCATCCATTTCTGATTTAAGTGATAAATGCATTTATTGCACACACTGACAAATGCTTTCATATATTAGCATGCTTTCTTTTCTGTTTCCAAAATTTCTGAGTAAAGTCTTTAATTTTGTTCTAGTGACAGAAACCTAATGTACCTTCCCCCTTTCCACACTGTTCACTTTATTAATGAAAGAAATCTTTTCAGTGTTTTCCTGAAAAAGATTTTAACTTCAATTTTCTGTAAGAGTAAACACCGGTAGACTATTGTGTATTTATTTTTAGTTGAGTTTTAGCTACTAAGAGAAACATTCAATACATGTCAATACAATAAAAGTCCCAGATTTTTAATACTTGTAGGCAGTGCAGTCCTGTGAATATCTGTTCATAAATTCAAAACTCAGTTCAGGGTGCTGGTCTAATTTTTTAAAGCCTCAAACAGCTGTAGACCCGCATGTCTTTGGCCATCCTTCTTCCCCATAAATCTGTCTTTCCACTGAGATCGGCATCTGAGCCTCTCTTAAGAAGCTGCCAACATCCAAGGTTTGGTGGGTGGTCACTGGAAGGTGACCACTATCACCACTTCCTTTAGTTATAAATCCTACCTTTCCCCCAGTACTGGATTCAGGGCAGCTTACAAAAGTTAATACAAATACAGCTTACAAGTTTGCATGATACAAACAGAAAAATATAATTCAACTATCAGTAGAAGTAACAAGGATGGTGTTAGTCTTGCTCTAGCTTTTCCTCAATGCTAAGTCCTAGAGGAAAGAAAGGAGAGTTAGCTCACTCAAGAGCTCTCAGCTCCTACCTACTACTCACATACTTCCTAGTGCCCTCATGTCCCCCTTTGCCCAGTGGGAGACAGAGGGCTTGTCTAGATGGACTATTTACTCCAGCTTCTCCCTGTCTTGGAGCCCTGCAGTCCAAACACAGGGCTCTTGCTCTGATTAGCCTCTGGGCAGTCCTGATAATGTCTGAGGCAAAGCTGTGGGGAGGAGAGCCAGGGCAAAGCCCTTTAAAATGTTTTAAATTGACACTCAGGAAAACCTGCATTATATGGGAAAACCTGGATGGGACTCATTCAGGAATGATGTATAGCCAACCACCCCCACTGCTGGAGTCACTCTGAAGCCAGGAATGAGGTCCCCAGCTTATGATCAAGACCCCCTGCATGTGACCAGCCATGATCACTGCTGAAGGCTTCCTTCCTGGCTTCAGAGGGAGCAGCACGTGACTGTGGGGGAGGCATCCACCGATGCTGGCTGGCATGTGCATGTAGATTTTGGCCTGTTTCAACATGGTTCTTGGGGGAGGGGGAACAGTTCTAGGGCCAGAATACGCTGGCCGGGAGGGTTTTAATTTAATTAAAATAATTAATTTTAAATAATAAAGGACTATTATTGTTTTAATTTACTGTATAGTCTGTATGCTTTATGTTACTATTTTGATCTTTTTAATAATACTCTCAAAGTTTCTTAACACTATTTTAGCTGTACTGGAAATTTATGCTGAATTTGCAGAACATAAATTATATAAATAAATAAAAAACATTGTCAGAATCGCTTACTGTCACTGTCACTTATTCCCTGATAAATGTACACAGGATTGCAGCCTGAAGATAATACTGGCTGAAATTCAAAATCCTTTACATCAAAAGGACAACAAAATCCTTTGATGTGTAGGCTGAAGTTGAACCCCACATTTTGGAGTGAAGTGAAACCTGCACTCAAAAGCAATTAGGAAGAATAAATCATCAAGAACAGATGACATACCAATAGAATTGCTACACTCTACAGAGACTTTAGTTCCAACTGAAATCTGCTAATAAATATGGAAAACAAAGCAATGGTCCACAGATTGGAAATGATCAATATACATTCTCATACCCCAAAAAGGAGACAAAAAATGCAGTAACTACAGGACTATTGCATTAATTTCCCATGCAAAGTCATGCCCAAAATTCTGAGGGGAAAAAAAAAGATTCATCTCATATATGTAGCGAGAAATTCCAGAGGTGCAAGCTGGATTGAAGAAAGAAAGAGGCACTGGAAGATTGAGTGTACCAGGGAATTCCAGAAGAAAATCAGCATGTGCTTGATAGAATACAGCAAAGCCTTTGACTTTGAAAAGCTATGATTGCTCTTAAAGAAATGGGTGTACCATTGCATTTGATTGTCCCGATGCATAACCTGTACTCAGGGCAGGAAGCTACCATTACAACAGAATACAGAGAAACAGAATGGTTCCCAGTTGGGAAGGGGGGTCATTGTATTTCCCATCAAAATGTACAGGTAGAAAGTTAGACAGCGAGGAAAGCTGATAGAAAGAAAATTATCTCATTTAAGAGGTGGTACTGGAGAAGAGTCCTTCAGATACCATGGACAGCCAAAAAGACTAGTCCTAGAACAGATCAAGCCTGAACTCTCCCTGGAAGCCAAGATGACTAAATTCAGGCTGTTGTACTTCAGTCACATCATGAGAAGGCACGGCCACTAGAAAAGACAATAATGCTAGGAGTGGTGGAGGGCAGTAGAAAGAAAGGAGGAACATATACCAGATAGATAGACTCAACTGAGGAAGCCACCACCCTGAGCATGCAGGACCTGAGCAGAGCAGTTGAGCACAAGGGGTCTTAGAGGCATCTCATTCACAGAGGGGCCATTTACATGGCAAAATACACAGCTTAAATATATTGCTAAGATTCCTAATTGCTCCCACACATCACACCACAGTATCTCCTCATTCAGAAGGGGGGGGGAGCTCAAAAACTCAAAAGTAGCGTGATATGGGATTTCACTACTGTTCCCGACTTTTTTGAAAAGTAGCGTGACTTAGCGCACTTTTGATTGTGTGAACGACCATTTAACTAAGGGCTGTGTGAATTACCAGCAATCTTCCCAATACAGTCACAGCAGAGCTTTGCCGTGATTGGTTGAACTCACTAATAGGGAGGGGTTTGGACTTGGAGGGGATGGAGGACCCCAGATGAAAAGATCCATCCACTGTTATTTCCAGCCACCCATCCCAATCGCCCAGATGTCTCTTGCTTGGCTGCTCCATCTGTGTGTGTGTGTGTTCCGTCCCTCACCCTGCTGAGATTTTTTTCCCTCCCTCCCTCCCTCCCAGCTCCTCAGTGTCTTCCTGCATGCCTGCTGCCAGCTGAAGAATCCCCAGCTAGCCTTTTCCCATCTCTCTCTCTGTGTGTTTTTTCCTTCCCTCGCCCTGCTGAGATTCCGTTTTCTCTCTTTCCCTCCCTCCTTCGCATCTCCTCGGTATCTTCATGCTTGGCTTCTGCCAGCTGAAGAATCCCCAGTGTGTGTGTGTGTGTGTGTGCTGAGACCTTTCTGTGTGTGAGAAGAGAGAGGGGGGGAGAGTGGGTGACGGGCTGACACTCCATGCTAAAGGAATAAAAAATAGGCATTCCTGTGGTAATCAGAGGAAAGGTGCCAGGACTTTCTCTCTCTCTTCCCCAAAATATGCTTGGGAGGCCTCGCCCCCACCTCAGTCTGTGTGAATTACAAAGTGGAAAAAATCAGAAAACTAAACTGATAGACAGATTTAGCAATAAATCATTTGAACTATGCAGCACTATTGCAAAACTGTGATAAAGCACAAATTACTGCAATAAAAACTGCCGTGTACCTGAGCCCATAGTCACCAGAGTTGAAGTCAACTCGAAGGCAGTTAACAACAACAAATATATTCAGAAAATAAGTGTAGTACATTTTTATTTTTCTAAGAGCAGCACCCATACCTAGGATAACAGAGTTCTATGGCATCATCATCATCATCATGGAATTAATCAGAGTGACATCAACTATGTTCTTCATCCAAAAGGTATAAGCTTCTAAATGTTAGTGACTCAGTAATGTTAAATCAGAGGTTATTACTTTGAGAGGCAGCAGAGAAAGCTTTAAGATATGACAGCCCTTGCAGACCTTCCTAATGTGTGTATGAGTTAAGGATAGAAATAATAGTTGAAAATATTATTTTTATATGACTGAAAGACATTTTTCTTGAGTGTGAGGAAACCCTGAAACAGTTGGGATTTATTGTTTACAAAATTCACATGGTTTTGGTCTTTGCTCAGAAAACAGCATTTTCTTCACTGGAGACAGTATATTTTATAACCATATAAATAAAATGCTGAAGAGAAAATGCTGTTTTCTGTCCAAAACTACCGTGTGCAAATTTTGTGCAGAATAAGTCCCAAACTGCAAACAGTCTTTTTAAAATATGGCATGTTTGAATACTTTTTCACAGTGGGAAGAAAACTGCTAAAATTACTTATTGCTTCTTGCAAAAACAAAATTAGCTAAGAATTACATGCCAAATATAAGATATAATCCTGTATCTCAAATTGTGCATAGGCTTACACACATCTGGAGAGAATAATCTTTAATGCAGCAATATCCCACTTATCTCATCACTCCAGTTTGACAAAGTGACACTGATTAACATTCTTTGGTTACTTGATCAAAGGGTTACAAATACACCTAACTAGAAGAAGCATCCAGGCCACAGTATCAAGCTTGTCAACAAAAATATTGTGGTAAGCCTTAGTGAAAGTCTTGCTCAAAGTAAAACATATTATAACCTTAGCAGTTCCCTGATCTAGCAAGCTACCAGCTCTGTTCATGTATCCATATGTATCCACATATTGACTGCATGAATTTGACCTGACTGGATCCTGGAAAAAAAACTATGATAGTGCTTTGCACTCACAGTATTATTTTCTCAGGGTTCATGGGGCTGACTGCTTAATGTTTGATAATAAATAAGTAAATAGGTATTATCATCAAGTTGTCCATAATGTCCTAGGTTCTCCTCCACCACTTTTTGAAGACTGAGAGCCTTATCACACTATACAATTATAGCGCTACTATTCCACTTTAACTGCTCTGGCTGCCTCCTGTGGAATCCTGGGATTTGCATTTTAGGGAGGGGCATTTAGCATTCTCAGCCAGAGAGCTCTTACGCCTCACTAAGTTACAAACCCCAGAATTCCGCAGGAGTCAACCATAGCAGTTAAAGTGGAATAATTGTGCTATTACAGTGTAGTGCAACAAGGCTCTGAGATGACATTTGCTTGCCTTCAGTCTTCAGTACTTCAAGAATTTTCAAAACACAAAATATTTCATTTCCAAGTTCCTTCAGTACGCTTTGTGACCTATGGAATTGCATATCATTAAAAAAACCTGGTTGGAACCTATCCCAGCTTGACATTTACTCTCAATTTACAGCGATTTAGTTTCAGTCGTTTTACACTTCAGAAGTACAGATGGAGGTTGTTTTGTTCTAATTGTCCTCATATCAAACTCTACTTCTATGAACTCATTTTAACCAAAGGCATTAATTACAAGGATACAGAGTTGTTCAGTAATTACTAGGAGATCTCATTTACCTCTGAAACTATTACTTTACTGTAATTCTGGTCCTGTTGCATTCTATCTGCATACAGTTTTGCTATGAGGAGACATCTGACCAGAAGAACTGCATCATAGACCGGAAGCAGCAGAATATTAACCACAGAACAGTTACTGTACAGTTACTGAGCAGCAATCAAGCTTTTGTAAGAACCAAGAATAGCTTTTCATTCTGAAGACTACCTAAATGTTAAATAAAATTTAAATGTTAAATAAAATTAAATTTAAATGTTAAATAAAATTACAATAGCTAATAGGATATAGGATAGGATAAAAATGAATGTATTTCCTGCTGACCTGGCTACAAAGGGAGAGAGACAACAGGCAGACCAGAAGAAGAAAGTTATACACTTCAAGAGATAGAGATCAACAAAGGAACCCTTGACGCAACCTTTGCCCCAGCTCTGAAACAGCTGCCTTAAGCACACTGGGAGAGTATAGGCAGAACAGCAACTCATGTACTTTGAGATCTACTGGAACCCATGCTCAGAGGAACTAGAACAACTCAGGCAAAACTGATAAATTACCAAGATATGGACATTAAAAGAGCTTATGCTTGTTGGAACGTGAAGAGAATTTCTTCATCAGAACCAAGCTATGGGACAGTGTGCATGCTCTTCTGCTCCCATCTACCCCCTTCCTTAGGATTGCTCCCCTAGGTTTGGATAAATTAAGTATGTTCTTTGTGTGGTTCTGCATATACTTTTGAGATTCACCTTTGTCCAACCCTTGCCTCTTACAAAAATAATTAGTTAACTATGCAATGTGTAATGTACTGCTTCTAAGTTCTGCTCTTAATTTTTCCATCAGGAAAAAAAGGGGGGAAAATAAAAAAAAGTAATTACTATTTATCACAATGTAAATATTTTCTTCAACAAGATCCATCAGATGACAAGCCTGAGTAGCTTTAAAAAAGCACTAAAGATGGATCTCTTTCGGCAGGCCTTTCCTAATTAGATCCCTGCCTCAGGGTCTCCTGGCCTCTTTTAGACTGTTGGGTATTTATTGTATTTATTGTTTTTAAATGTGATTTTAGATTAGTTGCTTTTCAATTTATATTTGTTTAATATCTTTTTATGAGGTAGGGTGGGGGTGGGTGGTGTTTAGGGATTTTTATCTGTATTGTATTTTAATTTTTGTAAGCCGCCCTGATTGTTTTAACAGAGGGGCGGGGTATAAATAAATTTTATTATTAGTATTATTAACATTATTACTACTTATATTGGCAGAAAAATGGGGAAAAAAACACTCACTCATATGCAGGAATATGATAATGCAGTCATACATTATCCACTGGCTATGGTCCAAGCTACATCCAGCTAAAAAAGGATTAATTTAGGATGGTAGAGGGAGGGAGGCTGGTAGAGGGTGATCTCCAAAGGGCCAGACTCCTGCTTCCTTACCCATGAGAAAACCTGAGAACAGAATGTCTGTTTTTCCGTAAGTGCAAAGAGACCCTTTTAGTTAAGGTGCCTCAGGGATTTTTCTTATGTTAAGTCGAAGGCTTTTATGGCCGGTATCCATAGATTTGGGTTTTTTTCTGGGCTGTGAGGCCGTGTTCTGGAAGAGTTTACTTTTGACGTTTCACCCACATCTGTGGCTGGGATAAACCAACCTGGACACAAAATGTCATTTAGAAACACAGATATTCTGGACCAGTCCAACAACTATCATGTCAGAATGCACAGAGAAGCTATTGAAATCCACAAACACCTGGACAACTTCAACAGGAAAGAAGAAACCATAAAAGTAAACAAAATCTGGCTTCCAGTTTTGAAAAACAATAGAATCAAAACTCAACACTTACAAAGGAATTCCACCCAGGGACAGGGGGATTTCTAGCAGATAATGGGCCACCAACCAACCATTCGCCAAACAGACACTAAGGAATATTACACATTATAGTCAAAAAGAATAAAATATAATTTTTAACTTTCTATTTTAGAGTCAATCTATAAAATGTTAACATAATGCTTCTGACATCAACACATATTTATTTATTTTGGAATTATTATATTCATATGTAGGATTTTTTTTTTTTTTTTTTGCATTTGAGAAGAAAAATCACACTGATGCATACTGCAATGGTGGGCTGTTAAAATAATTCTCTCCCTGGGTCTCTATGGGTCTTAAAAAGGTCCTGCAATTGGGATTTCAGATCATGCAGAAGCCTCTGTACCTTTTTTGTTAGTGATGAATTTCTCTCCCCCCCCCATCTATGTATGTGTAAACGGCCACTCTATGCCACAGACAGTCCTGTACCTTCTAAATACTACAAACATGGCCAGATAAAGTTGATGATCAGCTGCAAGGTCTTGTTGCACAAAAACAATTCATCATTGTAAAGTTCTATGTTTACTGAAAACACATAGCTATGTAAAGACATACTTAGCGTCCTCTCCCATTTTTTTGAAACCGTATACATTATATTATATTATGCTTTTATGTAATTCTGCCTTGTCAAAATATAGTTTATCATTGATTTTACTAGTGTTTATGAAACACTTTGATATTCAACAATTAGTGATACTGAAGCATAAATGAAGCAGAAAGAAAGCAACAGGCTCATCAAATGAGTCAACCATCATACAGAACTGTTCCCCCTTAGCCCTGTGTTAAAGACCAATGAGAGTTCACATTATTTCACTCTCTGGGAGTATCACAGAATGATCATTTTCTGCTTGAGTAGTTTTTTGTTGGCTTAAAATTCCCTCATATCAAATTAGTACATGGAAATAACCTTATAATTACCCCATCATTTTCAATAAAATATTTTTAATTACGGAAGTTGAAGAGAGCCTCTTCCCAGTTATGCTGGGAGAACATTTTCTTCTACTCCTACTGCTTCAAAATATGGTAAACAATTTGGCAGCTTGTGCCAATTAAAATCCCACAGACCTTTGGAACATACGGTCCAATTAAAATATTTTTAACTACATTAAAAATAAGTGTAAATTTAAGCTCTTGCTCTAATGTTCAGGTCTCTAATAGTATATCTGAACCTTGTAAATCTTGTAAATTTAATTAGACAGTGTTAAGTTCTTTCTAGCTGAAGTTACAGATGTTTCATACTGGGAAAATCAGCAAGCCCCAGGGTTTGTTTGGTCTAGAGTGGTGTCAGATTTTCATGGATAATTTAATGGCTAATAACTCTAATTTTTCCCCATAAACTAAGAGATGATAAATTATGATTGCACTAAAACCATAAAATTAACCCTGTAGGCTTATGTTCTTTTCCCCAGTAACCATTCAGGAAATTAATTTCTGATACATTAAGGGTTGTTTGTTGTTGCCAATAGTCCTTGAGATATTATAATGATATATTACAATGAGATGGAAAAGTCAAAGAAACAAAGTAAATTAAACAGTTCAATAAGATTATGCATCATGAATAGCTGTGAACATCTTCGTTACTCTGCTGTGCTCATTATCTGATGATGTTGCTTGAACCCTGTGCAAGACTCCTTAAAAATATTGAGAACTTTTTATTTTCGCAGTTTTCTGAAGACCCTTCTTGAAAGAATTTATTCTTTCAATGTGGGGTAAAATGATTTTAGATTAAATTGGCCTTTGAATCACCACTTGCAGAAATGATTGTGGATCGAAATTAAATAATGAAATAAACACATTAATTGAAAGAAATGCAGTACTTTGTAACAAGTAATGCAGAAATGGAAATAGTCAATGCACTATTTTTGAAACAAAATGTTTCAGTTTACTTTTTTCCTATTTTGTTCACTTTCATGGCTCATTTCTAATTACATGCCATCAAGATACCTTATGCTGATTCAATTACTGATACACCCAATTTCAGGAACACATGTTTTATGTGCAAAAGATCGCAAGTTAAATTTCTAGCATTTCAAGTAATGCTGAGAAACACTCCCAACTGAAACTGTGAAGCATTACTGCCAACCCACAGTCACTTGAGGGTAAACCATGCAGCTTGCTCATGAAGCACAGACTTCTCCTAAACTTGGGTTTTAATATTTATGATCTTGTAAAAGTAGTTATTTGTTCAATAAAAAGAAATCCACTAAGCTAATTTGACCTGTCCCCACAGTATAGAATGAAGACTTGAGACAGTGATATGGAATTAAATCAGGACATAACTCCATTGAATTAATTAAAACAGCAATGAGGATTTAAAATTAAATTCCCAAATAGAGTGTAGGCTGCTAAAGTGGAGAATAGGTATCAATAACACAGCACTTTAGTACAAAAGGGATGACACTAGCCTGGTTCCAAGCAATACAGTAGGACCCCTTTATCTGCAGGGGATTGGTTCCAGGCCCCGTTGGGAATAGTGAAATCTGTAGATAATAGCGAACACATTGTCACCATTCCCGCCATGGAGAGCCATCCCTGGGGCAAAAGGAGAAGGGAGGGAGAACTCCTCCTCCTCTCCCTTTGCCCCCCCCTGTTGCCATTGCCACCACTGAGAGCCCTCCGGGAGGATGGGAGGGGGCAGGCTAGATCTCTCTTCCCCCCTCCTTTTGCCTCTACTACAAATTGAGCTCTCCTGGGGGATCATTCCTCCCCCTCCCTCCCCCCACCATCACCATTGCCTCCCCTGTGACCGGAGCTCTCCTGGGGGAAGGAAGGGACCAGGAGATCCCTCCTCCCACTCCGTTCCCATTGCCAACCGTGGATAATTGAATCAGCAGTTGGCAAATCAGTGGATGCGGGGGTGCTACAGTACTTTGAAAAGAGAGCTATCCCCTCCACCATCCCAAGATAAACACCATTAAAAAACAGTGAAGGCATCCCACCAGCAGCAGAAGGTATTTCAGGGTGCTCAATAAAGTGTGCTAACTCAAGTCATTCTATTCAGCCGACACTCCCTGCCAGATATGACAAAAAGAGAGTAGACACCAATCAAATCAAATTCAAAATCCCTTCACAGTAGGTGAAAGAGATCAAAGATCAATATAGGTTCAAAATAAATCATGGTTCTATCTGATAAAGTAATCAAACTAATCCCTTTTCAGAGTTTTGGGGCACAGTGTCACCAATATGCTGATGACACCCAACTCTATCTCTCCTTTCTATCTGATCCCAAGGAAGCTGTCTTAGTACTTAGCAGATGCCTGCTGAATGGATGAGAGCAAACAAATTGAAATTTAATCCAGGCAAAACAGAAGTGCTCCTGGTCAGTTGAAAGGCTAATCAGGGAATAAGGACCCTATCTGTGCTGGATGGGGTTAAACTTCACCTGAAATTTCAGGCTTGCAACTTGGGTGTTTTCCTAGACTCAACTCTGAGCCTTGATGCCCAGGTTTCAGCAATAGCCAGGAGTGCATTTGCACAATTAAAACTAGTGTGCCAACTGTGCCTGTTCCTTTAGACATCAGATCTGACTATGGTGACACATGCCTTGATTATACCACATTTTGACTACTGTAACAAACCCTACATGGGGCTACCTTTGGAAACTGTTCAGAAACTTCAGTGGGTCTGTCGGCAGAATGTTGACCGGGGCCAATTATATGGAGCATATAACTCCTGTATTAAAACAACTCCACTGGCTACTGGTTCATTTCTGGGGACAATTCAAAGTGCTGGTCTTGACCCGTAAAGCCCTACACAGTTTAGGTCCAGACTATCTGAAAGATTGTATCTCCATGTAGGAACCTGCAAAGGTTTTAAGATCTACAAAAGAAGGCTTTGTCTCAATCCCACCACCATCACAGGCATGGTTGGTGAGGACACGAGAGAGAGAGAGAGAGACTTCTCTGTGGCTCCCACCCTTTGGAACTCCCTCCCACAGGAAGCTAGACTGCCCCCCTCCTTGCTGTCATTTTGCAAGCAAGGAAAAACATTTTTGTTTAAGCAGGCATTTGGCATATAATTATGGCTTTTATTGGGGTGTGTTTTATGCTGTTTTTATCTGTTTTTACTGTGTATGTCTTAATTGGGTTTTTTGTTTTTAATTGCTTTAATTGTTATTTTAATTGTTTGTGAGCCCCCTTGGTACCACTTTGAGAGAAAGGTGGCATAAAAGTTGCACAAATAAATAAATAAATAAATAAACAAATAAAATTTTCATGCTGGTAACCTCAAGGCTGGACTGCTGCAATGCAGTGTACATTGGGATATCTCTGTATCAAGTTTGGAAACTTCAGTTGGTTCAAAACATAGCAGCCAGATTAATCACTGGTACAACCAGGAGTGATCATATAACACCAATATTAAAATCACCTCACTGGCTACCAATTACTTTCATACGGAGAAATGTAAAGTACTGCATTTAGGGCAGAAAAATGAAATGCATAAATATAGGATGGGAGAGACCTGGCTGAATGAGACTACATGCGAAAGGGATCTAGGAGTCCTAGTAGACCACAAGTTGAACATGAACCAACAGTGTGATGCAGCAGCTAAAAAGGCCAATGCGATTTTGGGCTGTATCAACAGAAGTATAGTGTCTAGATCAAGGGAAGTAATAGTGCCACTCTATTCTGCCTTGGTCAGACCTCACCTAGAATACTGTGTCCAGTTCTGGGCACCACAATTCAGAAAGGATATTGACAAATTGGAGCGTGTCCAGAGAAGGGCAACAAAAATGGTGAAAGGTCTGGAAACCATGCCTTATGAGGAGAGACTTAGGGAGCTGGGTATGTTTAGCCTGGAAAAAAGACGGCTTAGAGGCGATATGATAGCCCTGTTTAAGTATTTGAAGGGATGTCACGCTGAGGATGGAGCAAGCTTGTTTTCTGCTGCTCCAGAGACTGGAACACGGAGCAATGGATGCAAGCTCCAGGAACAGAGATTCCCCCTCAACATGAGGAGGAGCTTTTTGACAGTAAGAGCTGTTCGGCAGTGGAACACACTCCCTCGGAGCGTGGTGGGGTCTCCTTCCTTGGAGGTCTTTAAACAGAGGCTGGATGGCCATCTGTCGGGGATGCTTTGATCAACATTTCCTGCGTGGCAGGGGGGTTGGACTGGATGGCCCTCGTGGTCTCTTCCAACTCTGCAATTCTATGATTCTATGATTCTATGATTCTACTTTCTGGGGAGGGTACAAAGTGTTGGTTATTACCTTTAAACCCTACATGGTTTGGGTCCAGGTTACCTACGAGATCACTTTCTCTTGTATAATCCGCCCCGTACACTTAGGTCCTCTGGGGACATTTGCTCCAGTCAGCCAGGACTAGGTTGGCAACTGTCACCCAGACAACTTTTTCTTCAGCCACCCCTAGACTCTGGGATGGCCTGCCAGAAGAGATATGACATCTGAATACACTGACCTATCACCCTGAGAGCAAGAAGGGGGTAAAGTGGGGCGGGGAGAGGAGATAAAAAGAGATAAGGCCAAAAGGTTTTTTTTTCTTCTTTTAAAGAATGGCAAATGGTTAAGGAAATCAGTGGTTAAGGAATCAGAAATAAGGAAAAGGGAAGAAATAGGAGAAGTAGAAAGAGATTGGGTCTGGAGAGAAAGACAGAAACTCTGCTGCGGGTGAAGGCAAGAAGAACAACTGGAGTCAGGATGACTGGAGAGAGGGAGTGGTGCTTCCTATTCCTCAGCTATCACAAGATTTAAATAGGGTCTTCCTGCTTCTTCTCTAGGTGGTGACAGGCACATCCCAAGAGTAATGGTTCTCTGGATTCCTCCTCTCACCAACCCAGAGAATTCAAATCAGCATTAAAGATTAGCCTCTTCCGGCAGGCATATCCAAATGATTTTAAAGTGTGAATTTTAAATTGTGTGTTGACTGTTTTCAAATATCTTGGTTTTACTTGTTCTTTTAAATTGATATATGTGTTTAATTGATATATGCTTTAAACCAATGTTATGTTTATGTGTTAATGTGTTCTTTCCTGCCTCGATCCATAGGGAGAAGCCGGTAAGAAATAATAATAATAATAATAATAAGAAACAACTTTTCAGCAACTTTCCTAACCTTTAGTCTTTTTACTGCTGCCTTCTCTCACTGTTTGATCTCACTAACCCATCTAACTGTACATCCCTTCTTTTAAGTGTAATTTCTTAACTGTCTCTCTTCACACATCACTTGCACTAAGAGGAATACTACACAATGGGTTGTTGCACTATACTTCTGTAATAGTATCGGAAGTGAAACTATTCTGATCACATGATGTTGCCCTCCTTCGGTGGTTGTATTGTTGGCTGTGAGTCCCAGTAGTGTTTCTTTTCATTCACAGGCACTGAGCGTGAATGAAATCTGTTCCAAAGTAAAACCACCATATTTTACTGTGCAGTAATAACTTTCCTCAATTGCTATGAGTTGATGTGAACACATGTAGCAGGATGGGCATGCCTGCTCTGCCCACAGTTCCCCGATCTGTTGTTCCTCCTGCTTCCCTGGCATTTAACTTCTAGTGATTGCTCCAGTTGTCCAGCAGTCAACCTCACAGGCTCATAACTTAATTCCTAGGTTCTCCAGTAACTTTTAAACCCTAAATTTGCAGAATCATATGGCTGCTTAATTTACCAATACATGCATTTAATGCATTTAATGTACTGTTTCCTTACATTTAAAAATAAATGTATTCCTCCCCTGCTGCCTTGAAACCCATGCCCCCTTCCCATCCCCGGTTTGATGTCCAACATGGATTCCCTGACTTGTTAAATCTGCCGAACTATGCAAATTGGGAAGTTCTGGGCATTTACTTAACCAGAGACCTTTTTTGCAAAAATGTAACAAAGAACAAAGGAGCTTCTGCAGCAATTAGCACCTTACATGCCTAACACTGTAATTATATCAAGTCACTTCCTTTTCTGCAAGGCTGAAAAGAGAAAGTGGAAGCCCGCGCTCCCTCACCCTGTAGGAGTCATGTTGGCAAAGTAGGCAATGTGTCAGTCTCATAATCAGAAGGTCGTGAGGCTGAGGTTCACACGGGGCATGCCTAGCATTCCCCCCTGTGATGCCAGGCCCTTCCTCTTTCTCAATTTGTGATGCAGGGGCCTTTCTATCCCTCCGCTTTACTCCGCTTGACATGGATGGCCAACCATGTCAAGGCTGAACTACTTCTCCCACGGATGGATAACATGTGTAGTTAGGTGTGGATGTTCCTTAATGGTTGTGAACTAATTGTCAGAGAAGTCACTCATAACCAGATGGCATGTAAGAATTAATATAACAACCAATTTATTGGTGAATAATAGAAATACAACTGAGTTAATAATTCATTTCCCCTGCACATCAATTCCCTTTCAGCCTCTCATATCTAATGTCATACTCTAAGCCTCTTAGCTATCACCCAAGCCATCTCTCACTCCCCTGCTTCAAGGTTCTCTCTCTGACTTCACATTCTCAACTGCTCAACTAAAACTGCTACTTTCCCCTTCATACTCTCTCTTAATCTTCCAGAAGCCACTCCCCTTTTGACCTCCTCTCCCAGGATTGGCTCCTGAAGCACACTGTTTCCATTTGTTCACTTAGCTGTCTGTCACACACCCCTCCTCTTCTTCCTTGGCAGTGCAATTAAAACCCTTTTTTGCTCCCAAAGGGGTGAATTTGGGTGGATAAATTGTTCTGATATTTATAAGGCAAGAAAAAAACAGGAAAATCATTAACGGTCACTTGGATGCAGCTCATGAACTTCGGATATCTTAAATAACAAATATAAGTCTTTCTGGGTGTCAGGGGGAGGCATACTTGAGCAAGACAATGCACAAATGTTTCTGGTTTTATTTGCATAGGGGTTTTTTGTGTATACCCCAGAGCAGAGGTAGTTTGCAAGTTCTTTCCTCTGACACTATGCAAATAACCAGTCATGTCACACATGCACATGCAGACAGGAAGACTCGCGAGAGTATCTAACACTGTGTGAGCTGAATGAAGGACTCGCAAGACCATGCAGTTATGCAATAATAAAATTTTTAAGGGGAACATGTGCAGATAAAGTAGAGGAAATGATGTTTTAAGGATAGAGGAGGAGATCAATGTATGGAGGCATGGTTTTCATGGAGTGTGCGGTGTGCTTGTAGTGCTTTGAACAGCTGCCATTCCATTTGAGAAATGGAATGGGGGACTCTATGCAGTAGATATGACTTTCATTTGGAACAGATCTGCTTTGTTACAAAGCGGTACAATCACTGGAAAATACCTTTGTGTAGTATTCCTCTAAGTCTATCCATCATCCATTCACAACCTCCCTGGATATCAGTCTTTTCTCCATTCATTCTTCTTCTGTTCAGGAGTTGAAACTGGTTTAACTGCCCTAGCTTGTTTGCAAACTCCTAACCATAGTTTCTTGCATATATATCATAGAAAACTATATGTGTTGCTACTACATATCTTGGGTTTTTAAATCAGGATTTTGCTATGAAGTAGCTAAGTGAAGAAAATACTGAACTAGGCCCACTTATCTGACTCAGTGTTAGACATATTCCTTATGAATTTGTTATTACATTGCTATTACAATGTTTTTGTGCTAGACTGTTGGGTTTCTCTCTCACACTCCCATTCCAGGAAAAGCAGCATAATATTTATGATTATTTTTCAAACACATTTTTATACATCTGTTTTAGTTTAAACTTCAGACGTTATACTTCATGTGTTCAAATGGGGGGGGGGAATCCTAATACTAAGCACATGCTAAGGATATATGTATAGATGACCCCTTCAGACTTTCTGTTGAATACACAAAGGTGTAGAAATAGAGCCCGCAGAGATACTGTGGTGAGACAAGCAGACGTGGCCTTGTTTCCTCTTCTGAAACCTCTTTTAATGAATGTTGGCTAATATCTAAAGTTGAGTGGGGGTGATTCTCTCTTTTGTGCCTTTCATGTATTAGATCCTCTGTGTCTTCTCTTTGGGCAGGTATCCTAGTACTTTGAATTGTGCTTTTAAAAAAATCCATTCATGGCTTTAGTTAAATGTGTCATGAAGTGTACAGAGCTGTGAAGACACTAAACCCTTTATGCCTAAGCTGTTCTCAGCATCTTGCAGGAAACAACAGAATTAAATCAAAATAGAAATATGACTGCATTTGATCACTGAAAGCATCCCAATTGCCATCACTGTTGTAAAATCAAGTTTGCCAAGCACATAGCTTTATTTCAATAGGGTAGCATGGCATTTATTCTCACATGGCAATTCTACAATCAAAACATTTACATTTATAAACTAATATGAGTTGGCCTGAGAGATTTAATCTCTCTTGTAAATTTAACAAAAACTAGTTTCACTTTCAAAGGGCAGTGGAGGAAATCACTGTTTATTTGAATAATATACTATTCAAATCTATTCCATTTTGTAGACTCTGAAATCTTTTTGTCTCAGAGGATGATAAAGGTTGCCATTGTTCCTCTATATACATTGGCAAATCTTTTTAAATATAACACACACTTTTACCCATCAGTAGCAAATGGCAAAAGACACTTAACAACCTATACTGAAATTTCTGTGTAAGGTAAATGTAAAGCTATTACTCTACACAATTTCAGTGCTTCTCTTAAGCCAGTCTGAACACTACTAGGAAACAAACAAACTGCACTTTGTATTTGTACATTTCTTTGGAAGTAGATCAACCTCCAAATGATCTACAGACCAACCAAGGAAATCCAAGAAATGCTACACTCAGTGAAGGACAAAAGAGACCCTCTCACAGCTGCAGGAGTTTACCGCATACCATGTAGCTGTGGACAAGTTTACATAGGGACCACTAAATGCAGTGTGCAAACATGAATCAAGGAATATGAGAGACAATGCAGACTGGGCCAGACAGAAAAATCAGCAGTAGCAGAACATGTTATAAACTAACTTGGACACAAAATGTTATTTAAAAACACAGAAATTCTGGACCAGGCCAACAACTGTCATGTCAGAATGCACAGAGAAGCTATTGAAATCCACAAACACTTGGGCAACTTCAATAGTAAAAAAAGAAAATAACCCTAAAAGTAAACAAAATCTGGTTGCCAGTCCTGAAAAACACTACAATCAAAACTCAACACATGCAAATGAACTTCACACAGGGATGGGGATTTCCAGCATTCAATGGACCATAAGTCAACCATTAGCCAAACAGACACTAATCCTCTTTGCATATCTCCACCCAGAAACTAGCCATTCAAATTTACATATCCTTTCCAACAGGGGCTCACAGTATATAAACCCCACACACACTCCTACCCAACCATTCTCTGAAGATGCCAGCCACAGATGAAGGGGAAACATCAGAAATAAACTCTTCCAGAACACAGCCCGGAAAAAACCCAAGGAAAATCTATGGATGCCGGCTGTGAAAGCCTTCAACTTCACAAATACTTTGGGGCAGAATAAAGTGTGCGAAATTCCAGATTGCTGTCCTTTCGCACCAGTGCTGCATAGTTCATATGAGTTATTGCTAAACTGGAAGATCCGGTGAGCTTTTGCCTTTCTAAGTTCACACAGAAAAAGGTGGGGGAGCATGACCTCCAGATCATTGACATTAAAGCCATGCAGGTGGCGGGAGGAAGTGAGGAGGGGGGAAGTGAGAGGGGGAAAGAGACCATAGCTTTGTAGCTTCATCTGAGCCTGAGAAAACCAGATAAAGCAACAAAAAGAGAGAGAGGGAGACTGGGGGGGGGGAAAGAGAAGAATAATGCTTGCTTTCTAGCATAATTACTGTTCCTCTCTCCCTCTCCCTCCCTCCCTCCCTCCCTCCCTCCCTCCCCCCCTCTCTCTCTCTCTCACACACACACAAAAGAACAATTGAGCAATCAGCTGGTGGAACAGATCTCTCTCTCTCTCTCTCTCTCTCTCTCATACACAGAGAGAGGTGGGGAGAGGGAGAGAGGAACAATAATTATGCTAGAAAGCAAGCTGGCTGGCTGGATCTTTTCGAGCCTCATCTCTTGCAAGTCCACCCCCTCCGTCCAACCAATCATGACTCAGCTCTGCTGTGGCTGTTTTGGGAAGACTGCTGGTAGTTCCCACTGCCATAAGCGAAATGGTCGTTCACACAATCAAAAGTGCGCTAACTTGTGCTACTTTTCAAAAAAGACTGGGAAAATAGCGAAAGCTGATACCGTGTGGCTTATGGGTCCCCCCTCTCCTTCTGAATATGGTGACTTTGATCCAAAAGATGTGGGAACTATTAGGACTCTTTGCAAATTCTTAGAGGATTTATTTTGCCATGTAAATGGTTCCTTTGTTAATATACATATCCTCAGTGAAAAAAGGGAAAACCCAGCCATGAGATTCTTCACACTTTGGCAGTTTGATGGAGAAAATTCATTCACACAAAATGTGTCTCTTCTTTGCAGAAAATGTGGGTTGGGGCAGAAAATAAGACATTTGTCCAAAGATCATTCATTCCTGTACAATATGGGGATTTTATGTACATGAAAACTATGTGGGTTTTTCTGCATAGGAATCCAAGTATTTGTTCAAATTGTGTGTTCTACAGTTTGCATAGTTTTAACCAATTTGCACAAATATGCAGATTCCTGCACAGAAAAATCAACTGTAGATTTCCTGATGTGTTTTCTCTGCAAAGTATTTTTGTGAAAGAAGCAATTTGCACAAAATACATGTTTTCTGCCACAAAACACTTTGCATGGGAAAATTATGTTTTGGGTTTTTTTTCCCCCCCAGTAAAGACTGAAGGTATATGTAGTACTGCAAAACTGTGCAGAAACTCTCACATTATTATCAAGAAGGAAGAAAATTGCTGAAATTGTTCCTTCTTGTGTGCGGGTACAAAGTAAGTGAATATTCACATTCTTATTCTAGATAAATGATACTGAATTGGTGAAGTCACATAACCCTCTGAAAATCACAGACTTCAGCAAATCAGAAATTGCTCATTACACCTCTCCTGCCTCTTTCCCAGAGTTCATGAAATGGTGCAGAGATTCTTGGGAAGAAGACAGCATATGTCAGACAAATGGTACCTGTCCATGAAGCCTCCTCCACTATAACCTGTAAATTGGGGAATGACATCTGTTTGCTCTTCTCCTCTCTCTCAGTTGTAAACTATCACTTAGTATGACTTAAAAGCTTTCAGTTAGAGTTATAGCTCTTTTAAATTTGAGGATGGCTCTTAGTCTTAAGGAAAAGTTTTGAGGAAGAGCTTTGTACTTTTCAGTGGTCAGGACATTATTAATAACAAAGTAATTTTAGCCTTTTCTGCAGTGAAGGAATTGCACATTCATTCTTGATCATTGTGCTCACTTGAGGAAAAGCAAGGAATCTTTACCTCACTGCATCTTTCATCCTTGCATCCACACTTATTTAAAGGAAGACAAACAGTCAGAGAAGGATGGTGATTCCCCCCCCCCCGCTCTCCAGCATGCAGTGAAAACAAAACACTACCTCCCACCTTCCGTTCCCATGAGAAATACACCTTAATTCTCCACTTGAGAAAATGCACAAAATGAAACACATATCCTGAGACAAATGAGATAAGGCTACTGTTTCCCAGTTCTTACTCATTATAGCATTGTTCAGAATCACTATCAATATGATTTGGGCCTCTGCATAAATACAATTCAGGTTAGTTAGAAGTTCAGCATTTTCCTAAACTTTAACCAACACCTGCATCTCTGTAATTAAAACATGCATTGTAATATTAGGTCACAGCCTCCACATGGAGTAGGGTTATAAAGCTGGCAACTATACACATGGCAACTATATGGACATGTTTTCTCAGCTGAAGACTGGAGTTAGTAAATCTAGAATGCATGTACACCAAGCTACATAACTTAATTGTCTTCAGAGACCAATGCTTGTTTAAATTACACTGTCCAGTTCAACTAATCTGATGACATATCCAAAGGGATAATTTTTTTAGGCCAAAGTTATTGCACTCTGTTAAATGTCAAACATTCGAGTTGTAGGGATAATTCCATTTAATTAAAATTTAATTACTTTTATTTTTACATAATCCCATATATATATATATATATATATATATATATAATTCTCTTTTGTACGTTGCCGTTTCCAGTGTGCTGATTGGCTGCTTAGGGACCTGACCACCCAATCACAGGTCTGGTGGGCAGCCAATCAGCACACTGGGGGTGGGACCATGTAGATCTGAAACATGGCTGGAGAGGGAGAGGGAGTAGCATGGGGGATAGGACGAGCGGCATGGAAGGGGGAAGGATGGGTGGCATGGGGGGATGAGCAGCATGGGAAGGGGGGGGTGAGCGCATGGGTGGTGGTGTGGGAGTTGGCAGGATGGGTGGTGTGGGAGGGATGAGCAGCGTGGGAGGGGGCAGGATGGGCAGTGTGGGGGGATGAGCAGTGTGGGAGGGGGCAGGACTGGTGGTGTGTGGGGGACAAACATTCTGGGATAGGGCAGGATGGGTGGCATAGGAGGGAGCTGGATGGGCAGCCTGGGAGGGGGGACGAGCACATAGGTAGCGTGGGAGGGGGATGGATGGATGGTGTGGTGAGCTGGACAGGCAGCCGGGAAGGGGGCTGGATGGGCGGTGGGGAGACAAGCAGCATGGGAGGGGGCTGGACGGGCAGCATGGGGGGACAGGCAGTGTGAGAGGGGACAGGATGGGAGGCGTGGGATAGGGCTGGATGGGCAGCATGGGGGGGACAGGCAGCATGGGAGGGGGAACGAGCACACGGGAGGTATGGGAGGGAGCTGGATGGGTGGCATGGGAGGGGGAAAGATAGGCAGTGTGTGTGTGGCATGAGTGACATGGGAGGGGGCAGGATGGGTGGTGGGGGCAGGACCACCATCCTGGGAGGGGGCAGGATGAGCAGCATGGGGGGACGAGCAGCGTGGGAGGGGTCATGACCAGTGCCATGGGGGGCAGGACCAGCACCATGGGAGGGGGTAGGACAGGTGGCATGGGGGGGCAGGAGCAACAGCATGGGGCGACTTAGCCCCATCAGTCTACCTCAGATGTTTGTCATGAGGTAGACTGGGCATTTTGGGGGGACTGTTTTAATGGTGGATGGTACGCCGGGTCCAGCTAGTTTAAGCAAAATGAAACAATTGAAGGGTATAATTTTGTGACACTATATAGGTCTTGGAATGTCCAGTGGGTCTTACTCCTTAATAAATGTCTTCTGGATTGCAGCATTACTTTAGTAACGTATGATAAGCAGGTTTTATTTTTCCTAAGTCCTCGCACCACCAAGAAGACAACAAAAAAGGTAGAACAAGAGAGCTGTTCCACAGGAATTGGGAAATTAAGGGGAAATTTAATCCAAGAACATGGATGCTATATGGTCATAGTTGGTCAACTAGGGAACACATGATGTGATGAGGACAAAATAAAAATCAATGGAAGCAATACGCTAAGGAGGTATGTAAGAGAGATGAAATGATGACAGATTCCTTCAAGGAAGAACAATTTGAAGATGAACCCACAGTTTTAGAAAGTGAAATGGAAAAGTCTCTCAAACACTTGGAGAAATAAGTCACCATGAATAGATGGCATGCCAAGCTCTTTCAAGCTGTTGAGATAGAATCCATTCAAATTCTACCAAAAGCATGCCAACATATATGATTCCCCACACCCCCACAGACTGGAACCATTCAATGTAGATTCTAATCCTCAAGAAACAAGACACCAGGGATTGTAGTAACCTACAGACCATCACACTGGTGTCCCATGCAAACAAAGGAATATTAAAGATTTTGGAAGAAAGGCTTTTTATCATAAATGAAGCAAGAATTGCCTGATGTTCAATCTGGGTTCAGAAAAAGAAGTACTAAGCATCATAGTGCAAACACCCATTGGATAGAAAAAAAACAAAGCATTTCAAAAGAAAATCAACTGTATTTTATAGTTTGTAGCAAAGCCTTTGTGTAACTATTGAGAAAATATTATTCCTTTAGGAAATGGGAGTTCCACAACATCTGATTGTCCTGATACTCTGGATCAGGGGCCACTGACAGGACAAAATATGAACAAACAGAATAGTTTCACATTGACAAGAAGGTCAGGCAAGGCCACAGTTTATCGCCGTATCTGTTTAATTTATACATGGAACATATCATATGGAAAGGAGGCTTAGTATCAGAGGAAGCAGTTGTGAAAATTGGGAAAGGAATATCAACAATTTAAGATGTGAAAATGACACCATATTACTTTCAAAAAAAAAGCAAGGACTTGGAACTATTACCAAGGAATGTTAACTGAGAAAGTGAAAAAAATCAGGGTTACATTTGATTCTAAAGAAGAGAAAATTAATAACCACAGACAATTTACAGATCTTCAAAGTAGATAATGAAGACACTGAAATAGTTAAAGATTTCTTCTACCATGGCTCAATCATTAGTCAAAATGGGGATTGCAGTTAAGAAATCAGAAGATCACTAAGGGCTTACATTATTGTGAATTTGCAACTGCATTCTTTTGTCTCCATGATCTTTCCACAAAAATGATAGTATGCAAAGCTATCTGTGTGTGAAGTGCAGAAGACTGTGAATCAAGATGGTAGCCAAGTAAATTAGTGTGTTATTATTCTCCCCACCTTGCCACTGCTGCACAGGTTTTTAAAAACTTTTTTAAACACACAAGTTCAACCTTCTGCTTAAAAAAGTTATTTGTGGGCCTCAGTGCAGCAAAAAAGTGCACAATCGCAAATGCTGAAATGTAATCCAAAATGGGGCTTATGGCTGCTTCCTTGCTGGCAAGCTCACCCCTCACACACATCTGACCAATCTGCTCTCCAGTTCTGCCGTCTCCAATAATTAGCATCCCCAGCACTATCAGAGACATGCTCGTGGGGAAACCCATTTGCTGCTGTGAAGGAAGAGGCCATTAGCCGGCCTCAGTGCCTTCTCCATGGCATGGAGAGCAGAGGGCAGGGGCAGAGGCTATTTAAGGCCCTGCCACCCTCCACCTCCTCCTTTTCATCAGAGGGAGGGACTTTGGGGTCAGCCTTCCAGATGCAGACTGACAGGGAGCAACCCAGCTTATGGGTTCTCTCTGGGGTTCAGGTGTTTTTGCCCATGGGAAGTTGGGGAGGTGTTTTGGGGTTTGACTCCTGCCCCCCAAATTCCCACACTACGTTGCTCCCCATTGCAGATTTCTTCGGAAATGTTTAAATATGTTATGGTTAAATAAAGTGGTCCTTTATATCCAATTTATGTGTCTGATCTCTTCATTTCTGCATCAGCTAGCAATGCACAGCGATGCAAATCATTTGTCCTAACAAGTGCATTCCCATGCATTGTTTTAAAAAATATGGGGAAAGCTGCAAAAGCTTTTCTCGCATATTTTTTTGGAGTTTTTGTTCCCCCCCCTTCCAAGTAAGGTGAATCACTGTGGGATCTTGTTAGGATCAAAGGTACCGTATACTCCAGCGTATAAGACGACTTTTGAGCACTCAAAAGTGCCCTCCAAAATCGACAGTCGTCTTATACGCTGGATATACTTTGCTTCACCTGCCTGCCTATCTCCTGCCTCTTTGCAAATGGAGGGAAGAGGCAGGAGATGGGGCAGGGGGGTGAAGCAAATTGCTTTTCCAGTTCATTCGCCCCCCTCCTCTGCCTTCTGCCCCTTTGGGGAGCAACGGAGACAGAGGAGGGGGGTGAACGTTGCGTTTTGCTGTGGCCGCCGCTTGATCGCCTCTGCAGCGGCCGAGGCAAACCACTAGATTCGCCCTTTCTCCCCACCCTGCTTGAAAGTGGAGGAAAAGGGCGAAAATGCCCCGTTTTGCTCCACGACCCCGATCCCTCCTTCTGGGCTCCCTTCCGAAGGAAGCCCAGGAGGAGGAAGCGGGGCCGTGGAGCCAAACCCCGGGATTCGCCCATTCCCCCCAGCCACCCATTCACCCTCTGCTCATCCACCCCCCTTCCCCAAAGCCACGCTTTGGAGGGGGGTGGCTGCGAAGCCCCCTCCCCCTAGCCACCCATCCACCCTCCGCCCAGCCACCCCCTTCCCCAAAGCCGTGCTTTGGAGAGGGGGGGTGGCTGTGAAGCCCCCTCCACCCATCCACCCATCCACCCCCCTTCCCCAAAGCTGTGCTTTGGAGAGGGGGGGTGGCTGCGAAGCCCCCTCCACCCATCCAGCCATCCACCCTCCACCCATCCACCCCCTTCCCCAAAGCTATGCTTTGGAGAGGGGGTGGCTGCGAAGCCCCACCCACCCATCCACCCTCCACCCAGCCACCCCCTTCCCCAAAGCCATGCTTTGGAGAGGGGGGTGGCTGCGAAGCCCCCTCCACCCAGCCACCCTCCACCCAGCCACCCCCTTCCCCAAAGCCACGCTTTGGAGAGCCACCACTGGAATCGTGGCTTTGGAGAGGGGGGGTGGCTGCGAAGCCCCCTCCACCCAGCCACCCTCCGCCCAGCCATCCCCTTCCCCAAAGCCACTGGAAACCCACTGGATGACCTTGGGTAAGTCAAATTCTCTCAGTCTCAAAGGAAGTTGAAAGTAAGCCCCCTCTGACCAAATCTTGCCAAGAAAACCTCATGATCAGTTTGCCTTAGAGTCACCACAAATTGAAAATGACTTGAAGGCACACAACAACAAAAAGGAGTTGAACATTTTTATTTTATTTTTAATTTTTGCTTTTTAAAATTTTCATTTTCTGGACTTATATCTCAGTTTTACACTGTAGGTGGCTTACAGCTGTAGCTGCTATTTTCATTATGATTCTTTGTCAAGAAAGATAAACATGTATTGGAAAGGCTTAAACAGAAATTGAGTATGTATGATTTCATTTAATAGAACAGCACATCTGCTTTTGGAATAAACAGGAGAAAATAAAAGATTAAATCTTAAAGTAGAAACACGCTTCACGTACATAACTGGCAAATACAATTATTGTGCTGTTAGCAAAGAGAAAAAAAAAGGAGATAATTGATCAACACAGAGGAAAAATAAAATGCACTGTACTTTCTAGTATACCTAGTGCATACTAGAGCTTACCAAAGAAATGTGTAAATAGAACAGAAAATTCAGAGAATATAGATTTTATTTCCTATTCTCAGGTGCAGTTTCTATGATTTAGTAAGCCACAATAGTGAAGGGCCATTTTGCATGTTCACATCTATTACTGAATTACTAATATTGTTTATGGATGGTATCAGAAGCAACAGAATAATTCTCAGCACCCATAATTTTATGTGTGAGGGCTATGAGCTAAACTCAGCATGCAACTGTACCTTTAAAAAAATAATAAACATGTGGATAATTTGCAGAACCATTGCCTAAAGTGGTTTTTGTAAGATTTTGCCTTAAATAAAGTGAGAAAGAAACATATTAACAGTATTTAAATATGCTATGAAAAAATATATATCTTCTTACAACTATGAGAGGAATATAAATGAGACTTTGCAAAAATAACATGGGACTGAACCATGCAAGCTATCTTCAATAATGCTTTGAGAGGAAATGTACACAAAGAAAGCACATGTCTAACAATGAACAAAAAGGCAATTGAGTAGTGTATAAATAGTGAAACACAAAAGGAAATCCAGCCTGAAAAGGCTTGTACATTATCTAGATTAAACTGCTTGGAAAAACAATTCAGCTATAGCAAACTGTTTGCCTCCCTCGGGAGTAAATTAAATCATATTGGAACCAAATTGCAAATAACTTGTTAGTAAGCTTTTTAATTTTTTTAAAAAAACAAAATAGGATTTTTTTTAAAAAAACCTAGGTGTTGTCAGAACTGGTGTGGCCAAATCTGCTTGGTGTGTTGTAGAAGATGAAAAACCATAGCCTTGACACACCTGGGAGCATAGCAATAGTGTTAGAAATTTTGATCAAATCATCCAGGCACCACACTCTGGAGTACACTTAACATGACCCTCACACAAGTACTTCTCCTTCTTACTCCTTCTTACATTATTAAAAATAAGATAATACTAAATTAAATAATTATTTCTAGACAGACTTGCAAAGCACCCCAAACTGTTCTGATTAAGTCTGATACACTGTTTTTATCATAGCTAAAAGCAAAGCTGACTCAAATTAAGAAATTCACCGGTTGATAATCTGGAAGCAAGGTATTGCCTTGGGTCTCACTCCAGGAGAAAGGTAGCATAAAAATGAAATGAAATGAATGAATGAGTCATATGTACACTTAATTTGGGAATAAGCAATACTGAATGGAGTGGGACTTATTTCTGAGTAACCAGACATACCGTAGATTGTGCTGCTAACAATGACAAAAAAAGTGCTTGTCAAAATCACTTTTTGCTATTTAATCTTGTTTATATCCAGGAGCAGGTATTTGGATCCTTCTTTAAACTTATCTTTCTCCTTCCCTCTTATAATCTGAAAAGAAAGCTATGCCTTTATTTCCATCATAGGGCAAAAAGGTTATGACTAAAGGAAAGGCAGATGGATCACAATCTAACCTCTCCATTCCCTCTGATTTCCCTTGGTTTACAACAGAGTTTCATATGGAAGAAAGGTCATGGAAGAAGGAAAGCAAGAGTGAGATGGTAGCTGCAGGAACAAATATGCAAAATGCTCTGGAGAAAGAAGGCTCCAAATTCGCAAGGAGGGGAGAAGCTATCAGCTTTGCCAGGAAAGATGTGGAAAGGACTATGTGAGCACCACATTTTTTTAATGAGGGCACATTGTGCTGTGAACTGGGTTGCAGCAGCACCTTCTGTCTGGCCAGATATCAGTTTAGAACAAGTCCAAGATTTACACAAACACACAAACACACACACACACACACACATGGATCAGTTAGTCAGAAACTGCTAGTTACTCTTATGACTAAAGAGCTGAAGTAGAAATGAAGATTTTTCTTCTTTTTTTCTCCTTGGGATCTATAATAAATAATTATATTACATGGAAGTTTTCTCCTACGATTCGTAATTTTTAACAACCGACTTAGTATAATTCAGTGGAGATTCAGGCTCCAGATTCATAGGACTTTTTCAGACAGGCCCAAATGCCCCGTTCCTGCCCCGCAAGCCCCAAGGAATTTATACAATTCCTGCCACAGAATAAAGGAAAAATGTTCAAACACTTAACTTAATTCCATGGCAGGAATGTCCTCCCTCTCCCCAAGCTGGCTGGTCGTAAATGCAGCTGTCTTAAGGCTGACTTTATGACCGGCAACTGAAATTGTGCCCGTTCTCGTGAGAGAACGGGAACGTGACAAATTTGAAAATAACCCCCCAACTGTCAAAAATAAAACCAAAGCACCACAAACATGACAAATAACCCGGGGGGGGGGTACCACTTACCTGGATGTCCCGATCGTGGCCTCCTACCCCATGCCTGTCATCTTGGAACAGTGACGGGGCTCCTTTTCCCACATACCTGATTCTGTGACAGACACAGAATGGGTGTTCTCTTCACAATGTTTTATCGTGAATAGAGTACTCCGGGAGCAGGAAGGGAGCAGGACAGGAGCAGGTCAAAAGGGGTCAACATTATCCAAAAGGGAACCACTTTCTCAACCCTGTTCCATGCCTGCCAAAGATAATTGGCCCCATTTGACTTCCGTGCCTGCCAAAGATAATTGGCCCCATCTGAAAATCTCTATAATCACTTCTCTTGGCCTTCTCCCTCCATCCCCTGCCTGGCTAGGGTTGACATAATTGACAAAACCAGGACAGGGCACCTGCGGGGGAGTAGCCCTTTTCTCTCCTGCCCAGGGAGGACCACCCCCACCCTCCCTCTCTCTGTCACTTGCTATGCCAGCCCATCGGGCTGGGCTGCTCAAAGCAGCAGATCCCAGATTCCTCCAGCTCCGGAGGGACGAGAGACTTATAACAACGCTATGCCTGGCCCATTACTGACACTCCTTCTTTGGGCATATCTACACTAGCCAGGATACACCACTGGTGTATCCTGGCTGCAGAGGTGGACCCTTCTGCCCCTGTTACCTGGAGGAAACAGACCAGAGTCCACACAGGAATGCCAGCCCAATCGTGTAGCAGTGAGGGCCAGCATGCTGGGTGGGCTCCTGTGGACACGCAGGGTCCAATCCAGGTTTTGGTTAGTGGGGATGGATTAAACTGGGTATTATGATGAAATGGTAATTCGGGCCCTACCTCATCTTCCCCCCATATCAGCCCTGTATCTGCCCTAGGGGTCATAAGGACTGCCTGGGAGCAGAATGGGGCAAATGCCCTGTGTCATATGGACTGCAGGGCTCTGGAACAGGGGAAAGCCAGGATAGCCTGTGTAGATAAGCCCATGATAAGTTTCCTTCTCCTTCAACATGTAGGACAGACATCCTATCTAAGGGGCATGCAAGGCTCTTCAGATAATATTTCTTATAACTTGGAAAGAAAGAGAAGGACTTGCCCAAGAAGCAGAGCTCAAAAGCTATTCTTACCATACACCTTTATTTGCAGATAGTCTATTTCTGTGTCTGCACACTGCACAAACAAAACAAAACAAAACAAAAAACCCCAGGGATAACCCAACCAGCATGTGGCTATCCCTATGACTGAAGACCAGGGAGTGACTTGTATTCAATGGGGGTGGATAAACAGTTCCTTCACTATTCTTAACCCACCACCTAAGCCAGATGTCTGTGGTGTCTGCTACTACTACTACTACTACTACTCTTCCTCCTTCTCTTCCTCCTCCTCTTCCTCTTCCCCAGCCCAATACTCAAGGTGGCTTACAAAGGTTAAAACAAATACAGCTAAAAAATAAATAAATCCTTCATATAAATGTTGAAGATTTAATTAAACTAGCGACAGAATTAAAACAGATAAAAGATTTAAAAGAGAAACAACAAATATAAACAGTACAACACATTCTGAAAAAATTCTGAAAGGCCTGATGAAACAAGAGGTTTCACTTACCAACAGAAAGATAGCAGAGAGGGCACCATTCAAACCTCTTTAGCAAGGGAGTGCCAGAGCCTGGGGACAGCCACCAAGAAGGCCCTCTCTCATGTTTCCATTAAAAGTAATTATGAGGATGGTGGGACAGAAGGGCCTCCCCAAAAGATCTCAAAACCTGGGCAGATTGGGAGATTATGGTCCTTAAAATAACCTGAACTTGAGCCATATATGTTTCTAGGTCATACTTTGAATTTTACCTTGAAACACACTGGCAGCCAGTGGAGCTGTTGCATCAAGGGAGTGGTATGCTCCCTGTAGCCAGTCCCTGTTAATACTTTGCTTTTGATCAATTCTTTCCAGCTCTTTTGGCTAATATTAGGCAGCTTTCCCAAAAATGGCAGAACTACATACTGACATAAAATGAAATAGAACAGGTAGACAGGTGAGGAATGGAATGGCTGGACTGTGCAGATCAGACAAATCACTCTATGCCACCATCATTTTTTTTATCAATCAACAGAGGAAGACTTCCTCAGCTCCATCTATAAATGTACTGAAATAAGGTGTGGAATAGACAGAACATTTCAGAAAGTATGTGGGCAACAGCATTTTAAAATCACCTAGATAAAATATATTCTTTGTGAAAAGAAATTAGTACCATAGTGAATTCTATCCTGTCCTTTTCCTGTTATGTTTATAGACACACACAAAAAGGCTTGCTGCTCCTGAAGTAATACAATCTGTTCTATCACCTCATGATTATCCTACTTCATCCTTGCCTCATTACATTGCATGTACAAACATGCTCTTAATTTCCTTCAACTAAAATATTTCAGGAGCAAAGAGCAACAATTAAAATGTAGTAAAATTTCACATACAAAGCTGAAAACATATTACTTACAACCTCATTTTGCCTTTTCTGTATTTACCTTTTACATTCCTTCTCCAGAACAATCGTACATTAAGGTGCTTGTTTTACTTGGCTTTTCTTTTTCAGGACACTCTTATGCAATCTGTCATTGAACATGTTAATTTTGTTTTGTTTCTCACTAGCATAGTAGCAGGAATTGTGGTCAACAAAACTTTGTCAGAAGACAATTTCATACTTTGCCTAAATAAATGCCTTGATTCCATTTTAATATTGCATTCATATTAATATTGCATTCATAATATTGCATTCATATAGTACCTTGGAATGAATATATATTTGCAACTTTTTTTTTTACTTCTTATGTTATGCTTGTGGGGATGAGGGTATTCAGTTCATTGAGGCCAAATAACACTGAGCATTGTTGGCTGAACCTCCGGAATGAAGTTCTTTCCATCCTATATCAAATCTATTGTGGGGCATTAAGTGATCCACCAAAAAAATTGTGATTTTGTGCCTTATATAGGTTAAGTCATTGAAAACACAGAGATTAAACTGAATTCATACACATGGATATGTTTGTATATTTTTTCCTAAACATTTTGAACACTGAATCTAAAAATGTAACATGTTCCACAAAACATATATTTCCTCACAAAAAAAGAGCAAATGTAAGTAGGGTACCAGGCAGGCAAATAGCAGTATGGGACAGAGCACCAGTCTTCAGATGCTTCTTGCTTACTAAGTCAAAATAGAAAGCACAGAGAACCAGTCAGCTAAGGCAGTTAAATTTTAACAAGCAATTGTATACAATATAATAGCTTACTTCAGAAGAGGATTTTTTTTTTGCTTTTTTCTACCAGAAATATCCTATGATGAGAAAATACTTTATTGTAACAGTCCAAGTAGTAAGTTTCCTCCGATGAATACCCCTGAATACTCGTTAACGGATCTTTGCTTGTGTTGGGAAATTCCATTTCACGGCTCCATGATTCCCTCATCCCACCTCTTTCATAGTTGCCTGCCTAAGGGCTTGTCTACACAGGCAAAAAAAAAAAAAAGCAGACTCATCCTGAACTGGCATTGGCAGTCTAGATGATGCACAGCTACTTCTAGGAATGATCCACATATTATTGCCCTTAACTGAACTTTGCTCCAAACTAAGCAAATTCGGGGAATACCCTGGACTTTCCTGGAAACTCCAGAGTGACCTCGGAGTGTTTTGTTGTCTGGA